>OU015755.1:85280668-85294590 GCA_907169655.1 Acomys percivali | reverse complement strand
CCCTTCCCTTCCCTTCCCTTCCCTCCCCTTCCCTTCCCTACTTATTCTCTCTATAAATAAATAAATAAATAATAAATGATAAATAAATAAATAAATGTAACATAAAGATTGAAATATTTAAAAATAGAACAAGCAGATAAACAGACCTCTCCATGGCGCTGTGCTGAGGATGAGCAGATGCAGGCTCAGTTAGGAAAGGGCAGAACATGACACATGAAACTCTTTCTTATCCACAGACTCACTGTTAATAAAATGAGCATGTCACTAAGGCATGCTGGTACTGGGTGATATTGAAAACCATGTGCGGTGGTGGTGGGTGCTGGAGAGCACTGACTGCTCTTCCAGAAGACCTGGGTTCAATTCCCAGTACCCACATGGCAGCTTTACAACTGTCTGTAGCTTCAGTCCTAGGAGATCTCAGACCCTTACACAGACATGCATGTAGGCAAAACCACCAATGCACATAAAATAAAAATAAATTATTAAGAAAGAAAGAAAAAAAGGAAGCTAGGTAACACATCTGTGTTCTCCCTGACTTTGTTCTCATAAATTTGGGAAACTGATGATCAGCAAAGGCAAGCTATTACCTGAAGCCACACAGCTGGTCTCTCTTCCCAGTAGGGGAAGAAACGGGATCTTATTCATGAACAGATGAGTACGACTCGGTGTCTCCACATTATAGTCAGCCCCTCTGCCTATGTCCCCTTCCTGTCTGTCTGGGCCTAGGAAGCTGGGGAGTGCCAAGCCCCACCCCAGACAAGTACCCGCTAGCAGCTTCCCAGAGGAGCGTGGAGTAGGGCCAGCAAGCTGAGAGTTGATTGAGCGATAGAGTGCAGCAGACCTGCTTCCTGCTCACTGGGGCACAGGCTGGACTCTCTCCAGAGATGTCAGTGGGCCCCAGCCTCACCCATCCCAGGCTCTGAGTCATTGAGAACGAAGAATAAATGGCGCTCACCAAGTTGTACACAGGCACCAGGTGTGTTCATGTTCACAGTTTTTCTTCATTTTCATAAAACCCAGTGGGTAAGAAGCTCTTCACAGCCCATCTTCCAGACAAGGAGAACAAGGTTCCCAGAGGCCAAGTAGCAGACTCAGCAATACAGTTGAGTGATGACACTGGGACTAGGGTCCGAAGGACATAGCATCATCACTTTCTGGTGGCCCAGTTGGCGGAAAGTCCCTGGCTGTCATCCTTACTCTGTGACCTTGGGAAAATCCACTTCTTCCTTTAGGACTTTATTTTCCTTCCCCTTCCTTTTGAAAAAAAAAAAAAGATTTGGCTTATATTTGATTATGTGTATGCATGTGTGTCTGTATGAGTTCAGGCACCATTGGAGGCCAGGAGAGGGTGTTGGGTCACCTGTAGTCAGAGTTACAAATGGTTGTGAACCCCCAGATGTAAGTGTTTGGAACCAAGTTCCCATCCTCTGGAATTTTGGCAAGTGCTTTTAACTTCTAAGCCATATTTTCCCACTTCGAAAGGAGCGGGAGCATCTCCAACCTTTCATTCCATTTTCTTCTCTCGTGACTTTTCCTAGGTCCAGAGCCTTGCATTTTCAGCTGGTTATCAATTAGCTGGGTATGCATCCAACACTGGTCTCTGCACGCACTGGGGATCCCGCCGTGAACAACCAGTACAAACCCCTTGTCTTTCGTGGAGTCCAGTGGGGGAGGACTGTCATTGGGCAAATGATGAGGAAAGACCTTGAAATGACAGAGGTGGTGTGGAGCAGGTGGGGCCAGGATGCAAAAGGGGCGGGGCCAGGAGGCAACGTGAGATGAAAAGCAGACAGTCAAGAAGGGACAGATTGTGTGTGTATGAGAGGCTTAAGTAGAGGAAGGCACGAAAATCAAAGATCTTGGGGGCAGCTCCCCATTTAATGTGTTTACAGAGGGAAAAGGCAGCTCCAGGACATCGGTAGCTCAGGTAATAGTGTGACAGCATCACCAGGTGTTTTAGGACCTTCGCGCTAGCCTACGGTGATCAGATCGTAATCTAAGAATTATGGGAAACTTAGAAAACATGGTAACTGGTAAATGATATGAAGATATGGAGTGCTGTGTATTTTTACAAGAAGTCTCATGTAGTGCTCCTGGGTGTGGGAGGCTCGGGGTGGGGAGGGGGGTGAGGCAGGGAGGCCTGGGTGCCTCTATACTCCTAGAGCATGCTCACCTGGTGGGACCAGGTCCCAGGAAACAGCCACATTTAGGCACAGTGCCCTCTCTCCATAGGCTGCCTGCCCATTGTGGCTGTCTGTGGGTCCTACACTTCACATGTGGGCACATGCATCAAGCTACCTCCCCAGGGGTGTATCTCTCTGCCTCTCATCCCCCAGGAAGACCCTGTGACCATCTCATCCCTACAGTGCATCTTAACGGGTCCTGCTTGGCGCCTATTGCCGGCTAAGCCTGCTCTTGTTGGGACCTGCCCATTGCTGGTGCTGACCCAGGGGAACAGGAAGCGCCCTGCACAGCGGGCAAGCAGAGCAGTCAGGGCTGGCTGCAAGCTCCTGGCTGTCTGAGCTGAGGATCCTTTACTTGGGTAAGGGCTCTTTTCTCTTGGGATTGCCACTTCAGAGACCACAAATCCTGTGAGAACTGGGACCTGAGTGATTCAGGGCCCCCTGTCCTGCTTGAGGGTCTGGGAGTGGGGTCCTTGTATGGCGTCTGCCTGGACTGCAGGATGGAGTAAGGTAAGAACGTGGCGGGAGCGCGGGAAGGTTGAGAAACACTGATTTTGGGACTGCGCCCCCCCCCCCAAGTGAAGGTGTCTGCCTCTGTCCTGTGTCCTCTTGCGGAGGTGCTTGAACTCCAGTCACCCCAACAAAGTTGTTAGTGGCAGGCTGTGGTGGTGGAGCTGGAAGGGGGGGCTAGATCCCCCTCTTCTTTCCCAGGTTTCCAGAGCCAGGGGCAGGTGGGCTTTTCCCGCTGCCTCCAACCTCCCATTTCCTGCAGGCTGTCAGGAAACCCAGTGCCTTGTTCGTTGGGGGACTCTGAGAAGAGGTGGCGCCCTCCGCCTCTCCCCCTTGCCCTGGAAGTTTAACTCTTCGGTGTCTTTGAAGAGCAAGATAACCAGAAAAACAAGTCTGTCCCGTCTCAGCCAGGAATGCTTCACACATGGCCTACAGCCAGGGTGTTCCTGGGAATGGGGTTCACAGGGGCAGACTGGTTCCAGCCCCCTCACTGCGCTCCCAAATCGGCTTCTAGCCCTGGTTCTGTGGCTTCAGGCTCGGTTGTATGGGACGCAGCAGTGAGTGGAGCGGACAGAGGAATCAGGAGGTTAGCTGAAGGAGAACCAGTTCCTCAGACCAGTTCAGATCTGGCCCTGTGAGCTGGGGCAAGCTCCATCCTCAGAACTGGACTCTTTGCCCTTTGCACATGAATATAGAGCCACTTTGAGGTCCATTTTTGGAAGGGACATCCCTGAGTCTAACAGTTGCCTATCTGGAGCTAAGCTCTGTCCACAGTGGGTAAGGGTGGGCTAGGTGTCCCTAGGCCTTCCTTTGGGGAAGCAACACAGCGTGTGACTGACTATAGAAGCTCCATCCAGTTCCTGCTTTGCCTCCTGATAGGTGCACAGCCCTGTGCTCACCCTAATAATGGCGGATCTTGTTAAAATGTATCTCATACTGGGTCTCTGCTACATCACTCACCTTTCTCCCTTTAATTTACACAACATTGCTATGAGATAGAGTCACACTCTTGCTGTTGTTGTTGCTGGTAAGATAGGGTCTCATGTTGCCCAGTCTGGCCTCTCTACATAAACAAAGATGACCTTGAACTTCTGTCCTCTTGTTTCCATCCCCTGAATGCTGGGATTACACGCACGTACCACCACACCCGAGTGTTAATATGAAATCCTGAGTTTCATGTATCCACTCTACTGACTTAGCCATGTCTCCAACCCTAAATAATACACAGACACATATATTATAGATTTTTATTTTAATTATGTGTGTGTGTGTGTGTCTGCTTGTGTGTGGGTTTGTGCAAATGAGTGTGGGTGCCTGCAGAGGCCAGAAGGTGTCAGATCCTGGAGCTGGAGTTAGATGCAATTGTGAACCGTCTGATGTGGGCACTGGGGGGGTGTGTGCCAAACTCTGGTCTTCTGGAAGAGCAAAATGTACTCTTAATCACTGAGCCATCTTTTCCAGCCCCATTTAGATACTATTTTTATCCTTACGTTATGGAAGAAAGAATCAAGGATCACAGAGGTCAGGGACTTGCTTGGGGGCTACCCACTTAGCAAATGGGGAGCCCGGGGCTGAGATCCAGGTAGCCTGGTGTCAGGTCTGGGATCTTTTTTTAAAAAGATTTATTATTTATTATTATGTATACAGAGCTCTGCCTGCATGTACACCTGCAGGCCAGAGGAGTGCATCAGATCACATCATAGATGGTTGTGAGCCACCATGTAGTTGCTGGGAATTGAACTCAGGACCTCGGGAAGAACAGTCAGTGCTCTTAACCGCTGAGCCATCTCTCCAGCCCCCAGATCTGGGATCTTGATGGCAGTGTTTGTCTGTAGTCTCTGGGTGAACAGACACAGTTCAGTTTGGCTCCAGATCAGCACTGGTGGAGGGGTCTTACAAGGAGAAACTGCTAAAGTTGGATCCTTGGCTAAAGAGTTGGAACACTTTTACCTTCACAAAGTAGCCACAGAGGTTTCTGGGGGAGGGGGTTGGGGGGTGGAGGTGGGCTGTAAAATAAAGTATGCAATGAGGGATCAAAACTAGGAAGCATACACAGGAGGCCCCTGAGAGGATGTTTCCAGCTGTCTGTGTCTGACCCAGGATGAGTCAGATGGAGGCTCTGTCCACAGTGATGGGTGGGGAGCAGATATAACTGAGCTTTTCACTCTTCATCCTCCCTTGCATTATTGAGGAACGGGATCTGGATCCCGGGGAATGGCAGGAGGAACAAAAGAGGGTAAATATGATCACATACATTATACTCGTGTATGAAATACATTATACATATCACGAATGGAAAACATCATATTCAAAGCAGTTATTAAGTACAATTAATATATGCTTTTTTAAAAAAAAGATGGAGAAAGAACCATGGTAGTAGGACCTGTTTCTTCCCTGACTTGAGCCTTTTGCCTTGTTTCATTCAGGAGCTTTTCACCATGACTCTCATCCTGCTGGGTCTAGCCATCTTGTTGCTCCACCGTGTGGCCTGTGAGAAGCCCCTGGAAGAAACCATCCCCCGCTTGGCTTGGCGGTTCACGCATGCTCTGTACAACGCCACCATTTATGAAAACTCTGCTCCCAAGACGTATGTGGAGAGCCCAGTGAAGATGGGCATGTACCTGGCGGAGCCCCAGTGGGTGGTGAAGTACCGCATCATCTCTGGAGACGCAGCTGGAGTATTTAAGACCGAGGAGCACGTGGTGGGCAACTTCTGCTTCCTGAGAATAAGGACCAAGAGCAGCAACACAGCGCTCCTCAACAGGGAGGTGCGAGACAGCTACACACTCGTCGTGCAAGCCTCGGACAAGAGCCAGGAGTTTGAAGCCCTGACCCAAGTGGTGGTCCACATCCTGGACCAGAATGACCTGAAGCCACTCTTCTCCCCACCTTCCTACAGAGTCACCATCTCCGAGGACGTGCCCCTCAAGAGGCCCATCTGCAAAGTGACTGCCACCGACGCCGATCTGGGCCAGAACGCTGAGTTCTATTACGCCTTCAGTGCCAGGTCGGAGGCGTTTGCCATCCATCCCACCAGTGGGGTGGTCACTGTGGCTGGGAAGCTGAACGTCACATGGCGAGGGAAGTTCGAGCTCCAGGTGCTCGCTGTGGACCGCATGAGAAAAATCTCGGAGGGCAATGGGTTTGGCAACTTGGCTGCGCTGGTGATCTATGTGGAGCCCGTGCGCAGGAAGCCCCCAGCTATCACCGCAAAGGTCCTGACCCCACCAGAGGGTGATGAAGGGGCCATCTATGCCGTTGTCACGGTGGATGCAAACGGCTCAGCGGCTGAAGTAGATTCCCTGGAGGTGGTTGGTGGTGACCCTGGAAAGTGCTTCCAAGTCCTCAAGTCCTATGCCCAAGGCAATGAGTTCAATTTGGTAGCAGTCAAGGACATTAACTGGGCAGAGCACCCTCACGGCTTCAACATCAGCCTCCAGGCCCACAGTAGCAGCAGACTTCCCCCCCACTCCCTCATCAGGGCTTTCCATCTCCCACCCTCCAAGCTGACCAACCTCAGATTCGAGAAGGCTGTTTACAGAGTAAAGCTCAGCGAATTCTCCCCTCCTGGAAGTCGTGTGGCATTAGTGAAGGTCACCACGGCCCTCCCCACTTTGCGTTACATTCTAAAGCCATCCGCCGGAGGCACCGTGTTCAAGTTGAATGCTCGCACTGGTCTGATCACTACCACAAAGCTCGTGGACTTCCATGACCGAAGCCAGTACCAGCTCCATGTGAAGACCTCCCTGGGCCTGGCCACCACCACCGTGATCATTGACATTGTAGACTGTAACAACCATGCCCCAGTCTTCAACAGGTCTTCTTACGAAGGTACCTTGGATGAGAATATCCCTCCTGGCACCAGCGTTTTGACTGTGACAGCCATTGACCAGGACCATGGGAACAATGGACGTGTCACCTATTCCATTGCTGGCCCCAAAGCTGTACCCTTCTCTATTGACCCTTACTTGGGGGTCATCTCCACCACCAAACCCATGGACTATGAACTCATGAAAAGAATTTATACCTTCCGGGTCCGGGCATCAGACTGGGGGTCCCCTTTTCGCCAGGAGAAAGAGGTGTCTGTTTCTCTCAGGCTCAAGAATTTGAATGACAACCAGCCTATGTTTGAGGAAGTCAACTGCACTGTGTCCCTTCGTCAAGATGCGCCTGTCGGGAAATCGATAATGGCTGTGTCTGCCATAGACATGGATGAACTTCAGAACCTAAAATATGAAGTTGTGTCTGGCAACGAGCAAGACTATTTCCATCTGAACCATTTCTCGGGGGTGATATCTCTCAAGCGCTCTCTTATGAATCTCACTGCTGTTCGGCCCACCGTCTACTCCCTGAAGATTACAGCCTCTGACGGCAAGAACTATGCCTCCCCCACTACCCTGAAAGTCACTGTGGTGAAGGACCCTCATGCTGAGGTCCCTGTACAGTGTGATAAGACAGGAGTGCTGACCCATATCACAAAGGCCATCCTCCAGTCCGCTGGCCTTCAGGGCCAAGAGTTGGGTGAAGAGGAATTCACCTCCCTCAGCAGCTATCAGGTCAACCAACACGCCCCTCAGTTTGAGGACCACTTTCCCCAGTCCATTGACGTTCTAGAGCAGGTTCCTCTCCATACCCCCTTGGCCCGCCTGGCAGCCACTGATCCAGATGCTGGCTTCCACGGCAAACTGGTGTATGTGATTGCAGATGGCAACGAGGAAGGCTGTTTTGACATTGAGCTGGAAACAGGGCTGCTCACGGTGGCAGCGGCCTTGGACTATGAGACCACCAGCTTCTATGTCCTCAATGTGACCGTGTACGACCTGGGAACTCCCCAGAGATCCTCCTGGAAGTTGTTGACGGTAACTGTGAAAGATTGGAATGACAACCCACCCAGGTTTCCTCCGGGTGGGTACCAGCTCGCCATTCCTGAGGACACAGAAGCTGGGACCACGATCGCGGAGCTGAAGACGAAGGATGCTGACTCAGAGGACAATGGGAGGGTTCGCTACGCCTTGCTGACCCCCACGGAGAAGTTCTCTCTTCACCCACTCACTGGCGAGCTGGTTGTCACAGGACCCCTTGACAGGGAATCAGAGCCTCGGTACATACTCAAAGTAGAGGCCAGGGACCAGCCCACGAAGGGCCATCAGCTCTTCTCTGTCACCGACTTGCTCATCACATTGGAGGATACCAATGACAACCCTCCCCAGTGCATCACAGAGCACAGTAGCCTGAAAGTGCCAGAGGACTTGCCCCTTGGGACAGTCTTGACATTCCTAGATGCCTCCGACCCTGACCTGGGCCCTGCAGGTGAAGTGAGATATATCCTGGTCGATGATGTCCATGGAACCTTCCGGGTGGACCCCATGACTGGAGCTCTGAGTCTGGAAAAAGAACTGGACTTTGAGAGGCGGGCTGGTTACAACCTGAGCCTTTGGGCCAGCGACAGCGGGAGGCCCCTGTCCCGCAGGACCCTCTGCCATGTGGAAGTGTTAGTCCTGGATGTAAATGAGAATCTCCAGTCACCCCGCTTTTCATCCTTCGTGTACCAGGGCCAGGTGAAGGAGAACAGTCCCGCAGGGACACAGGTGATGGTCCTCACAGCCCAGGATGAAGATGATGGCTTGGATGGAGACCTCCAGTACTTCCTACGGGCCGGCACCGGCCTGGAAGCCTTCAGCATCAACCAAGACACAGGTACTGGGGTGAGGTACATGGGCTGCCAAGGCATGGAGGACAGTGGACTGAAAAGAGACATAGGGACGAATGGGGATTTGCTCTCCTGCTCCTGATGTTTTAAATATGTCTTTATGAGGACTTTTTCCTGCAGATTTTAAAATATAGGCTCACATAATATACACATGTATATGTAAATTGCATATTATATGCATATAATAACATACACATACCACTTATGAAAGTGATACATGATGGTTATACGTTTCTTTTTTCCTTTTTTCTTAAAAAGATTTATTTATTATTATGTATACAGTGCTCTGCCTGCATGTGCACCTGCAGGCCAGAAGAGGACATTAGATCACATTATAGATGGTTGAGAGCCACCATGTGGTTGGTGGGAATTGAACTCCAGACTTTTAGAAAGAGCAGTCAGTGTTCTTAACCTCTGAGCCATCTCTCCAGTCCCCCTTTTTTTATTTTTGAGACTATAATTTAATTACATTTCTCCCTTTCTTTTTCTCCTTCCAAACTCTCCCATATATCCCTTCTCACTCTCCTTAAAATTCAAGGCCTTTTTTTTTTTTTTTACTAATTGTTACTGCATGCACATTTGTACATGTACATACATGTGTATTCATAAGTATGATCTATGCATTCCATATAATGCTACCTGTATGTATATTTGTACCTTTTCAGGGCTGACCATTTGGCATGGGACAGCCAATCGGTCTGCCTCTCCCTAAGGAAGGCCACCTGTCCCATTCCCAGGCTTCCTTAGTTGCCTAAAGTTCAGTGTGTAGAAGCCTCATGACTTTCCCTCCATCCAGTTTGGTATGTCATTGGTGTCTTTCTTGTTCAGTTAACATTTGGGTGGCTATGTTGGTGAAACTCTATGGGTGGAACTTCTGATATTACTAGGAAACACGATCTCACAGCAAACTGTCTGACCTTCTGACTCTTATAAGTTTTCCGCCCAATCTTCTACAAAGTTCCCTGAGCCTTAGGTGAAGGAAGAGTGTTTTATAGATGTATCCACTGAGACTGGGCTCCACAACTCTGCATTTTGATTGGCTGTGGTTTTCTGTGATGGTCTGTCTGTTGAAAAGAGAAGCTTCTTTGATGAGGGAAGAAGACTGTGAGTATCTGTGGGTAAAAGGACAAATGCATAGATTGTTGTTAGGGATTATGTTGGCTTTGTAAATTAGTGGTTGTGGATTCTTCTCCAGCGTGACTTCGCCATTAGCACTGAGGAGCTAGGTTTCCAGGATCAAGCATGCCCTCTGTCCTGCTGAGCAGGCCTTAAGTCCAATTAGAGAGCTGTTGGTTACCACCAAGGTGTGTGCCACTACTAGGGTATTGTGCCATGATGGTTGTTGGTGTGGCTCTTAGGCATCCTAGCCAGGTAGGACTGTTGGTTGCTTCCCTCCTTTGGCAGCTTGTGTGGTGCCTTCTGCTATGAAGGCTGGTCCTCAGGGAGGAGGCATTCAGGTCAGACCCAGCTCAGGGGTCTCTGGGCCAGTTTCAGAAGTATATGGTGTCTTCAGCAATTAGGACTTACCTTTCACCTTTGGGAGGTAACCAAAGGCAACAGCAATAGAGTGTATGTTTTGTAGAGTCTCTTGGACAACCCTGGCTCCCAAATCAAAAGAGACCTTCTCATGTCCGGTGCTAGGGTTTTTTGTTTAGATGGTCTTTGGCTCTTGGAGGGAGCTCTGTCAGTCCAGATGACAAAGGTTCATTAAAACTATCCACAAATATTTATACACAGAATCGCATTTCTCCAGATCACTTGTACCCTGCTAAGCCTCTCTGCCCTTCCCCACCTTTTCCTGTATTTACTCCCCCCACTCCAAAGAAGCTCTCCTTTCCTATTTCTGGGATCAAATCATGTGTACACTGCTATTCTCCACTCTATTACTCCCCCAAGCCCCACATCCTGGCAATGATCTGGTTTCACTCTCCCAGTTTCTTTGGTTACATATATGAGAGAACTGCAGCATCTGTCTCTCTGGGTCTGGGTTACTTCAATCAATGTAATTTTTTTTTCTACTTCTATCCATTTAATTGCAAAGTTCATGATTTCATTTTTCTTTACAGCTGAGTAGTATCCCATTGTATTATCTGTAACATTTTCATTACCCGTTCATCAGTTGTAGGACATTTAGTTTTTTTTCCATCTCCTAGCTATTGTCAATAGAGCAGCAATGGACATGGGCTGAGCAGGTATCCGTGAAATAGATACTTGGTGTCCATGTGTCAGGAGTCATATACCTGAGTCACAGAGTAGAGTTACTTTAGCTTTTTGAGAATTCTCCACACTGATTTCCATAGCGACTGTACCAGTTTGCAGTCCAACTGACAGCAATCGAGGGCTCGCTTTCCCCACCTCATCTCCAACATCTGCTGTCGGTGGCTCTGCTGATCTTTGCCATTCTGGCTGGTGTTAGATGAAATCTCAAAAGTTGTGTTGACATACATATCCCTAATTTCTAGGGATGATGGGAAAATTTGAGATATTTCTTAGTCTTTTGTTGTTGTTCTTTTGAGAACTCTCTGTTCAGATCCCAGTTCCATTTTTTAATGGGTCATTTGGATTTTTTTTTTTTGAAACCTCTTTTCTGAGTTATTTGTACATTCTGGATATTAATCCTCTTTCAGATGTATAGCTGGTAAAGATTCTCTCCTATTCTGTGGATTTGCTTTCCAGCTGGCTGATTGTTTCTTTAGCTATGCAAAAGCTTTGTGGCTTTATGAAGTCCCACTTGTTGTCACTTGCGGGCCTTAATTCTAGGGAAGTGGAGTTCAATGCAGGAAGTCTTTTCCTACCCCTGTGTCACTCCGGATGCTGCTGCCTATGCTTTCTTCACATGGTTCCAGTGTTTCAGGTTTCAGTTTTAAGTCTTTGGTTTATTTGGAATTAGTTTGGGGGCACTGTGGTAGGTATGGGTGTAATTTCATTCTTTCGCGTGTGGTCCCTCAGTTTTCCCAGTGCTTGTGGAGGATGATTTCTTTTCTCTAGCATATGTTTTTGGCATTTTTGTCAAATATTAAATAGCTGAAGTTACTTCTACTTACTTTGGCTCTTGGAGGGATCCCTGTCTTTTTGTTTCATTGGGCTACATGTCTATTTTTTGTGCCTATGCCATATTGTTTTATTACTATGGCTCTGTAATATATCTTATGGTCCGAAATTGTGGTTTGTTTCCAGGATGAAGGGCAAGTATGGGCTGGGAAGAGTATTCCGTTTAGTAGACTCCAGACACAGTTCTCTCAGGCTCTTTCATCCTCTTCCTCCTCCCCTCACTCTTCTCCTCCTTCACTCTCCAGGGTCTCTCTGTGTAGCCCTGGCTGGCCTGGAACTCACTCTGTAGACCAGGCTGGCCTCAGTCTCACAGAGATCCACCTGCCTCTGCCTCCCAAGTACTGAGGTTAAAAATGTGCACCATGCTCTGCCCCAGCTACTCCTCTTACGTCCTGTATAATCTTGACCAATTTATGCTTCCTCTCTGGGCCTCAGTTTCACATTTGCTATCTCTGGTCTTCTCTGCTCTCATTGTGAATCTGTCCCCTCGGGCAGACCCCATCACCTGAGAGTGACCAGAAGGTATGGATGGGCCTCTCGTGTCGCTGTCAGAGTTTCCTCTTCTAGATCAGAGCTGGCCCTTATAGGCGGTTTGTAGAGTAAGCGGATGAAAGAATAGAGCTAAGCCCCTGAAACCATGAAGTGACAAAGTAGGGAGCAGAAACACATTCCCAAAGCCTCTAACATTTAATTTGAGGATCTACCAGGATTAAAGGACTAACGGAGTCAGGTTAAGGTCAGATATAGGGCATCCCACTTACAGAATGTGAAATGACTAGCTGGAAGCCTTGCATATGCCTGTATGCCAGAAGCAAGGGCCCATTTTAGCAGAGGAAGGCTAAGAGGCTCTACTGAATGGACATCAATTTCCACTGTGTCCAACTTACCATCTTCCGCCTCATACTGACAACCTTACCCTTCTCCTCTTGTCTGTCAACATCTTTTCCACAATATAGATGAGTAGACGCTGGGTAGGGTCATTTTTCTTTTTGTTTATTTTGTGTGTGTGTGTGTATCTGTGCATATGTATATCCGTATATGCATTCATGTGTATGCACTATGCATGCATGTGTGAGTGTGCCCATAGACATGTGGACAGGCACATAGAGGTCAGAGGATGGTATTTTGTTTTATCCTCTATTGATCTCCACTTTATTGTTTGAGGCAGTCTGTTACAGAACCCAGAGCTCACTGGTGCAGCTAGATTGACAGCCAACAAGCTCCACAGACCCTTCTGTCCCTACTGCCCCTCTTCCCTAGTGCTAGGGTTATGGGCACATGCCACTATACCCAGCTTCTATATGGTTGTTGGAGATTTCCCCAGGCCCTCACCTTTGTACAGCAGACACTTCAGTGAGCCATCTCCTGAGCTCTGGGTAGGATGGTCTCTAAAGACTCTCTGAGATCTGAGTATATTAGGTTTCGTCACTTGTTTTCCTCAGGAATGCTTGAGACTCTGGCACCTCTGGACCGAGAATTTGCACCCTACTACTGGTTGACTGTACTGGCTGTGGACAGAGGCTCTGTTCCCCTCTCTGCTGTCACTGAAGTCTACATCGAAGTTACAGACATCAATGATAACACACCCTGCATGTCGAGACCCGTGTTCTACCCCTCTGTCCGGGAAGATGCCCCTTTGGGTACCTCTGTGCTTCAGCTGGAGGCCTGGGACCCAGACTCCAGCTCTCAAGGGAAACTGACCTTCAACATCACCAGTGGGAACCACATGGGCTACTTCGTCATTCATCCCTTCACAGGTGAGGCCGGGAAAGCTGGAGGGCCAGAGGCATACAGATCTACACGGTGGTTCTTGGGGGTGGCATCCGTGCCACCTGCAGACAGGTCAGAAATTCCAGCTCTCAGGCCCCTCATTAGACCTTGCCAACTCTGAGGGCAGACTCCAGAAATATGCTTTAACAAAGCAAGCGTCACATTTTTACAGGTGCCAGAGTTTGGATACTTTTCAACAATGCCCATCTCCACAAGAAAATGAGGAGAACATGTTAAAGTATTTCTTGTGACTGAGAGGTCAAGCTGAGATTAGTTCAGGCCCTTGATTGCTCTCAACTGGCCCTTTCTCCCTAGTCACAGCCATGGCCAGAGCCCAAACTGCTCTTTGCTCTACTTTCTTTCTGATGCTGTGGTAAAAACATCTGATCCAAAAGCAACTTAGGGGAGAAAAAGGTTTTTTCATTAAGTATACTTTATAGGCTAATACTTCCAGGTCACGTCTCATCACTGAGGCAAGTCAGGGTAGGAGTCAAGGCGGGAACCATGGAGGGACTCTCCCTACCGGTTGGCTCTCTCGCTTGCTCATGCTCAGCTAGCTTTCTTATGCAGGCTAGGATACCTGCCCAGAAAATGGTGCCACCCACAGTGAACGGACTTTCCTGCATTTATTAACTGTCAAGACAACCCTACACACACACACACACACACACACACACACACACACACACACACACACA
>OU015755.1:85257264-85274999 GCA_907169655.1 Acomys percivali | reverse complement strand
TTTCTTTCTTTCTTTCTTTCTTTCTTTCTTTCTTTCTTTCTTTCTTTTTTTCCATGTCTGTTTTAGCTTATAAGGAGGTGGAGGAAGAGGAAGGCTCACTCCTAAGAGACACTGACAGCCTGTTCTACTGGACCAGTATGAATCCATTCCTCAGAGTTGTACCCTTAAAGTCTGTCACTAAACCCCACGTGTGTGTGTGTGTGTGTGTGTGTGTGTGTGTGTGTACACCATCTTGTGTAGTAGCACTGTTTTTGTTTTGAGGCTCTCTCTCACTGACATGGAGCTCACTAAGTAGGCTAGACTGCTAGGTCGTTGGGCCTGTGATTCTCCTGTGCATGTGTTTGTCACCCCAGCACTGGGATTACAAATGGACGTCACAGCACCCAGATTTTTCTAATGGCTTCTAAGGACTCAGTTCATGTGTTTGAAAGGCAGACACTTTGCTGACTGAGCCAGCTCTGCAGCCCCTTGACTCTACCTCTTAAAAACTTATTTTGCCTACACATATGTACACATATCATGAGTATGCCTGATACATGTGGAGGCCATAACAGGGCATTGGATCCCAGGAAACTGGAGTTATAGGTGCTTGTGAGCTTCCATGTCAGTTCTGGGAATTGAACTCAGGTCTCTGCAATAGCAGCCAGTGCTCTTAGCTTCTGAGCCTTCCCTCGGCCCCCTAGATTTCACCTATTGAGAAATACTCCCCAACCTCACCACTGTGTCATTAAGAACCAGGCTTGTGGCACATGAAACTTTGAGGGACCACAGCAGGGTGGAGCAGACGAGGGAGAGCACCTGTAGAAGAATTGTCCCAGATGATGAATTTCTGTGAGGACACAGGAGAAGGGAGACCTCTCTCCATCAATGCTTTCCCGTAGGGAACCAGGGAGTCTCTACACTCACCCAGGGGACAGAATTGTGGACTGTGGCCTTTTTTCTTTGAGAGCAATAAAAGCTGTTGGCATCCTCTGTTCTTACAGGTAATCATTTAGAAAAAAATGACTGTGGTCTCAGAATCGAGACATACCTGTTAGATTTTTTTAAAGATTTATTTACTTCATTTTTAGTTATAAAAATAGTTTTTAAACAGAGTCTTACTACTATCTTGGCTGTCACTGTGCCACTGTGTAGCCTTGGAAGATACTAAGCAGACTAGGCAGGCCCGGAATTTACAAAGATTCACCTATCTCTTGCCCCATAATTGCTGTGATTAATGGCATGCTCCACAAGCCCCATCTAGATTTACTAGACTTATTTATTTTCTTTAAAGTATGTATACATGTATGAGAGTGTGTGCACCTGAATGTGGGTACCTGTGGAGGAAGCTAGAGGCATCTGATATCTCTAGAGCTGGTGTTACAGGCGGTTGTAAACTACATGACGTAGGTGCTGAGAACTGGGCTCAGGTCCTCTGCAAGAACAGTAAGTGCTCTTAACTGCTGTCCCTGACTTCTCCTTCTTCAGACAAATCCTTAAAGTCTTTTGAGTCTCTGTAAGCTGAGGCTAAGAGGCCAGTGGGCCAAAAGACAAGTCGTGAGCTCTCATACCACACCACTAAACTGAAGCCCAGCCTTGGTGCTATCGGGTCACATGTCTCAGAGTGTGACCTCATCACATGTGTCCCTGTTTTCGGCCTACAAAGGAGAGAGAACTGATCATAGTATTTCTCCCAGGGCTACAGTGAGAGTAATAAAACACTGCACACAGAACCTTTAGAGCAAGGACTAATCACAGCAGAGCTCAGTGCGTCTGGCCCATTATGTTGGTTGGCAGTGATATGAGGTCTAGGAGTATAAAATCCAACTCAGGAAGTACTATGCAGTAAGATACAGTGGCTTTCCTTGTTAGTCCTTCTCATCCCTGGGATCCAATCCCTGACAGGAGCAGCTTAAGGGAGCAAAGACTTGCTTGGGCTCACATTTCTAGATGATCTTGTTCATGATTACTTGGCCATGCCCATCTGGGCAAACATCATGGTGGTAGGATTATATGGCAGAGAAGTCTTCACTTCATGGTTGACCAGGAAGTTGAGAAAAGGAGATTCAGATGGGGACAGAGGTACGATGTAGTCCTCAAAGATGTGCCCTAGTGGCCTCCATTTCAGCCCATGCCTACATCTCACCCGCTCCCATCATGCTGAGCTTCATAACAAGAACACATCAAGGGACTGACCCATCGATTAGGTCAGGACACTTACAATCTAATCTTTTCTGGAAATGCTACCACAGATATACCCAAGGGCATGCCTTACTAATCCCCTAGACATTTATCAGTGCAACTGCATTAGTTACTTCTGTTGTTGTGATAAGATACCATGACTAAAAGCAACTTTAGGAAGAAAGGGTTTGTTTTAGCTTATGGTTCCAGAGGGAAAGAATTCATAATGGCAGGGAAGGCATGACAACAGGAGCAGGAAGCAGAGAGATCACATGTCATCCACACACAGGAAGCAAAGGGAGACAGAACAGGAAGTAAGGCAAAAAATGATAAACCCTCAAAGACTACCCCCAGGGATGTACTTTCTCCATCAAGGCTGCATCCCCTAAGGGTTCCACAACCTCCTCAAACAGTGCTGTCTACTGGGGATCAAATGCTTAAATATCTGAACCAAAGGCAGAGATTTCTCATTCAAACCACCACACCAATCAAGTTGACAACCAACGCCAACTGTCCCAGTGGTTTGTTTTGTTTTCCTATTAACCAAGGGATTCTAGGATGTAGGCTGGGTGTTTTTCTCTAATGACTAACAGAGCGGCTGTCTATCAGCATCCTTCAAGTGTGTGCCCAGTGGAGGAGGGAGTGGATGAGGAGGGAGTGGATGGAAGGCCACTTCCATGATGACTCACTTGGATTTGCTATCTTCTTAGATCAAGGCAACAGACAGTGGGCAGCCGGCACTGTCCACCAGTGTCCGGCTACACATCGAATGGATTCCCCAGCCTCGTCCATCCTCCATCCCTCTGTCCTTTGAAGAGCCCCACTACAGCTTTACAGTCATGGAGACAGACCCTGTGAACCACATGGTTGGAGTCATCAGTGTAGAGGGACGACCTGGCCTCTTCTGGTTCCACATCTCAGGTGAGGACCAAGGAGAACAAATCCCTCTATTTTCATATCCCCACCTGGTGCAGTGCTCTCTCCCTCTCTAGGAGCCTCCTTTGTTCTGATGATCATCTCTTCCATGTTTTGTTGTTGTTGTTGTTTTTTGTTTTGTTGTTGTTGTTGTTTTTTGTTTGTTTGTTTTTTAGGATGTTGTGTAGAAGGAACAACACATCTGCCAGGTCTCTTCTCTTAGAGCCAATATTTTGTTCATTTATGGCATTTTCTTTTCTATTTAAAAAATCTTTTAATTTTGAATTATGTGGATGTATGTGTACTTATTCGCAGATGTGCTATAGGAGTGTGGATGCCTACAGAAGCCTTTTGGCCCCTGAACACCAGGGACTGGAGTTATAGACAATTGTAAGGCACTCAACATGAGTGCTGGGAACTGAACTTGGGTCCTCTGGGAGAGCAGCAAGCACGTTTAAACACTGAGCACCACCCCCTGGCATTTTCCAACATGGTTAGCGTTTCCTTTATCTAACCATGACCCCCTTTGTCCCCTATCTTCCTGCTCCACTCCTTAAACCTTTTAATATGGATTATTTTTAAAATTAATTTTCTCTTGTTGGACAGACTTGTTTCTACTTGTCCTTATGCGTGTCACAGGAGTTTGCACAGTCTACAAAGAAGCTATGAAGTCTGGCTTCCCTGTCCCAGTCTATCTTAATGCCTGTGTCAGTTACTTTCCCGTTGTGATAAAATCTCTGAATAAGTTATTTTGACCCCTGGTTTCAAAGTCTTCAGCCCATGATGGCTTAGGTCCATGCTCCCAGGAAGACCACCATGGCAGCAGGATTGGGTGGGGGAAGGGTAGCTCTTAACTTTACAGCTGACTAAAAAACAAGAGTAAGACAAGAAGTACCAAGAGATTCTCTCAAGGACCCAGAGCCTAAGTTTCCACACCCTCCCAAAAGAGTGTCACCATCCGAGGACCAGGCATTCAAATCATGGACCCATGGGAACACTTCATGCTCTCACCATAACAACGCCAGAAGCAGAATGCATTCTACAGCAGCTTTTGTTGCCCCACCTCCACCCCGCAGAACTCTTCAGCCCTCATAGACCTGTATGTCTAGATCATTTGATAATCAGGCAGATAATATAATCTTTTTGGTCTCCCAAGGAAATCTACTCCAGTCTGTCAGCAGATAGCTACCATTTCCAAATAGTCTTACACGCTCTGATTCAGCTTTTCCCTTGCACATGCACAGACTTGCCAGCCACAGTCAGCCAAGGTTGCCACTTACCATGTGTTCTAGGTCTGTGGCCACATCCCGGTTGGACTACAGCTGCCTAAGTCACTGACGTCATATCTGCTCTTTCCCTCCTTCAGATGGCGATAAGGACATGGATTTTGACATCGAGAAGACCACGGGCGGCATTGTCATAGCCAGGCCTCTTGATACGAGGAGAAAGTCAAGCTATAACTTGACTGTGGAGGTGACAGATGGGTTTCATACCATTGCCACGCAGGTGAGAGGCCTTAGTTAAGAGAGCCTGGCTTGGTGGGAGATGAGAGGCGAAGCTGGTTGGAGGAAGGCTATTGAACGCTTTCTATTGATGTGAGGTCCCTTAAAAAATACTGAAGTTGGAATCTAAGTTCTGGCCCCAGTCTTATATGATACAGACTTCACTTCTGTAGTTGTGGGAGAATTCCCCCAATTCTACATCTCCATATAATGAGAGAATTTATGCAAACAATTTTAATTAAATATAGTCTACCATAAGGGCTACAGTAGGTATGAGGAATGATAGGCCATGGCGCTTTCAGTTTCTACTCTGACAGTTGACGAGTAAAGCCATTTCATATACTGGGATCTATACATTCTGCGTGAAGAAATAGCCCAGTGAAATTGTTCTGTTTGGTTTTTTTGAGAGAAGGTCTCTTCCTATTGCTGTGACAAGATACCCTGACAAAAGCAACGTAAGAAAGAAGGGATTGATTTGGCTCACAGTTTCAGATTGCAGTTCTTCAAGCCAAGGAACTCAGGCTGCAGGAACGTGAAGCAGGAGCAGGAAGCCAAGAATTAACATGTGCATGCCTGTGCTTTCTTGCTCTTCCCACTATTATATAGCCCAGGCTCCCTTGCCCAGGACACGGTGCATCGTTGGATGGGTCTTTCTACCTCAATTAATACAATCAAGATAATCCCTCACAGATATGTCTACAGGCCAGCTAATCTAGCCAACATCCCCTTCAGATTCCCTTCCCAGGACATTCTAGTTTATGTCAAGTTGACATTGACACTAACTGTTATAGGAACTTATTCTGTAGCCCAAGATGGCATCAATTGCATGGTAATTCTGCCTCAGACTCCCATATGTCTGTGTGTGTGTGTGTGTGTGTGTGTGTGTGTGTGTGTGTGTGTGTATCAGTGGCAAGCCGGACATACTGATGTATGCCTTTAATCCCAGCATTCAGGAGGCAAAAGTGGGTAGATCTCTGAGTTTGAAGCCAGCCTGGTCTACAGACCAAATTCCAGGACAGCCAGGACTACCCAGAAACCCCATCTCAAAAAATCTGGACAATCCGGTGTCTGAAACTTGTTATTTTCAGATCTTTCCATACCTTCGGTAGCTATTTACTGGCTAGAATGGCGGTTGCTTGTCAGACACTGACAACATGGGTGGGACCATGAAGCTCCAGCAGGTACCATTCCTGAGCCCATGCAGTTCACAAGCTCCATCTTTACTCCTTTTCCCCTTTGCCTAGGTCCACATCTTTATGATTGCCAACATCAACCACCACCGGCCTCAGTTCCTGCAGGATCACTACGAGATCAGGGTCCCCCAGGACACACTGCCTGGGGTTGAACTCCTCCGAGTCCAGGCCACAGATCATGACAATGGCAAAGGTCTCATCTATACCATCCACAGCAGCCTGGACCCTGGAAGTGCCACCCTCTTCCAGCTGGATCCGAGCAGCGGAGTGTTGGTGACAGTGGGGAGACTGGACCTGCACTCAGGGCCTTCTCAGCACATTCTGACAGTCATGGTGAGTAAAGGCAGGAATGGTTGAAGACTGGAATTTTAGTTACCTTCTCGTTGCTGTAATGAAATACCCTTACAAAAGCAACTTAAGAGAGAAAGTTCCAGAAGGCTTCAGCCCGTCATGGCAGCAGAAGCAGAAGGCTGACTGATCACAGATCCATCCACACTCAGGAACAGAGAGGGAACAGGAAGTGAGGCCAAGCTATCAAGCCTCAAGACCCACTCCCAGTGACCCACTTCCTCCAACAAGCCTTCACCTCTCAAAGCTTCCACAAACTCCCCAATCCAGGCACGATGCATTTAAAAACATGAGCTTCTGGGGTCACTTCACATTCAAACCACAATGGGCTTGCATGCAGGTTAGAGAGCAGACGTACTGGTCCCTGATGAGCCAGGTGTGTAGGCATTCATAACATAATCCCTGGGACAGAGGTGTGTAATATTTCACCGCTGGCCAGAGACACGTTCTCTAAGGGATGCTTGGAGTGAAGACACAAGTAAAATATCTCCTGCCAGCCTCTGCTTTCTCTGGACTCACCTCAAATATCTATAACAGATCTTTGTTCATTCTGTGATTTTTATGGCTGCCCTGTAGATTCATGTATTCTCGGACCTGGGAGGGACCCAGAGATCCTCCATCCCAGGGCAAGGACAAGAATCTAGCAAGCAAGCCTGTAGGCTGTAACATTTAAGGATTTACTGTCTGGGTCCTGTGCTTCTGTGTCTCCGAGAGTTACCCTGAATTTTGCACCCTACATTCTCTAACTACCCCAGCTTTGACCTTGTCCACTCTTATCTATACCTGAAGCCCACAGAGAAAGAAAAAAATTGCTAACTACCTCAGTCGTTTATGAGGAAGCTGGAGTCAGAATTCGGCCTCCCGTCTTGGGGTCAGTGTTCTTACATGCTAATTTAGCATCTTCTGGAAATATTAATGTAAGTGAAGGATCTGAGACATCCTTCCACCAACAGAGCCTTTTGACTTCATTTAATTCAGTGTTTCCCAAATCTACATGACCATAGAACACTTTAATGTGTTAACATCTTTTAAAAAAACTCATAGTCTGAGACCTGCTGTATTTCTGCTTATAATTGCCTTTCTACTAAAGTGGAATTATCTATAGAAACAGCTAAGCCAAATAACTGGTAATGAGACATTTATAAAAGCACAGATTAGAGAAAGATTTAAAAGAATCCACAGAAATTAGGCAGCCTGCTCATTGGCATTCTGTTTCCTTGACCTGAAGCTGACCCTATCTCCTTCAATTCTGTTTGCTACCTACTCTGCTAAAAAACCTGTGTTAGGTCCGAGACCAAGAGATGCCCATCAAGAGGAACTTTGTGTGGGTGACCATTCACGTGGAGGAAGGAAATCTCCACTCACCTCACTTCACTCAGCTCCACTATGAGGCAAATGCTCCCGATACCACCGCCCCTGGCACAGAGCTGCTGCAGGTCCGAGCTGTGGATGCTGACCGGGGAGCCAATGCCGAAATCCACTACTCCTTCCTAAAAGGTGAGGACCTGCCGGCAAGCTTGAGGAATTAGATGAAGGGCCGGGTCAAGGGTCAGCAGTAGAGGCGTGACTCTACAGAATCCTCAAGTACCAGCTCTCTGAGCAGTAAGAGATGACCGTTCTAGAGCATTCTATGTGTCCATGTTCTTCCAAAAATGGTAATAGCAATAACAAATGTGTTCTCAAGTTATGGTGAAATTTATGCATGATATGACACAAGCCACCAGTGCCCATGTGGAAGGTGTTTAGAGAGCGTGTAAATGTGTTAGGATGTGATGACTCCATGCATGTGTGCGAGCAGGGATATGTAAGCACCTCATCAGATTCGTGGCATCGTTTTAGGAGTTATTTTTATTTTCTATTCAAGTCACATATTGACCTGGCACCTATTATATAATTTTCTTTCTCTAAAAACTTGGAATATCACCTTTGCTGTGTGTCATAAATTTATGAAATGTACAAGTGCCAGAGATTTCACTGTCATTGGAAAAAAATGTCAATTATTCATTAGTGTGGAGCTAAGAGAGTTAGCTCTGAGGTTAAAAATTTATACTGTTCTTGCAGAGATCCAACTTTGGTTCTTCCCGTATTGGGCTTCTCACCTGTAACTCTAGCAGGAGGGGGTGCCTGAGAACCTCTTCTGGTTGCAGCAGGCACTGCACACATACACATTAAAAAATAATAAATCTTTAAAAAAATTTTACCTTTGTTTTATGTGCATTGGTGCTTTGTCTGCAAGTATGTCTTGCAGGTCTTGGAGTTACAGACAGTTGTGAGCTGCCATGTGGGTGCTGGAATTTGAACCTGGGTCCTCTAGAAGAGCAGTCAATGCCCTTAACCACTGAGACATCTCTCCAGCCCCAATAAAAAAAATTTTAAATCAATGTGATGTGACAAAGTGATAATATCCAGTATTCCAAAAATTATTAGTGGTCATTTATAAGATAAAATGCATAATTAATGACTCTTTAATCATTATATTTTATGATGGTGATAATGCACAGAAGTAGACACTATGGAGGGAGAATGATGAACATGATTTGCCCATTATCTTCTCAGAGCACAGTGCTGACTGAATGCATCTGCAAAAGTCAGAGGTTTTTACACACCCCCTTTCGTGGGAAATGGTTACCCACACGCCATAGGCAATTACAAAGAAGAATATGAATTATGACACATTCATTGTTTATTTTCTGATTTATGGAATATAATCCCATCATTTATCTCATTTCATCTCATTGGCAACCGCCCTGATAGAGCTGATAGTCGCATTTTACAGATGAAGATTAGTTTTAAGGGGCTGGTGACATGGCTCAGTGGGTAAAGGTACTTGTCTCCAAGCCGGACAACCTGAGTTCACTCCCCAGGACCCACACGGGGGAAGAGCAGAACTGACTATCACAAGCATCCTCTGACTTCTGCAGCACACAGTGTCACACAAGTGTTGTCACCATGCACATGCAAAATAAATAAGTGTAATAAATAACTTTAAACATTAGTTTTAAATAGTCTGCGGATTATAAAGCCACTCATGCTCATTTTTGTAAACACAGGAGATATGGGAGGGTCTGAAGAACATCAGGTGCAGCCCTACATGCCAACACCCAGAGATAACTCTCATTGTACTTCCTGTCCATCTTTTCTGAGCATCTTTGATGGTCTTTTCTCTCGGCAGTATAATATGAGAACTAACTATAATTATAATTAGATAGTTAACTTAGGCACTGTTTTGTTTCATTTTTGAGACAGGGTCTCATGTGGCCACGGCTGGTCTTAAACTCACTGTGTAGCCAAGATTGATCTTGAACTCTTTTTCCTCCTGCCTTCATCTCTCCAGCACTGGGATTACAAGTGTGCGCCCCCGTGCCTGGCTAATTTAGCTACACTTACTGGACTACCTATGCCTGTTGTTTACTCATGCACCCCGTATCTACCCACATGGGACCTGTGCTTCTGGTGGCGACCAAACCAAACACCCTGCCACTCTGGCTCTGTTTCTGGTTCCCACTCAGACTTTTTGATCAAATTCTGTTACAAGCCTCAGTTGGGTTTGAGTATCTCCAGCCCTTATGTGACGCTTGCTCTTTTTTTGGTTTGGTTTTGCTTTGCTTTTTTGTTTTTTGTTTTCTTAAACCAGAGGAAAAAAGATGTTTCAGGCCACATGCTTAAGTAAGGAATATCTTTTATAGAGAGTTTAATATGATTTTTCATTGACTTGTTTTTATAATAACCCCTTAATTTACAGCAAAAGTGGTTTTCTTTTCTTTTCTTTTTTAAAGATCAGTATGAAGTTGCCTTCTAAAAACACATGTCAAATCTGGAGTGAATCTATTTACAGGAAAGTAGTCATAAAATACTATTATAAAATAATTGACCAGTAGCTGAATACTGAAAAGAAATTATCAAGATGATGGGAGGCTGGCAGAAGATTAGGAGGAGTGGATGTGGCGGGAGCACTGGCCTCTGGGCCTCGGCTCTTTGTACATTTCCTCCCCACTTGTCTCCTTCTTCATCTTCAAGCATATTGAGAGACTTTCTAATGGGAAGTCATTAAAGGAAGAGCGGCTTTTAAATTCCCATCAGTGTTGGCAGCCTGATGCCACGTTTGCAGACCCACCTTATAAGTATGTAAGCAGAGCTATTGAAAAAAAAAATTCAAGGGATGCCTTTGAATGCGCTTCCTACAAAAGGTGCTAATGAATTTCAGGGTGAAGCATGCTTTTCTTGCAGAATGTCGGTCCCTTTTCTTGGCTTCAAAGGCATATTGATGACAGCTTTGATTTATAGTTCACGTTGTATTCCACAGACTTTCTAATTCCTCACACTTCTATTTAGAAAGCAATGGCAGAATGTGACATTTGAGACTGTGTAGTGCGCACTTGCTCTATCCATGATATACTAAATCCAGGGTGACTGACATGCAGATTGTATCCTGTCCCTGCTTGGTGCCATAACCTCCTGACTGACCTAAGAAGCCTGGCTGGTGTCTCTTGAGGCTATGACAAACTTCAGCCTGTCCCGTTCTCTGTTTCAGGGAACAGTGAAGGTTTCTTCAACATCGACTCCCTCCTAGGCATCATCACAGTAGCCCAGAGACTTGACCGTGTCCATCACACTAGGCATACACTAACCGTGAAGGCAGAAGACCAAGGCTCCCCCCGGCGGCATGACCTGGCTGTGGTGGTCGTTCGTGTCCACCCTTCCGACAGCAGTGCTCCCATCTTTTCAAAAGATGAGTATTTCATAGAGATCCCAGAGTCAGTCCCTGTTGGTTCCCCGATCCTCCTCATCTCTGCTGCAAGCTCCTCGGAAGTCACTTATGAGTTGAGAGAGGGGAACAAGGACAGTGTGTTCTCCATGAACTCCTACTCTGGCCTCATCTCCACCCAGAAGCGCCTAGACCACGAGAAAATCTCATCATACCAACTGAAGATCCGAGGCAGCAACATGGCTGGTGTGTACACGGATGTGGTGGCGCTTGTCTACATCATCGATGAGAACGACAATGCTCCCGCATTCCTAAAATCAACTTTCGTGGGACACATCAGTGAGGGAGCTCCTCTGCACAGCATGGTCCTGGATGAAGACAACAGCCCCTTAGTGATCCATGCCTCCGACAGTGACCAGGAAGCTAATTCCTTGTTGGTCTATAAAATCTTGGAGCCAGAGGCCTTAAAGTTTTTCAAAATTGACCCCAGCATGGGTACACTAACTATCACATCAGAGCTGGATTTTGAGACCACACCCTTGTTCCAGTTCAACATCTATGTCCATGACGAAGGCACGCCCATCTTATTTGCATCCAGACCTGCCAAGGTCATCATCCATGTCCGGGATGTGAATGACTGCCCCCCAAGGCTCTCAGAACAGATATATGAAGTGTCAGTGATGGGACCCATCCACCCTGGCATGGATCTCCTCACAGTACAGGCGACGGATGATGACTCAGAAGTCACCTATAGCATCAAAGCTGGCAATGCTGATTACGCCTTTGCCATTCATCCCATCACAGGCCAAATATCTGTGGTTAATCCTGCTCTTCTGGAAGCGGCTATCTCTCGGAAGCTCAATATTAAGGCTTCTGATGGTCTGTATCAAGATACTGCACTGGTAAGAATATTTTTGACCCAAGTGCTTGACAAAAGCTTACAGTTTGATCAGGATATCTACAGGGCAAGAGTGAAGGAGAATGTACCGCACAGACAGGACCTGGTAATTCTTGGTGTCCATGGAAACCATTTGAATGATACCCTTTCCTACTTCCTCTTGAATGGCACAGACTTATTTCACATGGTCAAGTCAGCAGGTGTGGTGCAAACCAGAGGGGTAACATTTGACCGGGAGCAGCAGGACACTCATGAAGTGGCAGTTGAAGTGAGGGACAACCGGGTCCCTCCCCGGGTGGCTCAAGCGCTTCTCAAGGTCTCTATTGAAGATGTCAATGACAATGTCCCTGAGTTTCAGCATCTGCCCTATTACGCAGTCATCCAAGATGGCACTGAACCAGGGGATGTCCTGTTTCAGGTATCTGCCACTGATAAGGATATGGGAGCTAATGGGACCATCACATATGGGTTTGCGGAAGATTATGCCTATTTCCGGATTGACCCCTATGTTGGGGACATATCCCTCAAGAAGCCCTTCGATTATCAAGCTTTGAACAAGTATCACCTAAAAGTCATTGCTCGGGATGCAGGTACCCCACCCCTCCAAACTGAGGTAGAGGTACATGTCACTGTCAGAAATAAATCCAACCCATTGTTTCAGAGTCCATACTACAAAGTGAAAGTCCCCGAAAATATCACACTCTATACCCCGATTCTCCACACACAGGCCCGGAGTCCGGAGGGACTGAGGCTCATCTATAACATTGTAGAGGAAGAGCCTTTGGGGCTGTTTACCACAGACTTTAAAACTGGTGTCCTTACAGTAACAGGACCGCTGGACTATGAGTCTAAGAGCAAACACGTGTTCACAGTGAGAGCCACGGATACGGCTCTGGGATCCTTTTCTGAAGCCACGGTAGAAGTCTTAGTTGAGGACATCAATGATAACCCTCCTACTTTTTCCCAGTTGGTGTATACCACTTCGGTTTCCGAGGGCTTACCTGCCAAGACCCCTGTGATTCAGCTGTTGGCCTCTGACCAAGACTCAGGACAGAACCAAGATGTCTCCTATCAGATTGTAGAGGATGGCTCAGAGGTTTCCAAGTTCTTCCAGATCAATGGGAGCACGGGGGAGATGGTCACCATCCAAGAACTGGACTACGAAGCTCAACAACACTTTCACGTGAAGGTCAGGGCCACGGATAGAGGAGACCCCCCTCTCACTGGCGAAACCCTTGTGGTTGTCAATGTGTCTGACATCAATGACAACCCTCCAGAGTTCAGAGAACCTCAGTACGAAGCCAACGTCAGTGAGCTAGCTACCTGCGGCCATCTGGTTCTAAAAGTTCAAGCTCTTGACCCCGACGTCGGGGACACCTCCCGCCTGGAGTACCTGATTCTTTCTGGCAATCAGGACCGACATTTCTCCATTAATAGCTCATCAGGAATCATTTCTATGTTCAATCTTTGCAAAAAGCAGCTGGACTCATCTTACAACCTGAGGGTAGGGGCTTCTGATGGGGTCTTCCGAGCAACTGTGCCAGTATATATCAACACTACAAATGCCAACAAGTACAGCCCCGAGTTCCAGCAGCACATCTACGAGGCCGAATTAGCCGAGAATGCAAGAGTGGGGACGAAGGTGATTGAGTTGTTAGCCATAGACAAAGACAGTGGTCCCTATGGCACGGTGGATTACACCATCATCAATAAGCTAGCTGATGAAAGGTTCTTCATCAATCCCAGTGGTCAGATCACTACCCTGCAGAAACTAGACCGGGAAAATTCAACCGAAAGGGTGATTGCTATTAAAGTCATGGCAAGAGACGGAGGGGGGAAAGTGGCCTTCTGCACTGTGAAGATCATCCTCACTGATGAAAATGACAATGCCCCACAATTCAAAGCATCTGGGTACACCGTCTCCATCCCATCCAATGTCAGCAGAGACTCCCCCGTCATTCAGGTTCTGGCTTATGATGCAGATGAAGGTCGGAATGCAGATGTCACCTATTCAGTAGATTCAACCGAAGAACTTGCTGAAGAGGTCATTGAAGTCAACCCAACCACTGGGGTGGTCAAGGTGAAGGAGAGTCTGGTGGGTCTGGAAAACAGGGCTGTTGACTTCAACATCAAAGCCCAGGATGGCGGTCCTCCTCATTGGGACTCTTTGATACCAGTACGGCTGCAAGTGGTTCCTAACGAAATCCCTTTGCCCAAGTTTTCTGAACCTCTGTATACTTTCTCTGCACCTGAAGACCTTCCAGAAGGTTCTGAAATTGGGTCTGTGAAAGCAGTAGCTGCTCAAGATCCGGTCATCTACAGTCTGGTTCAGGGTACCACTCCAGAGAGCAACAGGGATGGCATCTTCTCCCTGGACCAGGACACAGGAGTTCTGAAGGTGAGGAAGGCCATGGACCACGAGTCCACTAAATGGTACCAGATTGACCTGATGGCACATTGCCCTCATGAAGATACTGACTTGGTATCATTAGTCTCTGTCAACATTCAAGTGGAAGATGTCAATGACAATAGGCCTGTATTCGAGGCTGATCCATATAAGGCTTTCCTCACTGAGAATATGCCAGGAGGAACCACAGTCATTCAGGTCACTGCCAATGACCAGGACACTGGAAGTGACGGACAGGTGAGCTACAGGCTGTCAGTGGAGCCTGGTAGCAACATCCACGAACTCTTTGCTGTTGACAGTGAGAGTGGCTGGATCACCACACTCCAAGAACTTGACTGTGAGACTCAGCAGATGTACAGTTTCTATGTGGTGGCCTTTGACCACGGACAGACCATCCAGCTGTCCTCTCAGGCCCTGGTTGAGGTATACGTCACAGATGAGAATGACAACCCACCTCGGTTTGCTTCTGAAGATTATAGAGGCTCCGTAGTGGAGAATAGTGAGCCTGGTGAACTTGTGGCGACCCTGAAGACTTTGGATGCTGACATCTCTGAGCAGAACAAGCAGGTCACCTGCTACATCACAGGTAAGGATGCTGATAATGGATTGGAGGCATTGGGAGACATTGAGAAAGCCTAGCAGGAGGCACTCTGAGATGAAGGTGACACCTTTTGGTCACTTGTTCCTCTAGGATCTCAGTAGTCTCATTCAGAGACTTGGCATGTCTGTTCTCACTCGCTTTACAGGGATACTGGGAAAATCTAATTGAGAGAACTCCTAAAGTCACCTATAATTTAGAAAGGACTTTGCAAAGAGGCAATCATCATTGCTCTAGGTGAGGAGATGGAATCAAAGGCCCGTGCCATCCTTGCTTCTCTTAGTCACTATTCTATTGCTGTGAAGAGACACAGTGACTAAGGCAACTTCTGAGAAAGGAAACATTTAATTGGGGGCTTGATGACAGTTTCAGAGGGTTAGTCCATGATCATCATGGTGGGAAGCAGGCAGACCTGGTGCTGGAGCAAAAGCTGAGAGCCTCACACCCTGATCTGCAGGTAGTAGGTAGAGAGAGACTAGGCTTGCTGTCTCTTTATCCTTCCCAAGCATTTCCACTCTCTGACTAAACATCCAAGGATATGAGCATATGGTTCATTCTCATTCAAACCACCATTGCTGTTGGGTGTCTTCTGGGGCGGGGGGGGGGGCTGAGGTACCCAAGAGTTGTGACTCATAAAAATTCTGGCAACCGCTTTGTCTTTCTTTGTGGAATTGTGTCATGCCCAGGGCAAGTTTGAGGGAGGGTCTTCACCCAGAGGGTATTAGTCATATCCTTCACTGTTATGACAAAAAAAAAAAAAAAACCTGATTAAAGCAACAGAAGTAAGGAAAGGCTTATTTTGGCTCATGGCTTAAAAACGGATATAATCCACTGTGGCAGGAAGATGTGACAGCAGAGTGTGAGCCATCTGATCCATGCTGCATCCAGAGAGATGGATGTTGGCGCTCCACTTACATTCTTTTGTTTACTCAGTCCAGGCTCCCAGCCCATGAGCTGGTGCTGCCCACCACATTCAGGGTAGGTTTTCCTTCCCCAGTTAAACCTGTCTGGAAATGCTCTCACAGATACACACAGAGGGGCATCCCGTGGGTGATCCTAAATTCAACCAAGAGGAAAACGAAGATGAACCTTCACACAGAATGCCCTTGTCTTCTCATTCCCACATCATGTCCCCTCCTTCCCCCACCCCACCGCCCCGCACCCTATTACGTAAACATGGCTGGTTCTGCCAATACGGCTGTTCAGGGCGAGCATTGATGAGTCTGAAGTGCCAACCAAGAACCTCAGACTCCCTGAGACAGACAGGGTCAGAATCACCCAAAATAGTCAGGAAAATGATGCTTATAACCTTGTGATATCATACACTTGACAGACAACACCAGTCTTAACTCCCCTCTCCCCAGATTAAGAAATTAATGGAGGGAAACAGTCAACTCTTACAAGAACAGAATCATGGAAAATCTTAGAATCAAAGGGAGACTCCATCTTTCCACACCCTTGTTGGGAGATGATCACATGCCCTCCACTTAGTGTATGCCTTTAGCTGTGTATCAAACCCTAGAGTTAGTGTCATCGAACTCTTGGCTGTAGCTTTGCAGCAGAGCTTAGACATTCCTCATACAGTTCTGGAATTGGCCTCCTTCTGACTTTCCTCAACGCCTTCCTGGTTACAAGAAACAGGAGCCTGTTCCTTCTCTCAGCCACATTTGTACTTCTTGTGGTAATCACCTCAGTCAGGAGAGGCTTCCTAACTTTGCAAAATAGACTCAATGTAGCATTGCCGGTCCCTAGCTCAGCAGCGAAAATTCTGCCTTCCCCAACAATCCTGAAAGGTGAGTCAGAGATGCAGCCATCTAAGACACAGAGTCGAGTTGATTCCTGTACTTGGTTTCTGATAGCTGCATCCCTTCTTTTTAGAGGGAGACCCCCTGGGTCAGTTTAGCATCAGTCAAGTCGAGGGTGAATGGAGGATCTCCTCAAGGAAAAGTCTGGACCGGGAGCACATAGCCAAGTATCTTCTCAGAATCACAGCGTCAGATGGCAAGTTCCAGGCTTCCGTTCCTGTGGAGGTGTTCGTCCTCGACATCAATGACAACAGCCCGCAGTGCTCACAGGTAAGCCCCGAGAGTGTTGTCATGGGAACAGTGGGCAAGGAAGGTTGGGAGAAGGTAGCATCATGCAGCACACATGAATATATGCACCCTGTCACTTTATTTCATCCCTCTCTTTTGTCACATTAAACACAGCAGAAGAGAGCCTGGGACATTTGTAAGCATAAATTCCCAGATGAGCACGTTTTTAGTTGGTCTCAAAAAGACGGTTTGTTTCTTGCGGAGAAAGGTTGCCATCTTTTTTTTTTTTTTCTTTTTTTTTTCTTTTTCTTTTTCCCATTTGGTCATGCGTACAACCTCCCTCTTCTCCTGTAGTAGGAGAGACCAGGCTCAGGCTCGGTCAAGCCCAGGGTGCCCCATAATATCAGTCCCACACAATCCAGCTGGGAATGATGTATCCACCCAGAGAATGCCCACTGTCCATGTTTGCCTGCACTCCATATGATGCAAACTAGGATGTCAAAGGGACACTAAGTTCTCAGGGACTCCAGCTGTTTTCCAGTGCCCAGAGCCAGTTTGCCCTGCAGGGGAGGGCAGGGCAGGGCAGGGCAGGGCAGGGCAGGGCAGGGCAGGTGGTAAGGCCAGGGAGGTCTGGCTCTGCCTTAAAGGCTGGTGGGCCTGTCCTGGGAATATGAACAAGGAGGTGATCTTGGCAGCCTGGCCTTACTACCAGGCAGGGATGGAGTTTGGCAGGGCTTGTCCTGAGACTGCATCATCTGCTGCCAGACCTGCCCCAGCCTCCGCTCCCTTCCAACAACCTTCTCTAAGTGGGCTGTGGTGGGTCCTTCCGGCCCTGAGCATTGACTTCTCAGTGGTGGCTGCTTGTAGGCTGGATTCTGACTTATTCTCTGTCATATCTCTTCTGACTTGTTGTTGTCTGTTTTATGTCCGTGTGTGTGTGTGTGTGTGTGTGTGTGTGTGTGTGTGTGTGTGTGTG
>OU015755.1:85240106-85257254 GCA_907169655.1 Acomys percivali | reverse complement strand
TGTGTGTGTGTGTGTGTGTGTGTGTGTGTGTGTGTGTGTGTGTGTGTATGTGTAAGGGCTAGAGAACAACAGAGCCTGGTGTCTTTCCTCAAACACTTTCCACCTTTATTTTTGGAGTCAGGGTCTCTCAGCAACCCTGAAGCTCACTGACCACTGAGAATATGAAGCTCATATTCCCAGGACAGACTGCTACCCTTAAGGTAGAGCCAGACCTCAGTGACCCTCAGGAATCCACCTACCTCCAACACCCCTCCCCAGTATTAAGGTTACAGGAGCACCCCATCCATACTTTGTATGTGGCTTCTGGGGACCCACACTCAGGTCCTCATGTTTTTGTGGCAGGCACTTTACCCACCGAGCCATCTCCCAGTTCTCTCCTCTAGCTTTAAAAATCACCACCATGTTTATCATTGTTGTGTTGTGTGTATGATGTGGTGAGGAGTTGGGAGGATATTCATGTGGAGACCAGAAGACCCCGCTGTGAAGTCAGTTTTCTCCTTTCACATTTATAGGGGCTCCAGGGATAAAAGTCAGGTTTTAGGATTGTATAGCAAGTACAGTTACCCAGCGAGCCATCTCACCAGGCCTCTGGCTTTTAATATTCATTTTCCTTACATGCCTTTTAAAAACAAATAAACAAACCAAGAAGTCACGTAGTCCGGGCTGGCGTTAAATACACTATGAAGCCGATAATGAAGTTGAACTCCAGATCCTGCTGCCTCTACTTCCTGAGTACTGGGATGTAAGATGAGCCACCCCTCCTGGGGTCTCACTTCACCCCATCCCCCTTGCCTCTCTGCTCTCTTCCCTGCCTCCCTGCCTCTTTGGGTTTTCACTTAAGTCACGTCTCTGGCTCCTCCTCCTCTCCCTCCCCCACTTCTGGATCTGAGCCGTTGTCTCAGACTCCTGATGTTCACTTCCTGATGTTCATCTTTCCATCTTCAGCTCCTCTACACGGGCAAGGTCCGAGAGGATGTCACCCCTGGACACTTCGTCTTGAAAGTTTCTGCCATAGATGTAGACGCGGACACCAACGCTCAGATCACGTACTCTCTGCATGGATCCGGAGCCCAGGAATTCAAGCTGGACCCTCACACAGGTAGGTCTCTGAGGTGTAGGATAAAGGCAATAGCCCGTGCCTGTGCCATGGTGAGCTCTTCGCGAGGCAGAAATTCACTCACTTACCTGTCCACACACCATCAGACACTAGCAGTAAAGGATGGATGAGTTCAGACGCAGTTCTCGATAATCCAGAGGGAAAGGCTATTGCTGAGTCAGTGGCTTACAGTGTGCTGAGTTAGGAGTGATGCAAGTTGGGTATGGTAGTTCCCACCTGTAACATCAGTGAGGAGTATTGAGAGTTCAAATCCGGCCTGGGTTACATAGTGAGTTCAAGACCAGCCTGGGCTACATAATATGAGTCCGGTCCACAGACAAACGCAGAAAGAGAGGAGGAGGCTGGTGGAAGGGAGACAGCCAATGTTGACAGAAGTTGACTTAGGCTTAGAAGCCAGGTTAAATAAAACCTCTTTGGGAAAATGCCATTTTATGTGGAGTTGAGCACACAGAAGAGTTATGTCAAGCATTTGCAGAAGGCAGAGAAGGGCCTGAAGGTAGAGGGAAAATGTCCTCAAGAATCTTATTTGGGGAAGAGGACACATGTCGGAGTGCATACAGAGAGAGGAGAGGGCAGAAGATGATGCTCTGAAGATAGATGGGCTGATGCCCTTTCTGAGCCAATGGGAGGTTTAGACTAGTAAGGACCAAAGCTGGTGCAGTCTCAAGATAGGCACATTGCACATTGCACATTGCAAACCGGGCTACTGGTACCCAAGACTTCAGTAAACACATCAAGCAATAAAGCTCCTGGGATCCTGGTCTAGGGTAAGAAAGAACTCAGTAGACGGGATAGATTGTCATTAGGCCAGGTAGGGACCAAAGCAGAGATAGAAAGTGGAAACCCTGCAGCATGAACCCTGAATAGCCACACCAAGGTTGAACTGTGGGTCTGCTGAGAGAGGTAGGGAAGAGCAATTACCCCAGGGGACGCTGTCCTGCTGCTGTGGGAAGCAGGTGGCTTGGTGGCATCCAGGCACAGGGGCCAGCTGCCAACCTCTGGCTGGAATCCATAGCACCAAAGATGAGTCAGAGATTGCTGAGCAGGGATGGGTGGGTAGGTGGATAGTGGCAGGGAAAGCCATGTCCCAGGAAGCTGTCTGGGTGGATCAGAGACCACATTGTCCTTCCTGACCCCAGTCCAACATACTGAGTGATTTGGGAAGCACATCTTCTCTCTGCTGCTGTTTGCTCAGCTGCAGAACTGCCCGTGGGGACTTAAAGAAGAACCAGTTGGGCGTTTTTGTTATTTTTTTTTCCAGAGTATGAAAATGATGCCTGCTCAGCACACAAATTAAAAAACACCACAAGTATGCATCCTGCAGGAGCCAGAAAGCCTACACAATAAGCCCTCACCTAAGTCTGATGGGCTTGCCTTCCAATTCACCTCCAAAAATCTCTCTGTAATTGTGTGTCTGTTATATAGTTTGCTGTTTCTCCCCTCAGTGGTAGCTTGCAGGTGTTTGCAAGAATGTAAAGTTGTTTCCAGTGACTCCTGACTATATATTATTCCTTAGTTTTATTTATGTTGTGGTGATAAAAAAAAAATACCCCAATACAAAGAAACTTAGGAGAGGAAGGGATTATTGTTTCGGCTCACAATTCCATATTACAGTCCCTCATTGTTGAACATCAAGGCAGGTACTTCAAATAGCTAGCCACATCTAGTCAAGAGCAGAGAGAGATAAATGCACACATGCTCATTTGTGTGGCCTTCCCCCACTCTCTTGTATAGTTCAGGACCCCCTGCCTAGGGAATGGTGCCTCCCACAGTAGACTGTGTCTCCCTACATCGCTAACTCAAGACAATTCTCCACAGACATGCCCAATGTGGACAGCCCCTCACTGAGACTCTCTTCTCAAGCGATTCAAGGTTGGGTTCAACTGACAATCTAGCCATTACATATTACTTTACTATATGGCTACACCATAATGTATTAATCAATTTCTACTTCAAAAGCATATAGGGTGATTTAAATATGCCACCATTATTTAAAGTACCTCAGAGAAATTCTTTTTATATGTTTTTATTTTTTGCTTGTTTGTTTGTTTTTTGAGACAGTGTCTCAGAAAAGTCATGACTGTCACTATATAAACCAGGCTGGCCTCTAACTCACAGAGGTCTGCCTGATAGGATTAAGAACACCTACCACCACACTCACAAATACATCATGTATTTTATTATTGGGTTAATTATTGAGTATATATATATATATATTCATTCTGACAAGTGATTTTTTTCCCTTGGTTCCTTGAGACAGGGTTTCTCTGTATAGTCCTGAGCAGGCTGGCCTCGACTCATATAGATCCGCCTGCCTCTACCTCCTGAGTGGCTGGGACTCAAGGTGTTCACCATCATGCCTGGCACAAGGGAAATTTTGGGCCAAATTGTATATATTACATTTTCTATTGGCCTCTAAAAGTTTGTGTATTTGTATCTTATTAATAATGACCTTACAATGGTGATGATGGCTGTGGAGTGTTGTAGGAGAGCCGGGAAGTTAGGCTGGTGCTAGGGGATGTGACTGGCTTCTTCTCTGCCAGCATGTACACAGACCTGTCTCTCCCAGCTGTGATAGAGCCTGTGGCAAGAGCTGTGCCTGTAGCTCTCTAGGGAGCACATGTGTCCTCCATAGGAAACTCAATAACCTCTGTCATTTCTCCTGGCAGGGGAGCTGACCACACTCACAGCCCTGGACCGGGAAAGGAAGGACATGTACAACCTTGTTGCTAAGGCGACGGACGGAGGGGGCCAGTCATGCCAGGCAGAAGTGGTTATCCACATTGAGGATGTAAACGACAATGCCCCAAGGTTCTTCCCCGGCCACTGTACTGTGGCTGTCTTTGACAACACCACAGTTAAGACTCCTGTGGCTGTGGTCTTTGCCCGGGACCCTGACCAGGGTGAGTATGTGAAGAGCTGGTGGCAACCTACACTATTGAGCCACTAGGTCCATTTGGGGTGGGCATGGACTAAGATCCATTGTTGAGTGTGTGGATACTCCAGTGTAGACAGCTACAGGTCTGAGGCTGTGACAAGTGGCTTTAGTGGCATCTGAGGCAGGCACAAAGCATCACAGACCATTTCTCCTCTGCCACTTAGAGCCACAGAACCTTTATGTTGCCACCGGAACCTCAAAGCGTTTTTTCCCCTCAAAGCCATTTTGAACACAGCTAATCAGAAATCTCCAAACCAGTTATTCAGTTCATTAATTTATGTAGGAAAGGAACTTTTGTCCCTGAGTCCATGGGGCTTATTAAAAATCCTTTCATCAAATTTTAGACAGTAAAGTTGAACCATATTCAATATTTTACTTTTTTCTCAGGTACTGGGGTTTGAACTGGGCATGTTAAACAAGCTGTCTCCCACTGTGTCTGCTTCTTTTCTTGTTACTGTCACAATAGTGCCTGACAAAAGCAGCTCATGAAAGAGAGACTTCATTTTGTCTGATGGTTTGAGAGAGGATAGGTCCGCCATAGGGATAGGACATGAGGTGTGGCTTGTCACACTGTGTCCACACTCAGGAAGCAGGGCGAGGCTATAAAGCCTTAAGGTCCTCTCCAGTGACCTACTTGCTCTAGTGGACTCTGCGTCCTCGGTGTTCTGCAACTTTTTAAAACAGCTCCACATTCTGGGTGCCACGTGGAAGCACATTCCACGTTTAAACCACAACCACGGAGCTATATACTTAGCCCCAATAGCCTCCATTTTATTCAGTGACGCTGCTGTTTTCATTGTTTCTTTCCCGTGTGACATTTGCAAAGTCTTTTAGTCTGGTTTCTGGTGGTGTGATTAAATACCATGGACTAGGCAACTGGTAAGGAGCCAGTAAAGTTCAAGGCTGAAGAGGTGCCCAGGTGGTAGAGGGCTTGCTGCCAAGCATGAAGACATGAGTTCTATCCCCAGCACCTGTGTAAGAAAGCTGGACTTGTGTGTGCTTGTGATCCCAATGCTGGGCCAGGGGAGACAGGAGGATCTTTGGGACTGGCTGGCTGGCTGGTCTAGCTGAATCAGAGAGTCCCAGGCCAGAAAAACAATGTAAATGGCTCCTGAGAGATGACACCTAAGGTTGACCTTTAACCTCCATATGCACATGCACATCCATGCATGCACACCTCCACACACAGAAATACACACACACACCAAAAATCAAATAGAAGTTTATCTGGCTTGCAGTTATAGAGGTTGGAGAGTTCACAAATTTGATACCAGCAGCTGGAAGGGCTTTCGGTTGTATGACAGTACAACAGAAGGCATTTTGGGGAGGCCACAGATACCTATGGCACCTTGGGTCTGTTTTCTGCTTCTTTATTTTTATTTTATTTTATTTATTTATTTATTTTATTTTTTGGTTTTTCAAGATAGGATCTCTCTGTGTTGCCTTGGCTGTCCTGGACTCACTTTGTAGACCAGGCTGGCCTCGAACTTACATCAATCCACCAACCTCTGCCTCCCTGAGTGCTGGGATTAAAGGTGTGCACCACCACCGCCTGGCTGTCTTCTGCTTCTTATGAAGCCACTAATGCCATCCTGGTAGCCCCACCTCCATGCTCTCATCTCAGTGACCTCCAGACATTGTCCACACATGACGTCAGAGCTGAGTTTTCAAAACGTCAACTATGAAAGTCACATTTAACCCGTGGCACACAGTGAATTCAAGCCATTCTGGTCTGTTTACCCATATTGCATCAATGATAGCATTTGTCATCCTGAAACATCTTAATGTGGTCCACTTTCCAAAGTCAATTTTTATCACTGATACTCTGGGTAGGCCAAAAGATGACTTAAGGGTCAAAGTAGCCAGATTAATTTAAGATGACAACGATGATGATACTTATAAAAGTGGAATCATACTCTCCCAGCAATGTAAATTGAATATCTCCTATATTTTAGCTTGGCATTGCAGGAGGAAAGATTTTTGAAGGAATATGGTATTCTAGGGAAGGTGAACAGTCAATCCAAAGGCAGAGAAACTGGACCTGGTAAACCTGGTGCATAGGTTCATATGTTCATAATGTGGATGCACATGTATGTGTGCGTACCTGTATACACGTGACCATGTATGTGTGGAGGCCAGAAGTCAACTTTGGGCATCATTCATTGGGTGTCACCCACTTTGCTTTTTTTTTTTTTTTTTTGAGACAGGATCCCTTCAATGGCATAGCGATAGTCAGTTTACTAGCATGGCTCTCCAGCAAGCCCCAGAAATCTGCCAGACTCCTCCTCCCAGCGCTGGGATTAAGAACATGCACCACCATGCCTTGCTTTTTGCATGCATTCTGGGGAATCAAACTCAGCTCCTCACGCTGGGGTGACAAGCACCTTGTCAAACAAGCCACTCCATCCAGCCCTGTTCTCTTAACCTTCTACTTTGACATTAATTATAGGCTCACAGGAAGCTGCCACCAAGTTTGTGAATAAGCCCCTTCATCCTCCTAAGAACTTTTTGTGAGGGCTTGGAGTGGCTGCCCAAGAGGTTCTCACTCTTGATATTGCCCTGGGTACATCAGCTTTTACGAGCCTCCTCCTGAGCCCTGCTGCGGGGTGTCCTCAATATGATTCTTGCCCCTGGTCTCTACAGGTGCCAACGCCCAGGTGGTGTACTCATTGACAGACTCTGCTGATGGTCAGTTCTCCATTGATGCCACCTCGGGGGTGATTCGCCTGGAGAAGCCTCTGCAGGTCAGACCAAGCTCAGCTGTGGAGCTCACGGTCCGTGCCTCCGACCTAGGCACCCCAATACCACTGTCCGCCTTGGGCACTGTCACAGTCTCTGTAGTGAGCCTGGAGGACTATCTTCCCATCTTCCTGAACGCCGAGCACAGCACGCAGGTGTCCGAGGATGCTCCGATAGACACGGAGGTGCTACACCTGGCTACCCTCACGCGCCCAGGCTCAGAGAAGACCGGTTACCACATCACGGGGGGGAACGAGGAGGGGAAGTTCCGACTCGATGCTCACACAGGTGAGATGGGCAGGAGGCAGCTCAGCGCTTCGTTTATGGGGCACACTAGTCTTCCAGATACAGGGAGCATCTGTCCGCACAGCTCCCCTCCCCACCCTCACAGCTGGCATCCTTTGATTATATATACTCTGTCCTCAGCTCTTCAGAGACCCACAAGCTGGTCCCCTTATCCATGTGGGCCTAGCTTACCTAAGAGGGCCATTATTCCCCCATATCTTCATCTAGAACTCCGCCCTCAGGACCCTCAGTGGTTCTATGGAGCCTGAGTCAACCCCACAGGGACTCATGGAAGGATCTCACTTCTGCATCTCATGCAGAGTCCTCCCATGAACCACAACGCACAGGAGTTGTCCCCAAACCCCTCAGATCTCTGCCTTACGGGTTCCATCACCTCTTCTCTCCTCAGGAATCCTTTATGTCAACGGGAACCTGGACTTTGAGACAAGTCCCAAGTACTTCCTGTCCATTGAATGCAGCCGGAAGAGCTCTTCCTCCCTCAGCGATGTGACCACCATCGTGGTTAATGTCACTGATGTTAATGAACATCACCCCAGATTCACTCATGACGTGTACACTGTGAAGGTCTTAGAGAACGCCATTGTGGGTGACGTCATCTTGACTGTAAGGACCTCCAGATTCACTCTTTGTGGGGGGGTGGGCTCTGGGGGTGGTTCTTGCCTCACCTCCCACATGGGTCCTCAGTCATTACAAACATAGGTTGGTTTACCAAGCCAGTTCTCTACAGACTTGACCATGACTTGTAGCTTCTCAACAAAACTGTCATAGCCGGGCGGTGGTGGCACACGCCTTTAATCCCAGCACTTGGGAGGCAGAGGCTGGTGGATCACTGTGAGTTCAAGGCCAGCCTGGTCTACAAAGTGAGTCCAGGACAGTCAAGGCTACACAGAGAAACCCTGTCTCGAAAAACCAAAACCAAAACCAAAACTGTCCTATATTAATGTCAGGGTAATTTGGTGAAAGCACAGGATTGGCAATATTCAATAGGAGAACAAAAGTAAGCTTGGCTTCAGAGGTCTTCCCAATGCCTGTGACATGGAATGCCCATAGTGGAAGATAGAGACAGAGGGCATGCCACATTATATATATATATATATATATATATATATATTGCATTTAAATACACAGTTGCTCTCACCTTCATTGAAGCATGCCCATTTTTATTTCTTCAGGACTCCTCGCCATCTCTCTCTGGACTCTTCTTCTGCATCCCCTACCCCAAACACATGCCAAACGTTGCCTTTTTAAATACACTGTGGCTTTACAGTTCCTTGCCCATACCACTGCCTCTGCCTGGAAATGTTCTTTCTATGCCCAGACCTTGCCACGTCCTTCAGGGCTCCCTGAATCCTCCTGACCTTCCAGGAGTGTGACTCCTCTCTGCACTCCCACAAGACCCACCATGATTAGAATCACACATAACATCTGACACAGCACTTTCTGTGGGTGTATGCATCATTTTACATGTTCCTCCCATGTTAGCCTTCTGGGACCAACCCTGGTGTACCCTATCTCTATAAGAGGATGGGTAAACATTGTGCTGAGGTCACAAGAGATTCTCTTGGGGTGGGATTACCAAGCCAGTGGCTGCCGTTGGGATGTGGACACAGCCATCACTCTCAGGGCTACGATTCCTTTCTGGTCACTCTTGTGCCTGCATTCAGGGTCTCCTCTCTACTGCAGGTGTCGGCATCTGATGATGACGGGCCTGTAAATAGTGCCATTACCTATAGCCTTGTAGGAGGGAACCAGCTTGGACACTTCACCATCAACCCCAAGAAGGGGAAACTTCAGGTGGCCAAGGCCCTGGACTGGGAACAGGTGAGCCGTGTCCAGGCTGAGCAGAGGTGTGGCCCTATGGGTAAAGTCCAGAGGGTAAAGGGTAAACACACCCCATCCTGATGTCCAGATAGTCCTCAAGATGATTCCTCTGTGAGCTCTGAGATGAGAGGTGGGCTGACAAGGGATCAATCCAGTGACAGCTACCATGGGACTGAGATCAGTTACTGGCATCAGGCACGTGGCTGGTTGGTTGCCTTAGGTGCATCTCACGCATCTCACTATTTGATGCCCATAGTCATCCTGAGAAGAACAGCCCAACTTTATCCTCCCTCAGCTCAGTCCTCTCCCCAAGGCCTTGTAATGAAGAAACACTGGGCTGCAAATTACTTGGTCTGATCCTGGTGCCTGAGCCCCAACGCCATGAGTGGGCCACCGGAGTAGGCGATACACCAAGGGACAGACACCAGGGGTCTTAGCTCTAATTCCCCAGCATGCATTTTGTTGCAGACACCTAGCTACTCCCTCAGGCTCCGAGCCACAGACAGTGGACAGCCCCCGATGCACGAGGACACTGAGGTGGCTGTTGAGGTGCTTGATGTCAATGACAACCCACCCAGGTTCTTTCAGCTCAACTACAGCACTGCTGTTCAGGTAAGGACACCCTGAGCCCACAGTCCTTTGTGTCCCTCTCTATGGGAGGAGCTGCCCAGGGGTGTTGGCCCACCCAACCTGCTGTGATACTTCCTTAAAGGCAACGCAGGCCATCAAAGGGGGCATGTGGATTGTGGGATTGAAAAGAAACAGACCCCTTGTTAGGCATTTATATGACATGTATTCTGCCCTATTTGGGGTCCACCCCTGCCATTGAAGTAGGTAGTGTTCGCCTCAGAGATTTCAGACATGAAGGTACACGGGGGAAGAAAGGCAGCATACTCCATGTTACCTCTCATATGTAGACTCTAGCTTTAGATATGTACATATATGTATATTTGTGTACATATAGACTTACACACATATTATGAAAGTAAGAAGGAGACTATTTGGGGAGGAGGAAGGTCAGTGAGATGAGGAAGGGAGAACTAGGAGGGTAGTGAAGAGGTTCATAAAAATAAGGTAAAATGATATATATTCACATATATATATATACCTATACACATGTATAATGCACATATATAAAATGTCATAATGGAATCCATGATTTTGTATTCTAACTAAAAAAGTAATTATTAAAAATTGGAAGTGCTATGGATTCTAAGTAGTAGCAATCTGTCAGTTGTTGGGGTCAGGCAGTGACCTCTTGTGTAGGATAAGAGTTTGACCTTTGGTGTCAAAGATCCCTTCTAAGATCCAATGCTGGACTCCTGGACACCGAGGGAAGTCTAACAGGCTAGCTTTGAGCTGTCTGTGGGCAGAGGGGTAAGGATGGGTCCAGGGAAGATGGGGCCACAAAGGAGGGACCAGAGGGGTTGGGGCTTACACCACTCTCTGGCTTCCTCTTGCTGTCGGTCACAGGAGAACTCCCCCATTGGCATCAAAGTCCTGCAGTTGATCCTGGATGATCCTGACTCCCCACAGAATGGGCCCCCCTACTCCTTCCGGATCACTGAGGGGAACACTGGGTCTGTGTTCCGGGTGACCCCAGATGGCTGGCTGGTTACAGCCGCGAGCCTGAGCAGGAGGGCACAAGAGTGGTATCAGCTTCACATTGAGGTGGGTGCTGCGTGGATCCGAGCTGGTATGGGGTTTTGGGGACAGGAAGCCTGCTGACAGACACAACCGTGGTACTTCTGCTGTGAGGAAAAGTGTGTGAGGAAAAACGTGAGGGCTGTGTATGTGCCTGGCCATGGACCAGGGACTTCACACTGAGCCCTTCATAAATCTTCATCTTATCCTTGTGCATGTGTGTGCTCATGTGTGTGTCTAGGTGCGTGTAGTTGCTTATCTGTGTATATATGTCCTTGTGTGTATTTTGTATGTCTGTGTGTGTATGTTTATGTGTGCATGTGTGTCTCTCTGTGTTTGCCTTGTGTGTACATGTGTATCTGTGTATGTGTGTCTGTGTGTGCATGTGTGTATGTCTTTTTGTATATGTATCTGCATATATGTACGGGTGTTTGTATGTCTGTGTGTGCATATGTGTATGTCTTTCTGTATATGTGTCTGTGTGCCTATGCATACATATGGGTGGGTATCTGTATATCTGTATGTGCATGTGTGTGTGTCTGTGTGTGTGTGCATGTGTTTAACTATCCATGTATGTACATGCATGTGGAGGCCTGAGGACAGCCTTAGCGGGGGACATGAAGGGGATGGCTCCTTCCTTGTGGCCATTCCATTCTGAATATGACAATAAACAATGAATAGATAAGGAGGGGAGCCACACTTTATGACTTGAGATAAGCAAATAAAGTAATGAGAGACTCGAGGCAGGGGACACATTCGTCACACAGGCGATGTCTGAGTGAGGACTTGTGGGGTCCCGGAGGAGAGTGGGCAAAAGAGCATTCCGGGCAGGAGGAGTAAGATAGACTCGGGTTGGGTAAGAATGTAAAGTGTCCTGTGATCAAAACCTAGGAAGTAATGTCAGGAAAGACATTGAAGTATTGATAAGGTGGGATGATCATTGTGGGGCAGGAGGACTGCTCGTTGCAAGGGTGACTGATACTTGAGGTCCAACCTGGACAACTGGAGAATGACAGAAGTGCTGTCTAGTTCAACTGGTTCCTACAGCTGAATGCTGTGGGTGGGACAAGCTAACATCAGACCTTTCACAGTTCTGGGGGCTGAAGATTGAGGTGAGAATGAAGCTGTGGGCAGACCCTGGCGAGGGGTCTCTTCCTAACCTGTTGATTCTGCAGGGACACTGCTGTCCCCTTCAGCTAGTGTTACGGTCCCATAATCCTCATACTAGGGAGGCCAAGGCAGGAGGATTATAAGTGTGACATCAATCTGGGCTACAAAGCAAGTCCAGGACAGACTGGGCTACATGTCAAGACCATGTTTTAAAACAAAGCAAAGGAGCTGTACATACCTGTAATTCCAAAACTTGGAAGGCCGAGGTAGCAGGATTGCAAGTCTGTGGTCAGCCTGAGTTATAGAGCTAGATTTTGTCTTGTAAAATAAAAGTTTTTCTTTTCTTTTCTTTCTTTAAGGCACTAATAATCTTCACGAAGGCCCCACCACTATGATCCCATTTCCCAAAGGCTCCACTTACAAACAATGGGGATTGTATTTTAATTTAATCTGAATTTTAAATGGACAGAAAACACTAAGCATTGATGACAGTTAATCCACAGCAGAGAACACTCTAAGCCAGCCTTGGCAAGCCAGGTTGAAGAGTCACCCTATTTTTTTTGTTTTGTTTTGTTTATATATTTGTTTAGGTCCCCTGGGGCTGGAGTTGTAAGCAGTTGTGAGCCTCCTTACTGAGAACAAAGCTTGCAACAAGCACTCTGGTCTCTCCGACCCTGCTTCTCTTATTTAAGGAGGTCATTCCGCCATTGTTTAAAGCCTTCATGAGCTTTTCACACCCGTGACATGAGATGCAGCCTTGTGCCTCAGCCCACTGTGGAGGCCACCTCAGCCTTCCCTCCATTTGCTCCAGTGCCCTCCTGTTTCCCTGAGCCGGCTTCTCCTTCTCAACCCTAGGACCCCCTTACACGATCCTCCTTCTTCAGAGACACCTTCACTTTTACTCGATCACCTCACTGGTCTTCTTGTCACCCTCTGTTTGTTTGTCCCTCTTCACGTTGTCCAAGCCGATAGCCGCGGCCATGTTAGGAACTCACCCAGCCTGTCCCGTGACCACAACAGAGGGCCTGGCCACAGAAAGCTCTCATCTGGTCCTGAGGAAGAGTTCCCACTCCCACTCAGGTCATGTAGGAAAAGGAGTGCAGAGGAGCTCTTCTCCAGCAGGGTAGCAGCTGCAGGGGTTTATGAAGAGTGCTCAGTGGTACCTGCTGACCAGCCAGAGCCTAGGGCAGAGGGTGGGAGTAGGGGGCTCAGAAGAGAAAAGGCTTAAAAGCCTGGCCTGTGTTAGAGAGCCAGCTCAGTCAGCATGCACATGGACCCACAAATAAGCACATACATGTGCGTGCACACACATAGAGGTTTGCTTGGATTTAGGAAGAGGCTCAGGGCCCATAAGGCTTGGGAAAGTTGCGTCATTTTACTGTTTCCATATTTGCTACAAACCCTTAAGAAAATCTCCAGCACATCACTGTGTGTTGGAGTTTATCTTTTCCCAAACGTGACAGCTCGCAACACCTGGCTCGGCGGGTGTGGAGAACAGAGACTTGACTGGTAGGGGGAACGGCCTCAGCTGGGCAGAGAGGCACTGTAGTCTGTTGGGTGCCATTGCTGTTTGTCTTACCCACAGGTGTCAGACAGTGGCCTCCCACCCTTGTCATCTTCCACGCTGGTCAGGGTACACGTCACGGAGCAGAGCCGCTTCCCGCCTTCCACCCTCCCACTGGAGATCTTCATCACAAAGGGGGAGGAGGAATTTCAGGGTGGCATGATAGGAAAAATCCACGCCACGGACCGAGACCCCCAGGACACACTGAGCTACAGTCTGGAGCGAGAAGAAAGCCTGGGCAGGCACTTCTCAGTGGGCGCAGCCGATGGCAAGATTATTGCCTCCCAAGGACTGCCTCATGGCCGATACTCGTTCAATGTCACAGTCAGTGATGGGACCTTCACCACCACCACTGGGGTCCATGTCCACGTGTGGCACATGGGACAGGAGGCTCCGCAGCAAGCTGTGTGGCTGGGCTTCCACCAGCTCACCCCCGAGGAGCTGGTGAGTGACCACTGGCGCAACCTGCAGAGGTTCCTCAGCAATACCTTGGACATCAAAAGAGCCAGCATCCACCTAGCTAGCCTGCAGCCGGCAGAGGCCACAGCTGGGGTGGATGTGCTCCTGGTCTTTGAGGGGCATTCTGGAACCTCCTATGACCTCCAGGAGCTGGCATCTGCCATAGCTCATTCATCCAAAGAGATGGAACACTCGGTGGGAATTCAGATGAGGTCGGCCCTGCCCGTCGTACCATGCCAAGGGTCAAGTTGCCAGGATCAAACCTGCCAAGAGACAGTGTCTCTGGAGCCCAGGGTTGGGCCCACTTACAGCACAGCCAGGCTCAGCATCCTGACACCACGACACCACCTGGGGAGAAACTGCTCTTGCAATGGTAAGGACTGGAGATGTTCGGCTGGGTCCTTCCTGGCTGCGAAGTTCGTGAGCCTGGCTATAATCAAACGAAATGCCACAGACTAACTGGGAGTGACGTGACAAAGCCTAGTCATAGGGTACTACCCAAGTTCTCTCCGCTTTCTGGAATTTTGAAAGTAACGGTCGATTACAATAGATATAGTAGCGAAAAGCATGAACATGGGGCACCTGCTGCTGGGGTTCCGACCCATCTTTACTCTGCCAGATAACGGGAGGTTATTTGTTGACCTTTCTACACCTTCGGGCTTTGCTATTGTAAGGATTGAGTTTGACATACCAGGTACTCAGGAGAAGAGCCTGGCAAAGGCCTCCAGACCTGCCAGTTACTGAGGCCACTGCTGTTAGCCCCACAGCCTGCTGGTATCAACTCAGGAAGTAGATTCAACATAGAGTCAAACCCCAGCTCCATCATTTATTAGTGACGTGTCCTTGGGTGGGTTCTATGAAGTCCACTGAACTAGTGTTGCCCGTCTATGAACTAGAATAATGACAGTACCTCTCCACTTAGATTGGTCTATATATCGATATGTACATATAGATATATCTATATATAGATATAATAGTACATATAGCAGTAACATATATGTATTACATATATATTACATATAGATATAATTACATATAGATATAATAGTACGTAGCCCATGGCTGGCCACGTTAAGTGCAGGACGGTGCTGGCTGTCATTCACATGGGAACAGCTATAAAGAGCCAGCTGTGTGCCGGGCTTTGTCTGGGTCACCAGCCCCTTCCGTGTTAAAGACGGGCACTATTTTGCCTGAAACTATACAGCCTCCAATGGAGGCCAGGCTATCCATGCACCAGTGTGTCTTATTCAGAACTTGCACTAAGCAACCGCAGGAACTTGGCTTTCTGGAAAGACTCACCCAGTGCTCCTGGGATGAAGACCTGCACCCCAGAGCAGCTCAGTTTTGTTAAAAAGGAAACCAACGTAGGCTGGGGAAATGGCTCAGTTGGTAAATTGTTCACCACTCAAGGTATGAGGACCCGAGTTTAGATGCCCATCTTCAAGTACAGTAGCACAGACCTTTAACCTTTAACCCCAGTGCTAAGATGATGGAGACAGGAGGATCTCTGGGTGGGGCTTGCTGGCTAGCCGGCTTAGCCAGGTTAGACAGCGAGAGCTTTCTGTTCATCAAGAGACACTGGGTTCAAAAGTAAAGTGGAGAGCAATTGAGAAAGATAGCTAACATCGGCCTGTGCCCCTCACATACACACGCATCAACACACACACACACACACACACACACACACACACACACACAGTGACATAGCCTGTACTATCTTTTAGAGACCCATCCAGCTTTCATTAAGGAGACTGTGGCTCAGATTTAGAGACGGACAGGGCTCAGTAAGCCTAGGCTAAGTCCCCACTCTGCAGCCTGCTTCAGGGAAAACTGTAAAACGGAAGGCTCTCTCTGTCTCTCTGAACCACCTGGCAGCAGAAGGAGTGGTTCTAAAAGCCAGTGCTGCTGTGCACTGCACCAGGGAGGGTGTGTTCAAAGAGATTGCTCTGGGCATGCTGCTAGAAGTTTTTATTGCAAGGCCTTGGGTGAGCCTTGGCCGAGTATCCAAGCCTGACTCCTGAGCATGGTGGTTAAATGAGCCAAGCTGGAGACCCCCCATCCCACCCTGCTCCTCAGGCAAAACCTCAGACTCTTGCCTATGCAACTGTGCATTGGAAATCAATAACAGGGCTGGGGATGCTGGACTTAAAGAGGTTTGGACCCCTGCATCCATCACTTGCCCCTTGTATCACAGAATAGCTCTTGACTCCTTCATGAGCATCTCGCTTGGGAAGTTCCCTGTTTACCCAAGAAGAAGGCAGGCCCTGTGATCTCGAATCTCATACAGCTGCAAACTCTTCTTCAATTCCACTTCCTGTCTTGCAGTGATAGCCAGACTGTATGGGCGGTGCGGGATTTAAAAGCTTGGCTTCATGCACTTGATTAGTTGACTAGTTCCCCCTGCTGACTTTTCTTTCTGCATGGCTGAAGCTCACTGCTGCAGACCCTCAGGCTGGGAGTGATCCTAAGGAACCTGTACCAGGAGGGAGGCATGCGGGGTGACAGCCCAGCTCCCTTTGCAACTCTAGAAATGTAGCCCATCCAACCCCAGCCTGGGCTCTTCACATAGCAGATGTGGTACATGACCCATTTGCCAGTGTAAGGGATCTGTGACACTTCAAGGATGGTGACGCCTTGGGTTTGTTTGCAGGTACCACCTTGAGGTTCAGTGGTCAAAGCTACATGCGATATAGGCCTCTGCAGGCTCAGAACTGGCAGGTCCATTTCTACCTGAGAACGCTCCAGCCATGGGCCCTCCTAATGGTCACCAATGAAACAGCCTCTATTTCTCTGAAGGTAAGGCGACTCCCACGTGAGTGGCTTCCACAGCACTGGGAAGTGGGGATATCTATCTCATCTTTTTCAAGGATGCTGAGTATGACTATCAGTCAGAACACACAGGCCAGGACTGTCCAAACCATAGGTCTTCCATCCGGACATACATACCCAAGGCCATCAGGGGTGGGGCTACTTGCTCTGTGGGATGTGAAATCCCTGGAAGAAAGACAGTGAGAAGGATGTGAGCCTACATAGCCCTGGCACTGTGAGAAGGTTTTTAGCGTGTGGTAGGACTTTCCACTGGGAGTACTCAGATAACAAATCCAAAGCAAAGCCTCATGGGAACACAAGGAAAACGTGGTAATTTATGCTAGTCCCTCGGTGATTCGTGTTACCTCCTACAGAAGTCTCCTTTGCTGCCTGGGTTAATACTTCCGTCACAGCGTTGCACCAGTTGACTATTTTTGTGATTTCAGTTTGTTCAACGTGTATCTGTTGGGCATCAGCACTGGGTGACAGGTCCTGTTCCATGCACTTGGGTCTCCCTGTTGAATGGGACTGGGATCCCTCTTAGAGTTTTCATTATGCACCAGGGAAGCTGATGATAGAACAGGGAGATCTTAGAGTTAGTTTGAATGTGAGAAGTCCCGAGGGCACAGGGGATAGGATGCT
>OU015755.1:85211486-85226750 GCA_907169655.1 Acomys percivali | reverse complement strand
TGTGTGTGTGTGTGTGTGTGTGTGTGTGTGTGTGTGTGTGTGTGTGTAAAAACAGATTTCAAAGAACTGGCGTAGCTGTGGCTGACAGGTGTAAAGTTCCCAGAGCTGGCTTCTGTGTGGATGCTCAGAAGCTGGTGCTGTGGTCTGGAGACAGGATCCCTCCTCAGGGAGGCCACAGTTTAAGAAATTTTGGATGAGACGAAGCCACACACGCTAGCAAGGGTAATCTTTACTTAGTAACCCGCTGTAGATACCAACCTTTGCAAACACTGAGGCTGATATTTGACTGAAAAACCAAGTTGACACCTAAAACTACCCACTGGTATATGTAGAAGGCATTCAAAATGCCTACCCAGAGTCGGGCATAGTGGCGCATGCCTCTAATCCCAGCACTCAGGAGGCCGAGACAGAGGCAGGCGGATCTCTGTGAGTTCGAGGCCAGCCTGGTCTACAACGTGAGTCCAGGACAGCCAAGGCTACACAGAGAACCCTGTCTCGAAAAACCAAAACCAATAAAAACAAAAAGAAAGAACTAAAGAGAGAAAGAAAGAAAGAGAGAAAGGAAGAGAGGAAGGAAGGAAGGAAGGAAGGAAGGAAGGAAGGAAGGAAGGAAGGAAGGAAGGAAGGAAATGTTACCTAGGATTTCGGGAGCATACTGAAGTGGTTTAGGGAGGCAGGACTGATTAACAAAACAAAACAAAACAAATCAAATCCTCAGACTCTTTCTCAGACCCTTCTCCCTTTGACAGATGGTTCTAACCTAGTGGGTTTTTTTTTTTTTTTTCTTTTAAGTGTAAAAACAAAGACACGGTTTGCAGTCTCTTAAAAATAAAAAATAAAATTCATTTATTGAAGTGGAAATTTAACACAAGATCCATGTGTGCAACCCAACTGAGACTGAGAAGCTCTGACATGACCCACATGTGTACTCTTACCCTACTGAAATGCACATCCGCGAAGGCTTGTAACCACAGTACTGTCTGGCTATCAAGACTCTCCGCATGGCAGTTCTCTGGTTCCTTGATTCGCACGCACATCCACTGACAATTTATGATACAGACATGGGATTTTATTTTCATAAACAAACAAACAAAAAAAGCATGTGGGGGGGGGGACGAGCGGTGCACACCTTTGATCCCAGCACTTGGGAAGCAAAGGAAAGTGGATCTCTGTGAATTCAAGGCCAGCCAGGTCTACAGAGTGAGTCCAGGACAGCCAGGGCTACACAGAGAAACCCTGTCTAAACAAAAAAACAAAAAAAACAAACAAACAACCAAAAAAACCAAAAACAAAAAAGCTCAGCTTCTTTAATGTCACCTTGATTTAAGCCAAAGACCAAGGCAAACACCAAGCACCTTCCAGCCTCCTTTTCTACTTCTTCTTCTTTTTTTTTTTTTTTTTCTGATAGCTGCCTGCGAGCAAGGTTTAATGTCTCGGGATACACAGAAAAAAGAAGAAACCCACCCGGCAGAAGCTGGTGCGACCAGCAGGACTAAAGTGCCTTCAAGTATTGACCACAGTTTTAAGACCAGCCAGATAGATGGTTTGCTTTCCTCTAATGCTCTCTGATGTGTAATGTACTTTGGAAGATGAGATTCTAAAGCCGACTTGGCGCCACCCTGCTGACTGCCATCTCCTACCTCTCTGTCTGGTTCCCATACCAGGTCCCAGAAAGCCTCAGTGTCCTAGTGGGAGTGGTGGCTGGGGCGGCCAGCCGTGTCCAGAGCCCTCGACATGCAGGCGGGTCGGGCGGGGGTGGGGGTGGGGGGAGGCGGGGATGGATACACAGAGAATGCTGTAAACATGATCTGAGGCCTGTACTTCCTGCAAAGAGCGGTTGAAACAGTAGTATCCAAAGACATGACACTGAAGAGGGAGAAATATGAGCGTGAAAGAGCCTAAGGACAGGCTCTGGGGTCTATCTACCTTGAGACCACTGAATGCACTTTATCCAAGACTTCCAAGGATGAACAGCCGACTGTGAGCAACTGCCCCTAGGTGTCGCTGGAGAGGTGAGATGGGCGGGGCTAAGCTGACCCATACCTCTCCTGACCCAGAAGGCAGCCCTTTACAAAGGATGCCACACTGGTAAGGGCAGGGTGGGGCTGCTCAGATTGGACCCTATTCTTCCCAGCAAGTGCTCACGTTCAAATCTGGGGACAAACTGCAGGTCCAGGCAAGGAGCAGGCTGGCAAAGAGGGGGCAGCATGTCTGGCCCTGGGGCATCTGGATTCAGGCTCCCTCTCCACAAGCATTGCCTATTCTGATCAAGCGTCGTCCATTTGTCGGGTGTTTTCTCACCAGGGGCCATCTGGCACCCAACTGACAGCCAGAGAGAGAGAAGGGTTCTGACTCAGGGCTCCTGTAGGCCCTTAGGCTGTGTGCAGCGAAGGACCAACTTCCTCTTCCTCTTCCCAGTGTCCAGCCAGAAAAACCCCTGATCTGAGTCAACTCAGTCAAGCCACCAAACTGACAGCCCCAGGAGCACAGCAAGAGGTCAAAAGATACAAAGCCACACCAAGGAAGCTGCCAATAGCTGAATGCCACAGGGTGTCAGGCCAACGGCCCTGAAGAGACAGCTGGCCTTGAGCACTGGGTCTTGATCTCCAAGGCCACATGAACAGGGATGCCTCTAACAGTTCTGAATACACCAGGAAGCCATGCTCAGGGGGGCCTCTAGGAGAGAGCCTCCACCACAGCTGGGTTGCTGGCCAGCGTCTCAACCTACTTTGGTCCTTCCCCAGCCTGAAACTTCAGAAAGCAAGGCCTCTGTGAACCCAGCACCAGGCCACACAAGCACCTGTGGGGATGCTGGTGCGACAAAGGGTAAAAAGTGCTGTTCTCCTAGGGGCTAAAGGCCAGCCAGACAGCAGTGTCTCCTCCTAGCAACACTGCTTAGGCTAGCTATTGCTGTAGCCAGAGGCTATCCTTCCCCCTTCCTTGCCGTGGAAGTCCTCAGCAGGCTCTGGACAGAACAGCAGGAAAGGGCTTGCCTGCAAGGTTGGGCCACAGCCCTTCTAGAGCCTGCCACACAAGACCCTGATAAATTCTTGCTTCCTTCTCTAAACCAAGGCTCAAGGCAAAGCCTATCTGTAGGTAAGAGCCAGGGAACCGCTCTGTTCAGGGGTGCATGCACATTCAAGCACACACAACTCAGAGAAGGGGAGCTAATGATTTCCCTTTGGAAACCCCTCCATCAACAGGGGAGCAATGGCAAGCCTCAGACTTCCCTCAGCTGCCTCTGAAGGCCCACCCTGAGGTGACTGACCTGGAAGCCAGGTGACTCTATGGGAGGCATGGTAAGGGGATAGATATGGGTCACAGTTAATGTTTAGTGGTTCCTTGAAAGCCCAGGATACAGAGGCAGCTTGAGGCAAGGCGGGACTTCTGCTCTCTCCCCAGGAACTGTAAACAATGACCCTTGTGCGTAGTGTCTCTGAAGCAGAAGTCAATCAGCACCCTAGTCCTCAGCCCAGCATACCACAAGCACTTCTGAATAGCCATCTGGATTCCAGTCTCACGCATGGAAGTCCATGGATGCACGGATCTCCCAGAGATGGTCCATGCTCACATGATCTGCTGAAGATCTCTGAGCCAGCTGGGTGTGGCAGCTCATGCTAGTAATCTCAGAAGTTGAGGCAGCGACAGTTCAAAGCCAACTTTGGTGACACGAGACTCTATCTCAACAAAACAAAACAAAACAAAACAAAAATAAGGGCCTCTAGGCCACTCAGACAAGAGAGTGGAGGGCACATGCCCTGGTCCCCTGAAAGCAGGTTTCTTTGAGGCAGGAGAAGCCAAGTACAAGTTCCTGATGGAAAAGTAATCCACCATGATGCCAGGTCTGAAGTCAGAGCCTGGAACCTAAGTTTAAATAAACTATAAATACCTCCAAATCTGGGCAGCATCTCATTAACTCTAAGAGCTAAAAGGATCAAGGGGTCGGTCAGTCCTGTGAATTACACAGAGAAGATGAGTAAAGAGGTGGTGTGGCCTGCGGGTTCACCCAAGCCGGACAGTAGATGGACACCTTGAGCATTCAGGGCTGGCTGTAAACTTTGAGGAGGTCCAGAAGCCCCTCAGAACTCAGCTGGGGTAGAATAGTGAGGTACCACTTTTGGGAGCCCGAAGAGAAAGAGGCCTGGCTTTGTAAAACGTTAAGAGTCCCCACTTAACTTAATCCAGGCCTGGCCCTGGGAAGGAGAAAAACATCAGGAGCAGGAGGAGACCTTTCAAATAAAGTGAACTGTGCAATGGGCATAATCTAGGTGGGTGGGGCAGGTCAGATGAGGAGGTGGTGCCGAGGGAGGAGGGGCGATGAAAGCAGTGGTTGCACCGTCACAAGTGGTGTGTCTGTTCCCGCCCTCCCCCAACCTTAAAGTCTCATCTAACCCAGGTTACCCAAGGGTCCAGTGCCAGGTGGAAGAGTGCCCAGGCAGCAGCCCTGCCTTTTTCCAGTGGCTGACCCACACCTGAGGATGCGGGGACACTACTGGGAGACACACAAGGGTGGGGCTGGGCAGGTGCAGGGAACACACCCAGATCCTTATATGAAGGCACTGGTGGAATTTTTGCCAGGGCTTGGCTGGATCAGCTCACACAGAGACTCATAAGTCCCCACCACGAAGCCCACGAAGCCCAGGATGCTGATGAGGGCATCCTTGATGATGGTCAGGGGGCTCAGGCCCTCCCCATAGTAGGTGGTCACCTCCAGCAGGGGCGGGATGATGAGGGCCAGGGCGCTGCTGCTCATGGAGCCCACCAGGGAGATGACCAGTTCCAGGCGAGGGATGAGGATGGCCAGAACACCTGCAGAGAGAGGGGACATTTTTGGTCGAGAATGCCTGGGACGGAAGGAGATATGTTCACTGGCCCAGGAAACTCAGCCTGGCTCCACATTCGGAGCTGAGAACTCGAAGGAAGTCAAGATGCTATCTATCTGTTGGAAGAACCCTGCTGTTTGAGGTTGCAGAGGAGAACCACAATATCTAGTCCAATCTCTGGGCAATATGTGATCAGAGACAAAGAATTACTATGGTCTCCTGGCTGTAAGTTCATGTATATATGCATGTATGCATGTATGTATGTGTATATATATATATATATGTATGTATATATTATAGAGAGAGATGTGTATGTGTAATTTATATATTTACTGGCAGCACCATCACAAGTAGTACCTTACTATGTCACAATCACCTTACTGAGTATTTAGGCTGCCCCTGAACTTGAAATCCTCCTGCCTCAGCCTCCAAAACCCCAGGATTGCAGTGGTGCCCTACTCTCCCAGCTGGTCTTCTATCTAGTCTCTCCCAAAGGGATGACTGGGTGGAGGTGGGGGAGGAGGAAAGAAGGCGGGCTTTTCTGAGGGACTGCTCACTTCCTTCCACTGATGGAACCACAAATACATCAGTCTTCAAGCACCAAAGAGAAAGAAACATGCATTCCCATCACTTCCTCTTCTAGAAGACACCAGGATAAGACTCATGATAATTTCACCAAATACTTCATGGTAGAGGGAGGGGAGCGGTTCTGCCTGAAGACTGCCCAGCATATCAGGCAGCCATGTCGGTCTTGAGATGGTGCACAGTGTAGGCTTTCAACCTGTCCTACAAGCAAAAACTTGGCTGAAGAGACAGTTGGTGGCATCCCATGAGCCTTGCAGTGAAGTAGAAGAGAGCTGGCGGGGAGCATCGTGAACTTCTCTCACCACAGTGTTCAACGCTCTGGAGGAGCTGCTGAGCTGGGTACCCTGAACCACCTGCCCTCTCAGGGGTCCAGGTCCAGGGTCTGAGTCTCCCTCTGCCTGTGTCAGCCTCATACTAACTGTAAACAGAAGCAAGGCAGCTGAGCCCAGGGAGGGCTACGGGAACGTGGCTGGGGGTGCAGGCTCTGGACTTGGAGTGTCCAGCCTCGCACCTCAGTGCCAGCACCAGATGGTTCCTTCCTATGATCTCCAACTCCCAAGCAGGGTGACCAAAGGGGTCACTCACATAAAAAACTTAAGAGTGCTTAAGTGCCAGATAAATATCATAGATATAGATAGATAAATGACAGACAGACAGACATACCTTGAAATAAATGTAACCAAGTGAGAGAACCAAAAGAGATCTCTCTACAGTGAAACTTTAAAAACAACAAAGACATCGAAGGAGGCACCTGAAGACAGAAGGACACTCTCTGCCTATGGATTGGTAGAATATACACAGGGGAAATGGCATGTTATCTAAGGCAACGCACAGAATCAGTGCAATCCCCGTCAAAATTCCATCCTGTGTGTCATCCTTCACAGAAATTAAAAAAAACAAAAACAAAAAACTCAAAATCCGCATGGAAGCACAGAAGCACTCCATATAGACACAGTGACCCTGAGCAAAAAGAACAACGCTGGGGATGTCGCCACCCCCAATTTCAAGTTATACTAGAGCCATGGCACCAAAAAATGGCCTGGAACCAGCATGGAAACAGACATGCAGATCGAGCACAGATACAGACCCACAGCCACCTGTCACAAATACACATTGGAGAAAAGGCAGCCTCTTCAACAAATAGTGATGTGAAAACTGCACACCACACACACACACACACACACACACACGGATGAAACTAGATCCCTATCTCTCACCGTGCCCAAACCTCAAGTCCAAGGGACCAAGGGCATCAATGTGAGACCTGAAACTAACACTGTGGGAGAAGAACGTCAGGAAGACGCAGACACAGGCGAGCATGTTCTGGAGAGGAATCCAGTCACGTAGGAAATAAAGCCAATGAGTGACAAATGGGATTTCACAACACAAAAGGCTTCTACACAGCGAAGGTGATAAGGAGCGAGGATATGACCTCCGGCCTGGGGAAAACACCTCTGCCACCTCCACCTGAGAACTAATGCCTCCAACATGCAACGGGCTCAGAACCCTGAATAACAACACAACAAACAGGCCAGCTGGTAAATGAGTGAAGGGAAATGGACAGACAGTTCTCAAAAGGCTCCAGTCTTCCTCAAACGGAAGCCAGACAGTGAGACCACTTCTTACGCAGGAGGCACTCTGCCTCTTCATGGTGTTTAGTCAGCAACCTAAAAACTCACTCTGTTTACCACAAAAGATACACAAGCTAAGTGTGCTTCATGGCCTCAACACAGACACTGGAGAGAGGCAAATGTTTCTCTTACAGTCCGACACAGGGCTGCATGGACACCCTTCTCCTGTCCTTGTAGAATCTACGCGTGGACCAGAAAGCCAGTAATGAAGAAAGAAAGAGGAGAGAAGCCATGGAAGGTGAGTGGCCCTCTAAGACAGAGGGAAAAGCAAAGAGGAAGACACCAAGAATTAGCACAGAGGTCCCCACAGGTCAGCAGCAGGCATCTGTACTTGGCAGCACTGGCTACTAAGGAAATGCATGGAGGCAGCTGAGAGCCTACAGGTCCCCATGAACAAAAGCACCCCTCCAAGAGAAAAATCAAGAAGGAAGAGGTCTCAGCAAGCAGTCACCTGGAACACCACCCCATCTTCCCACTCTTCCTTATACGCTCCTCCCCCAAAAAAACCACCCCTCTCCCCCACACAGGGCTAGAGCATGCTTAGGTAGCTCGGCTGCAGAAAGCAGGGACAGTGGACAAGCTGAGCTAGCACATCCTATCTTCTCTTTGGGTTCTGACACAGAGCATATGACCTCACAGTCACACTGAGGCAAATGGCTAGGGTCAGACAATGTGGCTGGGATCTGGGAGCCAGCATCCCAAAGAGAAGACCTAAGCAAGTGAAAGAGTAAAGAAATACAATGATGCTCACACTAGCTCCAGGGGCAGGAGGCTCGCACTGCTATGGTGCTGGCAAAACACACCATTATTGTCTGTAGCGGGGAATCCCCTTTTCTGAGGAATAGGGGAGGGGTGATGGGGGAAGAGAGAGGGTGGGGCCTGGAGGAGAGGAGGGAGGGGGCCACAAACGGGATGCAAAGTGAATAAATTAATAAAATAATTTTTAAACCCCACTATTACTTTTGAATGAGTAGAAATTTACCTTTAAAACTCACAGTGGCTTAGAACAAACTCATTCTGTGGAGGTATGAACAGAAAAAAAGAAAATACAAAAGCTGTATTTGCATTTATGAAGATAGGAAAAGTTAAGTAAGTGAACACCTCTCCCTCAAGTGCAGACCAAATGTAGCTGTGGAGAGTAGGAATAAGTAGGAATAAAGATGAACTCCAAGTTGGGTTAAAAACGAGGCTACAGAGGCTGGAAAGATGATGGCTCAGCAGTTAAGAGCACTTATGCTCTTGCAGAGGATCCGAGCTCAGTTCCCAGCATTCGTTTCAGGCAGTTTACAACTATCTGTAACTCTAGATCTAGGAAACCCAATACGTTCTTCTGGCTTCTATAGGCACTGAGAGCAACACACACACACACACACACACACACACACACACACACACACACACCACTCACAAATGAGATCATTTTTAAACTGAGGCTGCGGACTGCAGAGAGGGTTCAGTGGTTAACAGCAGTGGCTACTATTCCAGAGGACCCGGGTTTGGTTTCCAGCACCCACACGGTGTTCATAACTCCATTTCCAGGAGGTCTGATGCCCAGGCACCAGGCACACACTGGTAAAACACATAAAATTAAAATACAATGAGAGGCTGGACCTCAGGTTTTGGATACATGTCTCCCTATTTTTCTTGAATAAGTTGAGGAAGAGAAAGAAAAAGGGAAACATTAGAGGCAGCAATAAGAACAGTGTGTGGGCGTCACTGAAGATAGTCACACAAAGATGGAAAGTGACGCGCCAATCAACTTTGAGAATTGAATAAACAGAGAAACAAGAACAAAAAGACCCCACACAAGTGCATCTGAGTTGGTGCTACCCTGAAAGGCTTCTTCTGCCTCCCACAATTACTTCAAAGTCTCTGGGGGAAGCCAGGAAAAAGCTACTGAGCCGGCAGAGATGAAGCGCCTGCCTCCTTCCACAGGATGATAAAGAGAACAGATGACAGGAGATAGGGACGCAGAACATACTCACAGAGATCAAACACAGCCCAGCCCTGTGAGTGTCCTTCAGTACAAAGAAGGGGAGTGGGGCCCAGACTGAGCCAGGAAGAGCAAAGCAGAACACCAAGAGGACCTAAGGACAGGATGAGGAATGGAGGCAGTGGAGTAGGAATCAGCCTGTCGGAAAGCAGGTCCTATGCTTAGGGACAAACCTACTTTTTTCCTGGAAGATCCACATCGGGAAAGATAAGTTATTTGAATGTTCAACATTCTGTCTTGCAAAGCCCTTTAGATTCAAGAACCAGGCTCTCAGAGCTGATGAGAGAAGCCACTCTGCCCTCAGAAGCAGTCTTGCCAATCTGATCTTGGAGGAGACACAGCTGAATGTGCATCAGGGGCTGCCACAGAGGACGGGATCAAAATGCAGCCTGTGCAGTTGCTCCTGACCCTCCCTGGCTTAGCTGTCACATGGGCTGTTTCCACCAGGAGAGGCACTGGAATCTGCCAAAGAGCAGAAGGAGAAGCCGGAGTTCTAGGTGCAACGAGCTCTCCATCGCCCTGGGGAGTCCATGATGACCAGACTCAGTCTCCAAGAAATGTTTAGGTGATCTGCCCAAGGTCAAGTGGGGGGATCAAGGTCACCTCCTTAGTCCAGGAGAGTTCTTTCTACAGAGACACCAAGAAGGCTGGCCTCCCACCTGCTGCTGTCCTTGCAGGACAACAACGAGGAGCCAAATATAGTGGGTCACGCCTATAATCCCAGCACCCAGGAGGAAGATGGGTAAGGTCAGAGGTCATTTAATACCACAAAGTTGTCCTCTGACTTCTACATGTACCCCTCCATCATGAATGCATATACTAGTAAATAAGAAAGATACTCAACTCCAGTTATTATATATATATATATAATATATATATATATTATATATATATGGATATGCCTAAGGGGGAGAAAAAAATGATATAGAGCCATCTTTATTCCAAAGGTAGAAGCTGGGATTAAGTAATTTAAGGACATTAAGGACATTTCAGGGAAGTCTTAATGTAATAAGCAATGAAATGCTTGCTCCCAGACAATAAAACTAACATAAAAGTCTAATTTGGAAAACTGCAAATCTCCTGGAAATCCAAACCAGAAATCAGACACAAGTTGGTTAGGGATTCCCTGGTTGAACTCACAGAAGCCATGAGGAAAAGTTAATTTTTAAAAATTGACCTTGCTTTCAACAAACAGAAAGTAAGGTGCTAGTGATAGTCTGACTCTAATGTTTAACTCGCACCCCTTAGCTCAGGGCAGGGGAAAGAGGAGTAAAAAACAGGTAAACAACAGGTGAACTAATAGATGTTTGAAGACGAAAATACAAAAAATGTCTGGGATCATCTCCCAAGCTCAAGATGGACAGTCATTTAAAGCAAACACATCCCTTCTACAAAACTGATGAGTCCTTGTTACAGACAGGGTGGAGTGGCTAGCTACCGATTGATTAACAGAGACAGAGACAAGGTCTTGTGTATCCCAGGCTAGCCTTGAACTCTTGGCCCTCCGGCCTCTACATCCTAGTGCTGGGGTTGTGGTGTGAACCACCATACCCAGGCTATGTGGTGCTGAGGATGCATGCTGGGCAAGCACCCAGACCTTGCAATGCCTTCTAGATATTTATTTATCATAGAAGGCATAGTAACAGTGCCTTCTATTAAAGTTTCCAGTTCTCACTACGGATGTGGTTGAAGAGGCTATCCATCTATCTAACCATCAATTCATCCATCCATCTATCCATCCATCTTTTATCCAACTATCAATCTATCCATCCATCCATTCATCCACCCACCATCTATCCATCCACCCATCCATTCATCTACTTATCCAGCCATCTATCCATCAATCCATCATCTATCTACCTAGCCGTCTGCCTGTCTGTCTATCTATCTATTGAAACAGGATCTCATATATCCCAGGCTGACTTCACACCGCTGGCCTTCCTGCGCCTATCTCCCCAGCACTGGGATTGCAGGTGTGTACCACCACACCCAGTTGATGTGGTGCTGAGGATGGAATCCCAGGTCATGCATGCCCAATTAGCACACACTGAGCATACTCAGCTACATCCCCAACCTTCGGGAGTGGCTTTTTGACAGTTATGCATTTCAGATAGGATAGGAACAGTGTCTTCATTCTCTATTGTACTTTAGGCCTCATCTATAAACTACTGTCTTCACTCCTGACTTCTTTGGGGCCACTGAGAACCGATTCTTCATGCCCTGATTTATGTCTCAATTCCAGAAGTATGTCTGCATGCCAGCTCTCAGGGAGGACAATTCAGATGTCCTCTAGGCTTTAAGGCTCTCACTGGGGGACAATTCAGATTTCCTCTAGGCTTTATGGCTCTCACTGGGGGACAATCCAGATGCCCTCTAGGCTTTAAGGCTCTCACTGGGGACAATCCAGATGTCCTCTGGGCTTTAAGGAAAAGAAGAAGCCATCTCTTCTACTCACACGTCACAGAGACCATTGCAGTGCGCACAAGAAGGTCCACCACTAGCTTGTAATGCTCAGGCACTCGGGACACGATGACAGGGATGACGATCTCAGCGGCGACGTAGAACTGGAGCGCATACGTGAAGAAGATGCCTACGGAGTACAGCAGCTTCACCGACTGGTACAACCTGCAGAGAGTGGGTGCTCTCAGGAGCCTGATGGTGCACTCTGACAGCCCTGACAGAGCCCAAAGCCATCTGTGCACCCTGGAGACAAGTGGGAAGGTCACCAGCCCACATGGCCCTCAGACTCACTCACTTCCTGTCCTCTCCTCTCTCCTCCCTGCCCCTAAATGCAAATTAATTTAAAAAAATTAAAAAAAAAATCAGTCCTCTCAGCCAGGCGTGGTGGCACACGCCTTTAATCCCAGCACTTGAGAGGCAGAGGCAGGCAAATTGCTGTGAGTTCGAGGCCAGCCTGGTTTACAAAGTGAGTCCTGGACAGCCAAGGCTAAACAGAGAAACCTTGTCTTGAAAAAGCAAAAAAATTAAAAATTAAAAAAGTCCTCTCCAGCTTTTATGTAAGGGGAGGCTACAAAAATGAAATGGTCATTCATAGAAAACTGGCTAAATAAGTCACAGTGCTTCCATGTAGCTCTTCAAAATGAGGAAGTAAGCCAGGCAGATCATAACCCTATCGCCTGAGAGAAAGAGGCAGGAGGATCAAAAGTTCAAGGCCAGCCTCTGCTACATACTGAATTTTAGCCTCGGCTACATGAGAACTTTTCTCAGAAAACAAAACAGCAAGCAAGGAAGGAAGGAAAGATAAAAGACCCCCCCACACACTGAATATGTCCCCAGGATGTGGTAAAATGCTCTCTGTATACCTTCTGTATCTGGATTCTTTGTCCTGTGCACAGGAGCAAATATCTTTCAAAAAAATAACTACTAGACTCCAACAAGTCTACTTCCATCCCTTCCAATGCAGTTGAGGCATCTCAGAGTCAGCTGGTGGCCAGGAAAGTCCCCGGGAATGAGCTCAGGCCCCTCCCCAGGCCAACAGGGCTGCCTTTCACCGTAGACCTCTGAGTCTCCCTAGGGAGGCCACTGACATGCCAAGGGGTACCCCAACTCACCCCCAGAGCACAGTGCTTTCTGACCTGACTCAGTACACAGAGGAAGAGCCACTCTTTTCAGCACAGCTCCAACTTCATCAAGACCTGTGCATATGGCAGCGAGAGCCACTGGCCACTCTTGGAATTGATTTAAATGTCTTACGTGTGTAGTGAGAACAGGTTGTCTCTGTAGTTGAACTGAACACCTAGATGAGGGAGGCTCTTAAGCTCTAAGAACACCCTGAGAAAGACCAGTGTGGGTAAAAGTCTCGCTTGCTAAGTATAGGCAATTAAAATTCTTTTAAGGGAAAAACTAAACCCAACAGTCAGATAGTGGTGCTGAGTTAAGCCAGGGTTGGGGATGGGGCGGGCTCCAGAGAGGTGCTAAATTTGGAATCAGGAGTGCCCCCTGCAGGACATGCGGGGAAATGCATCTATACAGAAGCACAGGGGGTGAGTCGAGCACAGCAGGGTTAGGGATAGGAGGAAGGCAGCTGCTCACTGAGGTCAGACTGTATGTGCTCGCTGTGTCACATGTTCCTGAGCTACACACTCCTTGGGGAACAGGAACACAGCCCCACCAAGCATCCAAAGGTACATTCAGTAACTTTAAAAGCAGTTCCAGAGGGGAAGATTGAAATTCCTCTGAACAACAGCCCACTTGGTCAGAGTACGAAGGGAACTTGATCTCCAGCTGCCTGCTGACTAGGGGTCCTGTGCTACACAGTGACCCTACGGGGCCAACACTTTCCTCAACTGGCATCACCTGAAGTCTCACCACTCAGAGTGCCATAAAATGGTTTGGATGGAAAGGCTTCTCTGGGTCCCTGGGTGTTAACCAGTTTCTCAGCATGGGCAAATAGCTGCTCTCTACAATGAGGTTTTCGTCTTCCAAACAGAGACTGCTCAGCAAAGCTCTGTGATACCCAGGCTCTTCTGCAGGTCTCAGTGTTTCCCTATAGCATGTCCACCTGGGAGAGACACTCAAGAAAGGACTCCCAACAGCCGGCAGCCTATCGTGATGCTCCCACCTGCATAGCATGCCAGGCACTGAACAGACAGACCTGCCCTCCTCACACAGAGTCTGGAATGGCTTTAGGTACACAGGGTGGCTACTCAGTCTTCCTGGGATCAATATTTCCCAGGAGAAATGTCTTAGAGGATGGAAGATGCACGTATGAATCGAGTACAAGCTGCTGTAGGAATCACAAGCTCAGAGTAGCCAAGCGATATTCTGACCTATCACCTTCTGGAAGTTTCCATCCCATGTTCTCCCTCCTGCCCCTCCATCCCCACCCCATACCAGCAGTTGGGCATGTTGAGTGTGATGCTGGCCTTGATAGCAGCTCCAAACTGCAGGTACCCCAGGCTCCCCAGGCTGATGTAGAGTACAGTGACTATAGCCATCCCCAAATATAGGATAAGTGGAAATTTCTGTGAGTCCTTCATTTTGTTCTCAAGAGGTAGAACCTAAAAAAAAAAAAAAAAAAAAAAAAAGTAATAAGGGGAAGAAAAGCACGTGAGAAAGAAATGTGAATACATGACAAATACAGCATTATTAGGGGCCTGGGAGACAGATGGATGGCTCAGCCAATAAGGTACGTGCTGTGCACATATGAGAACATGAGTTCCGATGCTCAGAGCCACAAAAAAGCCAGGTGCGGTGGCATAAATCTGTAACCCCCAGCACCTAGGAGAGGTGGGCTGAGGGTGGGAGTGGGAGTAGGGACAAGTTAATCAGTGGAAGTCACCGACCAGACAACAGCCTAGCTGAAGCAATAAATTCTAGGTGCAGTGAGAGATGTCACCCACCTCCAGAAGTGGAGAGTGCCTGTGGAAGACACCTGATGTTGACTTCTGGCCTCCAAACACACAAGCACGCGCACAGGCATGCACAGGGGACACATGCACGCAAATGAGCAAACACACACACACACACACACACACACACACACACACACACACACACCATCTTAAAAGAAGATAGGATCTTTACTGCCAGACCCCCAAGTATACTCTCCTTTAGTGCACGGTGGGATCATCTATTTTATCAGCAGCTAAACTCTCGGGCATAGAAGGGGCTTCAGAACCCACTGTCTAATCAGGAGTGAGGAGAGACCAGATTGGGATTCCTTCTTTCCTCTGGGGAGACATCAGGGGCTTGGAGTGCCCTCTCTCTTCTCCCCTCACAACAGTATGGCCCCAACAGGACTCTGACACCTGCTCCAGAGATTGCAGCCTCCAGCTAATTTTTCTAAGTGTGAGCTTCCCTTTAATTTTTTATGGGGGGAGGAGGGTGGCTCTTATGTACCTAGGCTGGCCTCGAACTAGCTGTGTAGCTGGTGACAGCCTAAACACCTGATCCTCCTGCCCCCACCTCCTGAGTGCTGTGACAATGGACGTGTGCCATCATATCCAGCTCAAGAGATAATTTTCCATGGGGTTTCCTGAGCACTAAAGCAGACAGTGAGGACTCTGGGGGTGCCAGGGAGCACTCAAGCCCAAGCCACAGTATCCCTCTTACCACTCCAATGCCTTCAAAAGCAAAAATCGCCGTCCCAAAGAACAGAGGGTAGGTCTTCCATGGCGCCACCAAGGGGAGGTGACTGGGGTCCGGGATCCTCTGGAAAAGATGAACAAAGCCAAGGGCTATTCAGAGATTTGGGCTTTGAATCACAGGT
>OU015755.1:85196017-85211476 GCA_907169655.1 Acomys percivali | reverse complement strand
TCTCTCTCTCTCTCTCTCTCTCTCTCTCTCTCTCTCTCTCTCTCTCTTCAGATTGGGAAGTCCCAACTGGCTTTGGGTAAAGATCTGTCCAATATACCAATAAACTGCTCACACACTGACACCTGCATAAAGCCTCACACTCATTCACTGATCTCATCCTGACATTTGATATATTAGAAGAAACTCAAGAAGCTGAGCAAAGATACTTAGCAAAGAAATTGAAAACCATTTTAAATACCTCAACAGAAGTGATCACTTAACCACATGACAAATATATCACAGAATATTACACACTATATAAAAAGGAAAAAAATGAAAGCCAGACACGGGAGTGCACGGCCAGGCTGTAAACCCCATGCTTTAGGAAGCTGAGGAAAAAGGATCAGGAGTTCGAAGTTAGCTTCGACTCTCTGTGTGAGATAGTAGAGAAGAACATGAAAAGCCGATTGTGTACCAAGACTGAGAAAATATTGATTATGTTACAGCCAGATGTTTTGATTTACATCTGTAATCCCAGTCCTCAGGAGGCTGAGGCAGGAGGATCAGGAGTTCAAGGTCAACCTAGGCTATATACTCAGTTTGAGGCCAGACTGGGATACCCTATCTAAAACAAACAAACAAACAAACAAACTACCACCACAAAGTTATATAATAATTATGATACAACCATGCAAACACTCAAAATAGATAAAGCTGGAAGACAAATACTTTCCAGATTAGTGTCTTCCTCCCCCACCTTATTATTTGTTTTTTTCATCAATTAGACAGCACTTTAAGAATACCAAGAGGCACATGAGAAGAATGTTGAGAAATGCTGAGGAAAGATAGCAAAATGAATATTTTTTAAACATAAAAGTCAAAGCTTAGGGTCGTGGTGGCTCAGTCATTAAGAATACATGCTGCTCTTGCCGAACACCTTACCTAGGGTCAATTCCCAGCGCCTACTTTGAGTGCCTTACTATTAGGTGACTATGGGGGATTTGGCACACTCTTGTGGCCTCCATGGCACCTGCACTCATGTACATATATCCACACGTATGCATAATTAATTTTCAAAGTTTTACTCTAAATAATAAAAAAGCATCTTAGTATGCATGATGTAGACAAATAGGTGTCTCTGCTCTAGGGTGAGACTTGAGCAAAAGATAATCTAGTAATTATTCCTGAGTCACAAATGAAAAGTTACTGGAAACAGGCACCACCCACGGGTTAGCGGCTGGCGGCTTCCAGGTTTATATATCAGTCAGAAGGAGCCGTGAGTAGGGAGTTTCAGAGTTCACAGATGTGACTGCTATGTGACTGAGACAGGTGGGTAAGACAGCCATCAGCCCATCAATCAGGTGACCGATGCTGAAGGTGCTGAGCTATAACTCAGCCAACGAAGTGCCTTGCAAATTAGCAAAACAGCTCAACTCTACAAGAACACCAATAAAGGGCTAGAGAGATGGCTCAGAGGTTAAGGGCACTGGCTGTTCTTCCAAAGGTCCTGAGTTCGATTCCCAGAAACCACATGGTGGCTCATAACCGTCTACAATGAGATCTGGTGCCCTCTTCTGGTCTGCTCACATCCAGACAGAATACTGTATAAATAATAAACACATCTTTAAAAAAAATAATACCAATAAAATAAAAGCTCAAGAAGAATGTAAAAAATATGTAGACTGAAAGACCCAAGTAGAGTGATTTCATTGGTCCATCTGGAGTAAACATCTGTTCCTCTTTCCTCAGGAAATTACGCAACATCTAATGTAAATCCGCCGCATGTAGGTAGTGTATGGCCACTCGGCTTGATTTCTCACACTCCACAGGATGGGGTCGGGCCTGGGCTTGTACCTGGACAATGTACTGGTATATCATGACCAGGCTGACCAGCATGCTGACATTGGCCAGCAGGGAGAAGATGGACAAGACGCGCAGGTTCCTGATGAAAGCCAGCAGCACCAGGAAGGGCAGGAAGGCGAGCATGTAGAGTCGGGAGTCCATGGTGGTCATCTGGACCACCACCTCACTGTTGTGGCAGTCGGTGGTAGTCCCGTTGGCCGCCTCTATCACCTGGAATGAGAAGACAGGAAGCGAAGGCCTAAGGGACAGAGCCAGTGTGTATGTCGCTGGAGAGGGTCCTGGCAGAGGAGCAGGTGTGTGAACTTGGCATTTTCTGTAGGCATCTACAGCTGAGGAACCCTCCTTGGAGCCTCCATTGCTGCAAAGTGTGGGAGCTGGGCTTGATCGTGTTCCACAAGACGGGAGGATGTGGGAGACAGATGGGGGCGGGGATTGAACGCTAAGTTCTTCCCACTCTTTATCTTAAGCATTCCTTCTGAAGTTCAGGAAGCAGAGAGGAAAGCCTGCAGAGCCCGATGGGGCTGTAACTGGCATTCCTAGCTCTAAAGGAACACTTTGAGCCCGTCCATCCGGCGTTCTGAACTCTGGCACCCTAGACAATTGGAATCCCCCCGGGGCATCTCATGCTGACAGAAGGAAAGGCCCTGGTGCCAGGCAGACGTGGAACTTGTTGCCTGCAAAGGGGAAGGGACTATACACAGTGCCAACAAGCTGACCTGTCAAACCACCTTACAGGAGAGACCAGAGAGGAGACAGCGATGAGCCACTGTCAAGCAGGACAACACCCTGACCAGAAACTACTTAATTATACCTAACGTGTTCCTTTTATTTAACCCTTACTCTCCTATCAAGACTCTGAAGATGTACTTGGTGGGGTGGGGGTGGGGGTTCATGGATCCTTCCTCCCAGTGAGGTTATACTGAATAAGTCTTTCTGCCCTTTCTTATCAACTCTGCTCTTTTAATTGACTTATCAAAAACAGGTGGCTGAACCTGGATTATTTGGGAGCTAGGGCGCAGGCTCTGACCTAACTCCATAACCTTTCAGGCCAAGGGTTTCAGACATGCCATGTCTGGGAGATACAATCCTACAAAGGGCCTCTTCAGCCTGACACTTAAGCCTGCCCAACAACTGCAGAGAAATGACCTCTAAGGCCTCCGTAGAGCTGTGCACATCTACTACTGGTAAAGGTCCCATTACCAAAGGCTTCCAGGGGAGCAACACTAGAGGGCGCCACCTGTCGTGGCTTCCTCCTGCCCACGGCCAAGGAATACAAAAGCTACCCCAGACCAGCCCTAGAAGAGCTTCTTCTCCTTGTGCAGGGGTGACTTCAACCAGGTGGAAGGAGCCTTAAATAAAAATCTCCATTTGATTCTCGGCCTTTCCGACTTTTCTTTTTTCTTTCAGGAGAACTCTACCTGCTTAAAGTTGTCAGCCAGAAACACAAAGTAGACGCAGCAGAAGCCCAGCTGAGTGACGATGAGGAAGAAGTCCACGACATACCTGTAGAGGGGACAAGAGGAGGACAAAGAGCATAGCATCCGAAGGCTTCCCGGGAGATGAGCAGCTGTGCAGCTGTCCTCACCTAGCCTTCCCAGTGGGTGACAAGAACAAGCTGTGGCAAGAAGGCTAAGTGTGCCAGGGCCACCGGCGCAGAGTCTGAGGAGGAGAGTACGGAGGCGGTCTGCACTCTGCAAGCCCCCTCCCTGGTTCGTATCTTTCTGCGTGAGCTTAGGGCATTACCACAGAGCACAGCCTGGCCCTGACCTTCTACTGCCCACCCACAAAAGCCACCTCTTCCTTGCTAGAGCTACAGAGAGCCCTTGGCATGAAGACCAGGAAGCAGGCCCTTCTCAGTCTCCTACAGCTGGGGCCCAGAACAGCTGGTGATGATGTGTAGCCCCAGCGAGAGGAATGGGGTCACAGACCTGTCTTAACATGGGACATGGCACAGCAGTTAGAAAGAAGGTCAGAGCTGGAACCACTTCTGAAGGAAAACAGCCAAAGTACCGAAAGAGAAAAAGCAAGGTTTTGGGTTTGTTGTTTGTTTGTTTGTTATAGTTTTTGTTTTTGTTTTTGTTTTCAAGACAGGGCTTCTCTGTGTAGCCCTGGCTGTCCTGGAACTCACTCTATAGACCAGGTTGGGCTCAAACTCAGAGACTCACTTGCCTCAGCCTCCCAAGTGGTAGGATTAAAGGTGTGTGCCACCACTGCCCAGCAAAAAAGCAAGTTTCTAAAAAGCACACACAGGAAGCGCCACTTGAAAAATAAAACAGAGAAAGAAAGGAAAAAAAGTGTGTGTGTGTGTGTGTGTGTGTGTGTGTGTGTGTGTGTGTGTGTGTGTGTGTGTGTGTTCAAATGTATACAGAAAGTTCCAGAAGAACCATAAGGGTACCCATGTCCCTAGACTATGACTAAAATTTAAGTCTATTTTTCAAACTGTGTCCTCTTACCATGTGCAAACAGTGTTCTTCCTATGAAAATAAGGAAGGGTGGGCGGAGGGACAGAGGAAAAGGAGGGAGGAAGGAATGGAGACAGGAAGAACTAACAGCCAAACCATGGGAGGTTCTTCACAACCTGGCTCCCCTCCACAGATGATTTTGCCAAAGAAGAAAAAAAGAGAAAGGCAAGGAAGAGAGGAAAGGAGGGAGGGAGGGAGGGAGGGAAACCGCATGCACCACATTATAGGATGGAGCTGCAAGTGGCAGCAAGCAAACAAAACTGAGGATTCAGGCCCAGGCTGGTGTGCACTCTGTACATCTACACAAGAACGAAAAATGGACTGCCTCCCTCTGGTCACCGGAAAGTCAGGAGAAGCTCCCGAAGCTCCCCATCTACTCTGGACACTGCCCTTTCCTACCCCATACAGTTCATCCCACACAGCCAGACCCCACCCTCCAGCCTCTCATGCCTGCACTCCATCGCAGACCTCTTGTCTTGTTCCCACAAAGGCCACAAGCCCCTGCAGGGTAGGGACAAAGGAATTTACATCAGGGAAGCGCCTTTTCTAAGCTAGCACCATTTTGGTGCCACTAATGAGAGACCACAGAAAACACACTTGGTGGACAGATCTGAGTACTCACAGCCAGTGGCTACTGGGGCTGGGACAGCCTTCCGAGGTAGATGAGGAAACTGTGGCCCAAAGAAGGCTGGGCTCACGGCCGGCTTACCACTGTTGAGCTAACTCCTACAACACCCTCCACTCCTGTCCCTATACCACACCTACCTGTCACTGGTCCTCACACTGGGAGCTGTGGGCCAAGAGGAACAAAGAAGTCAGTTACCTTCCCCAGTGGGAATGGTTCCGGATCCAGGCGCTGGTGCTGCATTCTAGTCCGTACCTCACTGTGTCCCCATAGTCCAAAAAGGGTTTGTTCATCCTGGGGGGTGGGGCAGGAATACAGGGAAAGCAGAGTGTATGGGTCAGACAGTGACAGTGAGAGAACAAATGGGGTTACCTGAGCCAGTTCCCCACTTGTCACCCTAGGGGACCTCTGAACCCTTCAAGGACCACACCTGGGGTACATGTATGTATGTGTATACACATGTGTACATGTTCCGAGGTATACAGGTGCACATACATGAAAGTCAGATGTGGGTGTCGGGTGTCTTCCCCAATTGCTCTCTACCATTTTACTTTCTGAGACCGGACCTCTTACTGAACCTGGAGTTTGCTCATTATGACAGAATGGGCATCCAGGAAGCCTTAGGCACTTCCTGTCTCTGCCTCTTCCATGCAGGGTCTGCAGGAGCTCACCTCTGCACCAGCTTCTTTTTCTAACATGGCTACTGGGGATATCTGGACTCAAGATGCTCATATCTGTGCATTAAGCATTTGACCAAATGAGCCTTCTTCCAACCCCCTGGGTGATAAGTATTAAGTGACCAGCCTGGAAGCCTCAATATAACCTACAAGCACAAGGTATTTCAGTACGTATTTCAGTGCAATAAAGAAACACAAAAATCAGAATGTGGTCTTTGCCATTGCACATATGTGAACTTAACAGAGAGCAATGAGCCAAAAACGAAACCAAAAGGTTAAAAATAATAACAACAATAAGGATGTGAGGCAATACTGCCACGACAGCAGCCATCCCCAGCTCCGTGATGAACCCCGCCCACTTTCAGGCTGACAAAGGGCTCTCACCTGCGGCATAGGTGATGCGCACATTTCACCAGGATACCCATGCAGTGCACTGCCACGATGCCGATTACCAGCAGGCTGACAGGACCCAACTAGGGACCGAGGTTGTAGACAAAAGGGAGAGAAGCAGGCAGCATTAGTAGAGAGCCCAAAGGGGACTGGATGTGCAGGTGATAAATGCTATTAAGGCACTTCTAGGGACTGAACTCTGAGCAGGGGAGAGGAAAGATCCAGAAGACTGGATCTGAGTGTGTCCTCAGCTCTAGTCCAGACAGTTAATCTTGTGGAGGACAATGACCTAAGATAAGCTCCTTCTGAGATCCGAAGAGCAGAAGTTCTTGACAGGTTCCAGGATTTTTTTTTTAAAGGTTAATACAGTGCTCTGCCTGTATATACACCACAGGCCAGAAGAGGGCATCAGATCACATTATAGTTGGTTGTGAGCCACCATGTAGTTCTGGGAATTGAACTCGAGACCTCTGGAAGAGCAGTCACTGCTCTTAACAGCTAAGACAGGTTCTAGGGTTTTACAGGAGGGGAAACTATCTTGAGGGTGGCCAGCGAGGTCAGCACTTGGACAGTCAACATCTCTTAAAACGTGATGGCCCTGAGCAAGCAGGTTAGGTGAGGTGAGTCACAGGGAGGGCAGGACTGTCAGCTAAAGTCACTGGCCCAGCCTCAGAGTCTGGCACAGAGAGAGCCCTAATGCACAGCTTTCGATGAGTGAAGGTCTGAGTCCCTTACCAAGAGGCCTGCATTTTTCACTGCCAGTGGCAGCCCCAGAAGTCCGGTGCCAATGTTGCCTTTTAGCAGGTGGATTAAGGTCTGGAACCATCTGAGGTAGGAAGGCAAATGAAAGTGTTAACCGCAATGCTGGCAGATGCTTATTTGCATGGCACTGACAGAGAGCCTATGCACACTGTCTTATCTGATTTCCCAAACAACCTTGTCATGTTTTATTTCACAGACGAGGGACCAACTTGTTCAAGGAGCACCCCTCCCAGTGACAGCACTCCTGGAGTTTTCCTGTTGTAGGGGCCAGTTCAGACCGACAGTGGAGGCTCTCTCTAGGCATTCTGTCCTTCTCTGATGCATCCAAGGCTGGATCTGACCACTGAGTGAACTGCCTCGATGACTCCCAAAATGCCACAGACAATGACAATATGTAACTATGAAGGGTAGACCTCAGTTTAGGGGGAGAAAGGTGTAATTAAAAAAATGAAGTCCAGCCAGGTGGTGGTGGTGCATGCCTTTAATCCCAGCACTCGGAGGCAGAGGCAGGTGGATCCCTGTGAGTTCGAGGCCAGCCTGGTATACAATGCGAGTTCAGGACAGTCAAGGCTACACAGAGAAACTCTGTCTCAAAACAAAACAAAACAAAACCAAAAATAAATAAATAAATAAATAAACTCCAATGTGGGTGTGGTGGTAACAACATTTAATCTCAGCACCTAAGAGGCAGTGACAGTTGGATCTCTGTGAGATCAGGGCCAGCCTGATCCACACAGCCAGTTCCAGGCCAGCCAGCACTATAGAGTGAGCCTCTGTCTAAAAACAAAAACCAAAAACCATTAAATAAATAAAATAAAGTCCAACCGCTGTAACAGTCAGTCACACAACACTGCAAGGGACTCAACATTCCTTCCAGGACAGGCATGGTGGCACACACCTTTAATCCTAGCAGTTGAGAGGCAGAGGCAGGAGGATCTCTGTGAGTTCAAGGCAGGACTCGTCTACATAGTGGATTCCAGAACAGCCAAAACTAAACAGAAAGAGCCTGTCCCAAAACAACGACAATAAAACGTTCCTATTGGACTTCTGTGTTGGAAAAATTAGAAGCCAAATGCTGTTGTGGGCTCAGGACTGGAGAAGCCCTCTGTGCCTTAGGGCAGGTGTCCCTCCTAATTTTGTACAGACTGCCCCTACTCTGTTGTTACTTACATAAAGCCACTCATGTATCCTCATTTTTTTTTTCACTCAACAAGCACTATCCACCACTATCTACAGTGGATATGAATGAGTCAGATGTGGGTGCCGGCTTCTAGAGATCTGTAGTATCTCAACAAATCAAAAGACCAAGGGGTGGGGGAACAGAGGCCGGTGAGCAGAGGGCAGAGACCTGAGGCCAGCAGGTGAAGGGGCGGGGAGGTTGTGTGTGGGGGTAATCACCACAGGTGAAGGGAGGCTTCAGACCCTGCTCAGAAGCAAGAAGCACATGAGGCCTGCTTTGCCTTAGTGGCGGCGCAGGTTGAGGTAACAGCAAGGACGGGTCAGGAGTCTTCCCTTCACAGGCTACACAGGAGTGTGTTGGTCATAACCTTTCTTTGCCTTTTGTTCCCGCAACAGAGCTGGAAACAGCTGGAGCGAGGTGCCTTCAGTCGCTCAGGACTTGGCCTAGGCACAAAAATCCTTCTGCACAAATAGCCCTCAGGGTCCCTCAGAACTGGTACTGGACACAAATCTGTGTTTGGGCAGAAATCAAAAGCCAACCACACTTGCTGCCCACAAAGGCCATTCCCTCAAATCCACCGGGAAGGAAATCTGACCTACCTGCCAGTCTGGATGGACCATCAAGGAAAGGCCTTTGATTCCCAGGAAAGACATGCTCCCCTGTGCTACCCTGAGGCCACAGGGTCCAGCAGCATAGCAGCAGACAGTGGCCAGGAGATAAGATAACAGGCCTGTTAAGTCTATCTTGGCAAACACATGTTTAACCCACTTCAGTGCAAAGGTAAATCTGTACCACATACTCCCACTTCTCCGAAGCCTCCCCAGAATGCCTCTATGCTGGCCTTCCTGGCCCTCACAGCTGTCACTCTGCACGGCCATTCCTTTCCATTCTAGGAACTGTCATTTTACCTGTACTGTAAAGGACCAGGCAAGGTGACCCAAAGTCCCTGCAGTTCAGAAGCATCAGGATTCTAGGCCATGGATCAAAACTGCCCACCGTGATGTCCCCTCCATAGCAGGTGGGCATCACAGTGTCACCCCCAAGCCTGTGACATTCTAGCCACAGGGTGGGCTAGCTCCTGAAGACAGAGGGAGAAGCCTACCAGGTCCATCTACTTTTCATGGTGTGCTGTCAGTAGCTCTTAAACTATTTTTGGTTACAGGCCCTGTTTATTCTGATGAATTCAGGATCCCTGATATCTTTGCTTATATAGGTCCTATCTACAGATAAATTATATTGCTAGGCACAAAATTTTAAAATTTATCATTTAAATGATTTTTTTTAATGTGCATTGGTGTGAGGGGGCCAGAACACCAGGAACTGGAGCTACAGACCCTTTAGCTGCCATGTGGGTGCTGGGAATTGAACCCGGGTCCCTTGGAAGAGCAGACAATGCTCTTAACCACTGAGCAACCATCTCTCCAGCAAATTTATCATTTAAAATAACAATAAATTTAATATATACTAATAGCTTGATGAAAAATAAATGTGGGAATTATACTGTACCACTTTTTAAAAGATTCACTTGTTTTTAAGGTTTATTTATGTGTCCGGGTCTGCGTGTATGTCTGTGCACTTGAGTGCAGAACCCTCATAGACCAGAAGAGAGTGTCAGATCTCCTGGGACTGGAGCCACGGACAGTTGAGCCCTCGTGTGGGTGCTAAGTATCAGCTGCACCCACAGCCACTCATTTCTTCAATTTTTATTTACATATATGGGTATCTGTGTGTGTCTGTGTGTGACTGTATATGTACATCTGTGTGGATACCTGTATCTGTGTGTCTGTGTATATTCATGTGTGTGTATGTGTGTGTGTGTGTGCGTGTCGCACGCGCGCGCTTATGAATGAGAGTACCCTCAAAGGCCAGAAAACATTAGGGGATCCACTACACCTGGAGTTACAGCTAGCTGTGAACTGCCCACTGTGGGTGATGGGACCAGAACTCAGGTCCTCTGCAAGGGCAGCAAACGCTCTTAACCACTGAGCTCCAGCTCCATCCCCCACAGCACTGTTTAAAATATCTCCTAGATGTCTCATCTAACAGAAGACAGCTGGTGTCTGTTTCAGCATTCACTCTATATATGTTGTGTTGCTTTGGTGAGAGTCTGTGAGAACATCTGCTCTCCCTAGATGTGTAGCTGGAAAAGGAAGGAACATCTGAACCGCCTCTTCAGCTGCGCCACTTCTTCTGACACTACCCCTAAATGACATGCATGGCTTCCTTATCAGCTAGCTACAATTGGGATCTGAACCTCCCACAGTCTGTTCCTTAAACCCTGGGTCCCTGCTGCTGGCTGCAGGGACGCTTCCCTCACCACACACAATCCCCCAGCACGTGTGGAGGTTCCTGGCTCCTGGGGCACACGCGCACTAGCCTAGGGCATTACCTAAGCTCAAAGCCACGCTTCCAAGGGTTCCCTGTGACCTCACGGGAAAGCACTTGGGAGCCCACGGTGCTGGACACAAGGGTGGCTGGGGCGCTCTGCTTGTCTCTTTTTTTTCTAATTTTGCTTGAAGGCTTACATTTCGTGTGAGCCATAAAAACGCTGCTGATGGTTTCTCTTGAATTAATGGGTTTGTTACATTTTTAAAGGCAATGCTAGATACTTGGGTCTGAAAACCCTAGTTAGCTGGCTGTTCTTTCTAGCAAAATAAACCATTTCTATGGGGGAAAAAAAAAGAATAAAACTCTGTTAGTTCAGTTGACAACTGCCAACACTTACACTCTGACATCTGTTTTTCTTTTTTTTACTATGGATTACCCAGAGCCCCATGCTAAAGGCTGCAATTTAATAAGATTTAATGAACCCACTATCTGATCGAGGACTTTTTTTGGTTACTGGAGACAGGGTCTCTTGAATCCCAGGCTGGTCTTGAACTCCCTATGTAGTCCAGGGTGACCTTGAAACTTCTGATCCTCCGGCTTCCACCTCCCATTTGCCACCTCACTGAGTGTGTGTTGACAGGAACTAGATTCCGGCATAGTGCACGCAAGGCAAGCACTCTGCCACCTGAGCTACCCAGCCCTTGTCACGGCCATTCAAATGAAACTGGTCTTTTCCTTCTACTCAACTCTGTCTGGGACAACACAGGTGAGGGCGCAGGTTGAGGGGAGGAAGCTGCAGACACACACTGCCCCTGCATCCTTGTGCACAAGCGAACGGAGCGGAAACACAAATGATATCTTAGCGCCTTTAAGAAGAGAAGTGGTCTTGGAACCCCAAAAGCTCCATCTGCAGACCCTAGTTGGCAAATGGCTGTTCCGAATCAGCGTAGGTCAGCGGGTAGCTGCTGCCTCAGCCTGCTGACCTTTGGAAGCTCCACTGATGTGGGACAGAGAGCTGTTCCTACATACTCAACAGGGCAACAAGAAGAAGAATGTGCCCTACAGTGTAAATCGCCCTACTGTGTGTCAACCACCCCCCACGGTATTAACAGAGGCTGCTGTCAATGCTGTCAACAGCTCCACGGCACCAAATGTTAGGGGAAAGTCACGAACACTCCTTTAGTCACAGAAATGTCTAAAGTCCCTGTTTGCACTCACTATTTTTGGGCTTTTAACTGAGCCTTTAACTTCTAAAAGAGCTGGGTGTGGTGAGCTCTCCAAGGTACTTTGCTCCTTAATGAAGCCGATAACAGGGGAGGGCAAAGGCTTCCAATCACATCCCTCTCAGTACCTGAGAGAGATTGCAGAGGGTCTCCTAGCAGCCTAGGGCCACCTGGGCATGTTTCCTCACTAAATGCTTGGGTGGATCCTGCCCCACGCTTGAGTGACTAATACTCTAAGACCCACAGGAATACTTTCCCCTGTATCTTGGAAAATGCCCTAGCACAAGCCGAAGGACGGAATTATCTGCCTGGCTGGATTTCCTGGAAACTAGGGGAAGCGATAGATAGAAGTGACCTTGAAGACAGCCCAGGCAAGCATCCTTGAATGGCTGACCTGGAACAGCCAGCCAGCTAGTCCTGACTTTCAGAGAGGTCTCCATAAAGGTGAAAATTTAGACCAGACCATGCACAGAGAGCACTGTGCAAACAAGATGAAAGAAGCATTTCGCAAGCCCTGAAGGGACCTCCTTCTCCCTGGGGACACTGATGAGAGCAGACAACATCAGAGGGGAGACAGAAAGGGTGTCCCGGCTGCCACCAGCTGTGCCATAAGCAATCTTTTCCACCAGCTGAATTTGCAAGTAAATCGAGGATCTATAACAGTATGTTATGTGAGGCATAAGCTAAAAGCCAGAATCTTTGTGCTGGTGGTGGCAGGGAGCCAGTCATGTGGACAGACAATTTTCCATGCCCACCTCAGTTCACAGGGGAAAATGTCCCTCCCTTAAGAGAGTGCAGACAGAGGGCACATGCCAACAGCCAACCCCTTGAGCCATCATGAAAAGTAGAGGCCTGTAGCATGACACTAAGACACAAAGCCACCCTCAGTAAGTCACACCCAGCCCACAGGAAACACAGGAAGGGTGACAGCTGAGATTGGGGATAAATGACAGGGCTACTGAAAACAGGGTCCTGGGACCTTGAAAAGGGCCAGGGGCATGCTTGGAAACTCCGAAGAACAGAACCCCTCCGTCCCAAGTCTCCTGTCAAGGAGTGAACCTCATACAGCCAGCTTCGCAACTGCTCCTTACATCTGGGGAAACTGAGAAGCAAAGAGGTCCAACCTTGACCCAGACAAGACTGGGGTTTCAGCTTCGAGGTACAAGCCTTCAGCCCCTTTAAGTAATGCCCGGTGAATCTCTCCTGTACCAACTCTGGAGGGTCCTTAAATACAGCCACCACTCCCTCCCTCCACTTCTTCAGTCAGGTGCTGGGACAGGAGTCCCAGGAGGCCCTGCCAAGGAGGCACTAATAGGGCCAGGAGGTATCGAGCCCAAGAGATTATCTCTCTAGAAGCTTCTAAGTCCAAGCTCTTCCTGGCCACCAGCCTTCCAGAACCAACAAGGAATAAGCAATGCCTAAGAACGGGCAGGGTCCCTTGTAGGTAGCCTGCTTTCTTCTGTCAAACAGGACTTAATGTAAAATGGGAATACGATGGTACAAATTTGTTCCAAGGGAAAACCGGGGACAGGAAAGCCACTCCGTGGCAAGAGGTCGCAAGTACTCACGTCGTACTGTTGCTCTCCCCTAAACGCTGGTAGGAGCCAGGGGTGAAGCCACCCAGTCCCTCTGATGGGCTCTCCTCGGGGCTCACGTCGGTGGAGCTGTAGTCATGATAGTCTTCGTTGCGAAGTCTCTGCGTGGACATGGTAGCTGGGGAGACAGGGGCAGGGCTAAGATCGCCGGTAGCTGGGGCCTTCAGCTCCAAGTGTGGGGTGGGCTCAGACACAGACGTAGACATTGTCACAGCTGCTCCCAGTAACAGATGCACCACAGAGTGAGTCTGACCAGAGTGCCCAGTACCAACCAACCAAGGAGGATGCAAGCGGCACGAAGTCCACAGGGCAGGCTGGACCTGCTTGGCCTCTGCCCCTCCCCCCACCCTTATTTCCCACATGGTGCCCTGCTCATAAACTTCTAAATTCATCCCAGGGCACCTGAGCAACACACATGTGAGGCAATGCTGGGCAGGGCAGGCTAACGCACGTGTGCGCTTCCAGGAAGCCCTCCCTCCCTGGTCTTCTGGTTAAGTTTGCCTCCACCTTCATCGGAGCTTATCTCTTGGACCTCAGACAGTAGTTAAATCACACACCTTTCCCAAGAGTGACCTCTCAGGAGCCAGGAACCAGGATGTTTCTTGAGGTGCCCTTCTTATCCTCTGCCTTCAGTGGAGAGTATGGTTACAGTCGTGGAACGCCCTCTGGGTCACCCAACTCTGCTCTAACTCCATAGGGTCCGAGACCATAAACAACCCCCTCTTACCCACCATGAGCTCAGCCCATCTCCTACTCTTTGTAAGCTGTGATGGTTAATTTTAACTGTCACTTTGATACAACCTACCATCACCCGGAAAGAGAATCTCAATAAAGGGCTGTCTAGATCAGGTTGGCCTGTGGGCATGTCTGTGGGGGAACTGCCTTAAGTCCACCGATGTGGGAAGACTGTGGGCGTCCACTGTGGGCGACACCATTCCCTAGAAAGTCAAGCTGAGCACGAACAGGTGAGCACGTCTGCACTCGTTTCTTTCTGCTCTCCCTGTGGATAGAGTTAACTGCTTCAAGTTTCTACCACTTTTACTTCCCTGTAGTAAATGGTCTATAGCCTAAAGCTGTGAGCAAGATAACCCCTTCCTCCTCTGAGCTTGTTTGCAGCAGGGCCTTTCACCACAGCAAAAGAGATGAAATAGGATGGGGTGATCAGGAAGGCTCACTTTCTCACCCTGGGATTGATTGATTGATTGATTGATTGATTGATTGACTGATTTACCACCAACCTGAGTGCTAGAATATGGTGGCTGACCACGGCTCAGAGGAAGAGGAGTGGGAGCTGGAGAAACCATGAGATACCCCATCTTTGTCTCAGTAGCTCCTCTCCACAGTCAGTAAATGATATCCCGAAGTACAGTATAGAGTGCAAAGTATATCTTTGGCACACAAGCTCTTTGAACTAAAGGAGACCTGAAGACTGCCCCAACAGCGAAGTCGGTTGACCCTCTCCTGTCCAGTGCCTCCTTCTTGTTGTTATTGCTTTTGTTGTTATTCAAGACAGGGTTTCTCTGTGTAGCCTTGGATGTCCTTGACTCACACTTTGTAGACCAGGCTGACTTCAAAATCACAGAGATATGCCTGCCTCTGCCTATCCCTGAGTACTGGGATTACAGGCGTGCACCACCATGCCCAGCTCCCAATTTTTGCCCCTGAATTGAGTCCCAGAAACCAAAATTCTTCCTTAATCTGCAAAGCAGCCACAGAACCTAAAATGGCCCTTCCAACTTCTTAGTCTTGACCTGGAAGGAAGGAAAGCTCCACTCAGGCATGAAGGATCAGAGTGGTTGGGCTGGAGGGGTGTAGCTCAGTCAGCCTACATGACCACACACTCTGTAACCAGCCTTTCCACATAGCTGCCCACACAAATGGAATATTAGCTCACATGGGTACTGCTCCTCCTGGGTCCTCCCATATTCTTCTCTGAAGACTCTCCACACGCCACAGAAAGTGTTGACTAAACAGACACTTACACCCTCATTAATCTGTCTTATTAGAGGATTGTTGATGTCTTTCCAGCCCTATGCCTTCTCTTGAATTTTTATAGATTTGCTCTTGTTTAAATGATGGTAAAAAGAACTCCCTCCTCCCTGTTGTGTACTGCTGGGGGATGGAGAGGATGTGGGGGATGGTGAGGATGTGGGGGATGGTGAGCGTGTGGGGGATGGTAAGGGTGTGGGGGATGGAGAGGATGTGGGGGATGGTGAGGGTGTGGGGGATGGTGAAGGATGTGGGGGATGGTAAGCATGTGGGGGATGGTGAGGGTGTGGGGTATGGAGAGGATGTGGGGGATGGTGAGTATGTGGGGGATGGTGAGGATGTGGGGGATGGTGAGCATGTGGGAGATGGTGAGGGTGTGGGGGATG
>OU015755.1:85157162-85167712 GCA_907169655.1 Acomys percivali | reverse complement strand
GAACACAAAACTGAGCTAGGGAGATGGCTCAGTCAGTAAAGTGTTTGCTGTGCAAAATATGATCCCTAAAACCCACAGAAGACCCAGGCAGCCAGGCACAGTTGCATGTGGCTGCATGTGGTTACATGTGGCTGCATATGGTAACATGTAGTTACATGTGCTTAGATGTGGCTATATGTGGCTGCATATGGTTACATGTGGCCACATGTGATTATATGTGGCCACATGTTGCTACATGTGGCTACATGTGGTTATATGTAGCTGCATGTGGCTATATGTGGTTACATGTGGGTGCACTCCTGCGGGGCAGGGGAGGCAGAGACAGATAGGATTCTTGATCTAACTGGCAAGATTTATTGAGCTCTAGGCTCAGTGAGAGACCCTGTTTCAAATTAACACAAGATGGAACCTGGTATAGTGGTGTCAGATTCCTTTAAAGCTTTTAATGCCAACACTTGAGAGGCAGAGACAGGCTGACTCTGTGAGCTCAAGGCCACCCTGATCTACAGTTCCAGGATACCCTTGGGCCACATAGTGTCTTAAAAATATAAAGGTGGAGAATGTCTGAGGAAGACGCCTCAAATACACCTCTTACCTCTGCAAGCACACACCATGCGTACAACACACAGACACACCACAAATTCAGCAGTGCAACATGGGACCTTAGAAAGAACCCTGGTAAGGGACAAGCCCTTCAGAATCTGTCTCTGGTGTCCCTGTTACCAGTGAAGTGTTTTAAGTTGCCCTGTTGGCACATAGTAAGGCCTCAGTGACGCTGCTTTCTGAGGAGGAGACAATGGTGGGGAGACTGGTATGCTTTGAGAAAAATGCTATAATCTGTAGAAGGAGAAAGGTTTGGCTGGTTCATCTGCTCTGAGCAGATATAATGACAGGGAACAGAATCCCAAGAGGCTCCTGCCACCGTCCTTGGCTCCAGAGCTCTAATCTGGAAAGCCACATGCACCCTTAAGCAAATCACACCCATCCCTGAGCCCTGGCCTGCCCAGGAAAACACTCCTGGGAATCATGCAGCATTTGCTTCTTCTCATCTCTGAGGAAACTCTGCCTTTCCTTGGAGCCCCCAGAAAGCAATGAATCCTCTTCAGCAGTTCCCAACCTGTGGGTCATGACCCCTGGGGGAAGGTGTCCCATATCAGATATCCTGCATATCAGCTAATGGCATGATTCGTAAGAGGTGCTGGCTGCCCTTCCCATCTTTTTAGAGCAGACTGCATGCTGGTGGGACCTGGGGAAGGCTAGCCTGAGGTGGGGATGTGTAGGAATTTCCTCAGAGGCAGAAATGGGTACCCCTTAGGAGAGCGTGTAATAAATAGTTCAGCTCTGGTCATTAAAATTATCAGTCTGGGCTAGAAATATGGTTCAGATGTGGACTGCTTGCCTAGTATGCCTGAAGGAAGGCCTGGGTCCTGTCCTCAGCACTCTATAGAAACAGGTGTGGTGGTGCACAAGTCTGTAATTCCAGCTCTCAGGAGGTAGAGGCAGGAGAATTAAAACCTCGATCCTTGGCTACCTACTGAGTTAGAGGCCACTCTGGGCACGAGAAGACCTTGTCTCAGAAGAAGGACAAAAAAATAAAAAATAAAAAAAATACAATTGGCTGTCTTGTGCCTGTCTTCTGCTTCCCTGTGATTGGGCAACACCAACAAAGCTCTGGATTCCCGCCCCAAATCCCTCCTTCCTCTCCGCCTCCCCTGGGTTTCTTCAGGCAAGAGGAGGCGGAGTGTCCATGCAGGTGGGCGTGGCCTCATTCCAGAGCAGCCAGAGAAAGCTCTGAGGCCAGATGCACTGAGCCCAACTTGCACCTGCACCCACACCTCCGGGTTACCCTCTCCTTACCTTGAGCTTGCTCTTTCTGAAGGCGTCATGTCTGTACCCAAGGGTGCTGGGAGTCCCCATCTAGCCACCACTGTCAAGCTGGACCTTGTGTCTCCTGAGAGTCTCATGAATGGCAGTTCCTCAGAGTCATCAAAGAAGACCAAGGGCATAACGTAAGTGGAGCTCCCTACCACCCTATGTCTGCTTCCATCAGCTGCCAGCCTGGAGCTAGAGGTGGGTGTGTCTGACCCTCAACCCACTGTGCTGCCAGGAATGCCAAAGAGAAAAAAGTGTAGCCAGGGGCTGTGTCAAACAGGGTATTCTAGCTGGGGGCATGATTAGAAACTGAAAAGCCCTGAGAGGGAAACCAAGGCCCAACTGCTTTAAGCCACATGCTAAGGTTTACAGGCAGGGAGGGGCTGGAATATAGTGCTGTTGCTAAAGTCAGTTTGGGGCTCTTGGTGGCCAGCAGGGAGGCAGAACTTGGAGGGAAGTTGGGATCAGAGTGTAAGACCGCAGTGGCCTCAGCAACCAACACGCAAGCAAGCCTCTCCCTGTAGCAAGCCTGGAACCTGCTGGGGTTGCAGTGGTGCTCCTGAAAGAACAGCGTGTGGAAGTTTCTAGCTTCTTCCATTTCCTGGAAGATGGATTCTGGGGAAGGGGGCATTTACAGAGGGTTTCAGAACGTGACAAGCTGCAGGAGCCTAGCACCCTCCTTTTCATTTGACTTTGCCAGTCCAGCTACCTCAGCCTCATGCTTTAAGGGGCAAGTTTTTACACCACCAGTGTAGTAGGGACGGTACCTAACAGGGGGACCAGGAGGTCTGGCTTCAGGTGGAAGCCATGTCCTCCTTTCCTCTGAGTCAACTTTCCTCATATATAAAACAGGAAGGAGCCAGGATGACCTAGGACGTTAAAGAGGTTGTGGGACAGATATGTATGCGGAGGAGGGGAACGTGTGGCAGAGAAGGAGGAGGTGCTGAAAGAATGGGCACAGCCTCTCTCCACACCACCTACAAGACACTGCAGGGATGGAGTCAATGGCTGCTGACAGTGTGGCATGATACCTTTGTCCCTGGAACTGGTCCTGGGTCCTCTAAGTGCTAGAGCCGTTGAGGCCCCCGGGCTACCCGCACACAGCAGACAGAGCAGGGTATTTCTCAACTTTGAGAGAACCAGCTAGCTGACTTTTGTGTCCTGTGTCCTGGATGGTTGAGGTGGCAATTTCAGCTACTTTAAAAAAAAAAAATCAAAAGAATAAAGCAAGTAAGAGCCAGAGAGGGGACCTTGTGGGGCTTGGAGACAAGTCACACAGGCTGGGTAAGTGTGGAGTTGATGGAGTCTGGCCTTTTGGGCTTCATCCCCACTTACCAGCTGGAGAAAAAGTGATAGTCTAGAAATGATGGCTTGCTTCTCCCGGGATGGCTGCACCTTCTACGTGAGCATGAAGCCTCAAGCATAGAACCTATGTACTCACAGGTACTTTTAAAAAAATACCCTGGGATGGTGGTTCCGGGTCACCAAAGGCATCAGAAATGGGACCCAGGCCTCCTGTTCCTGGTCCAAAAGTTTGCACGGTTTGACACACTGCAAGCTGGCTGAATGGCTGCAAGCTAATTCTGATTTCCTAAGTCCTTTAGTTAGAAATTTCCTAAGTGACCCGTTGACCCCTTCCCAGTTGCAAAACAAGCCCATCACTGGGGGCCAGGAGGAGGGGGGGGTTGTAGTTCTCTGTCAGCAATGTTGACACCCACAGGGAAAGGCATGCAGGACTCTCCACCCCCTTTCTCCTCCAATTGTTCTTAGCTCCCACCAATCCACAGGCAGGTCCTCCAATGCTAGAGGACTTGGGGGTTAATGTAGAGCCCGGGAGTTGGGTGAAGTCTTTCAAAAAATCATTATTCTTAACATTTGCAGAGGTGCTACAGAGCCAAACATGTGCCACCACAAAATGACAGAGCTGGGTAAGCAGCAGCCTTGGGTTATAACCCTGGTTTGTCTGATTCCAAAATCCAGGCTCCTGCCAGACTGCTGCCACTGTTTTCAGCCGATCTCTTGGGTGCAAGGGTTTTTGGGGGAATTTCTAAGGGTTTAGATAAAAGCTAGTACTATGCTTCCCAAGGTCTGGATACAGAGACATCTAGAAAGAAGCTGGGCTTGAGATCTGGGAGACAAAGTCCCAACTTGGAATTTTTCTCCTCTAATGACCTTGTCCTCTAGACCAACTTCACATCTGTAAACTGAGGCTGGGGACGTAGCTCAGTTCATAGAGTGCCTGTCTAGATGGCACAAGGCCCCAGGTTTGATCCTCAGCATGGCACAGACTGGGCATGGTGGCACGTACAGACCTGTAGTGCCAACACTGGAGAGGTGGAGGTGGGACAGCTAGAAGTTCAAGGTCATCCTTGGCTACATAGTGAGTTGAGGCTAGTTTGAGACCCTGAGAATAATAAAAGGGGGAAGAAGGATGGAGAAGGAGAAGGAAAAAGGAAAGGGAGGAAGGAAAGAGTGAGTGAGTGCAGAGGGCCCCCTCAGTGGCAGAGCACTTGCCTAGCATGTACTGGGTCCTGGGTGTCACCCTGAACACTGTGGGTAAACAATAGCAGGAAGAGTGGAAGTCCTTTGCTTTAGTTTGGCTTTTATTAGGTTAGGGGTCATGCCATTCCCAGATTTAATGCCCTGGGCTAAGAAAAAGAAGAAAAAAAATTTCTCTGCAGACCAATCCCCAGATGACCCACGTCACCTGACCTATTGCTGAGAAGTCACAGGGATTTTCCTGTCTGCCTGTCCCTTATTCTTGGGGTGCAATCCTGTCTCTTCCACAGCTCGGGAACCCGGGCTGTTCTCTGGGCCTCAGTTTCCTCTGTGATGTCTCGGAGCTGCCCCTTTCCCGCCTTGTCCTGGGTCTGCCTCCCAGGGCCCAGCAGAAGCTTGACTTCCAGCCCTGACTCCCCACCGTATCCATTGACAAATCACCTAAGTACTTTTGTGCCTCAACTTCCCATCTGTAACCAAACCCCACACCATTGCCTACTTTATAGTCCTGCCAAGAAGATTAAATGAGATGTTATATATAAACTACTCGGCACGGTGTATCATACAGCCAGGGCTTCGTGGCATAGGCTGAGCATGTGCTGCTAATGCTGGAACAATTCTGGACAACTTGGGATGGGTTGCCACCTTCCGGGAGATGCACGTGTGCCAAAGCAAGAATACGGGAACGTCAAGATGGCTGTGAGCTTTCCACCCAGTTTAATTGAGGCATTGACATGCCATGAGGGAATAACATCTCCACTTCCATGCGCTCATACCTCATTTCTTCCCTGTAGGGGGTTCCAGACATTGGTTCATCTGGTCAAAGGCAACATGGGCACAGGGATCCTGGGGCTCCCCCTGGCTGTGAAGAACGCAGGCATCTTGGTAAGAGGAAGTAGGGCCATTATGAAGAGCTGTGGGATGGGGAAGGAGACAATAAGGGTATAAAATACTCTGTAGCAGACAGTGTTTCCTGGAGGTGACTGACACAGACCTAGAATCCAAGCATCAAGCCTGGGTCTGAGTCTCGTCACAGGCACTAGGAGGCAAGTCAACACTGTTTATCCACTCCCAGGCCTCAGCCTTTGTGGAATGTCAGGGTTGCCGTAGGACCAGTTATCCAGTCTGGCTTTACAGAGCCTAGGTATCCTTGGGGACATCTCAGAGGCCACCAAAGGGACATATGGTCAGGACTCTGATCCCCTACTCCCATCACAAACTTCATCATGATTGCTATGCGTACTTTTTGGAACACTATTTGAGGTAACTTTTGGAAAGAATAGCAAAATCTCTTTCAACTCAGCTTTCTAGAAAGTTCTTTCATGGTTGGTTAGAAAATGGCTCGGTAGATAAATGTGTGGGCCACCAAGACCAATGTGTCCCGAGTTTTGACTCCTGGGACCTACATGATGGAGGGAGAAAGAGGACCTCCTCTGACATCTGACCTCTAACCTCCATACATATACTGTGGCATGCTGGAGTCCTGTCCCCCCAGCAATGAGTGAGTGGGAGAGACAGAGAGACAGGGTGGGGGTAGGGGGAGGAAAGGGAGGGAGGGAGGGAGGGAGGGAGGGAGGGAGGGAGGGAGGGAGGGAAGGAGATCTTTGAGTCCTCCACAGTATCTGCACCACTAAGTTGTCTTCCCTCCCACCTCACTCCTGTCTGCCCCACCTGCAGATGGGCCCACTCAGTTTGCTGGTGATGGGCCTCATTGCCTGCCACTGCATGCACATCCTGGTTAGGTGTGCCCAGCGCTTCTGTCACAGGTGAGGAGTGTCCCACGTGTGGGTCTCAGGGACAAACCCGAAACATCCTACACACCAGAAGAGCTTCCTTCTCCATGACTGCCAGGAAAAAGAGCTTCAGGAAGGGGGAGATCTCACGAGAGCCAGGACACGTGGCTGCTTAAGTGACCTCAATCAGGCCTTTGAGCCTGTCTGGTCAGCCCGCCTGTACAGTGGGTGTAAATAACCCTTGCCCATGCCTGCCTCTGAGAGCTGTCTCCAGCTCAGTGAGAGCCATGGGTCTAGACACCACTACACCCACGCCAGGTGTGTGCTGTTACTCATGCCCTGTGAACAAAGCACAGTGGTGTCACAGCCTCAATTAGAACCTCTCTGTGTTGGCTCCATGTTCTTTCTACCCTGTATTTGTGTGGCCTTGGTCTAAATCTCTCTCTCTCTCTCTCTCTCTCTCTCTCTCTCTCTCTCTCTCTCTAAACCCGTGAGTTGTGGGTAGTGGAGGAGAAGCCCCAAGTAAACATGTATTGTTGACATGAGCACAGCCATGTCAAGAACCCTAATGCCCCGAAAGCCTTTCCAAAGTGAGGCTCAGAGAGATGGCAAATGCCTCCTGGGCTCCTAGTGTGAATCCCAACAGTGTGTGCAGCAACTGTCAACTACAGAGTCCTCCTGGGGGCGGAGGGTGGGGGGGAGGGAGGTGGAAGGGGATGACTGTCTGCAGCCTGAGGCTGCTCCCCTACAGAGACCTCCTACCCAGATTAGGTAAACCTGCCTTCTTGTTCAGCTGTGTACACTAAGCCTGCCTCCTCAACCCAGACTCATAAAAAAAAAATGCCCTGGGGTTCTGGACTGCTGCCGTGTGTGCACGGATGCCCCGCATCGCATCAGAGCAATCATAGCCCCACTGGATCCCAGTTTTCCTGCACATGTGTCTGTCCTTTTCCTGTCTTCATTCTCCCATAACCCCAGTCAAGTCAATCTCTGAGGGCTGCAGAGCATGGCAGGGAGTTTGCACATGTGTTCGTGTGTGTCTATATATGCCACAACACACTGTGGAGGTCAGAGGACAGCCTCAGCTGTCTGTCCTGGCCTTCCCCTTTGTTTGAAAAAAGTCTCTTGTTCCCTGCGGCATATGCCAGGCTATGCAGTCAACAAGATGCCAGGGATTCAGGAAGTCCCCTGTTTCTGCCTTCCATTTGGTATAGTAGTGCAGAGATTTCAGGCCAGTGCTTTTATATGGGTCCTGGGTCCTGGGTCCTAGGATTTGAACTCAAGTCTCCATGTTTACACGGCATCTCTCCATCTTGGTTTCTTGGCTCTTAAAAAAAAAAAAAAAACCTTAGGTTCATCTGTCTCTTAAAATGACTATGCGCTTTGTCCTACAGACTCAACAAGCCCTTCATGGACTATGGGGACACAGTGATGCACGGCCTGGAAGCCAGTCCCAACGCCTGGCTACAAAACCACGCCCACTGGGGGAGGTACCTGGCTTGCTTTTGCTTTGTTCACAGGGCTTTAGGATATGGGAGGAGAAAACAATACCATCAGGGAATGTCTTGTTCTCTGACAAGGTGGCTCAGAGGGCAGACTCTCCACACAGAGGCAGGTCACTTCTAATGTCACCTATCCAATTCTCATGTACTCTGGTGACAGATGTTCATTTACCATATACTCTTAGGAAACCACACTTATCGCTGCAAACGCCACAGGGAAAGAGACAGACAGAAAGGCTTTGCTCTTGCATTACCCATTGGGAAAGACTGCCTAGAGCTCAGTTATGCAACACCCACTGGGATATGCAGGAAAGAAGTTCTGGCTGCTACCAGCCGGATAGAGGAGTGTTGCGGCCAAGGGTGGGGTGGGGTGGGGGGATGTGTCAGGCCAGTGTGACTTCACTGGACCAGCTGAGATCCATTCTGCAAAAAGTAACATTGAAAGATCAAGAATTACTTAGCGGAGAGAAGGCAGGGCCAGAAAGACCTTTCAGGACCTCGGTGATGGTGGGTGCAAGCCGTGTGGGGATATGTGACAGGTTTGTGCTACGAATAGGCCAGGTAGCATGAAGGCGGAGTCAGAGTTAGGAAACAAGGAAGGGGCAGGGTGTTCAATCACACGGTATATTTTATTTTTTTAACTGAGTAATATGTACTTATTTATTTATTTGGGGGGAAGGGTTCAGAAAACCCACAGGAGTCAGTTTGCTCCTCCTACCACATGGGTCCCAAGGACCGAACTCAGGTCATTAGGTTTGGCAGCAAGCATGGCTATTGCTAAACCATCTCATTGGCCCATATTGTTTATTTCAGACCCTCTCTAAGATTTTGTTATTTTCTTTTTTAAAAAAACATTCATTTTGTGCTGGAGAGATGACTCAGCGATTAAGAGCACCCTCTGCTCTTCCAGAGGTTCTGAGTTCGATTCCTAGAAACCACATGGTGGCTCACATCCATCTATACTAGGATCTGATGCCCTCTTCTGGCATTCAGGCATACATGCAGATATAGCACTCATACACATTAAATAAAGAAAAAATTTTTAAATACTCATTTTTATTACATTTTATTATATGTGTGTGTTGGGGGTGGGGTATGTGCATGTGAGGACAAGTGCCTCCAAATGCCAGAAGCATTGGATCCCCTGGAGCTAGAGTTACAAGTGGTTGTGAGGTAGAGGCTGGGAACCAAACTCCGGTCCTCTGCAAAAGCAGTGAACACTCTTAACCACTGAACCACCTCTCCAGCCCTTTTCTTAAGACAAACAGAAAGCCAGGAGAGCTTTTAGTCAGGGAGGTAAGCACATGTGCATTCTTGAAAGGCTCATGTAGCTTCTGTGACGAGATTACAAGGGAGTGTAGGGTAGACTTTGACAGGCCCCTGAGGAGGTTTAGTGCAGTCACTGTCCAAGCAATGTCCATTCTGATGGTTATGGAGACCAAGATTGAGCTAGCATCAAGGGGAATGAAGGAAAAAAAAATAGTCTTCATTAGGGATTAGCTGAAATAAAAGAGAAGAGCTAGGGCCGGGAGATGGCTCAGTAGTCAAAGCGTTTATCCTGCGAGCATGAAGACCAGAGTTCAGATCTCCAGAACTCACATGAATGTCAGGTGCGTGTGGCGGTCCATCTGTAATTCCAGACTCAGAGAGTGGAGCCAGGGATTCTCAAGAGTAAGCCCGCTAGCAAGACAAGCCTTATCAGGGAGCTCTGGGTTTGATTGAGAGCCCCTACCTCAATGAGCTAGGTGGGAGAGCAATGGAGAATGATTCTGACATGAACTTCAGGCTTCCACATGTGCATGCGTGTGTGTGTGTGTGTGCGTGCACACACACACATACACTTACATACATACACATGGATATAAAGAGAGAAAAGAGGAAAGAAGAGCCAAATTGACTTCATGTACATGTGTGCATGCACGCACACACACACACACACACACACACACAAATAAATAAATAAAAAGAAAAAAAAATAGCAAAGAAGAACCAGATTTACTCGGACTTCTGCCCAGTTCTAGTTTGGACAGCATGGGTCTGGGGTGACATTGAGAGGAGACCTCACTGAGTATAAATGCCAGACTTACACAACTAAAGTCGTCAGTCATAAGGCCCGGGACCTAGACGTCTTGAGCAAAGAATGGAAAATGAAAAGAACAGAAAGATCCAGATTTTAGGACACTTGGTTGAACTGCACTGGTCCTCATTAACACCCACCTGTTAGCTCTCAGGAGTGACACACATGTCAATAACACTTTCTGTCCTTGGTGCCTGAGGGTAAGACCACTCCCCTGTCTGTTTATAGGCCTCTTCCACCCCAGCTGCCTTCTCTTTTCGGGTCACCAAATAATCACCATTGCATATACATGTTCTCCGGTATGGACCCATTCTCTCAACATTTAAATATGGCCATATATCACTTTCTTACAAATAATAAAATTGGTGAATGTAGCTTTGTAGACTTATCAGCATCCCATAGCCACAATCTAAATATTCAATATGGAGTTGTCCACAGACTATTTGCCAAATGCCTATAGTGTGGCAGGTGGCACTTCTGACATTGCATTCCAACTTTGAATCACAAGTATACAGTTGCTCAGGCTTCACAAAAGATGGGGACAGAAACTGTGGAGGTGGCTCAGTGGATAAAGTGCTCATCGCACAAGCATCAGGACCAAAGTTTGGATCCTCCACAACCCATGTAAAGGCAGACAGGCATGGGAAGCAGAGACAGGATCCCTGGGTGAGCAGGCTAACTAGATCAGTGAAATAACTGAGTTCTGGGTTCAGCAACAAACCTTGCCTTGATAAAATAAAGTGAAGAGAGATGGAGGAAGACACCTGACATCAACCTCTGGCCTCTACACACACACACACACACACACACACACACACACAGTGAACACATAAACACACACACACACAGTGAACACATAAACACACA
>OU015755.1:85103988-85139461 GCA_907169655.1 Acomys percivali | reverse complement strand
GTGTGTGTGTGTGTGTGTGTATGTGTGTGTATGTGTGTGTATGTGTGGGTATATGTGAGTTCCTTTGCCATTGAAGAGTAAAAGAGGCTCACAGTTGCCTTTTGTGGCAGTTTCAAGGGATAAGTGGCTCCTCAAGGTTGTCACAGGGAGGGCACAGCTCAAGGATGAAGTACGTGACAATGGTGTTGTCATAAGCAGAGCATGCAGCCACGTGCAGCTTCCAGGCTGTGCTGAGGCCCCACCCATCCTCCCCTCCCTCAGTTCCCCAATATTGGGGTGATCCTTGACTACTCCCTTTCTTTTATTTTTTAAATATATTTTATTAATTTATTCATATTATATCTCAATTGTTATCCCATCCCTCGTACCCTCCCATTCCTCCCTCTCCCTTTCTTTTATACCGCAATATAAAGTTCATCAGCACATTCTCTAGGCTTTCACATTTAAAATAGCACTCACCAGCCCGGTGTGGTGGCCCACGCCTTTAATCTCAAGCAGATGCAGGTCAATTTCTGTGAGTTCGAGAACAGCTTGGTCTAAAAAAGAGAGTTCTAGGCCAGGCGGGGCTACTAGAGAGACTCTAGCTCAAAGAGTAAGGATAACAATAATAATATAGTATCCAGAGGGGATGGGGAGAGGTCTCAGGTGGTAAAGTATCAAGGGCGCAAGCTTGAACCTGAGTTCAGATCCCCAGCACCCATGTAAACATCCAGGCATGCCTATGATCCAGCACTGGGGAGGTAGAGACAGGAGGATTCCTGGAGCTCTCTGGCCAGCCAGCCTAGCTGAACTGATGGAATCTGGGTTCAGTAAGAGACAAGAGAGCCTGTCTTTATGAGTAAGACTCAAAGCAACCGAGGAAAACACCAACATTGACCACTCTCTCCACACCCATGCACATGCGCGCACACACACACTGTATCAGCGGCTCTAGCTTGTGCCAGCTCAAATGCCAACTGCTCAGATCCTCTGCACACAAGAATGGTGTGGACGGCCACCTAATTAGGAAGGGACTGAAGGTAAGTAATTAAGTAAAATCAGAGAGCCCAGCGTGGTGGCGCACGCCTTTAATCCCAGCACTTGGAGGCAGAGGCAGACAAAGTCCTGTGAGTTAAAGGCCCGCCTGGTCTACAAAGTGAGTCTAGGACAGCCAGGGTTACACAGAGAAACCCTGTCTCAAAAAAATAAATGAATAAAATAAAATAAGGGCGACAAGATGGCTCCCTAGGTAAAGGCACTGAGTACCAACCTTTCTTTTTTTTTTTTGTTTGTTTGTTTGTTTTTCGAGACAGGGTTTCTCTGTGTAGCCGTGGCTGTCCTGGACTTGCTTTGTAGGCCAGGCTGGCCTTGAACTCACAACGATCCTCCTGCCTCCCGAGTACTGGGATTAAAGGAGTGTGCCACCACGGCCAGCACTACTGCCAACCCTTAAGCACCCAAGTTTGAACTGCAGGATCCACATGCTGAGAGAGCAGACTCTCACAATTTGTTCTCTGACCTTAAGTGACAAGTCATCAAACAATAAATAATTTAACAAAAAGAAAAAAAAAGTGAGTGAATTAAAAAAAAAAAAACTGGGGCTGGGGGAGTGGCACACACCTTTAATCCCAACACTCAGGAGGCAGAGGCAAGTGGATCTCTGTGAGTTCAAGGCCAGCCTGGTCTACACAGCAAGTCCAGGACAGCCAAGGCTACACAGAGAACCCTGTCACAAAAAAAACCCACCAACAACAAAAACAAACAAACAAACAAAAACACAACCAAACAAGAAACTATTCAGAATTCACCCACTTTATCGCCCTAATATCTTGCTTTAAACCACTGCCGCTGTCCCCTGGCCAAGAGCTCCCTGGGTGATTTCATTGTTATCTTTTCACTGTTAGGACCAAAAATAACTGACAGAAGCAGCCTGGGGTAGACAAGGTTTTTCTTAGCTTGTGGTTCTAGAGGTATTTCTGTCCATCATGGTGAGGATTCTGGATGCTGAGACAGAGTCTCACTATGTGGTCCTGGTTAGCCTGGAAATATAGACTAGACTGGTCTCAAACCAGAGCTCTGCCTGTCTCTGCCTCCAGAGTGCTGGATTAAACGCGTGCATCACCATGCCCAGTCCACGTTTTCTTTTCTTTTCTTTTCTTTTCTTTTCTTTTCTTTTCTTTTCTTTTCTTTTTCCTTTTTTTAGGCAAGTGCTCTCAGCGGCCTATAGTTTGGCACACACACAGTGGTGTGGTTTTAAACAAAAACCTCAAACGTTCTATTTTGCCGATAAAGACTCAAGAGCCAGATCCTGGGCAGAGAGGCAAAGAAAGCACCCAGCTGACCTTCCTACTCAGCTCAGGTCCAGTCGGAAAAGGCTCAAAAGGTTCACCAGGTCAGCTGACAGCCCAGGAGGAAAAGGCCAAAAAAACCCAAGGCCAAAAAGCCGTAGGCTAAGGAGCGGAGGAGCCCAAGAGCTAAGAAGTAAAAGCTAAAGAGTTCCTTCTACTTTTCTGCGCTGTCTTGTTTGTTTGTTTGTTTGTTTGTTTGTTTGTTTTTCAAGACAGGGTTTCTCTGTGTATCCCTGGCTGTCCTGGACTCACTTTGTAGACCAGGCTGGCCTCGAACTCACAGTGATCTGCCTGCATCTGCCTCCAAGTGCTGGGATTACAGGCGTGTGCCACTACCGCCCGGCCTCCATGCTGTCTTAAATACCCTTCAATTCAAAGTCCCTCCTACTTTTTAATCCCGTCATCTGGTTTCTTGTTTCAGCGCTTGACCTTTATTAAATGCTGTGTGCAGAAAGTTCTGGCATTAGATGTGTGTGCTAGGGCTCAACCACGCTAAACAAAAGACAGGTTTTTACAGTTCACAACCTCAGGGATCACAATGCAACACACTGGGCTGGCTAGTGGGCCCTCCTGTTCCGGCTCAGGCTCTTGGAGACCCTCATCTGGAAAGATGGCAGAAGCTGGCCATGGAGACTGCAGGTCTGGAAGAGCAGCTACAAGGTTGGGGAGAAGCGATGCTGACAGCTGACAAAGTCCTTCAGTGGAAAAGAGCCTAGTTCCCACTTGTCATCATGGGCGTGGCTTCCCTGCTGTTTCTGGTTATCAAGTGTCCATTTGTGCTGTCTGGTGTTTCCAGTTTTATTATGTTTTTGTGCCTGTTTTTGTTTCCATGCTAGCACCAAGGATGGACCACTGGACAACAGCAAAGATTTCATGAAATCCGCAGTAATCTCCTCGTAAAAACTTGATGCAGACCTGTGGGCTAGTAGAGATGCCTCTTTTCGCTTAAAGGAAGAACACAGCTGAAAATGTACCTCATGACCATGATCGCTTCTCTTGCCGTGGTTGCTTGGCTGGGCCAGCACTGTCCACAGCCTGCTTCTCGCCTACCTGATTGTGACCTTTGTGCTTCTGCATTCTGGACTAAACCAACATGGAATCATTTTGAAGTACATTGGAACAGCCAAAGGGGAGACGAACAAGCTTTGGGGCTGCAGTGGAGTATGCCCGGCCCCAGGGAGCGGTTGTACAGCGCTGTCTAGATACTAAATTGTTACAGCGGCTCTTTGCCCTTGTTAATGGAGATTCACACAGGCCAGGCTTCCTGCTGTGTAGTGCCAGATGTAGCTGGGTGCATTTCCCATCAGTCTTATTCCCGTCAGTGTTATTTTTGGCAGCTTCCTTTAAAATACTAACGTGGTGAACTTCACTGTTTTGTACAGTGAACTGTGGCTTTGGACAGCTGATGTTTGCTTTAGCTACATTCAAGGTCATGGTCTGCGGCTACAGGAAGCTGGTTCTATTGTCCACCCCCACAGTCTGCTTAGCAAACCACCTGCCTTTGTGAGTACATAGATCGGGTTTATCACTTTTGATGTAGAGACCGCTTACGATTCATTCCAGATCTTTCACTGTGGGAGAATGCCCACGGAATAGGATAAAACCAATTCCACACCCTAGTGTGCCTTCCTCTCTGGTAGGAAACTGCAGTTTTAGGAAGCCTTGCCCGATTGCTCCCGTGAGGAGCCTGAGAGGCTTAGACTGACCTCTCATCCACTTTGCACGGTTTCAGGTTGGTCGTTAATAGCTTTTGAACAACAACCTTCTAGAAGCTTGTATTGAGAGGATGTTAGCACTGTCTTTGTTCCAGATTTTCAGCTGATTTAAAATGTTTGTGACTGCCCAGTGTGGTGGCACACGCCTTTAATCCCAGCACTCAGGAGCAAGAGGCAGGTGAATCGATGTGAGTTCAAGGCCAGCCTGGTCTAGGAGAGCCAAGGCTACACAGAGAAACCCTGTCTCAAAAAAAAAAAAGTTTATGACTTTACTCCAGGGCCAGCCAGGGATAAAAATCTCCTTTGTCCACTCAGTAAAAAACAAAAAACAAAACAAAACAAAAAACTAGATCATCTATTAATTTTTAAGAACAGAAAAAAAGCCTTTAAAAGTAAGCCTAGAAATTCTCTCTCTCTGTCTGTCTCTCTGTCTCTCTGTCTCTCTGTCTCTCTCTGTCTCTCTCTCTCTCTCTGTCTCTCTCTCTCTGTCTGTCTGTCTGTCTCTCTCTCTCTTCCTTTTAGTACTGGCTGTATTTTAGTCACTCTAGGTCTGCACTTGGGAGGCAGTATCTACACTGGTGTTTTGACCTCTTTCCCTTGACAATTCTCAGAAAATTGCAGACCTGCAGCTGGGAACGGACTGCAGAAGATGACTCATTCTGGTCTGTGTAGCATTTCCAGTTCCTTAAGCTCACTGTGATCACGTGCCCTCTTGGTAGGTAGACTTTTAGAGCAGTTCAAATCTGCAGGACTAAACCTCTTCTGGGCCAAAATAAGACACATACGGGCTAGTCCATGAACAAGCTGCCACACAGTTTGTGGATCCATTGCCCTGGTGCTGTGAAGCTGAGCCTTGTGTATCTGTCTCTGTTCTCACCTCCTCAGCACTGTCGACGGTGGCGCCTTTGTTTGCTTGTTTCTTTATGTTTCATGACACCCCCACCTTAACTTTACATCTTTTCTACCTGGAACTTTCTGCGTGTATGTGAATAACACATGTTCTATCAATTAGCTACTTTGGCAGGTTTAATCATTTCTTCTACTTTGTTTTAGTGTAAGAGGGGAAATAATTTAAAAGTTGGAACCTCAAAAACAAACAAACAAACAAACAAACAAACAAAACCTTCCAGTACCCACCTCCGTAGCACTGGGATCACAAGGGTGCACCACCGTGGTCCCCAGGATTTGAACTCAGGTCCTCATGCTTGCGAGGCAAGTGCTTTACCAACTGAGTACTCACTCCAGCTGCAAATGGCTTTTTAAAAGTGTACTTTTTAACCCCTTCTTCCTAATTAGGAGGGGGTCCACGCCGTCCTCCTGTGCAGTTGGCATTTGAGCTGGCACAAGCTAGAGATGCTGGTACAGGTGACACTCTGCATCCAGGGTAGCCTCCATTGTGAGGTAGCTGTGGCTTGTTTCTTGCCAGAGGCAACAAACCCTGAGGCTGAGCCCACAGCCAGGCGCCAGAACTTCCGCTCTAATGATAAGTTCTTCTTCCCAGTCAGTGTTCTCCACAGACCACAGCATCAAGGGCTGAGCTGGGAGACAGGCTGAAAGTCTGTGTGAGTCCTGACAGATGTCAAGGCAGTCCTGAGGGGACTCAGTGACACTCTCCTGGGTACCTCAAGAGTCTGGTGAAACACCTCCAACCCCAGCTTCTCAAGCCACCACCATCCTCTGATTCACATACTCTGGGCTTTACACCGAGGAGTCAAGAGCCAGCATCTGAGACCCGCTGTCTATGGATGGCTTCTCCTGATGAAAGCCCGTCAAGGGTCTGCTGTCGCTGAGCGCGATACCTCTGCTACCTGTTTGCCATGGGCAAGACATCAGTGCTTAGAAAAGACAACTGTGAATGGAATTTGTTTGGTGGGTCTAAGGCTTCCTCAAAAGGCAGTGGCAGTTTTGGCAGCCGCCGCCACCGCAGCAGCAGCACCAGCAGCAGCACCAGCAGCGTCTCCCCACAGAAGGACCCTCGTGGGGAAGCCGATGCACTATTGTGAGTGGTCCCATCACCCCTCCAGGGCAAGTGCAGCCAGACCTCCACTCTTAAGCCTCCCATGTGTTCCCTGGTGGCGCTGCAAAGCTCCAGAACCTAAGAATGTTTACTGTAGCTCTGGGGAGTTGTCTGGGAATACCATGTCTCCCAGTTATTACAAAGAACCCAGATAGAGCCTGACGCAAAGAGCACATCCCTGACACCAGGAGGATGCCCGTCCTCCACCCTGTCTCTATCCCAGTCCATCTTCCTGCTCCCCAACAGACACAGATCTTCCTATAAACAACCATCACCCATGTTCCGTTTTTACTGCCCCAAACTCAGACACATAGAAGATTTTCTCTAGAGAGAGTCTCACTCTGGAATCCAGACTGGCCTCAAGTTTGCTGTTCTCCTGCTTGGGCCTTCTCAGTGGGTGCTGGGATTACAGGAATGCTTCAACCCTCACAAGCAATGGTGATATCTTATATCCAGTCCTAACGTGCCACTTACATAAAACCTACGGCTACTTCTCTGACATGTCTTTGGGAGTGCATACAGAAGCCAGAGATCTAGCACAGAGCTACCGCCCTTGCCCAGTGTGCACAAGGACCTGGGTGCCAGAGATGGAGGGGGAGAGATGGGGGAGACAGAGAGAAATGGAAAGAGAAAAGTGAAAAGTACACACGCGGGCAGGCAGGCATACACACAAACACCAGGCAGCAACCCTGACTTCTGAGGAAGAGGTGTGAGAGGCTGAGACAGGAATGCAGTTTTTTATTCACAAAGTTCTTTGATATGCTTTCTTTTAACTTCTGAATCTCTTACGATAAGTCTTACCGTCTAGTTGCCAGCATAGCCCATATATATAATATGGAGGGAGTCTATAGATGCCAAGAAACATGGAGCACCATCATTCGTGAGGAAATCCACTCAGGACCCTGCAAGCTCTTGTGTAAAATCATGGGCACCTAAACACAAATAGAAATTGCCCCTCACGGCCACGAATGTGCTTGTCACAGAGAGGTCATGGGCACTTGCCATGTACCAATGTATTGTTTCTCAAGGGGAAAAACAAAACAAAACAAAACAAACAAAACAGAAAACTCACTTTTCTAAGTGGCTCAGCATAGCCCCCAGCCTATGTGTGCTGCCCAAAGAGCTGTGACCCAAGGCAACATACTGTTAGCCAAGATGCAATGGGTTCCCATAATGCTTCACTTTCCCAGAAGGTCAGGTATAAATGAGGCCAGTGCTATCTGTGAGAGCAGAGAAGAGAGAGGCGGAGGGAGAGTTGTAAAGCTGACAAAAGGGAAAAGCAGAAATGGGAGGAGGCTATGATACATTTTCCAGTATTTGTAGCTGTCAAGAAAGAGCTATATAGAAAGACTGCTGTCCCAGGCTTGCTCTGAACTAACTGGGATCCTAGGTGGAGGAATATATCTCTCTCATGGTGGTAGGGAGGAGAGGAAAATAGGTTTGGCCCACTTGCGGCCTTCACCCTGAGTCAGGAGCTTTGTCTCTGTCAGATTTACTGTGAGGCCTGTGCATCCTTTCGGCCTCCTCCTGGGAAGTCCCATGGCAGCAGAGGGAGTCCCCGCCTGACCCTTGGCAATCTTCGGTGGCCTCCTCCAGGAATCCTGGCATTCCAGCTGCAAGGGATGACACTGCCAGTTTAAACCAGCCCCTGCCTGCTCCTCCAAGGAAGTCCTATGACACCCCTTGACTCTGTTCTCAGAGCCCTGTCACAGCCATTCTTTCCAGTCTGGCCAGCAGCTGCTGATAGGAGTGTGAAGAGTACTTGCAACCCTGGTACATAGCACTCACCGAGCACACAGTACTCAGTACTCATAGTACTGTGCACGGTGGCTAGTAAGGTTCGTGTTTTATCCAGTGCATAGCATGAATCTATATTGTGTTTGCGGAGACCTGTATGTATTTATTTAAATGAATATTAGCATGAAGGGCTGGAGAGGATCAGCAAATACTTTATATATTCTACACAATGATTGTACTTTCTCTAGTAACTTAATAGCCTAGTAAGCAGGCAGGCAGGCATGGTGGCATCCCGGCTTCCAGGGGCGGATGTAGGAAGATCAGGAGTTCTAGGCCATTCTGGGCTACACAGCAAATTTGAGACCATCCTGGGTTACATAAGACTGTCTCAAAAGACAAAAATCTTTACATTTTAAAACTCGAATGGCCTGCCAATAAATGTCTTTCTAAACATTAGAAGTCTAGTAGGCTTCGATGATTATTATTTGGGAGAATAAAGTCCAAGGGGGTCTCCTAAATGGGAGCAATTTGTATCTGCTTCCTGTTTGTTGGGCTTCCTGAGCGGGCACCATGTTCCAGGACAGTACCCTAGAAATGAGAGTCATGCTAGAGTCCACACACCTGGGTCTGCCCTCTCCACAATACACACACACACACACACACACACACACACACACACACACACACGAGTGTGCACACACACACACACACACACACATACATGCTGGGAGGAAGCTAGGAGGCAGCCCTGCCTCACCTTCCCTTTCCATTTCTTCTCTTTTTTCCCTCCCCTCCTTTCTCCTGCCCTTGCCCCCCACCCCCCCCACCCACCTTTCCCTTCTCCACAATATCTTCTCTCACCTTCCCTACCACAGGTTTATGCAAATCTTTATCCATCTGTTGAAAAGCAACATTGGCACAGGGTTCCTGGGACTTCCCCTGGCTGTGAAAAATGCCGGATTGTTGGTAAGAGGCACCATTGGCTAGGAATCAGATTTGTCCATGTTTGGGGAGAGACAAGTCTCGAGACTTTTGTGATGGGGTGATTCTTGGGGACTGGGTTCCGCCATAGCAGCTGTACCCATCAATTAATTCCCTAGAGTCAACTGAGCCCTCCCGGAGAGGGCGGCCACTGCTCAGAGTCCCCGCTCACCACGCTCCTCTCCAGTCCTCACGGTTTCATGTCACCCACTTACCCTTTCACACTATACTAACCTTGGCCCTGTAAACTTGTATGTGTGTAACTCCTGTTTCATACGGCACCGAGTGGCCCTGGAAGGCTGTGGCAAGAGGCTGTCCAGTTCCAGGCCAACCTAGGCTGTGTAGTGAGTTTCAAGTAAGCCTGAGCTACATCGCAAGACTGTCTCAAAAACAAACAAACGAAAAGCTCGCAAGGGCTAAGGCTGTGGCTTAGTCAAAGGTTGGTTGCGTGAAGCCCTGAGTCCTAAGCATTGGGAAATAAAAACAAGAATAAAGCCATCTGATGGTGTGTGGGACAGGAGCAAGGCATAGGAATAAGGGTGTCCTCAACCAACCCCCCTGTTCCCTACACCCAGCAGACACTATCTCCTGGCTTATGCCTCCTCTCAGAAACTGTCCTGTGTCCATGAGCACAAAGGTTGTACCTTATATGTCCCTTCCCTGGAGTCCTTAGAGGGCCTGCAAAAGTCTGACATACTCACTCTGAATCTGTGATAACAAACCATATGACTCCCCTTCCCTCCCGACAGTCCAGCTCTGGAGTCCTGCACACGGAAAGCCCCAGTAGTGCCCCTTAGGGTTGGGGTGATGCAATGTGCAGAATGTCTCTTCAGTCAGCTCGTCTTCTCCAGGCCTGGTGATAAGTGGCCCCTTGCTTCCTCCCACCTGACTTCTGATGGTTAGCAGTTCCAGGCAGAGGGAGGACCTTGTCTATCAGACGTCTGCAGGAGAGCCTTAAATCCACATAGCTTCAGACAGTCTCTGTCAGCATGCTCAGGATGCCTTGCTAGCTCTTTGGACTGACTTCTTTTCCTGAGAGTAGGAGTGTGCCTGGCCCCCAGGATTTAAGGTTGTAAACAAGATGGATTCTGCCATGTGGAGGGAGCTTCCTCGTGCAGTCTAGCAGCACACTTGACCCCGCATTTGCTCCTTTGTGACAAAATAATGTCACCTAGGGCACATCTATAAAGACACATTGTGCCCTTCTGGTCATGTCCAAAAGACTGATTCACAATCAACCTTGCTTCTTGATTTTTGTTTGTTTGTTTGTTTTTTGTTTTTGTTTTTTCCTCCCCCACAGTCCACAGAGGCTTTTTATTTATGTTTTACATCTCTAGAAAAAGAATCCCAGGATTTCCCCGTCTGTGTGCTTTCATCTTGCTTCTTCATGGTCCCTGATGCCAGCTGAGGGTGTCGGTGCAATGAACCAAACTGATGAGACTAGAGCAGATTGTGCTGCCATTTTTCTAGGTCCTTGAGTTGCTCATCAAATCTAGGCTTGGTCACTCCACACTTGTTCAGTCTGCCTGTGAGGTTCACGACAATTTTCCCAGCTCTGGATCTGACAAGCCGACTCGCTGGAGCAGTGTTCCACACCAGCTCCACCCCTCCCACAGCTAGTCTGCAACATCCAGGGACAGTTTCCATTGTCAATTCTGGGGAGAAGGTCCCTGCCCAGGGGTGCAGCCCCACCCCACATCCTGCATTGCACAGAGTGCCTCAAACTGGCCTCAACAGACTCACCTGCCACAGTGTCCCTGGGCCTGATGATTAACTCTGGTCTTTAAGGATCTTAGGAGAGCTGGAGCTAAGGTGTGTAAAGGAGTTAAATTTACCATAAAGGAGTTAAATTTACCATGGGGGATTCTGGAAGAATATACTTGGTGGTAGATGAAAAGGGGCCTGGGCTGTATGGAATGGTGGACTCTTTGTCACATCTGGAAGAACTTTAGCCTGTGTGGGGCAGTAGGATCCAGGGACAGAGAACAGTGAGCTAAATGTTCATCATGGACAACTTCCAGTTCACTGGTTAGAGCTGATTGGTTGGATAGTTGGATGGCTGGTTAGTTGGTTTGAATGGTTGGTTACCTGATTGGATAGTTGGATGGTTGGTTAGTTGGTTAGTTGGTTGGCTGATTGGTTGATTACCTGATTGGATAGTTGGTTGGTTGGTTAGTTGGTTGGCTGGATAGTAAGCTGGTTGGCTGACTGGTTGTTTAGGTTGGTTGGTTAGCTGACTATTTGGATAGTTGGTTAGTTCATTAGTTGGTTAGTTGGCTGATTGGTTGGTTGGCTGGTTGATGATTACAGGGTCTCACCACATAGTTCAAACTGGCCTCAAACTCACAGTGATCCTCCTGCCTCAGCCTAAGTGCTAATATTGTTGACATGTGCCTCCATACACAGCAAATTTTCTGCCATCTTGAGCCAGTGCTAGGATGGAATCCAGAATGTCACACATGCTTAACAAGCCCTTACCACTGCACTACAGTCCAGATGGAGATTTTTATTCTGAGAAGAGCCCTAGTGCCCTGACTGCACCAGGGCTAGGTTGTGGATGTGGTCAGCTTTCATCTCACTGTCTTCTTGTCTTGTTCCTCCAGGTGGGGCCTGTCAGCCTCTTGGCCATCGGGGTCCTCACAGTCCACTGTATGGATATCCTGCTGAACTGTGCCAGCCACCTTACCCAGAGGTCAGAGCCACCTCCCAAGTTCTTCCAACAAAGTCATGTGATTTCATACCCCTTTAACACAGTGCTAGGCAAGTACTCTACCAAATGAGTGACAGTCCCATGCCTGCTTTTCTTTCTTTCTTTCTTTCTTTCTTTCTTTCTTTCTTTCTTTCTTTCTTTCTTTCTAATCTCCCTACTCCAATACGGGTACTTTGTCAGGGTCACTTGTTCCAGGAAAACCCTTTCAAGGCAAGTTAATAAAAGTGCAGAAGACAGTTAGCATGACATGAGCAGTTTGCAATGGCTCCAGTCATTAAACGCACATCACACTGCCTGTAACTCCAATTTCAGGAGATCCAGTGCTCTCTTCTGGCTTTCATTAACACCGGAACTCACATGCAGAGGCTGATACAGACACGGGTTTATACAGCTGAAATCATTTTTGTTTGTTTGTTTTTGTTTTTTGTTTTTCCTTGTTTTTCAAGACAGGTTTTCTCTGTTACACAGAGCCCTTGGCTGTCCTGGACTCACTTTGTAGACCAGGCTAGCCTCGAACTCACAGTGATCTGACTGCCTCTGTCTCCTGAGTGCTGGGATTATAGGCATGTGCCACCATGCCCGGCTTATGTCTGAAATCTCAGTGGTTTCTTTCTCAGAAAGAAAAGAGAACACAATAAAAATACAGAGTACTGCGCTCCTCAGGGCCCAGCCACCCCCCGTTACATTCAGGTCCAAGTGTGTCACTGGAAGTGAGGAAAGGCCTTCTATAGAATTCAAGGCTGAGGCAAGAGGATTGCCAGTTCCAGACTGGCCTGGGCTATCAGAGCATTTTTGAAGCAAGGATATAAAGTAAATGTTTCCATGGGCTGGCGATGTAGCTCAGTGGTAGAGCACTCTCACCTGGCATGCAAGCTCAGTCTCCAAAACTCATCCTAAAGCCAAATACACCGAACCCGAATAGTGGATGTACCTGGAGCGTGTGCTGGTCAGAGCAGCCTTTCAGCTCGTAAAACAAGTCTCTCATCAGGGTTTCGGCTCATTCAGCGGTGAGGCAATTGGTGTGATTCTGCTGAGCCAAGGGCTTTGCAAGATTCCTGTTCTCCTTCCTGGAGCTCCCGGGGACAGATGCTGTTTTTTATTCCCACTTTACAGATGAATACTTTTAGGCTTCAGTCCTTTGCCCTGGGTCACACAGCTGGGAAATGGCAGAGCTGGTCTTTGAAGATCTGACTCTTTTTTTTTTTAATTAGTTCTTTGAATACTTCATACAAAGTGCTTGGATCATGTTCACCCTCCTCCCCCAGTTCCTTCCAGATCCACACTCCCTTCGCCACCCTCCCACTCTGTACCACCTCTGTTTCCTTTCCCCCTCCTTCCTTCCTACCTCTCTTTTATTATTAAGCCCATCCTTAACCAGCAGTGACTCTCTGAATGGCTCCTTCCCAAGCCCTCTGGGTCCTCACACTTCCTGCAAGCACCAACCGGCCAACAATTGCATCAGTCCAGCTTTGTCCTTTGGCTGATGGCGTCATTCATTTCTCTTGGACATTTAGGACAATGGTCCTTTATCCCACTAGGGCCTTCTGCCACTTTTGTTATGGTAGCTTCCCAGACTGTCATTAACTCTATATAATTCTGAATAAACTTGATCTCTGAATCTCCTGTGTCTACCTCCAGAGTCCTGGGGTGACAGCAAGCTGGTTTAGAGGGCTTCATAAAAGTTCTAAGCCTCGAGCCAGGGGCAGTGGTGGCACACGCCTTTAATCCCAGCACTTGGGAGGCAGAGACAGCTGGATCGCTGTGAGTTTGAGGCCACCCTGGTCTACAAAGGGATCCCAGGATGGTCAAGGCTACACAGAGAAACCCTGTCTCGAAACAAATAAACAAACAAAAGTTCTAAGCCTCTTCTCTATCCCCCAGCCCTGCAGTTAGCACTGGGTGTGTGGCATCTGGCCAGTAGCAGCTGCTCCTCTCTGTGCCACGCCAGAACCAGAAGGGTCCTGCTGCAGAGCCACCCACTCCCCCTTAGAAAGGCAGAGTGACCCCAATTCTCAGTGTAAACAAAGACCAACCCTGGCCGGCCACACCCACTCTGCCTTCCTCCACCCCCCTCCCTCCTCTCTGGCTTTATTTAAACCAGTGAACAGGTACTGCTTGCTCCAAAGGATAAAACCAAAGAAAGCTACCTAAACGTTGTGTTTAAAGCATGCTTCCGGATGTTTTAACTCACACATCATTTATCCTTTCGCCCTAGACTACAGAGGAGTCTTGTGAACTATGAGGAGACTACTATGTACAGCCTGGAAACATGCCCAAGCCCTTGGTTGAGGACGCGCGCAGTGTGGGGCAGGTACTGGTCACGAATGTAACAACAGTCCTAGTGAGGAAACCATGACAGAGTGCCCCACCAGCCCTGGCTTTATGTCTGCGTGCATAAGGTTTTCCATAGTTTTGGGGTTTTTAAAAAAAGATTTTATTTTATGTTTAATTATATCTATCTGTGTTGTGTGTCTGTATTTGAGTATGCGCACATGAGCACCAAGTTCCCCTAGGAGGCCAGAGAAAAGCACCGGAGCTGGAGTTCCAAGTGGTTCTAAATCCCCTGATGTGAGTGCTGGGAATTGAACCTGGGCCCTCTGCAAGAACATCTGTTCTCCAGCAAGGCAATCCCAGCACTTGGGAGGCAGAGACAGGTGGATCTCTGTGGGTTCGAGGCCAGCCTGGTCTACAAAGTGAGGCCAGGACAGCCAAGGGCTACACAGAGAAAGCCTGTCTCAAAAAACAAAACAAAACAAAAAAAACCCTCAAAGAACCATCCGTTCTCATAACCACTGAGCCATCTCCCCAGGCCCTGCTTACACACGGTTTTTTAAGTGGATATGCTCTCTTTGGAAACTATCAAGCAAGACAGAGCATCTCCTCACAGCCCTAGGCCGACCTCATTCTTCACCTTAGTACATCAAGATGTGTGTGAGTGTGAAAGGGTATGATGCGTTCATTGATCTGGGGTGGGAGTGGATGTAAAGAAAGACAAGTCACATAGCCAGGCTGACCTTGAACTAGCTAAGAAGCCAAGGATGACTTTGAACTTCCCATATACCCTAACATGCCAGGTTAACGCAGTGCTGAGAACCAAAGCTTCATAAATGCTATGAGGTAGAACTCTACCCTCTGAGTGCTAGCTTTGAGCCCCTCCTTCATTTTATGCTTTCTTGTATGTTACTTAGAGTCGTATGTGTAAACTTGAAATTCATCTTGCTGACTGGCTTGTCTGTCTGAGACAGTCTCCTGCACGTGCATCTGGCTGGCCTCAAATGTTCTCTGTAGTCCCGGGATGACCCTGAACTCCTGACCCTCCTCCCCCTTCCCAAGTGCTGGGCACGCACCTCCACAACCAGCCTGAAATGAGATTGTTTTTATTGAATAGTGTCTCAGTTGCTTAGTGTCTGAGGAAAGCAACCTGAGGAAGAAAGGCTTTATTCCAGCTCACAGTTCCCGCCGATTACAATCTATAGTGTCAGGGGAGGCATGGCAACCAGAACAGGAGGCAACTGGTCACATCCCGTCCACAATCAGAAAGTGGAGAGAGATGCAGGCTTTTCATCTTTTTATTCAGGCCAGGACCCAGGACAAAGAGTGCTACTACCCACATCCAGGGTGGGTCTTCCTTCCTCAGTCAACCTATCCTTATTTAAGGGTTTGTTTTGTCTTTTTGTTTTCTCTCTATATAGCCCTCTCTTTCCTGGAACTTACTATGTCGACCAACCAAGATCTGCCTGCCTCTGCCTTCTGAGTGCTGGGACTAAAGGCATGTACATAGCCAGTCAACTTATTCTACAGTGTCTCTCACACACATGCCCCCAAAAATGTGCTTTCCTTATTATTCTACGTCCTGTCAATTTAACATCAAAAATCAGTCATCACAGTCAAGTATTTCTCTTTTTTCCATCTTGGGACACACAGACACTTCTCATCAGTGTTCTCTGATGGGGATGTTTTAGTTGGCCAGTCCCCTCGTGGTAGGCATTTAACTTGTTCCCTTTGTTATGAGGTTAAACCCAGAGACCACTCAGCACAACCAAAGTTCAAGTCTGTATTAGGCCCTACTGGCAATGGCCAGGAGAGAAGCCCTTCACGGAATAGCTAGAAGAAATGTTATAGAGAGTTTTTAGCCACAAAGAACAGGAAAAACGACCTCCTGGTTGTCAGTTGCAGGGGGAAGCAAGCAAGCAATTTAGCAAGAGCCAAGACCATGCAGTTAGTGGGAGCACTTCAACCCTGAGTTTCTAGAACACCATTGGGTGCTTTCCCACAAACTTTTCAAGGCAGAATGTTGAAACGAAAGATAGCTTCTGCTAAGGCAAGATGGAGAAACCTTTGGCCTGTTATACCCTGTTTGAAAAGAAGTTAATGATAACCCAGTTCTGGTAGCACAAACCTGATGTGCCACCATTCTAGTTGGCTTTAATTGTCAATTTGTCACAGGCCAGAGTCATCTGAGTGGAAAGCCTAAATTGAGAAATTGCCTAGATCAGATTGGCTTGTAGGTAACTGTCTTGATGGTTAACTGATGGAGTAGGCTCTAGCCAACAGCACCATTCTCTGGGTCAGGAGGCAGAGACACGCAGATCTCTGTGTGTTCAAGGTCAGCCTAATCCAGAGAGTGAGGCTAGGTGAACCAGGGCTATTACACAAAGAAACCCTATTTTGAAAAGCCAAAAGAGGAAAGAAAAGAAAAAGCTAGTTAAGCATGAACTTAAAGAGCAAGCCAGTAAGAAGCTTTCTTCCATGAGTTCTGCTTCAATGTCTTACCTTGTGGGCCAGTCCTGACTCTCCTCAGTAAAAGGCTATGAGCTGGGGATGGGAGTGTGGGGTGTTCAACAGGTGGTGTTCAAATGCTTTTCTGTTTGAGCTTGTTCTATCACCTTATCAATCTTGAGTAGGACTCCACAGTGAGATTATACTGCCCTAGAAAAACGGGGTGACGAGGAGCTCTCACAATAAAACAAACATGTCAAAAGTACAAAAGACCTTGATACCGGTGGAGCAAAGACGTCTGGAGACCCCCTCCATGTGACCTTCTCTGACAGTCTTTCTGCAAGCAGTTAGTCAACACCTCCCTGGCTGCATTCCCTTCCACACCACCTACCTCAGGCTCCTCAATCAAACACCTATTGCCAGTCAGGAATTGTTCTAGACATCAGGCAGATGAGGTCAGGATCTGTGCCTGACGGCGTCTCAAGTAGACATATAGGGCAGTAACAGCTCTCGGAGGTCACTGTATCCATGCCTGTGGAGGTGGAAAAGTAGACAGCTCAGAGAAGACAACCAAGTTGCTCAAAGCCACACGGAGTTTAGTGTCAGCGCAAAGGCAAAGACTAGAATGCAAGATGTCTACTTTCCACCCACCAGGATTGCCTTGTCTCATTTCTGTGGAGATCAGTAACTGAGCCAGTCAGTGGTGGCGCACACCTTTAAACCCAGCACTTGGGAGGTAAAGGCAGGCAGATCTCCGAGTTCAAGGCCAGCCTGGTCTACAGAGTGAGTTCCAGGACAGTCAAGGTAACACAGAGAAACTCTGGCCTGAAAAACCAAAAAAAAAAAAAAAAAAAACCCAAAACAAAACAGACAAAAACAAAAAAACTGAGATTTAGAAATACTAGAGACAGCTGTCTCACTTCAACCAGCCGAGTCTTCATTTTCAGTGCACTGAGTGAAACTCAGAGGCCTGATTAAGAGTTGCCCTGCCCCACAAAGGTAGTGATCACTGATGGATGCTCAGCCTTTAGACGGAAAGCCACTAGGGAACCTTATAAATGAGGGTTCAGTGGTTCCCTCTGCCCAGGGTACCAAGCTGAACCCCTAGCAGCCTGTGCCACAGCCCGTGTCTTGTGATAGAACAAAGAACATAAGGATCTGCTCTGAAATTCTCTTACCAGAAAAATCAGGGAAGAAATGTCATCTAATCTACACCTTTTGACCTGAGGTCAGCTCCCCCCCCCCAAAAAAAAAACCCAAGGATGGAAGGCCAAGATAAATGATGCACAAGAAAGCCAGCCAAGCCTAGGAAACAAGATATGCCAGCTGGACAGATGCTCTGCCAACTGCAGCTACCACCAAAAAGTAAAAAGTTGCAAGAAAAAAAAAGGAAACCGAGGCCGGGATGTGATCAACAGTAGAGCACCTGCCGAGCACACATGAAGTCAAGTCCTGAGTTCAGTCCCCAGTACCATAAAGCAAAGAGCAAGCAAACAAACAAACATCAAACAAAAGCCCACAGAGCAGAAAGAATATGGTAACTTTCCAAATTAAAGAGTTGTAATAAAGTGCAACTCATAGGCCTGCCTGGAACCAGCTTTATAATGGGGACGTCATTAAATTTTAAAGCCTTGGATGTGAGGGGAACATGTATGAAGAGAGATCTGAAAGCCACAGGACAAGAGGCCATGCCTCCCACCACAGTGTGTTGAAAGAGGAACAGAGTGTTGCTGTAGAGGAATTTTAGTTCAGAACATGCCTGTCCTAACAAGAGGTCACATCCAAAGACATTCCAGGTCTGTGTGATCAGGCTGGAATGGAAACGTGCCTTTAATCCAGGAGATAGAGGCAAGCAGATCTGAGTTCAAGGCTAGCCTGGTATAGAGCAAGTTTTAGGTAAAGAAAAGCTTAGGTGCATGCCTGGTGGTACAACCCTTTAATCCCAAACAATGAAAGTAAAGCTAGTTTGTAGAAGGAAGCACTCAATTTTGAAAGTGATGTCTAAACCAACTGTCATGGCCCACATCTTCAATCCCAGCACTTGGGAGGCAGAGGCAGGTGGGTCTCTGGAGTTCAAGACCAGCCTGGTCTACAAAGCGAGTCCAGGACAGCCAGGGCTACAGAAAAACCCTGTCTTGAAAAACAAAACAAAACAAAACAAAACAAAAACAAAAAACAAAAAACAAACCAAACAAACAAAGTGCTGTCTAATTGAGTAGCAAAAAAGATGACCAATCAGAGGAAGATTTGACAGATTAGGCTACACTCAACTCTCAAGAGAAGAGAGAGGAAACAAGCTACTTATGGGCAATGCAGAGTGAGAGAGACGAGGCAGCTTTGCCAGGAGAGTTTTACAGAGAGAGGTTGAAGGCTGAAGGCGGAACAAACCAGAGAATGAGAAGGAGCCAGAAGATTAGAACAGATTATTTGAATTAGTTTGAGGCCTAGCAGAACAGTGCCAGGGCTGAGAGAGAAGCCAGATTGAATAAATCAGCTGGGAGAGGAGTGTGAGCCAGAGCAGCCGAGTTGAACCAGCCAGCTCAACGTTCAGTAAGACAAGAAAGGGTGAACTTCTTCAGCAGGACGCCTCAAGGACGACAACTGCAACCAGCGAGTGAAAGTTACTTGTACGTGTTGCTGCCTTTGTCATCTGCCCAAAGTGCCTCTGAGAGTCTAATCTGGAGGAAACAGTCACACAAACACACCATGTGCGAAGTTTATAAGAAGGCCACCCTGAACTCTCCAAAATGACTAATATAAAACAGGTGTATCTGCATGCAAAAAGAGTCCACGTTGGGGTAGGGGAGGTGCGGGGGTGGGGGTGGGGGGACTAAAGAGGTACATCCAAGCATAACATACAGCTTTGGAAATATTTTTAACAACAACAAAAAAAAAGTTAAAGCCACACCTACAATCCCAGCACATGGAAGACAGAGGCAGGAGAGGCAGGAATTCAAGGACAGCCTGAACTATACAGGAAGTTTGAAGCCAGCCTTGGCTACATGAGAACATGCTCCCCATCTCCCCTACCCCCCCAAAAAATTATATTTGTGAGATAATCAAGATATCTAAAATATAGACTACATATTTGATACTAGTTGATTTCTGTCTATCAGGGATTAAGGAAATCTGCCTGAGTTATTTCAGGTAGGTGTTTCATGACTTTTGAAATTATCACTGAAATGATTCGGAGTGTGTGGGGTGTGTGTGTGTGTGTGTGTGTGTGTGTGTGTGTGTGTGTAATGAATATATGTGTGTGTGTGTGTATATATCCAGAATGAATATATATGAATGTATCCAGATAAAGATGTGTGTGTGTGTGTGTGTGTGTGTGTGTGTGTGTGTGTGTGTGTATCTCCAAAATGTAATTTGGGGCCAAAGGTAACTACAAATAAATTTCATTAGAGTGTATGGATATGGGTGGTTACGGTGATGCTGGCACTATCAGGGCAGAAGCCAGAAAATCAGGAGTTCAAGGTCACACTTAGCTACCTGGCTAAGCACAGGCCAGCCTGGGTGACATGAGGACCTATCTCAAAAACAAACTATCTATCTATCTATCTATCTATCTATCTATCTATCTATCTATCTATTTATCTATCTATCTATCCTTTTCCTCCCCCCAGGTATGTTGTGAGCTTCCTGCTGATTGTCACTCAGCTGGGCTTCTGCAGCGTGTATTTCATGTTTATGGCAGACAATTTACAACAGGTAAAGAGGGCTCTTCTGGGCAGGGTGGAAAGGGAGCAGCCCTCCCAATGTTGGGGCCGTCAGGGGACCATAGCAATCTAGCCTATCTGCCTCATAGTAGACCACAGTTGGGACCAGAGCAAAGCCAAAGCCATTTGGCTTTATCCCATGAAGCTTCTCAGATTGTCACATGCAAGATGTCTAGCAAGCTGTCACCTTCCCCTCATCACACTCCTAACTTGAGACAAGCCAATCAGAGCCTTTTTTTTTAATGGCTTGTGAGGTTGAGCTGCACACCCAGACAGCCAAGAAGAGCAGTGAGCGGTGTGACAGAGGGACTTCCCAGCCCAGCCCCACTTCGACCACTGTCATCTGTAAAGGATGTACTTATGTCATTGAAACTCTTTTCTAGTCACGTGAAGGGGGGAAATGTCACCACTTCACAGGGAAGAAGAGACTGTCAGACAAAAAGACTGTTGGGCCTTTAGGTTTTGTGGCACCCAGCATGTCCGGTTGTTAGAATCACACGCACTACAGATAATGCAGCTAGGTTTGCCAAATAAAACGCAGGATACCCAAAGCCAAACACAGTGGTTCATCTCCGTAATACCAACATTTGGAAGGTAGAAGCAGACTAGTCAAAAGTCCAAGGTCATCGTTGCCTACATAGCAAGTCGGAGGCCAGTGTCAGACACATGAGAACCCATCTCAAAAAGTAAGAGGTGAAGGCATAGCTCAGTCAGCAAATCGCTTGTCTTGCAAGCACATGTGCCTCGGCTCCATCTCCAATGACCCACACTTAAAAAGAGCTGGGCTTGGTGGCCTGCAGCTGTAATTGCAATGTTTTGGAGGCAGAGACATATGGGGATCTTCTGCTCACTAGATGGTCAGCCAAGCCTCACTTGCCCAGTACCAGGCTTATGAGAGACCTGTCTCAAAAAACAAAGTGGAGAGCTGGGTGCCTCAAATCCCAGCACTCAGGAGGCAGAGGCAGGCAGATCACTGTAAGTTCGAGGCCAGCCTGGTCTACAGAGGGAGCCCAGGACAGCCAAGGCCACACAGAGAAACCTTGTCTCAAAAACAACAACAACAACAACAAAACAAACAAAAAACAAAGTAGGCAGGGCTGGAGAGATGGCTCAGTAGTTAAGAGCACTGGCTGCACTTCCAAAGAACCTGGGTTCAATTCTCAGCACCCACATGGCAGCTCACAACTGTCTGTAACTTCAAGATCTGACACCTTCATACAGACATACATGCAGGCAAAACACAAATACACATATAATAATAATAATAATAATAATAATAATAATAATAATAATAATAATGTGGGCAACACCTTAGGAATAATACTGATTTTGTCCTCTGAAGCCCCACCACCACCAGGAACACACATGCATAAATGCACAGACATACAGAATACCATCACCTATGGGGCTGGAGAGATGGCTCAGCCATTAAGAGCATCTGTTGCCAGACCTGGCCTTGGCTCCCAGAACCTATGTGGTGGTGGCTCACAGCCATTGGGAACTTCAGCCTCAGGGGATTTGATTCCCTCTTTTGATCTCTTCCAGCACCAGGCATGTACATGATGCTGTTACATATGTACAGGGGAAAAATTCATACAGATAAAATTAAATAAATCTTTAAAAATGTTTTAAGGACTCGTTTATTTTACTTTTAAATGTATGAATGTTTTTCCTGCACGTATGTATGTGCACTAAATGTCCATGGAAGTTAGAAGGTATTGGTACTCCTGGAACTGTGCGCCGCCATGTGGGTACAGGGAATTGAGCTCAGGGCCTCTGTACGAGCAACCAGTGCTCTTAACCACTGAATCATTTCTCAATCCCCTTAAAAAATGTTTTAATTTTTAAATTTATTATTATTATATTATTATTATTATTAATTTGGTTTTTCAAGACAGGGTTTCTCTGTGTAGCCCTGGCTATCTTGGACTCACTTTGTAGACCAGGCTGGGCTCGAACTCTGCCTCCCGAGTGCTGGGATTAAAGGCATGCGCCACTACGCCTGACCCCCCCCCCCAAAAAAAATGTTTTTAAAGACATCTGGCTATATTGAAATTTCACATAAGTCATGAACAATATCTTTCTGAGGCAGATTCTAGAAATCACCTAGGCTCAGCTGATCGGCTGAAATCCTAATTGAAATGACTCTCAGTGATGTACTGCTTACTGCCTTTCACTGTGTCCCTTCGGCAGATCATAGAAGAAGCTCACTTCACCTCCAACGTCTGCCAGCCCAGGCAGAGCCTCGTGATGTCCCCTGTCCTGGATGCTCGCTTCTACATGCTCACCATCCTGCCCTTCCTCATCTTGCTGGTGCTTGTCCAGAACGCACAGGTGTTGTCCATCTTCTCCACCTTGGCCACCATCACCACCCTGGGCAGCCTGGCTCTGATCTTTGAGTATCTCATCCAGGTCTGTGTCTGAAACCACACAGAAGGGGTCGGGGTCCAAGGCTTCTGAGGCATGGCACGGGGTATGGGCATGGTGGGCTGGTGAAGATCAGGAAGGTGGCCAGGCCCCTGCTCTGAGCTTAGGTAATTTCTAGAAATACTTTGGTCTCATGAGCTGTAAAAAGCTAAGCATCATTATCATCAACAAGCTCATCTTCAGCATCAAGGTCATGTCTAGTAACAGTGAGTAGCTAGGAATTTAGTTGCTGAATGCCTTCTGTGATCCAGTGTTGAAGCTGGGGATTTTGTGGCTCAACAACACGAGGTAAAGAAGGTTGTCACACTTCTGTCAGTTCAGCAAATAACAAGAAATACCACAGTAGAGAGACGGGGAGAGGGCTCAGTGTGTAAAGGCCCTAGCATGAGGACCTGGGTTCCCATCCCCAGTATCCACATGACAGCCTAGCACAATGGGGCACACATGTAACCCCAGGACTGAGAGAGTGAAAGGTGGGTGGGGGATGGGGGTTCACTGGCCAGACAGTCTAACTGAAATGGCCAGGTTCAATAAGAGACTCCAAAGAGGCAGGTGGATCACTATGAGTTTGAGGCCAGCCTGGTCTACAAAGCGAATCCAGCATAGTCAAGGCTACACAGAGAAACCCTGTCTCCAAACAAAACAAAACAAACAAACAAAAGAGAAAGAGAGACTCTAAAGAATGATGTGGAAGAGGTATCCGATATCCACCTCTGACCTCCATAGGCACCCGGCATGGGAGCATGCACAGCTACACATAGACACCATGAGTGAGCACACGAGTGCTCACACACACAAAACACACACGGGACATACAGCAGTTGGTCAGTGGACAGGAAATATGTAAGGCTGGCTAGATGGCTCAGGTGCTTGCCACCAAGCCTGAGGACCTGAGTTCCGTCGCCAGAATCCACAGAGTGGTAGGAGAGGGCTGACTCCCAACAGTTGTCTTTTGATGTCCACATGTCCATCCTGCCACTCCCTAATAAAGTAAATCATGTAAAAGGTTTTAAAAGCATATATATATAGAGAGAGAGAGAAAGGTGGTAAAGGAATTTGATCTACTCGGTCCCAAGGGCCTTACAATCTCCTGGATCTTTGAAATAAAACAACTGCAAAATACCAGCTTTATCCTGGTTTCCAGAAAAGACACTGAGGAGTAGAAACAGCAGGCAAGCTGATCTTTCTGACTGGGCCAACTGGTTTACCTCCCATCACTGGCGATACTAACATTCCACTGTTGCTGCTTCATTTCTTTGATCATGAAAGTCTTTGGGATTATATTACTGTCCCGTTGCTGCTATAACAAATAACCACAAATCTGGAAAGTTTGGGCTTTGTCTTTCTAGCTAAGGATGACCATGAGAGTCTGATCCTCCTGTCTCTACTTCCTAAGTGCCAGGCTTACAGACATGCACATGACACCCAACTCATACCATGCTGGAGATTGAATGTGGGGCTTTGTGCCTGTTAGGCAGGCATTCTACTACTTGGTTAGACTTTTTTTGCATTATTTTTGTTTTGGCTTATTTTCTTTGGTTTCAAGGTATTTTTCTTGAAACAGGGTTTCATAAAAACCTATTCTGGCTTCAGGCTTCTTTTGGTATTTTTTTCTTTTTTGTTTGATTGTTTGTTTTGCTTTTTTTGAGACAGGGTTTCTCTGTGTAACAGCCTGGCTGTCCTGGACTCACTTTCTAGACCAGGCTGGCCCCCGAACTCACTGAGATCCACCTCCTCTGCCTCTGGAGTGTTGGGATTAAGGTTCGCACTACCACACCCTCTGGCTTCAAACTTCCTAAGTATTGGAAGGGGACCTTGAACTTCTGATCTTCCTGCTTCTCCCTCCCAAGAGCTGGGTTTACAGGCATGTGTCACCACATTTGGATTTATGCAGAGCTGAGCATCAAACTCAGGTCTTTATGCATGCTAGGCAAGTGCCCTACCAACTAAGCTACATCCCCAGCTCAAAAATGGCACAGATTTCTTTCATCTATGGTGCTGAAGGTCTCGCTGAGCTAATCCTCAGGGCTATGTCCTTTCCCAGAGAGCCTGGTTTCTTTCCTTTCTAAGCATGCCTTGGCCCATGGCCCTTCCATGGTTAAAGCCAGCAACAGTAGGCTGAGTCTTCTAATGCTTGAGTCTTGTTTCCTCATCCATTCCTCTGTTCCTCTTTTTAAAAATGTATTCATCTTTTTAAATTAATTTTTTATTAATTCACTCATATTACATCTCTATTGTTATCCCATCCCTTGTATCCTCCCATTCCTCCCTCCCTCCCACTTTCACCCTATTCCCCTCCCCTCTGACTGTGACTGAGGGGGACCTCCTCCCCCTGTATATGATCATAGGGTATCAAGTCTCTTCTTGGAAGCAATTTATTCATCTTTTAAAGGCCCTTATCTGACTCAGATAATCCAGGGTCATCTTCTTGTGTAAGGTCATCAGCTTAGCATCCTAAAGTCCTTTTGAAAAATCTGATTTCTAGCCAAGCATGGTGGCATGCACCTATAATTCTAGCACTTGGGCAGCTAAGACAGGAAGATAGCTTGGTCTACTAACTAAAAATAATCATCATCATTACCATCATCATCATCATCATCATCATCATCATCATCATCTGACCAGTTGGGTGGCACATACCTTTAACCTCAGTACTTGGGAAGTATAGGCAGGCAGATCTTTGTGAGTTTGAGGTAAACTTGGTCTACATAGTGAGTTCCAGGGCAGCCAGGGCTACATAGATAGACCAGGCCAATAAATACTAAAGAAGTAGCATAATCTGCTCACAGGTTCCTGGGATTATGATGAAGCTATCTTTGAGAAGCCTTTATCCTACCTAACTAGAACTATTATGAATCACTCCTACCCTGGCTACAGAGCAAGTCTGAGGCCAGCATGGGCTACCTGATACACTGACACAAATATATTATCACTCCCTGTAGCTATGGTGGCTACTATGCCAGCTGGCAGACTGCACAGCCCCAGGGGGATGCTGGGAAAGAGGTGTTAAAGGACAGGAGCAGAGGACAAGCATCCTTACCTGGGCTGTGAGAGCAGCTTGCAGAGTAGCCTTGGGCAATTCCTTCTCCCTCTGTTCTGTCTGATCGACACTGAAGATGAGATTTCCCACTGCCTCCAGGTAGAAGCATGCCTTGGCCCATGCTGTCTCAAGTCCACCAGCTGAAGAACAGACAAACAACTGCATAGAAAGAGTGGAGAGAAAGAGAATAGAATATTACCTAGGCCAGGCATGGTGGTGCACGCCTTTAATCCCAGCACTCAGGAGGCAGAGGCAGACTGATCTTTCTGAGTTCCAGGCCAGTCTAGCCCATAAAGTGAGTCCGGGACAGCCAGGGCTATTACACAGAGAAAACCCTGTCTCGAAAAAGAAAACAAAGAAGAGTATTACTTAGCATTAAAGATATTAAGAGGGTTTTAAAATTTTTATTTTTGCCTCTCCCCTGTCCGTGTGTGTGTGTGTGTGTGTGTGTGTGTGTGTGTGTGTGTGTGTGTGTGTGTCCAGAAGAGGGTGTCAGAATGCATGGAGCTAGAGTTACAGGCGGTTGTGATGATGTGGGTGCTGGGAACTCTGGAAGAGGGGCCTTGGGGCCATCTCTCCAGGCCCAGGAATGAGATTCTAATAAAAGTTGCAATCTGCATGAACCTTAAAAGGCAATAAGCCAAATGAATAAGCCAGACACAAAAGTTACAAGCTCCTACTCACAGGAAGTGCTTAGAACAGTCTTGTTCATCTAGATAGAACATACACAGATGTTTAAGAAGTGGAGGACAAGGAATCATTTAGAGTTCCCGTTTGAGTTGATAAGAATGTTCTGGTGATGAACAGTAGTGGCGACAATGTCACAGAGTGAATATACTCAGTGGGTAAAAGTGACTATATGGAAATTTTGGTGTTACCATAAAACAATAAATGTAAATAAATTAGGCTGAAGATGTGGCTAAGTGAGTAGAGAGCTGGCTTACCATGCATGAGGACCTGGGCGGGGGGGGGGGGGGGCCTTTTTTAGGGGGAAAAAAAACCACCCCGGATAGGGCACACCTGGGGTGCCAGCACGCGGGGGGGGGGGGGGGGGTGAGGTGGAGGTGGGGCAGGAGTGTGGTGGGGGTAGAGACAGGAGGATCAGGAATTCAAGGTCTTCCTCAGGGACAGGTAGAGTTCAAGGTCAGCCTAGACCTGGGCACATAGCCTATGCACACAGCTCTGTCTCAGAATAAACTAATTAATTAACACACTTTTTAAAAGATAAGACCTATGGCTCTTTACACTATCTCTGTCATCAGGCATGAGCCGAGATGACGTCCCCCATGGCAAAGCCAGTGCCTTTCCTCTCTTTTCAGGAGCTCCCACGGCACAGCAGCCTGCCCTTGGTTGCGAGCTGGAAAACTTTCTTGTTGTTCTTTGGCACGGCCATCTTCACCTTTGAAGGCGTGGGGATGGTAAGAAGGATGAAGTGCCCCCACAGAATGGCCAGCTATGATTCCCCGTGTCACCCTAGCAGAGTTGTGGGCAGTGCAGCATCACTCTCAACTTGCCCAATTGCTGGTAGGAACCTGCCTGCCTGTCTTTCCTGGTGAAGGGGAAAGTTGGGTACCTCCCAACTCAGACCACGCCTCAAGTTCCCAAGACAAAGACAAAGATGTCGAATTTACTAATCAGCCCACACTGAGCAGGGTGTTGAGACAACAGCAAGCATGAAACAAGATGAAGGGGGAGGGAACAAATGGAGGGGGTGTGGCCATGTGGGGTGTGGCCATGTGGAGGGGGTGTGGCCATGTGGAGGGGTGTGGCCATGTGGAGGGGTGTGGCCAACAAGCTGATGTGATGATGTGGAGAGCGTGGCCACATGAGATAATGATATAGAAAGGCATGCTCAGCTGGGTGTGGTGGCTCCCACCTGTAATCCCAGCACTTGGGAGACAGAGGCAGGCGGGTCAATGTAAGCTTGAGGCCAGCCTGGTCTACAAGGTGAGTCTAGGACAGCCAAGGCTATACAGAGAAACCCTGTCTTGAAAAACCAAAAAGATGGAAAGAAAGAAAGAATGAGAGAGAAAGAAAAGAAAGAAAGGCATGCCCACTTGGTACAGCTCTCAGGAGGTGGGGGGAAGGGGGGAGGGGAGAGGGCATGGCTGTGTGGAGGGTGTAACCATGTGAAGTGGTGATGTGGATCATTATCTTTGTAAAGACTGCTGAGTCCCTCCATAAGCACAGGAGAACACCTGTGCTTATAAGGGAATCTACCATGGCCGATTTTTTCCTTGCTTTTCCCAAACCCTCTGCTTCCAGGTTCTGCCTCTCAAAAGCCAGATGAAGAATCCACAGCAGTTTCCTGCCGTACTGTATCTGGGGATGTCCTTTGTCATCTTCCTCTACATCTGCTTGGGGACTCTGGGCTACATGAAATTTGGCTCAGACACTCAGGCTAGCATCACTCTCAACTTGCCCAATTGCTGGTAGGAACCTGCTTGCCTCAAGTGGGACAGGGAAGCGTGGGGGCAGGCTCATGTGGGCAGGTTCACACCGGCATGGAAGAATTAGGTTTAGCCGAAGAAAAGAACTGTTGACAGTGTGCTAATTACGATCATGGGTGAGTTTGATAACCCGGCACTGTGCTCCATCTTGGTGTCTCACAGCAGCATCCAGCATTATCATTGAGGATTCCGAGGAACAAATACGGATGTCAGCATTAGAGGCCTTCAGTGATCTTTCCAGCTCACACCGGGAGTGGAGACTTGAGTCTAAGTTTGGTCCTAAAATGCAAAGGTCCTAAGATGAGTGATGTAAGGGCTGTCAAGGATACAGAAAGTGAAGGCTCCACAGTGGAGCATTTGTGCAGATTGTCTGAGACTCTAGATTGAATAATTAACAACAACAACAACAACTTTAAAATGTTTAAGATAGGGTCTCACGTAGCCAGGCACGGTGGTGCACACCTTTAATCACAGAGGCAGGCAGATCGCTCAAGTTCGAGGCCAGTCTGGTCTACAAAGTGAGTCCAGGACAGTCAAGGCTACATAGAGAAAACCTGTCTAGAAAACAAAAAAAAAGGGGTGTGTGTGGGGGGGGTGTCTCACTTTTCCCATAGCCCAGGATAACCTCAAACTTCCTTTGTAACCAAAACTAGCCTTGGGCCCTTCCAATCTGTCTGTGCTTCCCAAGTGCCGAGATTACAGGCATGCCTACCACACCTTGGTAAAAATAAATAAATAGATAGATAAATAAATAAATAATTTTAGGCATGTACCACATTAGACTGCTGCTACTTAGGCCACTGGGCATCCCCAACTGGAACTCAGCCTTCGATCATCCATTCTTTCACCCATCCATCCAGGCAAAGTCCGTAGGCAGGACCGCCAGAGGAGGTGTTGGACTCCTAGTGACTAAGTATATGTCCCAAAGCTAATAGGATCCATGTTCTGGATCCTCCACTGCTGTGGGTGAGCCTCCAACCCTTCTGCACAGTAAGGCTTACATGCGTGCCTCTTTGTATCAGTCAGGACAGCTTCATGGTGCTGTCACACGAGTGCTTAACCCTTTGTTCACACCAACCCTTTACGGGATGGCCCCCAGGCTCTCATTCTGATGGATCGACCACACTCCAGGGTGTTGCTGGTTGTCATGACAGAGCCATTGAACGCCTCCTGCCTTTCCCAAGCAGCAGCAGCTTAAACTTCTAACATGAGCTAGAAGAGGCAGCCCTCCTGTCAGACTTCCCAGGGAAGGGCCTAGAAACCTTTGATGAACAGCACAGATGTAACTACTGCACTCCCTGGCAGAGTGTCTGTGGACGGCACAGAAAATACTTAGAAAAGTGCTGGACATGCAGCATGCTCTGTGTTTGCTGTTTTTGTTGCTATGGTCCTTACAACCTTGGGCTTTCGGGTGACAATCATGTTTCCCAAAGCCAAAGCAGTAAAATGAGGAAAGTGTCACCAGCCTCACACTCCTCGCTGTACCCTGCTAATGACCCGATGAGATCATGAATGTGGAATTCTTTGAAGTTGTGCCTTATGTATGTGAGTGAGATATCATCTTAATATACGGCTCTGATTCTTGTCTGATTGCGCTTCCTCTAACTATCCCTGGCAGAGCCTTTTCACTGCGGGGGTGGGAGCTAAACACGTGAGTGCGTGGGCGGTGAGCTCCAGTCAGTATGTGTGAGCATGTATGCATGAGCAGAGGGAAAAGGAACTCACACTTGAGGGAAGCCTTGAACAAACAACCCTTACCAATAAAAACACCAATTCCAGGGGGAAAAAGGGGGGGGAAGGGGGTTGATAGGTATACAAAAATCACAATTTTATACCCAAAATGATTGTCAAAACATACAAAAGAAACACCAGTTTAAAATTTTACAATGTTGGGGCTGGGGAGATAAGTCAGCTAAGTGCTCGCCACAGCGGCTCGAGGCCTGAGCTTGACCTTCAGCACTCACATAAAAGTCTAGCTTTGGCCAGGCGCATTGGTGCACGCCTTTAATTCCAGCACTTGGGAGGCAGAGGCAGACAGATCACTGTGAGTTCGAGGCCAGCCTGGTCTGCAAAGCGAGTCCAGGACAGCCAGGGCTACACAGGGAAATGCTGTCTCAAAAAACAAACTAACTAACTAAAGTCTGGCTTTGGAGGTATATGCTTGCTATCCTGGCACTGGGGAGGAGGATCCCTAGAGTGTGCTGGTCAACCAACCTGGCCAAACATGACTCAGTGAGAGTCCCACAGCCCACCAAGAGGCCCCCTCATCAAAAACAAGGTGACAGCTCGACACCTCTACATGCCTACGCACACATGTGCATACAGGAACACACATACATGTAGCAGTGTCAGAGACCAACATGATTTACACACTATTTCGGCCATTTGGAACTTCATAGGCTAGGATAAGAGGGTAGCATGTCAGTAGGCATTGAAGTTTAAAATCATAGCTGGGTAGCCAGGAGTGGTGGCTTATGAAGTTGATGTGCAGATAAGGCATATGTAAGATGTGTGTGCGTGTGTGTGTGTGTGTGTGTGTGTGTGTGTGTGTGTGTGTGTGTTATGCTAGGGTAAGCAGATGTGGGATATGTGGGTGGGTATCATACATGCTAAGTATGCAGGCATGAGATATGTGGGTATGCATCATGTGTGCTGATATGAAGATATATGTAGAGATAGTCTTTGTTGCATGGTTTTCTTGGCAAAAGACAGAATAATCTAAGTTTCTCATTAACTGTCGATTAGGTAAAAAACCAAAAAAAATCTCTGTGATGTTAAATAGAAGTATCAGGCATATGTGCACCCATAGGGAACAAATTACAAGAAGTATTTGTTTATTTATTGTTTTGAGACAGGATCTTACTACATAGGCCTTGTTGACCTGGAACTCACCGTGCATACCAAGCTGGCCTCAGACTTGTGAAAATCCTCCTTCTCCTGCCTCCCAAGTGTAGGGATCACAGGCATGTGTCACCACACTCAGCCTTATCTTTGATGAAATAACACAGGTCAACAATTCATAGGGATGTGCCACCGTGCATCTATGGGTGTATGTGTGGCTCCCCCACTTTCTGTTTAAGATTGTCAGAACAGGGCTGTGCATATGGCTCAGTGCCAGTGCTTGACTTGCAAACATGAAGACTCAACTTAGGACGCTCAAAACCCCATAGAAAAGCTGGGCACAGTGGTGCACAGCTGTAATCCCTGAGTTCCTAAGTGAGATAGGCAGAGACAGAAGAATCCATGGAATTTTGTGGTGCAGCTAGTCTGACATATGCAGCAATGATGAAAATGAGAGAGATGCTGTTCCACACGTGGTAGACAGCTAGAACAGACACTTGAGGTTGTCATTTGACCCCCATGTATGAGTCATGGTAAGCATATGTGCACGCACGCACACACGTGCGCGCGCATACACGTACACTTTTTTTTTAAGTTTTGGGGTTTTTTTCTTTGTTGTTGTTTTTGTTTGTTTGTCTTTCGAGTCAGGGTTTCTTTGTGCTGCTTTGGCTGTCCTGGACTCACTTTGTAGACCATGCTGGCCTTGAACTCACAGCGATCCGCCAGCCTCAGCTTCCCGAGTGCTGGGATTAAAAGTGTGCGTCACCATGCCTGGCTCATTTTAAAAAAAGTTTCTCTGTACCTAGATTATTTCTAGAAACTGAAGGAACTGCAGTGAGAATCAGGGGGTGGGGTGGGGAGATGGTCTTGGCTCTGTGGCTGCTATACTGTGAATTATACTGCACACAGACATGAAATTTTTAATTTTTTAAACATAAAGTCCCTGTGGCCTCAGAACCTCCAGGAATGTGTGCTTCCATAGGCCTCCCATGTCCTATCTGATCCAGTCTGACCACAGTCCCTGGCTTCTGACCCATGAGGCCTCCAATGAGTCCTGGGCTACCTTCCCCAAAGCCTGGTAGCATCTCACATCCCTTCAATGTTCTGTCTGCAGGTTGTACCAGTCGGTCAAGCTGATGTACTCTGTTGGCATCTTCTTCACCTATGCCCTCCAGTTCCACATCCCAGCTAAGATCATAGTCCCCTATGTTGTCTCAAGAGTGTCTGAGAACTGGGCTCTGTTCGTAGACCTAACCGTGCGCACAGCCTTGGTCTGCCTGACCTGTGAGTAGGAAAAAGGGGGCTTATTCACCCGGCCTTATGACATGTGGCATACCTCGGTACAGCGCCTATGCCAGCAGCCTTGGTTCCGCCACTTGCCTCTGTGATCTACAAGATATTTGTCTCCTTCCTTCTCACCTTCTCACCTGAAACTCTCACGTGAGGAAAAGCCAACCGCAGTCCTATCGCTTAGGGAGTGAGCACTAACTGACTCACAGGAGGAGGCGGGATCTTTCCCACTCAGCCACTTGCCTGCTGACTGGTCATTATCCTGATACATCAAACACTCACTCACACCAACACAACATTGCTGTCGACCGAGGGAGCTATGGCCCAGAGAGAGTAAGTCCCGTCCGTCCCCACATCACACAGCTGCGTGACAGAATAGGATTTGATAGCCTAGAGCCTGTGTCCTTCCCGTTTTATGTATGCTCAAGTCCCACTGTCATCAAGTCACTGTTTAACTGCAGATAAACCCCAAAGGGGTTGATTTGTTGAAGACTTGGGGGTTATTTCATTTCTCTTCCCTCTTTCCTCTTCATTCGCCCGCCCATCCATCCAGAAGGCGTTGCTTGGGAAACGAAATGTCGGAAGAAGGGCTAGGCCACCCTTTCTCTGGAACATTCCAGGAAGAGGGTCAGAAGAGGTGCCTAGGAGAGAAAAAAAAAAAAAAGCAAAAGATGTTTGACCCAAAGATATGAAAGCAGTGGTCGTCTGCTGTTTGATTATTATAGCATGGGGTGGAGGAGACCCTTAGCGTTGGCAGGGAAGGTGCTGGCTGCCAGCCCAGTTCCAAGTTCAGTGAGAGGCCCTGTCTCAAGGGAATAATGCAGAGAGTGATTGATAGATGATAGAACAAGACACTTGATTCCCTCTTCTGGTCTTCACACACACACCACATACACACACACACACCACATACACACACACACCACACACACACACACACCACAAACACACACACACACCACACACACACACCACATACACACACACACCACATACACACACACACCACATACACACACACACACACACTTTTTTCTCTACAAGAATTCTCTTTAAAAAAAAACAAAACAGGTTGGGGGTCCAGACAGGGTCCAGGAGCTGCAGTCCCTGGCCTGACCCTTAAACTACAAAGCCATGCTTATCGGGGCTCCCCTCCTTGAGGCACACTCGGTGAGTCTCTGTTCCTCTCTCACTGCAGGTTTCTCAGCTGTTCTCATCCCTCGCCTGGACCTGGTCATCTCCCTGGTGGGCTCCGTGAGCAGCAGCGCGCTGGCCCTCATCATCCCGCCCCTGCTGGAGATTGCCACTTTTTACTCTGAGAACATGAGCTGTGTGACCATTGCCAAGGATGTCATGATCAGCATCCTGGGCCTGTTGGGGTGTGTATTTGGGACATACCAAGCCCTCTACGAGATGACCCTGCAGGCCCACTTTTCCATGGCCAACTCCACAAGTGTCCACACATAATTACCTATTTTTATTTGAATAGTGCTTCCTTCCTCCCATCCTCTGTTGGATTCTCATTGTATATGTTCATCAGAACCCAGGATCTCTATGTTAATTAGCGGCTTCTTTGTCTTCCAAGAAGAAGGTGGGTACTGGTGCTTAACCCTGAAGGGCTCTGGTTTACTGGTTCTGGGTTTCTTGCACAGTCTTTTTTGTGCCTTGGAACCCAAATCAGGTCAAATCTTTGATACTATCAGCTTTCAAAAAGCTAGGCATAGCTGGGTGTGGTAGCACATGCCTTTAATCTCAGCACTCAGGGAGGCAGACTATAAAGTGAGTCCAGGACAGTCAGGGCTACACAGAGAAACCTTGTCTCAAAAAGCCGAAAAGAAAAAAAAAAAGACACCTGATATTAACCTCAGCCTCCACATACGCATACATATACATGTCCACACACTAACACTGATAACTACTTGTACCACATACACACAACCAATGTGGGCGGAAACAAAACAAAATGAGTGGAGATGTAGAGATGACTCATCATTAACAGTGACTGCTGTTTGTCTTAGGGTCTCTATTGCTAAGAAGAGACATCATGACTATGGCAACTCTTACAGGGAAAGCACTCAATTCGAGCTGGTTTACAGTTCAGAGGTTTAATCCATTATTGTCTAATGTCATGGCCGGAAGCATGGTAGCATGCAGGGAGACGTGATGCTGAAGGAATAGCCGAGAGTTCAACATCTGGATCTGCATGCAGCAGGAAGAGAGAGTGAGCCACTGGCCGTGGCTTGGGCATCTGAAGCCTCAAAACTTGTCCCCCACCCCCCCAGTGACATGCTTCCTCAAGGCCACACCTTTTAATAGTGCCACTCCTTATGAGCCAATGAGAGCCATTTGTATTCAAACAACCACATTCCACTCCCTGACTCCATATGCTTTTAGCCATATCATAATGGATAATACATTTAGTCCAACTTCAAGAGTTCCTATAATTGCTGGGCGTGGTGGTGCACATCTTTAATCCCAGCACTCGGGAGGCAGAGGCAGGCACATCGCTGTGAATTCAAGGCCAACCTGGTCTACAAAGGGAGTCCAGGACAGCCAAAGCTACACAGACAAACCTTGTCTCAGAAAAAACAAAACAAAAGTCCCCATATTCTATAAGTTCCAGACTTGTTTAAAAGTCCAGAGTTCAAAGACTCTTCTGTGATTTATACAATCTCTTAACTGTAGCCCCCTGTAAAATCAAAATGAAAAAGCAGACTACATATTTCAATATATAATGGCACAGGATAAAATTACCACTCCAAAAGGGAGGCGGGAGCATAGTGAGGAAATGCTGGATCAAAGGAAGACAGAAAAGCGGCTGGGCAAACTCAATATTCTGTATCTCCAAATCTGATGTCAAAGCACTCTTCAGCTCTCCAAGACCTTTCAGCTTTGTTGACTGCAGCATATTTCTCTCTCATGAGCTGGTTCCACTCCCTGTTGGCAGCTCTCCTCAGCAGGCATCCCACAGATCTGGCATCTCCAACATTTTGGGTTCTCTAAGGCAATCCAGGCTCTGCCTTCACAGCTTCACACAATGGCCTCTCTAGTCCTCCTCATAGTGTCACTCCCTAAGAGCCTATAGGGACCATTTTTTTTTTAATTCAAACTACCACACTGCTCTTGCATGGGACCCAAGTTCAGCTCCCAGCTCCCATGTCAAGGCAACTCATAGCAGCCTGTAACTCCAGTTCCAGGTGATCTGACACTCTCTTATGGCTTTCAGCGGTGCCACTGGGCTAGAGAGATGGCTCAGAGGTTAAAAGCACTGAATGCTCTTCTAGAAATCCTGAGTTCAATTACCAGCAACCACATGGTGGCTCACAACCATTTATAATGTTATCTGATGCCCTCTTCTGGCATGTAGACAGAGTACTGTATACATAATAAATAAAACTCTTTTTTAAAAAATGGTGTCACTGGTATATCCACTGTTATGCTTATGGTGCCTGGACACACACACACACACACACACACACACACACACACACACACACACA
>OU015755.1:85089816-85103978 GCA_907169655.1 Acomys percivali | reverse complement strand
CACACACACACACACACACACACACACACACACACACACACACACACTTTATAAATTAAAAGCAAATAATTTTTTTAAAAAAAGAAAGTGTATGGCATGCTCCCTGATACCCTGAAAAATCACATAAATCCAAGAGCCAAGAGTGGCTGCATTCCCTATGTTCAGAATGTATCCCTGAAGCACCAGGTTCAGAAAGTGTGCATGGAGCCTGGCTGACCTCGTCTCACATTCTGAAGGAAAAAGCCCCAAAACCAAAAGCACAAAGCTAAAAGCCCAAAAAGCCAAAAAGCCAAAAGCCCAAGGCCAAAAGCTTGCTAGGTCACCTGACAGCCCAGGAGGAGAAAGCTAAAAGCCCTTTCTTCTGCCTTAAATATCCTTCACTCAAAGTCCCTCCTTTCTGTCTACTCCCTGTCAGCTGGTTTCTTGCTCACCTCTTGACCAAGGGTTAACTTTATTAAATCCTTTGTTCAAAAAGCTCTTGAACTACAGGTGTGTGCTAGGGCTGCACCACACCATAATCACCTATTTACAATAAACAGAAAGTTCTTGGATTAAAAGTGTTAGGGCTGAATCACACCAAACAAGAAATAGATTTTTATAGTTCACACTCTTGGGGTTCACAATGGGATCAAATATCCTGCAACACAGAACCAGGTGGATTTCTGTGAGTTCAAGGCTAGCCTACAAAGGGAGTTCTAGGATAGCCAGGATGACACACAGAGAAATGCTGTTTGGAAAAAAAGCAACAAAGAAAGAAGAGGAAGAAAAGGAAGGAAGGAAGGAAGGATGGAAGGAAGGAAGGAAGAAAAGAGAGAAACAAAGAAAGAAAAGAAAATCTGCATAGAGGGAAAATGGATTTCCTATTCTGATAAGAGTCTCAAGAAGAAAGTAGACCTAACTTTGTCCATGCCTTTAATCCCAGCACTCGGGAGGCAGAGGCAGGGGATATCTGTGAGTTCGAAGCCAGCCTGGTCTACAAAGGGAGTCCAGGATAGCCAATGCTACACAGAGAAACCCTGTCTCAAAAAACAAAGAACTTTGTCAAGCCACTGGCTCAGCTTCTAATATCTTACACCAAATCTTGGGTAATTTTCCCTTCCCCACTTGCAATCTTAGTTCCCTGTTTGTGAAATGAAGGGTTGGAGTAGTTGCTTATTAAAGACCTTTTCGATGCTGACATTCTTCTTGTGAGAAAGAATCAAAATTTATTCCCCCAACCATGTGAAAATAATTTCTCACTAACTTATTACCCCGTTAAGACAGCCTAGGATTAAAGCTCATGTCTTTGGAATTTTTCATTCCATGTTCATCTTTCAGGTGGCTTCCTTCTTCCCTCCTCTTTTCCTCCTTTTCCTCCCCTTCCCTGACTTCTTTTCCCCTCTTTTCACCCCCCTTCATCTCCCCTTCTTTCCTCCCCTCTTCTTCCTTTGCCTGCCTTCCCCTCTCTCCTCCCAACTCTTCTCTCCTCTCCCTCCTTCTGTGGAGAAAGAAATTTCTTCCTCTGCAAAGATTATTGACCTCCTTTTTAAACAACATTTAGCTGGGGGGGGGGAGGGGGCGGTTACAAAGACAGTGCACTCTGCAAAGGGGAATGCACACTGTTACTCTGTTTCTTGTTCAAGGACAATTTTGTAGGGTGGAAGTCTTAACACAACGTAGCACTCCTGGGCATTTGTCCCAAATGGCTTTTGCGTAGACAAAGATCAACACAAAATAGTGGAACATTAGAAATACACATCCCACAAGAATAAAATGATTAATCTAGAAAAGCCATCCTACCTCCAGACTTAGAGCTGCTGCTGGGGAACTGTGACTTATCAGCAAGCCAAAGCTAGGGAGAGACACACACGGAACAGCCAGGCATGGAGGTGCAGGCCTGTAATCCCAGCTGCACAGAAGGCAAGAGGGTGACACGTTCAAAATCTTCCTGGGCTAGCACAGGCCTTCAAGGCCAGCCTGAGTAACAGCTTAGTGAGAGCCTGTCTCCAAAATAGAATACAAAGGCAAAAGGACTGGGGCATGGCTCAGGGGCAAAGCTCTTGTGGGGCGAGCAGAAGACCTGGGTGAACAGTCAGGGGTGGTGGCATTTGCCTTTAATCCCAGCACTCAGGAGGCAGAGTCAGGACACTCTCCAGGCCAGACTGGTCTACAGAGTGAGTTTCGGGACATCCAGGAAAGAGAAACATTGTCTCAAAAAACAAAAACAAAACAAAACAAAAGGTGTGAGCCACAACTATATATGAGGTAATACAGGAAAGTAACACCACAGAACAAGCTCTTTAGTGAACACAGGCAAGCCCTGGGACTGGGGCCGGAGCATGGAGACCCAGCCCAGAACCTTGTACGTGCTAGGCAAACACTGTACTAGCCAAGCCACCGCCTAGGCTTTTAGTGGCTCTTTTAAATTCCTTCCAGAGCTTTCCCCTTACATTCCTAACCTAGCTAAGTGTCTGTTGCAAGAAGCCTGTTTCTGCTTGTGACATGCCTCCTCACTCACCGCATGATTCTTTTCTTTGACTTAAACACTTAGAAATCTTTGTACGGTTATTAGCCATGTACTGAGGCTCATAAATTTGAATGTTTGAGAGCCAGGGTGAAACTTTCTGAGAAGGATTAGGAGAGGCATTGTTGGAGATGTGGCCTTGTAAGAGGAAGTGGGCTCTGATGTTTCAGAAGCCCATACCAGAGTGAGCTGTCTGTCTCTGCCTGCTGACTATGGACCAGGATGTAGAGCTCTCAGCTCCTTCTCCAGCACCATGTATGCCTGTTTGCTATCACACCCCCTCATCTTGATGATAATGGTCTAAACCTCTAACACGGTAAGCAAGCCCCAATTAAATGTCTTTTATAAAAGTAGCCTCAGCTGAGCATGGGGGCGCACGCCTTTAACCTCAACATTCATGGGAGGCAGAGGCAGGTGGATCTCTGAGTTCGAGGCCAGCCTCAAGTGACAGCTGGAGCTAAGCAAATCTTCTCCCACTGAGGCCAGACAAGGCAGCCCAGCTAAGGGAAGGGATCCACAGGCAATAGAGGCAGAGACAGTCCCTACTCCTGTTGTTAGGGGACACACATGAGGACCATGCTGCACACTGCTGCATATGTTCAGTGGGTCTGGGTCTGGCCCATGCAAACTCTTGAGGGAAATGTAGGCATAGTGGTACCCAACTGTAACTGAAGCAATCAAGAGGATGAGACAGGAGGATTTTGATTTTGAGGCCAACCTGGGCTACATAGTAAGACTTTATTAAAATAAATTTTTTTAAATTTAAAGATATAAACCATACCAGGTGTGGTGGTACATGCTCTGAAAATGCAAGTAAAAGGATCAGGTGTTCAAAGTTAACTCTGCCTAGGGGGGGTTCGAGACAGGCTGGCCTCAAACTCATAGCGATCTGCCTGCCTCTGCCTCCCAAGTGCTGAGATTAAAGGCCTGGTCTACAAAGCAAGTCTAGGACAGCCAAGGCTACACAGAGAAACCCTGTCTCAAAAAAAAAAAAAATCACCACAAGTGAAGTGAAGATGGAAAGGCACTTACTAAAAGGGGAAAGGTTCATGGGGCTGGGGAAGGGAGAAGAATTAACACATTTTATTTGAAAATGCAACAATGAAATGGAATAGTTGCTGGGCAGTGGACGCACTCTCCTTTAATCCCAGCAGAGGCAGAGGCAGAGGCAGGTGGATGTCTGTGAGTTCAAGCCCAGCCTGGTCTACAGAGTGAGTTCCAAGACAGCCAGGTCTACACAGAGAAATCCTGTCTCAGAAAAAAAATATGAAAGAAAAACATTGAATATGCTAAATAGCAATAATTCTTAAATTATATGGATATTGGTATTGCTCAACAGGTAAAGGTAGTCACAGCCCAAACTGAGAGCCTTGGTGGAATCCCCAATCAACACTAGGAGAGAAACTAACTCCCAGAAGTTTTCCTCTGGCCTCCACTTATGCACCATGGCGCATGCGCCTGAATACTCTCTTCTTTCAGGCACATGCACGCTAAATAAATGCAAAAGAAATGAATAGAAACTTTCAGAAAATAGTCTCACGAGTTTTTGTTTGAAAAACTTCTAAAGCAAGACAGAAATAGTTTGTATATCTCTACACCTACCTGTCATTAATGCTAATACTCACCATAGCCACAGCCAGGACCGTGTCATCAGCAGGGAATAATGCTATTCTAACCCAACATGGAAATGAGCATCTCACAGCACATCCTTATACTTCATTCTCTGCTGGTATGTGACTGTTTCTAGATCTTTCCTTATTATCCATAGCCTTGACAGCCTTGAAGAGCTGTTCAGGGCTGTCTGATCATGGTTATATTGAGACACCATACTTCTAAAGATAATCTCAGAGAGACAATATATGTCCTTCAATAATTGTTCACTTTATAGGGCGTTTATTTTTGACACAGGGCCTCAACTATAGCCCAGGCTAGCCTTAAATTTAAAATCCCCAGAAGGGCTGGGATCAGGTATGAGCCGCCACACCCTGCTAGGTAAGACTTTTAAACACTGCAGGCACGTGTTTTCTGTGCTGGTTCATTCCCCAGTTCAGCATCCACATGGATTCTTTACTCCTGAGGCTGTTGATCTTTTTCTATTTCTGTTTTTCCTTGGGATTCCACTGTGTATAGGACTCTAGCCTGTGTTCTTATTTTTAAAGATTCAAATGCATTGTCATTTTTCTGTTACTCAAATTGACCGAGGCTTAAGTCATCAGACACTCTTTCAGGTTGTCTCTTGCGTTCTCTTATTGTGGGGTTCATGTCTTTGCTCCCAGCACTCAGGAGTCAGAGGCAGACAGATCTCTGTGGGGTTCAAGGCCATCCTGGTCTACACAGTGAGTTCCAGGCTAGCCAGAGCTACACAATGAGACCCTGTCTCAAAAATTACCTCTCTATAGATAGATAGGTAGATAGACAGATAGATGGGGCGGGGGGAAGAAGGGGGCCCCAGACATGGTCTCACACACACACACACACACACACACACACACACACAAATAAAAATAAAATAAACATAAAAACCAAACCACCAGCAGAGTGTGGTGGTACGTGCCTATAATCCCCAGCACTCAGGTGAGTTCAAGGCCAGCCTGGTCTACAAAGCTAGTCCAGGACAATCAAGGCTACACAGAGAAACCCTGTCTCGAAAAACTAAAACCAAAACCAAATGAAACAAAAATCCCACCTTTCAGACTGGGCATGGTAACATATACCTTTAATCCCAGTATTGGGTGGGGGTGGGGGGAGTGGAGAGGTACGGGGGAGTGGGGGGGGGGGCAAATCGGAGTAGTACAACAGTGTGGTTTATACAGGGCTTGGAAGCAGGCTATCATGGAATATACACAGGCTTGCTCACCTCATTTTGGGCCGGAAGCAGAGAGAAACAAGAGGCTGGTGTGCCAATACTTTCTTCAAGTGCACGCTCCCTTCTTTCTTGGCCTCAAAACACATCTTCTACATTGTTCCATGACCTGAGGTGTCACCCTTAAATCTTATTCCCAACCCACAAGAGACATGAAGGCACATTTTAACAAGTATGACATATACAAAAAGATTTCCTGAGCTAGTAAGGTTCTCTTCAGAATGTGAACTTGGGTGCAGATTTGGTGGCCCATGGCCAAACTCAGCAACAAGGAGGCTGGAGCAGCAGGTCTGAGTTCCAGACTAGCCCATGTCACCTAGCAAAACCAACCAACCAAAAGCAGAACACAAACTGGAAATCTAAAGAGAATTGGGCCTGATGTTTCAGGCCTATAATCCTGAAGGTTTGTCCTTAGGGAGTTTGAGGCTAGTCTAGGCTAGAGTGAGACCCTGTCCCAAAACTATACAGGGGAGAGGGGCTCAGTCAGTAAAATATTTGCCTTGCAAGCGAGAGGACCAGATTTCGGATCCCCAGAACCATGTAAAACACTGGGCATGGTAGAACACAATTGTAATCCCAATGAGATGCAAGGTGGAGGCAGGTGGATACCTAGGACTCCTTGGCCAGACATTAGCTTGGCTTGCAAGTCCCAGGTTAATGAGATCCTGTCTCAGACAAAATGTAGAAAGCACTCGAGGAATAATATCCAAGATTGTCCCCTGGCTGCCACCTCCTCCTCCTCCTCCTCCTTCTTCTTCTTCTCTCTTTCTCTCTCTCTCTCTCTCTCTCTCTCTCTCTCTCTCTCTCTCTCTCCACACACACACCCACACAAGAAAAAAAAAATGTAGGGCAAATCTTTAAGACTATAATGGCAGGAAACTGTAGGCTAAGGAAAGTGAAAGCACATCTCATACATACCCAGAGAGCCCAGGCTCAGTGAAGCAGAGCCAGGCAGAAACCCCAGCCACTGCTGAGACAAACACAAGAATTCATGTTTTGAGATGCCTGGACTCCCCTGTACCACCCACCGAGTCCTTCCCCAGCAACAGCCCGGCATGAACAAACTTCCAAAACACACAGCCATGGTCAGTGAAGTGCGCAGTCAAGAAAAGGAGGGAGTACAGCAAGTTAAAAAGATTTATTGCCAGCCTAGGCTTTCAGTCCAAAACCTGGGTGGGCTGTTTCCAGGCTCAGGAAGTTGTCACGGTGCGTCCTGATGTGGGGGTCCACTCTCTTCACGGGACCCCTGTTCCACATGGAGGCTGCTAGGTGGCCCACTCCAGTGGGAGCCTCTATATCCTGTTGGTGGAGGGCTCTGAGGCTGGCACAGTGCCCAGCTCTCAGAGGCCAGGCACCACAGACTTGACCCTGAAGAGGGAAGAGATGGTGCCAGATGTCTGAGAAGAACAGGTGTGAGAAAATAGCCACCTGCAAACCAGATGTCCCCAGACAAGTCCACGTGGCCCCTTACGGCCTATACAGTATATAAAAAACAATTTGTTACCAATAGTTAAAAAGTCTAAAATTTCATATAAAAGTCTGGGTTTGGGGCCTAAGGGAGAAAAGATAGTATGAATATCTGGCAACCTTCTTACATGGCACTTACAGGTCACATTAGACTGCATCTCCCTAGGACTAATCATGCCGTTCCATACCCTGGCCCTCTGGCACCAGAGCAAATGTGCTATTGGGGTTTTGGTCTTACTTCTTGTTTAGTATAAGGAATGTCACTCCTTGTATGTGTCATACCAAAAAAGAAAAAGTGATAGTCATGCCTGGAAGCAATTGCTTTGGCTCCCTGGATCTTCTGCTTAGCCCTGCGAAGCCCCTGGGCTCCGCCGAGCCTAATAGAGCATGCCCATAACAACTCCCACAGGTTTGTGCCATACGTTGCCTGCCTGCCCAGGATCCATGAGCCCGTGTTGGCTAGGCAAGTTCAGAAGAGAATGCAGTTAGTCACAGGAGTTAATGGGGGACAGACTAAGAGTGACTGACTACCTAGGCCTCTTTGCTGGAGGAGAGGTTTTGGATGGACTGAGAAAGGTTAATACTGTTCTTCTGGTTTTAAGTCGGTGACTAAAAAGAAGAGAGGTGGGGGTAACTTCAGGGGGCCCAGGTTGAGTCAGTGTGAAGTTAAGATTCCCGGAACATGTTGGTTCCCATTCCTTGACTGCCTTGGGCATGAAAGAAGCTCTTGGAAAGTCAGCAGGGGTGGGGAAGAGCATGGCTTACAGCCCAGCCTGGTCCATCCTCCCCCAGGTCAGGTTGCCCACTGATTTGCAGGAAAGGGTACATAATCATAGGAGAACGGAGTGAGAGGTGGACAGGTCTGGGCTCTGGAACACAGAAGAAGAGGCATATCTTCCTGTTGCCCCTTCATTGTGTGGTGGCTGCCACCAGGCTATCTGCCCTTAAGAGAGGCAGCGATCTTGATGCAGCCCAGGCGCTTCCCACCGCTGCTCAGGATGCTCTGGATGCGGTAGTTGCCACTGCTCAGCCAGCTGGGCAGCTCCAGGTCAGGCACTGTGAAGTTGCTCATGGGAAGTGAGTAGGTGCCCTGAAGGGAAGAAGTGAACCGGGTGAGGGTGGCCAACTGCTGACAGCCTATAGCTGTAATCTCTCTCTCTCTCTCTCTCTCTCTCTCTCTCTCTCTCTCTCTCTCTATGCCCGTGCCCCCCTCCCCTCCCCACCCCCACCAAGAGTAACATTAATGCTTTGACATGCCAAGTACTCACTTCCTTGAAGGGACAGTGGCAGGGCAGCCCGTACGTGTGCAGAGGCTCTGGGCAGGGCTCTCCAGGTGGGATGTATAGGTTCAGCAGGTCACAGAAGTCATCGTAGGTACAGCTACCTAGCTGTTCTACACAAGGGATCTTGACCCAGAAGCCAGCCACTTCCTTCTCCACAGTGAGCTCCACCTGTCACAGGATTTGGCCAAGGTGACAGTGTGAGCTCCAGGGCACACATTCCACCTGCTGCCTCTTGAAGTTTCATCCCTTAACAGCTGTGATAAGGCTCATGGACCAATCTCAAAGTAATCCCCGCCCCGTACATTTACATTGGAGACAGTCTACATATGTAGACCAGGCTGGCCTTGAACTTACAGTGATTCCCCTCTGTCTCTTGCTCCAGGGTAACATGGGCGGACAGAAGGTTTGGCTGGAGGGATGCTCTGGCTGAGTCCCAGTATTCACCTTTCCTGAGCATGTAGTGGGGGACACTGACCATCAAGTGTGAATGTCCCTTCTCTCTGACCCACATAGCATCTTCCAGTTGCCACTATCCAATGATAGGAACCAACACACTGTCATCACACTAGCCGGATGACTGTGCCACATGCCCTGGGTGGGCCTGCCGTCCAAGCCCAGTCTTAACTATAGAATCTTTATGTTGGTTGTTCTTGACTCATATTTTCTGTTGCACCACAGAGGACAGAGTTATCAATGGAAATGTAGCTAGGCGTAGCAGTGAACATCTGAAATCACGGTACCCCAGAGAAAAAGGCAGGCGAACTGTAAGTTCAAGCCCAGTCTACATATCTAGACACTGCGAAAACAAGCCAATGGACATATATAGGGAGATTCCTCTGAGACTGGTCTACGGTCCTTCCTGCAGCTGGTTACAAGAAGTGAATGACCTCCCCAGACCCAGTGGGATGAGAAATCCAGAATGTGCTTCCCACTGCCAAGCTACCCAAATCCCAGCTGCCCAAGGAGAGACAGCCAGGCCCCTCAGGCAATCAGCTTGACTGCACCAGGCACATACAGAAGATTAACAATATCGATCACCATGTGGGCCAGTTGCCTCTCAGAGCCATATCTGTGTCCCACCAAAGCCAGCAAGGGAAAAGTACAGAGTGGACAAGGAGGGAGTCGGCACTCCACGCGCAATTCCTGTGATTGGTACAGGAGGGAGACTGTGTGTGGGTCCCTCAGGCATCATTCACTTTTGTTTTTTGAGTCAGGGTCTCTCACTAACTCATCCAGGCTGGTTTGCCAGGGATCCGCCCATCTCCACCTCCTCAGGTCTAGGGTTACAAGTGCACACACAGCCAGCCCATCATGCATGGCTTTTTACTTGGGCTCTCTGGGGTTGAAAACAGGAAGCAGTTATCAACTAAGCCATCTCTCCAGTGCGGAAACTACAGTTTTCCACAGTGTGCAAGGAGTTAGAAGTGCCTGCCTCACTGGCCTGCTCTGCAAACATAAATCCACTCTTGATTGCAGGTTACCTTTCCTTCAGCCTGCCTTCTTCTCTGGGCAAGTCTATTCCTCATCAGATGAGGAATACCCAGAGGGTCTGGGTCAGAAGATTAACCAGTTCTGCCCCTGAGGAAGGCAACACCAGCCCAACACTTCAGTCCCAAAGAGGAACTTCAGCCAGCCAGTCAAGTCATACACAATCTCTCTCTCTCTCTCTCTCTCTCTCTCTCTCTCTCTCTCTCTCTCCCTCTCTCTCTCTCTCCCTCCCCCAGGACAGTCAGGGCTACACAGAGAAACCATGTCTCAAACAAACAAGCAAACCATGATTTAAAATAACCAGGGCTGAGGAGATGGATCAGTTGGTAAAGTGCCTGCCAGACAGACATGAGGACCTGAGTTCAGATCCCAAGACCTCAGTAAAAGCTGGGTGCAGTGGTACAGGCCCAGCATGGAGAGGCAGAGGCAGACAGACCCTGGTGCTCAATGGCCAGTTACCTAGAGGAGTGATGAGCTCCAGACACAGTGAGACCCCATCTAAGGTGGAGAAAGATTGAGGGGAACACCCAACATTGACCTCTGGCCACCACATACATGCATGCACACACGCTAAGGCATATATACATACACACATGTGTACACACCCATACGCTCTAGATTCAACACCGAGAGCAGAGAAACGGCATTCATGCCACATTGGCGGACTCAGTCCTGTAGCCAGTCAGTCAGCCTTTCTGATCTGGACAAATCCTGTCCTTGTATCCGCAGGGCTTGGCCTCCTACTTCTGGATAACAGCTGATGAAGATGCACAGGCCCAGCAAGGAGAAGCCACAGGCAGGTGTGGAGAGGCACTGAGAGCTACCCAGGTCTTCTAGCCTAAGCGGCTGTGGAAAAACTGACAGTGATTGTCAAGTCGACAAGAGCCAGCACAAACTGAGCATGTACTGTGTGCTAGGCTCTCAGCAAAGCATCACCCACGCTACTGACTAACTCAGAGATGCTCAAGAGATGCCTAAGACACAAAAACTGTGACTGAGCCCAACAGCCCAGTCTGTTGAGACTAAGGATGCCCAGAACTCCTGAGTGTCCTGTACTTCCTTCCAAGTGCTAGAATTTATGGGCACGCACTGCCATGCTCAGCTCCTAACAATGTTTTAAATGATCAAAGCTTGTTCCAGAATAGGTCTGGGCCAGAAAGAGACTGCAGGGCATATAATAACATCTTAAAGAGGTGGTGATTCTAACTAGAAAGTAAAGAACTATAATAAATGCTTCCACAAGAAGCCTTCACTATGCCATAAGAAAATATGCAAAAATGTGCACTAGGTGGGAATAAGCTAGTATTCCCAAATAAATATAAAAAGCAAGTGAACACTTACACTCATGAGGGATGATAGTAAAGACTGGCAAAGACTCCTAGACTCTTAGCTTAGTGTAAAAAAAAAAGAAAAGAAAGAGAGAAAAAGAAAATGAAAGCGGGGCATGATGGTGCATACTTTTAATCCCAACACTTAGGAGGCAGAGGCAGGCAGAATGCTGTGAGTTCAAGGCCAGTCTGGTCTACAAAGTGAGTCCAGGACAGCCAGGGTGACACAGAGAAACCCTGTCTTGAAAAACAAAAAAATAAAAACAAAACAAAAAAGACACATGTTAGAAAAAATGCAAATGTCAGCTGGGCAGTGTTGGCGCACGCCTTTAATCCCAGCACTCAGGAGGCAGAGGCAGGCGGATCGCTGTGAGTTCGAAGCCAGCCTAGTCTACAGAGGGAGTCCAGGACAGCCAAGGCTACACAGAGAAACCCTGTTTCAAAAAAAAAACACCAAAAAGAAAAAAAAGGAAAGAAAAGAAAAAATGCAAATGTCATTTTAGCTGCAAATCTAGTTGACTGTTCAGAGACATTTTGGCATTGTCTATCAAAAGATCCTTAAAATTGTGCATCTGAGCCAGCAGGTAGGTCAAAGTACTTGCCATATAAGCCTGGCAATATGAGTTCCTGCCCCAGAACCCACAAAAATGTGGGAGAGAGCCAGATGTGATGACTCACGTCTTAATCCAAGCACTCAGGGAGGCAGAGGCAGACAGATCGCTATGAGTTAAGAGACCAGCTTGGTCTACAAAGTGCTTGGGAAGTGGTCTATGTTTTTTGTTTGTTTGTTTGTTTTGAGACAGGGTCTCTCTCTTTTTATAGCTGCCGTGGATCCTATGTATACTAGGATGTCCTCACAGGCTCCCTGCTTCCTCTGCCTCAAATTGCTGGAATTAAAAACATGTGCCACTACACCCAAATTCACCTGCGTTTACACTAACCACATGTCCATCCAGGTGTGGTGGCTCATGCCTATAATCCTACTGAAACAGGCAAGGCCAGCCTGGGCTATAGAGTGAGACCAGGTCTCAAAACAAAATAAAATGGCCTTAGGTCCATGACTACTGACTATGCAACAAAACAACACAGAAAGGAGACCATGGTGACCAGTGTGCCATCATATCCAAGCACAAGTGTGGGTGATTCCCAGCTGACTCCTGAGTTTCTCCACCGTCCCCTTACCCTGAGACTCTATGAACCTGGGTAAGTCTGTGAACTATGAAATCCTTCACAACCCATGAGCGCCCACCTCCCACAGTGCCTGCTGGCCGCCCGCCCACTCCCCATCCTTCTGCCACCTAGGTCGGGGTTCACCTTCTGAGGAGAAGTGAGGGGCACGCTGGTCTTGCCCTCAGCGCTGACAATCACATCTCCAGGAACAACAATGGGGTCAGGTTGGAGCGTGAGGCTTTTGATCACTGCGGGGTCCTTTCCTTCATCACAGTTATCCCAGGAGAAGCCGCCGAGGCGGGAAGGCTAGGGACAAACCAGACAGAAAGGGGAGAAGTTGAGGAAAAGAAAGCGTTCGGCATAGAAACATCCGGAGGCTTGCTCATTCCCCTCTGAGCCCCCTGGTGACAGTCTACACTCTGCCCCATTCTTCAGGCAGGACTCCAAAGACAACCTCCCAAAGTGTGAGGCTAAGGGCCTGTTATATTAGCCCTTGATCTTCAGAACTGATGGGGCCGGGATGTAGTTCCGTTGGTAGAATTCTTTCTTGCTGGCAAACTGGAAACCTTAGGATCTATCCTCAGCACTGCACAAACCCAATGGTAGTAGCATGGGCATCACTTGGGAGGTGGTGGCAGGAAGACTCAGGAATTCAAGGTCAGATTCAAGCCAGTCTGGAAACACAAGACCCTGTTCTGGAGCACGGCAGGGGAGACTTAGCTGGGTGTGGCGGTGCAAGCCTATAATGTAAGCACTCAGGTTAAGGCAAGATGATGGAATGTTTGTGGTCACTTTAGATCGGCCACGGCTACAAGGAAAGAAGGGAGGAAGGAAGGAAGGGAAGGGAGGAAGGGCCCACCCCTAGCTAAGGAGGTATTGGCAGCTGGTGGCTGCTGAGAGGGGAGTCATTAGATACCCATGCCCTAAGGCATGCACATACCATGCTGCACTGATTGGATTCAGTAGGTTATTAAAAGGAAGAAGAGGAGATGAGGATGGTAGGCAGACGCGTTGGACAACTGGAGGGGAATGTGGAACTGGTAATCACCTAGATACATTGTATACAAGACAATGAATACATAACATGGTTTGTTCTAAAATGGAGTTAAACCCACCTAGCTTTGGGGTTACCTTCTCCGTACTCCCACCTCTTGCCACCTATTGCTTTCCAGCCAGCTTTAGGAGCCCACCACAGGACAAGCTTCTGGAACAGTCACCCTTGTATTCCATGCACGTGAGCCTGTTCGTGCCCCACCCCATGTCCAATCCAGGGCCAGTAACAACGGGGAGTGAATTAACACAGGGGGTCCCTCGCTGATGAGCAACCCCGGGAAATGACATTCTTACTCCCCTGTCATGAACCGCGCCATAACCCCAACCTGAGTCACCCACCACTCCTCTGCGGAGGCACTTCTCCAATCTTCCTCCGTGAGCCCTTAGGTGACAATTCATCTGCCTACCAGGCCCCAGAACCTCAGGACCAGGAATCCATTCTCTCTCTGTCTCTGTCTCTCTGCACCCCTCTCTCCTGTCTCCTCCTCCCTCTCAAACATATTCAAGTGCCGCAAAGACTACCTACAAGGACCCTCAGCATTGTCATTACCCACACATGGCCCTTGGAAACCTGCCAATCCTGCACCCCCACCCTGGCCTCCATCTTAACCCATCCATAGCAATCTGGACCCAGAGAGAACACCTGAGCCACACTAGACCACAGCTTCTCTCTGCCTAGTTTTGCAATTAAGACACAAGAAGCCGTGTGACCCCCCCCCCCCAAGACAAGAGACGCGGCACTGTCCTGGGCCAAATGTTTAAAGCTGGGTTTCAAGCATGTACGCATGTGACTTGACACCAAGTTCAAGTTGAAGGGCTCTTTCTGTCGTATGAAAAAGGGACACAGAGTCAATCACCAATATGATCAACTACAACACTAAAGGAGCCAGGTTTGGTGACATAGTCCAGTAATCCCAGCACTGGGGAGGCTGAGGCCGGAGGATCTGAAGTTTGAATTTGGACTATATAGTGAGACCTTGTCTTAAAAAAAAAAAAAAAAAAAAAAA
>OU015755.1:85077713-85089416 GCA_907169655.1 Acomys percivali | reverse complement strand
GTGTGTGTGTGTGTGTGTGTGTGTGTGTATGTGTGTGTGTGTGTGTGTATGTGTGTGTGTGTATCATTACAGAGGCTAGAACAGACATGTCTTTGGAGTACCACTCAGGAATGGGTTAACATTCCAGCCTAGCAGGCATACAGTCTCCTGATCCCCACATCTTGTAAGTGGAGGCACTGTATATCTTCCTCCCAGAACTGTTGCACGGACGACAGCATGTATGTAAGAGCTCATGACAGGGTGTCACACACCAAGCATGAGATAGCTCACTAACTGCCAGCCATGTGCTTCTCCCACCACCACCATCCTCTCCCACCCCCTGTCTGTTTCCTGCCATCAACTCTGTGAGATCCCTGTAAGCCTGTTAAAATCCATGTTCATGCCTCTTGGCATGGGCTTCTGTTCCCTGGAATGACCAGGCACACTGTGACTAAGAGAGGCAGGGCTATTATAGGTCCCAGCAGGTGTTTTGTTCAAACTTCATTCCACAAGTACTTGTGGAGCAACTATTTCAGGCCATGGACTAAGGACTACACAAGCAATAGGAAGCAGTCCAGCCCTGCCTTGTGGAGCTTATAGTCTAATGTAAATAAGCGTTACCCAAGCTGGCAGTGTTAACTCAGTGGTACAGTGCTTGCATAACATGCCTGAGGCCCTGGATCCAAACCCAAGTACTAGGGGGAAGAAAAAAAAAAGAGAGGGGAAGGAAGGATTGGATAGAGGAATGGATGGGTAGACGGACGGACGGATGGATGGATGGACCACTGTAATCTAAGTGCCAGGAGGTGATGTGGAGAGTAACTCAGGTCTTACTTAGGGTAGGTGAAAGGTGACACTTAAGATGTTCTTTCTGGATGAGAAGTCAGCCACCGGTATACACGGAGCACAAGCAAAGGCCCTGTGGTAGGAGCTCAGCTGGTTCCAGCACTACAGATAGGCTAACAGGTCAGGCATGCTGAATGAGGGACCTCGCTGAAGATGCGGGGAGAGCAGGCTCATTTATCATAAGCCCTCATAGGTCAAAGAGAGCAACTGGCCGTGGGGCAATAGAACACCTTCAAAAGAGAGCACCACGCTTAGAGAAGGATGGGCTTGGTGGGGGAACGAGAGGCCAGTCATTAGGCCAAAGCGAAAGAATGGCTAAGTAGTAACCTGGGCCTGGGCAGCTGCGGCTGTGAGGCATTCCAGCAGCTGAGTCCAGGCTAATGGGAAAAGGGAGGACAGAGACCAGCGGTGCCTAACAGATGCCATCCGTCCCCAGCCTAGACCAAGACACAGGAAGAACAAGCCAGAATGTAACAGAGGAAAATGTGGCTACATAGGCCTCATATAGGGACAGATCAACCACTACCGCTCTCACTAGCAGACACCTTGGGCATATTAACCCCAGGAGGCCCAACTTCCTCGTTTTCTTTTAAGTGGCCATAAGTATATCTTTTGCCAGGGCGATGGCCAGAGTAAAATGTCTGTACACAGAAAGCAACAAGGCTCAGCTCCTAAAGGCAGCCGAGCTCATTTAAATTTTCTGCCCCAGGCCTGAGGAGAGCAGTAAGATGTGACGGGGATGACAATATGGGACCCCAGAGCAGGTGCTGGAACAGAAAGAGGGCATCCGTGGAAAACTGATGAGAGCCAAATAAAGCCTAGCTTAGTTCACAGTAACTGACCTACTCTGGCTTCTTAGCTTTAACAAGCATATACTGCTAATATGGCATGCTAACAAAGGCAATTAAGTAAATACACAGAATTTTATACTATCCTTATAAATTATTCAAAAATCAAGCCCATTAGGAAACTCCTTGGGCATGACAGTGAAGCCTACAGCCCTAGCAATTGGAAGACGGAGGCAGGAGGATCAGTAGTTCAAAGTCATCCTTGGCTACATACTGGACTTCTAGGCTAGCCAGGGCTAAAAAGGCCCTGTCTCAAAACAAAAAAACAAACAAACAAATAAGTAAAAAGAGGAAAGGTACAAAGCTCAATCCACAACACACAGTAGGTATGTAATAAATTACACCCACTATACAACATGGAGTCTAGTAAGTGCCTACTGTGTGCCCAGCACAGAGCTAGTCAGTCAGTCTGCTGTTATCTAGTCACCACAGCCCAGGGTCAGATGACCAGTCAATGATCCAAAAGGAGCCCAGGGTTCCAGAGGATCCCTCACTCACTGGGCACTCCACAGCCTTCTCTATCCCATAAACCCCCAGAGAACACGGAGCAGGTAAGGCTCAAAGGTGTCACTCACTAAGCGATCTTAAGTAAAGTCCCCTCATAGCCAGAAGGAAATTGGTGCCTACAAAGCCCGAATCCCTCCAAATCACCTGTCTGAGCCCCTGAAGTTTGGAATGATAACTACAAGGCAAATCATACAAGAAAATGGAGAGCTCCTCATGCCTTGAGCCTCTAATTGGGCTCCACTTCACAAGGCCAGCTGTGGAGCCGAGACTAGCATGTTCAGCCCACAAGAGCACACCAAGAGACAAGTTGACTAGCCTCTGGGCAAATGAAGTCAAAGGTCTTTCCTTCCACAAATAACAGTCTTCCTGCCTCTGGACCAAACCAGGCCAAGGCCGTACTAGCCTCAACAGCACTATTCTTTTGGCATTCTGCAAACACCCCATTCATGAAAGCCCTCACCCTGCGCTGACACCACACCTATTTTACAGACAGCGTTGTAAGATTAGATCGTCCACAACAGAAAAGGAATCAGTAGCCAGGCACCTACCATTCACATTCCCACCCCTTTCCTTTCTTTACCCAGCCATTACTGGTCTTAGACAAACCTCCCCTAAGGTGGCAGGAGGGAGTGAGTCTGGAAGACCTGCATCTTTCCACCACAGCAAAAGGCAACCGGACCGGGCTATTCCCTACTTCCCTTTCCCAGCGGTCTGCAGAGCGGGAGCAGAAAAGAGGCCGAGAAGGGAAAGATTAAGAGACGCGGGGGTGGGGGTGGAGGGTGCTGAGTGGTTCACAACCAGGAGGAACGGGATCACGAGCCTGGTCCTCAGTCACCTGGTGGGCAAGTTTGAACCTCCTAGCCTGATTCAACCCTCCCACTAGCAAGACCTCAGAGTGGAGCAGAAATCAGGAAAAGAGAATGCTGCGAGTCACAGGCAGACACCCTTGGCCTGTGGCCGGTGCGTTCGCATCACTGCTCTGCACCCAGAAAAGGTGGGACAGGACAAATCGGAGGAGCGAAGACCCTCCAGGACAATCTGGACCAATGCCTCCTCCCCACCCCCCCACTGCAGCTGAGGGCCTGTTCCAGGATCAAGGACCACTTACACGCTTCGGGCCGAGGCGCGCAGGGGCGACGGGGCCTGCGAGCAGCAAGGCCAGGAAGAGCAGCAGCGGTACACAATGCATGGCGACGGTCCAGCGGATGTCTAGGCACTGCGACTCACGGGTGCCTTTAAAGCCTGCAGGTCTCTGATGCAAAGCCAGGCAGCGCACAGCGCTCCGCCCCACGCTTCCGAGATTGCAGGCCCTAGGCGGGACTTCTCCGGCCACGCCCCAGTACCGCCCGCTTCAGCTCCACCCTCAACGGCCTACTTCAGGGGCAGAGCCAGAGGAGGAAGGGGGGGGGCGGAGCTGAGCGATGAAGATAAAAATGGGCTCTGAGAAATAGGCGGGGCATAGGGCGGGGCTGGGGGCGGGAAAAGGACTGTGGGGGTGGGGCTAAGAGGCAGGACCGGCAGGGCCGAGCGCGAGGGAGGGGCTGAAAGTAGAAGAAGCGGGGTTCAACGCAAGGGTGGTTGCCCGGGTGTGGGGCGGGGCGGAGCGAAGCGCTGGGATTTGTTCATCGCCGCTGGAGGTTATCTTGAGGAACCCAGTGGTTCAGTTTTTTCCTCCCAGGTCCTTCTCTACAGAAATGCAAAGCTCTCTGCCAGTTTCCTGCTTCCGCGCACCCTATTTTGTGACTCTTTGGTGATTTTATTTGTCTTGTTTTGTTTTTGCTTTTTTGGTTTTTTGAAACAGAGTTTCTCTATGTAGCCTTGACTATCCTGAACTCGCTTTGTAGACCAGGCTGGCCTCAAACTCACAGTGATCCGCCTTCCTCTGCCTCCCAAGTGCTGAGATTTAAAGGCGTGCACCACCACTGCCTAGCTTGGTTTTATTAAAAGTATCTCAATATAGACTTAAGCACGAGACCTAAGAGACAAAGTGGTGCTCGGAACAAAAACGCACTGGAGAGCAGATGTGTGTGGCCTTCTTAAAGACTCACGTTCATTCTGATATCTACAAGACTTTGGAAGCTTTTTGGAGTTCCATTGCTCCAGGGTTTCTGGGAACCTCATCCCTGTTTCTTTATTAAACAACTAAGGTTACAAACTGACTGCAGAGGAACCTTGGACAGGGTTCCGAGCGGGTCAGTTAAAAGCAGAAACCAATGAACTTTCACAGGGGACTGAGTTCATGTGCTTCTTGGAAAATGGAGTTTCTAGTAAGACTGCTGGAAAATTGTACACTTACGTACGACTCGGAATCAGGGGTGGGGGGCGCCTTAAGCAATAGTTAATTGTGCTGGGATTCTTGTTTTTCTGCCAGATTCTGGGCAAAGGAGTTCTTTTTTCCTTTTTATCTCCCCTGATTTTTTTTCCTATCTTTCTTCCAAAAGAAAGAAACCATTGTGGTCTGTCTTCAATGTGAGCTGCACCTGGAACTTCTCACAGTCATAGATTAAGCAGAAGGTTCTAGGCACATCTCTCCCCTTAGACGGTGGCTGCCACCGGTTTGAAAACTTTGAACCTTAGGAAGCTGTAAGCAGTCCTCTGAGCTCATCATTAGAAAAGATGGTGGTGGCACTCGGAAGCAGAGGCAGGAGGATCGCTGAGTTTGAGGCCAGCCTGATCTACAAAGTGAGTCCGGGATACCCAGAGAAACCCTGTCTTGAAAAACCAAAAACCAAACAAAAAAAAAAAAAAAGAAAGAAAGAAAGAAAGAAAGAAAGAGAAGGGAGCAGTCTGAAGGCCCCCAAAATGCTCATCAGATAAGATGGTCCTAAACCAATAGCATGGACAATTTGAAGAGGAGCTAGGCTAAGGGAATGCAATAAGCAGGAAGGGCATGACGCATGCCTTTAATCCCAGTACTTGGGAGGCAGAGGCAGGCAGCTCTCTGAGTTTGAGTCCAACCTGGTCTATAGAGTGAGTTCCAGGACAGGCCAAGGCTAAACAGAGAAACCCTGTCTTAAAAAGAAAAGAAAAGAAAGAAAAGAAAAAGAATGCAATTACTCTCTAGGTCTCAAGTTATAGGGGAAAAAGGAAAGGAATTTCTTGATATCTGGGACTTTACTTATTTGTTTTTTGGTTTTTTCGAGACAGGGTTTCTCTGTGTAGCCTTGGCTGTTCTAGACTCGCTTTGTAGACCAGGCTGGCCTTGACCTCACAGTGCTCAGCCTGCCTCTGCCTCCTGAGTGCTGGGATTAAAGGCGTGAGCTGCTATGCCCACTGTCTTTCACCAACTCAACACCCTAGCCTTATTATCATTGTTGTTATTGTTACTATTTTATTTATTTTTTGGTTTTGGTTTTTGAGACAGGGTTTCTCTGTGTAGCATTGGTGTCCTGGACTCACTTTGTAGACCAGAGTTTAGACAAAGAAATGGGTTTGGCGGTATACGACTGGATGGCATTTGGGCAGAAAAGCTGCAAGCAAGGAGTTAGAAGCCTTGGCATTTCATGGTTGGGTAATAGGTGTAGGGGCAAGTTGGCCCATAGAAAAGATTGGCTGAAGCAGTCACAGGAGCGTTAGGAACTTTGGCCTGGCTTCTCCTAATTGGTTGTTGCTATGTGCCAGACCACCTACTGGTCAGCTTGACCAGCAGAGAGTATATTTGGGCTTTCCCAAGGTGAGCTGATTGTATTGCTAGGGAATATTTTTCTGTTTAGACCAGTTTGTGATTTTTCTGGAATCCTGGTTCAGCCCTTGGCTAAGTTTAACACAAAATGGAGATTGTTTTTCAAAATGGAGTTTGTCTGGTCCTTACAAGAGGACACATTCTTTCAGATCTGTATAGCTGTTACCTTCCCGATGAATTTCCTTGAGGAAATTCTAGAATGCCACAGGCACAGCGACTGAAAAGCAAAGCCATGGCCATGATGGAAGGAGAGATGGAACAGGCTTGTTCACCAGGCTTTCACGCTGGCCTTGCCGCCTGCCTCAGAAAGAGAGTGGGGCAGGGGCCTTAGCTCTCTGACTTCAGCTTTCTCGTTTGCAAAATGAGGTTCTAAAAATCATAAGGATGGAGGAGAAGGTGTAGCTCATTTGGTAAACTGCTTGCATAGTACGCACAAGGCCCTGTGTTTCATCCTGGCACCACATAAATTAGGCATGGTGGTGCATGCCTGTAAGCCCAGCATGTATGAAGCAGAAACAGGAGGATCAGAAGTTCAAGGTCAACCTCAGCTCCCTGTGGAGTTCTAGGCCACCTTGGAATGCGTGAGGCCATGATTCAACTAAATAAACAAGTAAATAAATAGATACAACCTTAAGGAAGATGATTCAGTGATACGCTATCATCTATTCACTGACAGATTTGACAACTAGACAATGCGAAGCCTCTGCCCACATCCCCCAACACACACCACATCCTCATCAAGTCCGGAGTCTTAGTGATGAGCAGTAGCAAGTAAAGAAATCAACAAGAAGATGGTCAGTGGTGGTGCTGTCCTGAAAAAAAAAAAAGAAAGAGAAAGAAAGAAAGAAAGAAAGAAAGAAAGAAAGAAAGAAAGAAGTCAATAAGATGATACCAAACAAGAGTCCCTAAAAGACCAAAAAACTCCCATTAAAGTAACACGAAGTGGGGGCATTTGCCTTCCTGCATCAGAGGAGATGGTTCTCAGGGTATCGACTTTGCCTTTTCTTGGTTAAAATGAGAAACATTGAGAGACTAGCCCAACTGAAAGCCAGTGTCCCAACAATCAGGCCATGGCTTCCAGCCAGGGCTGCACATTGTAATACTCAGAGTGTCACTGCAGGCCAGACTCCAGCCTTCTACATCTCCAGAGGTGGGACTCACTCGTTAACACACACAGGAACTGGGGGATGGAGCCCAATGGTAGAGCACTACCTAGCATGCCTGAAAACTTAGGTTTGGTCCTGAACCCACAAACCAAAAAAAATGTTTTAAAAAACAGGCTAGGGTACAGGGAAGTGGTATACACTTGCCTCAAGCCCTAGGATTAATCTACAGCCCCACAAAAAAGAAATACACAAACGTACACACTGGGCGTGGTGGTGCATGCCACTAACAACCCAGCACTCTTCAGCGCCTTACCTCCATTTTCCCCAATTTTCACTTTATCGTGGGTTTTTTTGTTTTGGTCTGGTTTTTTTAGTTTTCTGAAACACCGTCTCACCAGCTGGCCCGGAACTTGCCATGTAGATCAGGTCAGGTCTTGAATTTACAGAGATCTACCTGCCTCTATCTCTCTCCTGCTGAAATCAAAGGCATGTGCACCACCATGCCCAGCTTCTTTTCCTCGATGTCTTTACTTCATCTTTTAAGATTAGACAACAGCTCTTATCTCTAAGTCATGTGCTGGTGTACATTTATAATGTTAGCACTCCAGAGGCTTGGCAGATTGCCAGGAATTTGAAGCCAGCCCAGGCTATATAGTGAGTTCCAGGACTCGGACAACGGTTACCTTTCCCAGTCAGAGTTCTCTCCGTGGTGAGGGTAACTCTGGCGTCTCTGACTTCAGGCAAAGTCAGGGAAATAAAGTGTTACTGTTGTCTGGTTTATTTTGTATTTTATGTCTCTGAGTGTTCTGCCTGTGTGTCTGCATGTGCACCAGGTGCCTGTTCAGGAGAGACACTGGATCCCCTGGAACTGGAGTTACAGATCCCTGTGAGCTACCCTATGTGTGCTGCAGACCAAGGCCAGGTTCTCTGCAAGAGCTGCCAGTACCCTTAAGCACTCTGTCATCTCTCCAGCCCAGGTGCTGATTGGTTGTTGTTGTTTTGGATTTTATCTTCTTCTTCTTTTTTTTTTTTTTAACATCTTTTTCTTTAAAGATTTTATTTATTTGTTGTATATGAGTGCTTTATTTGCATGTATACCTGTATGTCAGAAGAGGGCATTATATCACATTATAGATGATTGTGAGCCACCATGTGGTTCCCAGAAATTGAACTCAGGACCTCTGGAAGAGCAGACAGTGTTCTTAACCACTGAGCCATCTCTCCAGCCCTGGATTTTATCTTCTTTCTAGACAATGTTGATTATAATTATCTTCTTACAACTGAGAGAATCCAAAAAATGTTTCCTCCACCTCTTTCCCCACCTGTCTTTTATTTATTGGCAGGTGCCGGGGCTTTTGTGTGCTGCAGCACACATGTAGAAGTCTGAGAACAACTTGTGAGCATTAATTTTCTCCACCAAGTGGGTCTTAGGAACAAAATTCATGTTGTTGGGCTTGGCAGCAAGCACTTTTAACCACTGAGCCATTTTGCCTTATTGTTGTTGTTGTTGTTATTGTGAGTTTGTTTTGTTTAGTATTTTTGAGACAGGTCTCACTATGTGGCTCTGGCTGTCCTGGACTCACTAATGTAGACCAGGCTGTCCTCGAATTCACAGCAATTCACCTGCCTCTGCATCTCTAGTGCTAGGAATTAAGGCGTGCACCACCACCTGGTCCCACTCCCAATTTTAAAGCAAGGTCTCACTATATAGTCTAGCTAGCCTAGAACTCAATATGTAGTCCAAGCTAGCCTGGAACATAAAAGAATCCTTTTGTCTCAACCTCCCAAGCACTGGATTATAGACTGGGCTTACCACACACACTTAGCCACCTAAGTGGTTTTTTTGGTTATTTTGTTTCCAGAGTTTCTCTTACATTCATTCATTCATTCATTCATTCATTTGTGTGTGGGATGTGTATGTGTGCATGTGTGTGTGTGTGTGTGTGTGTGTGTGTGTTTATAACACTAAAACGGAGTTGGAGTGTATCTTGGTGGTAGAGCACTTGCTTGGCATGAGCAGGCCTTGGGTCGGGGGTAGGGGCAGGGAGGACTGCTAGGACTTATTTCGGTGGAATATCTTGTAACTATACAGTTTTACAAAAAAAAAAGAAACATGTGCTCAGAAACAGATAGCCTTGTGCTGGATCACTCAGCAGCAGGACTCGAAGTTCTGGTCCCTGAGCTCAGCCACATCTGGGGGCCACAACAGAGCAGCCAGGAGATAGAGCCCCTCTTCATCTCAAAAAACACCCTGAACCCTGAGAGCAACTAGCAGCCCGATGGTGCCCCTGGGAGCAGTGTTGGGACTGGTTGAGCAGGCTGGACAGGGCGGGGAAGGAACATTGAGAACAGCCTCCATCGTGGAAGGTGACTGTGCCAAGGAACACTGATTCACAAAAACTCCCATCTCACCAGAACCTTCTTTGACACCATCATACTTACTTCGGGTGTCACCTAGGAAGCCCCAGCCAATTCCCTTGCCCAAGCTGTATCCTGGTGTGGAAACCATAGGTTGGCCCTTTTCTAGTTTCCTGAGAAGATTCCAACAGCTTCCTAACCTGGAGAACCACTGTCTACAGAAGACAAGTGTGTGCAGATCACCCATGATGTCATTAAAAATGCAGCGAGCCATGAAGCAATCTGGATGGAGCCCAATAATTCACATTAAAAAAAAAAAAAAACCAAACATCTTGAACTGGCCATGGTGGCACATGCCTTTGATCCCAGCACTCAGGGAGGCAGAGGCAGTCAGATCTTTGTGAGTTCGAGGCCAGCCTAGTCTACAAAGTGAGTCCAGGATAGCCACGGCTACATAGAGAAAGCTTGGGGGGGGGCAAACAAACAAACACCTTTTTTAGGTGAGTCACACCTATAATCTCAGCACTTAGGATGTAGAAGCAGGAAGCTAGGAGGATCCCAAGTTCAGGACATACTTGACTACATTTTGTGTTTTTGTGGTGGTGGTTGGTGGTGGTGATGGTTTTCTTGGGGTTTTTTTGGCTGGGTGGTTTTGGTTTGGTTTGGATTTTTTTGTTTTTTTTTTTGTTGTTGTTGTTGTTGTCTTGGACTCACTTTATAGGCCAGGCTGGCCTCGAACTCACAGAGATCCGCCTGTCTTTGCCTCCCAAGTGCTGGGATTAAAGGCATGCGCCACCACTGCCCAGCTCAGGGAATTGTCCTCAAGGCTTACTTTTATTTATGCAGATGGGGGAGTGGAAGTGCCAGCTGTACGTGGGTGCCCAAGCAGGCAGAAGAGGTTGTCCAGATCCTCTGGAACTGGAGTTACAGTAGGCAGTTGTGAGCCTCGCGGTGTGGGTGCCGGGAACTGAACTCTGGTCCTTTAGAAGAACATCAACTGCTCTCAGTCACTGAGCCATCACTCCACGCCTGAGTCGGGGTCTTGCAGCTAGTGTTTTTAGGGCAAAACCCTCAACTCTAGGAGCCCCAACTTCCTAGGCTCTGCCACCTGCCTCACCAATTAAGAAAAGAGTAACATGCTGGGTGGTAGCACATGCCTTTAATCCCAGTGCTCAGGAGGCAGAGGCAGGTGGAGTATGAGGCCAGCCTGGTCTACAGTGAGTTACAGGACAGCCAGGGCTACACAGAGGAACCCTGTCTCAAACAAACAAACAAACAAACCAACAACAACAACAAAAGGAGTGAAAAGCAGATTTAGTCAGTGTGGCCACACTAGGAAGAGGGGTCCAGTGGCCCCCAGTCCATTTTGGAGGTACTTAAATGAGATTCAGGTATAAGCAGAAGAAGAGCTGGGATGGGTGGTATCATGGGCAAGGCGTTGTCATTGTGTCAGCTCTGGGTCTTCAAGGTGGCCAAAAATGATCATCTCAAGGCAGTCAGTCTGGCTCCTACAAGCTGACCACTTCTGCTTAGGGGTTGAGCCTTCCCTTTGGGGGTAGTTGTCATCCAACAAGCTTACTAGTTATTGTGGCCATGTAAGGAGTCACTGCTTCCTCTTAGAGGAGCAGATTTCAAGCATCTAGTCTGGCCTCAGTATCCCCACTGTGCTACATCCCCAGCCTGTGCTTTTTTCTTGTTAATCTTTCAGTATGGGATCTAATGTTTTCTTTTGTTATTTTGAGATATGGTCTAATGTAGTCCAGGTGGAGTTGGGGTGGACTGGGACAGCTCACTTATCCCCCAGCTTCCATCTCTGGCGACGCTGGGGGTGACAGACCTGGGTGCTTCCTGCACTCTATTCTAGGCCAGGCTTGAGATCAAACTCAGGCCTTCAGGTATGTCATGCTGGCCTCTACCATGAGCCACATGGCTACCCTCTTCTTTGATATGGTAGTGTAGGCTATGACTATTATGGTAGACTAGAACAGTGTTTTGATCCTGCAGTAGCACGTGTCAGTCTTAGACTGACTTCCCCATTCCTGGGTGAGTCACCAACCATATCTGTCAAAATAAAGCCATCAGGCAATTCTTCCTCCTCTGCTTACTACAACAGGCAGGAAGGGCTATCTCAGTTCCTCCTAGTTCTCTGCTTGCTGAGGTTCTCTCTCTCTCTCTCTCTCTCTCTCTCTCTCTCTCTCTCTCTCTCTCTCTCTCTCTCTGTCTCTCATTCTGTCTCTCTCTCCCTCCATCCCTCTCTCCTTCTCTCTCTCTCTCTCTCTCTCTCTCTCTCTCTCTCAGTCTCTCTGTCTCTGTGTGTCTCTTTCTGTCTCTGACTGTCTGTCTCTGTCTCTGTCTCTCTGTCTCTCTCTGTCTCTCT
>OU015755.1:85035902-85072768 GCA_907169655.1 Acomys percivali | reverse complement strand
TGTGTGTGTGTGTGTGTGTGTGTGTGTGTGTGTGTGTGTGTGTGTGTACATGTAAAGTGTGGATGCTTGCTCCCATGTATGTATGTCAGTGCACATGCATATGGACATCAAAGGTGAACAACATCAGATGTTGTAGAAGGAAACTCTTGTGTATTTGTTGGATGTAACACAACTGTCAGTTAAAAAACTTACACCCTATAGCCGAGGCAGGAAATAGGCAGGACATTCAGAAGGCAGAAGGGATTCTGGAATAGAGCCATCTTAAGATTCAGCTGGCAAGATGTAAGGAAGATGGATCCATGATACCTGAGCCCAGGTCACCAGCCACACGACGGAATGTAAATTAGTATAAATAAGTTATTTTAAGTTACAAGCTGGTCAGGGAAGAGCCTAGCTATATGGCTTAGGAATCTGTATAATATTTAATGAGTCTCATGTGTCATTATTCTGGGAGCTTAAGGACTGAAGGAAAAAAATCTCATACTACGAGGTATCTTTCATGCTCTCTCTCTACCTTGTCTATTGAAGCAGCATCTGTCACCTGAACCCAGAGTCCACCGAATTCAGCTAGACTAGCTGGCCAGCTTGCCCTAAGGATCCCTTGTGTCCAGCCTCTAAGCTCTAGTATTACAGGCAGATGCTATGGTCACCAGGCGTTTTTGTGTGTACTGGTTAGCTTTTTTTTGTTGACATAACACGAGCTAGAGTCATGTGGGGAGTGGGAACCTCAAATGAGAAGACTCCGCCATTGGATTGGCTAGTGGGCAAATCCGTGCAGACAATTTCTTGGCTACTGCTCGATGTGGGAGGGTGCAGCCCAGTGCCGGGGGTCCTGGCTTGTATAAGGAAGCAACTAGCAAGCCATGTAAGCAGCTTCCTCCACTGCCTCTGCTTCAGTTCCTGCCTCCAGGCCCTGACTTCCTTTATGACTGTTACCTGGAAATGTAAGCCAAACAAACCCTCTCCTCCCAGGCTGCTTTTGGTCATGGTGTTTATTACAGCAATAGAAAACAAACCGGGATAGCATGAGTGTTAGGACATCTAAACTCCCATCCTCATGTGTTGAATCAATGGGTTTTTTTTCCCTAAGCCCACTCTAGCCCCCAAATGAGACCTGTTACCTTTATTCATAAGCTTTAAAGCTCTATAGCTGGGCAGATACTCATCTAGTCTAACCTGACTATCCCAGCGTGGCCTACCTCCCAGGCTTTGCCCCGTTACCTGCCCAGTGACTTTGTTCTCTCTCTCCCTCTGCTCTATCTAGAACCTCCAGCTGGGATTGCAAGTCCTGCCTTAACTCTCCTGCCCGCTATAGGCTGTTCAGCTCTTTATTAACTAATCAGAGATGATGGGGAACCATTTTTGTTTGTTTTTTCAAAGACAGGGTTTCTCAATGTAGCCTTGGCTTTCCTGTGGACCAGGCTGGCCTTGAACTCACAGGGATCCATCTGCCTCTGTTTCCCCAGTGCTGGGATTACAGGCATGCACCATGCCTGCGCACCTAGCTTGGAGAAGAATTTCTACACAACGTTAAAACGGGAAGGTCTTCAATAGTAATGGCAATACCAGAATCTGTTAGCATTTAGCTCACTGCCGGTTCAGCAGTTAACAATCAAATATACAGGCTGGGTGGTAGTAATGCTTTAATCCCAGCATTCACGGGAGGCCAAGGCAGGCAGGTCTCTGTGAGTTCCAGGCCAGCCTGGTCTACAGAGTGAGTTCCAGGATAGCCAAAGCTACACAGAGAAACCCGGTCTTGAAACAAACAAACAAACAAATAAACAAGAAAAACCCAACAACGAACAAACAATCGGATATATGGAGACACACCTTAATACAATGTGAGTGAAGGTCACCCTCTCATGTTTACATGGCACAAGCTCTCTTTCTACCCTGAACCATCTCCCTAGCCCTAAGAATACAGTTCTCTGAAGCCCAGTTCTGACATAAGAGAAATAGCTACCTCTGAAAAGGGACCAAACACAAAACCCTGCCCACAATGAAATGGCTCTAATGAGCCATTCCCTGGGAGCCCTCCCCAAGCAGCCCTTTGCATGGTTTTACAAACAATGGTGATATGAGTACCACTCTCTTATACCACACCCCTGAATCAGTAGTAGTTTGGATAGTCTCAGGCAGTGGGGGGAAGGGGGAAGCTGAGGGGGCACATTCCTGACCCCTTTGTTCTCTGCTCTTAGAGCTTCCAGACAGCCTGGAAGATGCCTCATTGCCATCCAATGTCCCTGATGCAAAGGCGCCTGGTGGTGGTGCAGGACTGCTATCCCAGCCCTCAGGAGGCAGAGAAAGCCTGGTCCAATATAGTGCATTCTATGCCATCCACGCCTGCATCGTAAGGCCCTGGTTTTTTTGTTTTTTGTTTTGTTTTTTTGAGACACGGTTTCTCTGTGTATCCCTTGCTGCCCTGGACTCACTTTGTAGACCAGGATGGCTTCGAACTCACAGCAATCCACTTGCTTTTGCCTCCTGAGTGCTGAGATTAAGGGTGTGCACTACCACACCCGGCATAAGACCCCGTCTTAAAAGTTAAAAAATAAAACAAAAAGGTCAGGAAAGTTTGCCACACAAGAGTAAGGGCCTGGATTCCATCTTTAGCACCCATGTTTTTAAAATCCGGGTATGCTGGGTTATAGTTTAATCCTAGTGTTGAGGAGGTAGAGACAGGCAGATCCTAACCAGCCCCACCTCCTTGGCCAACTCGAGGCCAATCAGAGAGCCTGCCTCAAAAGGCAGCGTGGAAAGTGTTTGTTGAACGACAGCTGAGGTTGCCCTCTGGTTTCCCTCTAGTTCCCACGTGTCGGCACACATGTGACCGGATACACACACAAAGCACCTTGAAGAAGTAGGATTGCGTTTCCTTTCCTTGCAATCCTGCCCAGCTTTCCCAGCTACTCAGGATGCCAGGCTCTCTCCCTGTGCTGCTATTTCATTAAGAATTACATCTCTTAGGGGGATCTCCTCCCCCTGTATATGCTCATAGGGTATCAAGTCTCTTCTTGGTAGCCTGCTATCCTTCCTCTGAGTGCCACCAGGCCTTGCCATCCAGGGAGCGTGGTCAAATATAGGGCACCAGAGTTTGTGTAAAAGTCAGACCCCACTCTCCATTGAGATGTAATATGAATAAATTAATAAAATATTTTTTTAAAAAAAAAAGAACTACATCTTGCCCAGAGGGCAGTGGTGGCACATGTCTTTAATCCCAGCACTAGGGAGGCAGAGGCAGGTGGATCACTGTGAGTTCGAGGTCAGCCTGGTCTACAAAGCAAGTCCAGGACAGGCAGGGCTACACAGAGAAATTCTGTCTCGATAAACCAAAAAAAAAAAAAAAAAAAAAAAATCACATCTCACCCCCAACCCCACAGGGCTGGTCCCTGCTACTGTCCTTGGATCCTATCCAGGGCCCTGATTTAAGAGATATTACAATGTTTTGTTTTAATAAATGCATTGTAACCAGAGGCCCCGTAACCACAATATCCTGCCTGGCTGCTCCTCCAAAGCTGAGAGCTGAGAGAAGTGCTTTGGCAGCTTACATTCTGGGGGCTCAGGAGCCAGGATGGGGTCTGAGTGGGCCTTGGGGAGACAGTCCTTCTGTACCCTCTCCAACTCCCTTTTGAGCCATTCAAGTAACTGCTCCACCACTCACAGCCAGCACTTTCCGTCCCCTCCTCCCTAGTGACCTTGCATAATTCCCATCTGATGTGCCTCACCCTTGCTTAGAAGATAAAGTCAGAATAGCCTGCTCACGTCACCAAGGCCACTGGGATCCTGCACGTGTCTGCCCCACAGACCTCCTTTACCCAGCACTCTGGCCACACCAAGCCACTGAAACCTCTGAAAATACCTCACAGCAACTGCTTAAGAAATGCTCTTTCCTGCTCTGCCTGGTGGCACAGGCCTGTAAATCACAGGGAGGCAGAGGCAGATGGATCACTGTGAGTTCGAGGCCAGCCTGGTCTACAAAGCGAGGCTAGGACAGCCAAGGCTACACAGGGAAACCTTGTCTTGAAAAACAAAAAAAAGAAGGAGGAGGAGGAGAAAGAAGAGGAAGAAGGAAGCAAAGAAGGGGGGGAGAGAGAGAGAGAGAGAGAGAGAGAGAGAGAGAGAGAGAGAGAGAGAAATGCTCTGTCCCCATAAGGAGGATAAGAACCGATACTAGATCTGCAGAGGCCTGTGCAGCGACCACATGCTGGGGCAGCTGCCCAACCTTCCTGCTCCCAGACAGACTTAGTCATTCTCTCTGCTTCCATGGTGTTTTTTCATGCCCCATCTGTCATCTGTCCATCTGGACCAGATGCCATCACACTTCCTTCAAGTTTTTTGCTCAGCTTGCATAGTAGGGACAGAAGTAGAGATAGGGATGTGTATGTAAATGACTAAATGACAGAGCCAGGCGGCGGTGGTGGCAGCACACGCCTTTAATCCCAGCACTCGAGATACAGAGGCAGGCCGACCTCTGAGTTCGAGGCCAGCTTGGTCTCCAAAGTGAGCCCAGGACACAGCCAGGGCTACACAGAGAAGCCCTGTCTTGAAAAACAAAACAAAGCAAAAAGACAAAAGAGACCACTGTCTCACATTATACATGAAAAATTCCCAGCCTCTGTTGAAAACGTAGAAGACTTGGAAGTCTAATGTGATGGCCACTCCTGTCAGTCATCCTAGCACCCAAGAGGCAGAGGCAGGGGGAGCAGGGGCTCAAGGTACTCTTGGGCTACATAATGATTTTGAGGCCAGCCTGAGATATATGTCTCAAAAAAACAAACAAACACAAAAACAAAAAACCTGGGCCAGTGAGATGACTCTCTGGGTAACAGAACTTATCCCAAGCCTGACGACTGGCCGGAGTTTAATCCCCAGTGTTCACATGACAGAAGAACTTACTCACTCCCTCAAGTTGATCCATGACCCCCTCCACACACAGTATTATTATATTTATTAAAAAGCATTGCATTTATCATTATAATAATACTATATTTATTATGATTATTATGATAACTGCAATTCTTTTCATGAGAAGACAGGAAGATGCTTGAGAGATGGCTCAGCAGTTAAGAGTACTTCCTGTGCTCTTTCCAGCCAACACCAAGCGATGGAGAGAAAGCCCTATAACCATACTAGGGAGTATGAGCTGGGGCAGTCTGCTGCCAACGCTAAGACTGGCCCTTGTCACATACACACAGTCCGAGTTTTAGGAGACAATGAGAAGAGCTGTGCCCTGAGATTGGGATGTGGGGAGCTTTTCCTGAGGCTCTGAATGTTGTACTCGGAAAAAACAAGGATCATTGATGTTATCTACAATGTATCCAATGACAGGCTTGTCCACGTCAAGACCCTATTGAAGAACTGCATCATGTTTATTGACAGCACTCGGACAGTGTTATGAGTCCCTATGAGCTGCCCTTAGGCCACAAGAAGGGGACAAGCTGACTCCTGAGGAGGAAGAGATTTCAAACAAACAAACAAAAACAAACAAAATGATCAAAGAAAATTCAGAAGAAATATGAGGATGAGAGAAAAGAAAATGCCCAAATCAGCAGTCCTCTGGAGGAGCGGTGGAGGGCAAGGAACTGGAGTTCTGTCTGCGGAAGATCAAAGCCTGGAAAGGCAAATAAACCATCTCTCATAGCTCATGTAATAAAGGTATTTGTACTGGATGGTAATGGCGCATGCCTTTAACAAAGCACTTGGGAGGCAGAGGCAGGCTGATCACTGTGAGCTCGAGGCCAGCCTGGTCTACAATGTGAGTCCAGGACAGCCAAGGCTATACAGAGAAACCCTGTCTTGAAAAACCAAACCAAAACAAAACAAAGCAAGTCCAGGACAGTCAAGATTACACAGAGAAACCGTCTTGAAAAAAAAAAAAGTATTTATTCTATAATTTTTTTTTCAAAAAAAAATTTTTTTAAAGAGCACTTGCTGCTCTTGTGGAAGACCTGGGTCCAGTTCCCATCACAAACACAGGAAGCTCACAACCATTCTTATCTCCAGTTCCAGGACCTGATGTCCTCTTCTGATCTCCGTTAGTAGCAGGCATGCAAGCAGTACATACACACAGATGCAGGTAAAGCTCTCATACACACAAAACAAACATAACTTTAAAAAAACAAACATTTTGAAATAAGTAGAAAACAAAAAAAAAGCACCACAAGGAAGGTCAGTCACTAGAGTGGTCTGTACCATGACGCACATGCGGTGGTCAGAGGTCAGAGGACAGCTTCTGGGGGAGGTCCATTCTCTCATCATGTGGGTCCTGGGGATTGGATTTGAATGTCTGGCTTGGTGGCAAGCCCCTTCTGATCCCCTGAGCCTGCTCACCTGCCTCATGCTTTGGCTACTTTAATAAGCATCTCTGCGGTGGTTTGAATGAGAATGACTCCCCATACGCCCACATATAGTTGGTGGAACTGTTTTGGAAGGATTAGGAGGTGTGGCCTTGTTGAAGGAGGTGAGTCATTGGGGGTGAGCTTTGAGATTTCAAAAGTCCATGTCAGGCCCTGTCTCTGTCTCTGCCTCTGTCTCTGTCTCTCTGTCTCTCTCTGTCTCTCTGTCTCTCTGTCTGTCTCTCTCTGTCTCTCTCTCTCTGCCTCCCTGTCTCTCTCTCTGTCTCTGCCTCTGTCTCTCTCTGTCTTTGTCTCTCTGTGTCTCTGTCTCTCTCTGTCTCTCTGTCTCTCTCTCTCTCTCTCCCTGCTGCCTGTGGATCAGGAGGCAGCGCTCTTGGCTACTACTGCAGTGTCTTTGCACGCTCTCTGCCATGATGATAACAGACTAAGCCTCTGAAGCTATAAGAAGACACCAGTTAAATGCTTTCTCTTATGAGAGTTGCCTCGGCCATGGTGTCCCTTTGCAGCAATGGAGCAGCGACTAAGACACGGGGTTTCATTGTGTAGCCTAGGCTTGCCTGGAACACCCAGTGATTCACCCCCCCACACCCCCCTTTCAGCTCCCTGGTGTTTGGACTGCAGGTGTAAGCCACCATGCCCAGCTCACTGCTGTCTAACACTCTTTGGAGGAGCATTGCTCTGAGAGGCCTTATGCTGTTCGTCACGCTGGGTCTCTTCCATTTTGTTTGTTTGTTTGTTGTTTTTGTTTTTTGAGACAGGGTTTCTCTGTGTAGCTGTGGCTATCCTAGACTTGCTTTGTAGACCAGGCTGGCCTCAAACTCACAGTGATCCACCTGCCTCTGCCTCCCGAGTGCTGGCATTAAAGGAGTGTGCCACCACTCCCGGCTGGGTCTCTTCCATTAATTCACCTTTCAGAGAGTTTGTGGCCCTGACTGACACTGGTTTTGGTGCCCAGGATTCTGGAGCGATGATTTTCAAAGCTATTATCTTCGTCCCACACCCCACGCTCAGAGAGTAGCTCAGAGAAGACAGATAGGAAGGAGTTCCTTGTCCTAGATTCTGACACTATTGTCCCTATTCCTGCTGCATCCGACTTGTCTGCTGGCAAGCGTGCTGTGTCTGTCCCAAGGAGAGAAGAACACGTCTGTCACAGATCTCATGAGCTAAGAAAAGCTATCGACCCAGCCTTCTGGAAGCCTCATAATGAAAGTGGGTGCCATTTATTTGCAGGGGTGTTACAAAAAACAGGTTTGGGAGAGCATTCTGCCTGGGCTCTGGGCCTTGTACTAGCATTGTCACTCTTTGACATATATTTTTATTCCATTTATTGAGAGAGAGAGAGAGAGAGAGAGAGAGAGAGAGAGAGAGAGAGAGAGACTGTGCCTGTGCCCATGCACACTTGCATGGCCCACATATGGAGGTCAGAGGGCAAATTTTAGGAGTTAGTTCTCTTTGCACGATGTGGGTCTAGGGACTGAACTCAGGTCACCAGCTTAGTGGCAAGCATCTTTACTCACTGAGCCATCTTGCTAGCCCACTTTGTAATTTTAATTAATTTTATTCTGAGACAAAGTCTCACCCTTTTTTTCTTTTCTTTTCTTTCTTTCTTTCTTTCTTTCTTTCTTTTATTTATTTATTTTTTTCGAGACAGGGTTTCTCTGTGTAGCCTTGGCTATTCGTGGACTTACTCTGTAGATCAGGGTGGCCTCGAACTCACAGCAATCTGCTTGCCTCCGCCTCCCAAATGCTGGGATTAAAGGCATGCACCACCATGCCCGGCTGTAGGTCTCACTCTTGTAGCGCAGACTGACTGGCCTCCAACTTGTGGGCTAGCCTTTTACCTCAGCCATGTTTGTTCTCTTTTCACAGTGTGAGTCCTGGAAATGGAGCTCTGGTCAGGTTTGGAGACAACTGCCTTTACCCACTGACCCGTTTAGCAGGCTTTTTTTTTTTTTTTTTTAATTATTAAGATAAAGTTCTACTCTGTAGCCTAGGCCTGGAATCCACAGTGATGCTCCAGCCCCAGCTTCCTGAGTGCTGGGGTTACAGACACCACCAGTGCCTTCAGAGGTTAAAAGAGAGTGTCAGATGCCCTGGAGCTGGAGTTACAATATGTCTTAGCCGCTAAGACATCTCTCCAACCCCTTCGCTTTGCGCAAACCAACTGGCTCAGTGACAGGGTATCATATAGCCAAGCCTGGCCGCACACCCCCTATATGCCTCAGACTGTCCTGGGACTTGTGATTTTTTTTTTTTGCCTCCACCTCCCCAGAACTGGGGCTACAGGAGAGTGTGCCACCATGCCTCCTTTAATTGTTTTCATTCTTTTCCCTCTCAGCACTTTCTCATCAGAGGCTCCTGAGAAACATCTGTTGCTCCTCGGGATCCCTGCTGCCACGGCCTCGACCTCAGGTGCTTCTGGCGTGAAGCGCCGCTGGCACCTGCCCTGGCCCAGCCCCGGCCCGGGACCCGGCCCCGCGCAGGCCCTGCTCTTCCGGCATTTAAGGCGCGCAGCCGGCAAGGCTGCAGCTCCGGGGCGGTTGAGAGTCGCAGCCGGCGGGACGCACGGAGCAGGATGGGCTGTAGGCACAGCCGACCCAGACGCTGCAAGCGCGAGGAGAAGGTACCGGGCGCCGGGACATGGAGGTCTACCTTAGGGGGCGCTCATAGGGACAGCAGAGGACACCGGATGGACAACAGTTGGGGGCTGGCACGGAGACCCGGGTGCGCGCGGGAGGGGGGGAGGTACTCTGTTGACCCATTCAGCCCCGGACAAACTACAGCTGAACCAGCTGTCCGGGCGGGGAAGTGACTGGCGTGTCCGTGGCAGGTGGCCTTAAGTGTGGGGCTATCACTGTGTGGACGAGGACTGGACTCTTGACCACTCTGAGCCTTGAGCTAAGGTTTATGGCCCGCAGTCTCCGAGTGGTCCACCGCCTCGCAGCTACAGCATCACCTGAGACCTGTTGGAAGCCTAAATTCCCAGGTGCGCCCCAAGGGTTGCTAGACACAGTCTGCCCCTTAAACGCGTTTCGCCTTGGATCACTGCACCCTTTAGAGCCTGGGAAACGGGTCGAGGCCTCCTGCAGGGTTCAGAACAGTGCGTGGGCTGCCCTGGGTGGGTGGGAGGGGCCAAAGAGGGAGGCAATCTGTAGTCTCCTGCAGCTCTCTCCGCCCTTCCTGTCCCTCCCTCTGGGGCCTGAAGCTGGGTTAGGGCCCAAGAGACTGACTCAGGTTTCTGCCCCCTTGAGGTCTGAGAAACCTCTGGAGGACAGAGCTTGGATCCGCGGCCCTGTCCACAGAGGGCAGCAGGAGGCCCCAAGAAGGGAAAAGGACCCTGGAGTCCTAGTTCTTTGCCCTAATTACACTCTGCCAATCACTCCACCCAGGGTGGGGGCGGCCAGCCCTTGAACTTGATCAGTCCCCGTTGCGAAAGTGACTAATTTTGCAGTGAACTTCATTCAGCTCTTTAGTCTTTCGATCATCTCTGTCTATCTGTCCCGAGCTTTGTCAGTCTCTCTCTTTTCTCTCTGAACCCTCTCCTGCACTTCCAATGACTTCTTTTTAGTCTTTTTCTTTTTCTCCCCAGCCCCCTTTTTTGAGGCAGGGTTTTGTGGAGCCCAGGCTGGCCTCACACTAGTAATCCAACGGCCTCTCCCTCGCAAGTGCTGAGATAAATGGCCTGCCCCATTATACCAGGCAGGGTTTTTTGTTGTTGTTTTTTTTTTTTTTTAGTTTTTGAGACAAGGTCTCAATACATAGCCCAGGTTGGCCCCAACTTTTCAGTTTTTCTTAGCCTCCCCAATGATGAAATAATAGGCATGGCCTACGGTACTTTCTAGTGGTTTCTCGATGGCTACAAAGTCCTTCACCTTTGTTGCATCAAATAGCCTGGCATGTCTGCCCTAGACCTGTGTGGGCTTGCTGGGGTCAGTTGTTTGTGATGCCTGTTAGCAGGACAGTGGGCTGCCTTTTGGCTAAGTTTCCACCTGTACCTGCCCTTCCTGGTCGCAGCTTTTGCTTATTTTCCAATGTTGGTGTCAAGTGCTGAGCACCCAGTCCACCCACGAAGGCTGGCAAGACCCCTGGGGGATGGGGCTCCAAAATAGAAGCTCAAGAGCCACAAAGGGTCAGACCGCAATAGTGACTCACCCTGAGCGTTTTCACTTCCTGCTGTGCTTCAGGAGGGCCCTGGGAACCAGGCTGAGCTCTGAAATGAAGCGTCCCCACATTACAGGGGTGGACCCTGAGGCTCGGAGAGGAGTGATGGGAGGCGGGTGGCTCTTAGGAGGCAGGGGTCCAGAGGGACAATGGCTCAGTGGTTGAGAGTCCTGGCCCTTCTCCCAGAGGACCCAGATTGGATTCCCAGTACCCACGTGCCAGTTCACAACCATCCGAAAGCTCAGAACCATGAGATCCTATACCTTCTTCTGGCCTCTGTGGGCAGCTGCATGCATGCATGTGGCACACAGACACATGCAGGCAAAACACCCATACACGTAAAAAAAAATTTTTTTAATGCTTTTCTTAAAAAAAAAAAATAGAGAAGAGTAGGGAGTGGTGGTTCACACCTTTAATCCCAGCACTCAGGAGGCAGATCACTGTGAGTTCAAGGCCAGCCTGGTTTACAATACAAAGCGAGTCCAGGACGGCTAAGGCTGAACAAAAAAACCCTGTCTTGAAAAACAAAACAAACCAAAACAAACAAAATACACACACACACACACACACACACACACACACACACACACACATGTATACATAAGACTTGCTGGGTGTGGTGGCACACAACTTTAATCAGGAAGCAGAGGCAAGTGGATCTTTGTGAGTTAGAGGCCAGCCTGGTCTACAAAGTGAGTCTAGGACCGCCAGGACTACATAGAGAGACCCTGTCACATACATACATACACGCACGCACGCACGCACACATGCACGCACGCGCATGACTGGCTTTCTTCACATGCCTTCTAGCCTTCCTGACTCCCTGCTGCCTTGCGCAGTGCAAGGAGCAGGTGCTGAGGAGTGCAGTGAGGGCTAACTGGGAGGCAGGCCAAGGCTTAGCCTGGCACGCAGCAGGAGAGCCTCCCGGGACTGGAGGAAGGCTTCTTGGGTGGGGAAGTTTGGCAGGAGTTCTCCCAATCAAAGCCAAGGGCTTAAGGGAAGTTGAGCACCGGAAAGCCCAGGATGTAGGGTTTGTGCAGAGTAGGGTGGCTGGTGGCAGTGAAGGTCGCCAAGCCTTTATGGGAGCTCCCCAGGCTTGGGGCAGGGTCTCGATGGTTAAGACCTCCATAGTACCTCTGGTGCACAGATCGAAGGAGCCGATGAGCTCTGTGCTCTGTGGCTTGACTGACCAGGCACTGTAGACATGGTGAAGAGGCTAGGTCATTGCTATCTCGGGACCTGCTAATATCCTGGGAATAGGAGCTGGGGCTGTAGTTCAGTGGGTGGAGCTCTGGCTTCCATCCCCAGCACCACATAAACTGGGCATGGTGGTAGATGCCTCTAACCCCAGAACTTGGAATGTAAGGTAGGAAGTTCAGAAGCTCAGGCTCATCCTCAGCTACCATGAGTTCAAGGCTCTCTTGGTCTACATAAAAAGTCTCAGGCCAGAGAGGGCTACACAGTTAAACCCTGCTTCAAAAAAAACAGGGAACAACAACAACAAAAAGTGGGCAACAGCAACAAAAACTTCATGCCTCCACACAGGCTCCCTTATTTTATGTCCTAATGCTTTAAGTAAAAAAAAAAACAAAAAAACAAAAAAACAAAAAAAAACATAACAATGTAATTTTTGCACTGGTGTATGAGCTCCTGTGGTCTTGTTCAGTTCACAGATAGACTGAGTAGCCTTGCCAGTGACTTGGCCTTTCTGGCTCAGTGTAAGGTAGGCCCAACGTTGGCTTCTGTATTGTCTACGTTTGTTCTACAAAGATGTTGAAAGGTTGAGTGTACTAAACAGCCCCTTGGCCTGAGTGGCAGGTGGTGCACCCTCAAATGGGCAAGTGAGACTTAGGATTTATTTTTTATAAGACAGGGTGTCTCTGTGTAGCCCTGACTGTCCTGGAACTCACTCTGTAGACCAGGCTGGCCTCAAATTCGGAGATCTGTCTGCCTCTGCCTCCTGAGTGCTGGGATTAAAGGTGTGTGCGCCACCACTGCCCAGCAAGACATAGAATTAAAGTTGTGACTTAAAGGTGTCATTGCCTGTGGTTCACTGAAGCATAGGAGTCTGTGAGGACAACAGACATAATGCTTGCTTAGGTGGACAGGCATAGGGACATGCAGCCCACAGCTAGCCTTGGGACCTCTGGTGTCAAGGAGGGAAAAATCTGTTCTCTGCTGAGGTAGGATGAAGGATCATGGCCACTGAGAGAAGCTACAGAGAGCCAGATTTCCATTTCTTGTTTGGAAATGGTTGGGGGAAAAAAAAATGGTAGTGAGTTCCTCATTACTAGACGGGTTCAAGCAGAGGCCAGATGCCATCTGAGTAAGAACAGTAAAGGTAACACAAGTCCCGAAGAGCAAACATTTACAAGTCCATTATGGAAATCTGGTTCTTCTGATCATTTGCACTTTTAAGACTAAGTTTCAAATTTTAGAAAGGTAGGAAGAAATTTGGAAATTACTCCCAAGCTCACTACTAAGAAAAAGCCTTTACAAAATACACTGGATGGAATTCTCAAAGGATTAAGAAGATATTTTAAAACAACAACAAATTTAGGCGGGCATGGTGGCTCATGCTTTTAATCCCAGCACTCAGGAGGCAGAGGCAGGCAGCTCTCTATGAGTTCAAGGTCAGCCTGGTCTACAAAGTGAGTCCAGGACAGCCAGCGTTTGTTACACAGAGAAACACCGACTGGGAAAAAAACATAGTTAATTAATTAATTAAAAAACTAAAAAACCAATTTAAGCTGGGGTGGGAGGTGGGGCACGGGTATGTGCACATCTTTAATCCCAGCACTCTGGAGACAAACTCTGGGAGTTTGAGGCCAGCCCGGTCTAGAGTTTCAGAACAGCCAGAGCTACACAGAGAAACTTTGTCTTGAAAAACCAAAACCAAAACCAAACCAAAAAATGTAAAAGGAAATAGCCTGAGTTTTTACATATATCATATAACTGACAGTGACTATATTTATAAATCTAGCAGTGTTTGGTTGCTTGGCTGGTTTTCTAGATTTGTGTGTGTGTGTGTGTGTGTGTGTGTGTGTGTGTGTGTAAGAGTGTGAGAGAAAGCAGGGAGGAAAGAGGAGAAAGAGAATGCATGCCACATGTGTGCCAGCAGCACCCTGCACACACACATCTGTCAGATCCCCAGCTGTAGTTACAGAAGATTGTGAGTTACCCAACATGGGTCCTAGAAACTGAACTTCGGTTCTCTGGACAGCCAGCAAACGTGCTTAACCGCTTAGTCGTCTCTCCAGCCCTAAATCTGGGACTCTATTGCATATGATTATTTTCTGGTGCTCTTCCAGGGACATTTCCCCACACGAGATTGTTCGTGGAAACTTTTATTTGAATGGCTGCCTAAGGTCCTGGCCATTATCCTCCTTGGTTAGCCGGTTTGTGTATGCGCATGGGTTCTTTACAGACCTCCACCTTTGCTAGTTATGAATTTCCTCTTTTCCCCCCTAACCTGGGGCACAGTGACTTTTTCTCTAGGTTAGAAATTGTCACGAAGGCAATGGTGTCTTGGCTGGAGCTTGAAGATGGGTAGGGAATGAGACCTTCTCTGGATAACCGCAATGTGCAAGGGGTGTGTGTCCCAGGCAGAAGAAATACAGGTCACGTTTGACCTTTTCCCCTGGTGTTGCCGAAGGCATGTTAGTCAGGGAACGTGAGAGGAGCTGCCCGCCTGGTCATGCAGCAGCTGTCCCTGCGCCTTCTGCAGCAGCCATCACTGACACATCACACCAGCATGCACACAGCCTCTGTTTCAACCATCACAGAGGCACTGGCTCTCACGTGGCATCTGAGCCAATAATGCCCTATAAATCATTCGGGATGGATCCAAGGCAAGCATCCACACGGCGAGCTCTCTAAAAGACTCATGGGGTTCAGCAGCACTTCTCAAGCGTTATACAGCTAGACTTTTCAACCTAAAATGCACTAGAAACATTCCTGGGAGTTAGGGGCTGGGGACAGGACCCATCTGGGAAAGTCCTTGCTTAGGATGCACAGGCTCTTGGGTTCCAACCGTAGCACTGCATAAAACTGGGTGTGGTGCAGGTGCCTTTAATCCCTGAACTGGGGAAGTAGAGGCATGAGAATCAAGAGTTCAGAGTTGCCGGGTGGTGGCTCATGCCTTTAGTCCCAGACTTGGGAGGCAGAGGCAGGCGGTAACCTAAGTTCGAGGTCAGCCTGGTCTATAAAGTGTGTTCTGGAATAGTCAAGACTACACAGAAAAAACCCTGTATTGAAAAGAGAGTTAGAAGTTATCTTCAGCCATCTAGTGAGTTTGAGGGTAGCCTGAGCTACCCTGTATAACAACCTGACTCAGAAAAAAATCCCTAGGAATCATTGCCTTTGAGATCAACCTCTTTGGTGACATGCCTTCTGAGCTCATACATGTTCTTAACTCTGATTTTTTGGTGTGTGTGTGTGTGTGTGTGTGTGTGTGTGTGTGTGTGTGTGTTTGAACTTACAGAGAGTTAGGATCTTTCCCCAAGAACCTGACATGCCCCAGACTCCTGTAAACGCACCCACATTTGCCTCCGTCAGTGTTATGCTTGAGCCTGTGTGTCCTGTCTGTACCAATATCCTAAAATGTTGATAAAGTTCAAGTTAATTGTGCAGGAGAGCTGTTTGAGTCCAGCTTGTGTGTCACTGGGTGGCAGGGACTACACCTGACATGTATACTCATAGATCATACAATAAAGTCTGCACTCTGCCTGGAAACAAGATATTGAAGGCAGGTCTCAAAATTACAAGTGTTGAAGCTCGTGGTGGACCAGGCATGGTGACACATGGCAATGGTTGTGGCACTGGGGAAGCGGGGCAAGAGGATCAAGAGTTCAATGTCATCTTTACTATATAGCAAGTTGGTAAGCAGCCTGTTCTAGATGAGACCCTGTCCCTTCCCCCCTTCCCCCTTCCCTCCCAGACAGGGTTTCTCTGTGTAGCCTTGGCTATCCTAGACTCTGTAGGCCAGGCTGGCCTTGGACTCAACAGCGATCCTCCTGCCTCTGCCTCCCAAGTGCTGGGACTAAAGGTGGGCACCACCATGCCGGGTGAGACTGTGTCTCTAAAAATCTAAATTAAAGCCTGCCTTAGCGAGAGTAGGATCTTGTGCTATAAAGCTGAGAGAATACAGTTCAGACTGACCCCTCATAAGAACTTAGCTTTCCATTCTCAAGGCCTACATGGTATGTCCCACCCCAGCACTGTGAGCTGCCTTCTCAGGATGCTCCGAACACCTCTTGGGCCCCGTGATGCGGCCCACTCTTCAATGTTCCCTTCTGGGTCCTTAGGCATCTCCCACTGTTCAGTGACTGCCTTAGCCATTGTTATATTCCAGGAGAGTTTGTTTCTGTTTGTCACAGAGTCTCACTATGTGCTCCAAGTTGCTCTAGAACATGAGAGTGTCCTGCCTTGGATGACAGTCCTGTACCGCCACGCCCAGCTCTACTTCCTTTTTTTTTGTTTGTTTTTTTGAGACAAGGTTTCTCTGTGTAACAGAGCCCTGACTGTCCTGGACTCTCTTTGTAGACCAGGCTGGCCTTGAACTCACAGAGATCTGCCTGCCTTTACCTCCCGAGTGCTTACAGGCGTGTACCACCGTACCCAGCTTGGCTCTACTTCTTTTAGATGAGTGAATGGTTTTGTGTGATACTCAGCCCCGTTAGAGTCTCAGGCCTTTAGGTGGGCTATGAGGCTGGCTTCTGCACTTTCCAATTGCAGATGTCCTACTCTGTGCACCCTATAATCTTGATAGGGGGACATTTCCCTGCATGCAGTGAGACTATGAGACCAGGGAGCACACTGATGGGAGGGGACAGTTGTGCTGGCATCCTCTCCTCCTAGGGCAGATGTTCTCAACCTGTGGGTCATGACCCTTTGGGTCAAACGACCCTTTCACAGGGGTCACCTAAGACCACCGGAAAACAGATATTACATGATGACAACTCATAACAGTAGTAAAATTACAGTTATGAAGTAGCAACAAAAATAATTTTATGGTCACCGCAACATGAAGAACTGTAGTAAAGGGTCATACTATTAGGAAGGTTGAGACCCACTGTCCTAGGCACTTGACTGTTATACTGTCCTGGGCTGGTGGCTGGAAAACAGGATAGTAAGGACGACTCCAGGTTTGCCCTCATCCTCATAAGCAAGTAACCCCCTTTCCTCTCCACAGCTCTGCGGGCCCCATGCCTGCCATGTTTCTCAGACACAAAGCAAGAACCTCCTTCAGTCTGAGCTCTTGGGTTGTGCTGGACATTGTAGGTTCTACCACTGCGTGTGCACAGTGGCACACAAATGGAGGACAAAGGACAACTTAGGGCAATCACTGTGTGGCCCTGAGATTGAATTCAGGTTGTTAGGCTTGGTAGAAAACTCTTTTATCCACCGAGCCATCCATTTCACCTGCCCTACTTTGGCTTTTTTTTCCCCCAAGACAGGGTTTCTCTGTGTAGTCTTGGCTGTCTTAGACTCACTCTATAGTCCAGGCTGGCCTTGAACTCACAGCGATCCACTTGTCTCTGCCTCCCAAGTGCTGGGATTAAAGGCATACACCACCATGCTCAGCTACCTTGGCTATTTTTATTAACATCTCATAATCCATTTACCGAGAAGAAAACCTTTGGGACCAGAGAGATGGCTCACTGATTAAGAGCACTAACTATTCTTCTAGAGGACACAGGCCCAAGTCCAACAACCTTCAGGGCAGCCCACAACTTCTGTAACTCCAGCCTCAGGGGATCTGATCCCCTCTTCTGGCCTCTTCTGCACCAGACAGGCAAAACACTCATGCATATTAAATAGATAAATATGTAAATAAATACATATTTGTTTTTTTCCCACTTAAGAGGTTTAATAAGGAAATACAGGAATTGTCACTGGAGACACACATGGGGAAGGAGGGAGAGAAAGAGAGAGAAAGAGAGAGGTAGAGAGATCTAGAGAGGGGTAGAGAGGAGAGAGAAACAGAAGTAGAAAGAGGTAAAAAGCGATAGAGCTAAATACATATTTGAATTAAAAATTTTTTTTTTAAATAAATGAGCCTTTGGGGCTGGTGGTGAAGGTGTTTGCCTCCAAGACTAGTGACCCCCAAGGATTCATGGTAGAATAAACTGACTCCCCAAAGTTGTCCTCTGTTCTACACACAAACACACACACATAAAATAAAATAAAAATAAATACATGTATTAAAAAAAAGAAGAAGAAAAGAAGCCCATGATGATCTTGGAGCATTTGCTTTGGGGTACATCACACAGAGCAGGTAGCCATGCTTACTAAGTGATGACAGGAGTCAGTCATGACACTGATGGATTCAGTGCCCTTCTATGCCCATAGCACAAAGTCGGATTGGGTTGTTGAACTAATTCTAGAGGATGAACTGTGAGAGAAAAACCAGAAACACTTCCAGGCACATCACTTCTGGCCTGCTAATCTTTAGTAGCTTGTTCAAGACACTCCAGGTCTCTTTGGCTAAGCTGGGGCCTGGCATGGTTTAAAGTCACAGCCACTCCATCCACCTGTCTCACCGCATGACCCACGACAATGCCTGCACATTTGAGGGAAACCTAGTGAACATTCGGTCTGAAACCCCTTTGTCATGTTGCTATGGCCACCTCTTTTAATCTCTTCTGGCTGAGACAAAAGATCAGGTGTTAAATACAACTGCAGCTGAGCCTGGTGGTACTCACTCATAGTCAGAGGATTTGGGAGGTATAGAGGCAGAAGGATGATGAGTTTAAGGCCAGCCTGAGCTACATAAGATCATATCTTATTTAAATTTTTTTTAAATTTATACTTCTCTCTTATATTGAATCCAGACTGCAGTTTCCCCTCCCTTCTCTCCTCCCAGTCCCTCTTTCCCTTCACACACGCCCCCATCCATTCCTCTTCTTCAGAAAAGGACCAGCCTTCCATGGATATAGACCAAGCACGGCATATCACATTGCAGTAAGACTAGGTACCTCCCCTCATATTAAGGTTGGATGAGGCAACCCCTTAGGAGGAAAAGGGTCCCAAAAGTAGGCACAAGAGTCAGAGGCGGCTCTTGCTCCCACTGTTAGGAGTCCCACAAGAAGGACAAGATATAAAATTGTGACATGTGCAGAGGGCTTAGGTCAGACCCATGCAGACTCCCTGGTTATCGGTTCAGAATCTATGAGCCCATAGGGGCCCAGGTTAGTTGATTCTGTCGGTTTTCTTGTGGTGCCCTTTGACCCCTCTGGCTCCTACAATCCTTCCGCAGGATTCCCTGAGCTCCTCCTAATGTTTGGCTTCAGTCTTTGCGTCTGTTTCCATCAGCTGCTGGGAGAAAGCCTCACTGATGACAAATGGGCTAGGTATCAATCTATGAGTGTAGCAGAATAGTATTAGGAATCTTTTTTTTTTTTTTTTTTTGGTTCTATCCTAGATCTCCCGGCTATCCAGCCTCTGGGTCCTGACCCCTCCAGGCAGTGCCAATGATAGGCTCCCTCTCATGGCATTAGTTTCAAGTTGGACCAGTCATTGTTTGGCCACTCCCACAATTTCTGCACCACCTTTACCCAAGCACATTGGTAGGCAGGGAAAATTGTAGGTTTTGTGGCTAGATTGGTGTTCCAATCCCTCCACTGGAAGTCTTGCCTTTAGTCTGTCTGTCTCTGTCTCTCTCTCTGTCTCTGTCTCTCTCTGTCTCTCTCTCTGTCTCTCTCTGTCTCTCTCTCTGTCTCTCTGTCTCTCTGTCTCTCTCTGTCTCTCTCTCTGTCTCTCTGTCTCTGTCTCTCTCTGTGTCTCTCTGTCTCTCTCTGTGTCTCTCTCTCTCTCTCTCTCTCTCTCTCTGTCTCTCTCTCTCTGTCTCTGTCTCTCTCTCTCTTCTTGGCTTTGTTTTGGTTTTTTTTTGTTTGTTTGTTTGTTTTGTTTTTTGAAACAGGGTCTCTCTGTGTAGCCTTGGCTGTCCTGGACTCACTTTTGTAGACCAGGCTGGCCTCGAACTCACAGAGATCCATCTGCCTCTGCCTCCCAGTGCTGGGATTAAAGGTGTGCACCACCACATTCAGCTCGCCTGTAGTCTCTATATCCCCCATTGCTAGGAGTCTTAGCCAGGGTCACCCTTGTAGATTCCTGGGAGTTTCCATTGCACTAGGTTTCTAGCTTGGCCCGAAATGCTCCCTGTCAATTCTTGTTCTTTCTCTCAGTATTCTCTCTCTCCATCCTCCCCCACCTGATCACTCTTGTCCCTGTCCCCACCCCTCCCCGTCCACTCACAATAACTATTCTATTTTCCCTTCATGTGTTCCACTTGTTACTTGGCTTCTCTGAGTCTGTGGGTTGTAGCATGGTTATCCTTTACAGCTAATAACCATTTATAAGTGAGTACATACCCTGTTTGTTTTTCTGGGTCTGGGTTACTCACTCAGGATGATTTTTTTTTTTCTAGTTCCATCCATTTGCCTACAAATTTCATGATGTTATTTTTTTTAACAGCTGAATAATACTCCATTGTGTAAATATACCACATTTTCTTTATCCATTCTTTGGTTGAGGGACATCTAGGTTGTTTCCAGCTTCTAGCTATTACAATAAAGCTGCTATGAACAGTTGAGCAAATGTCCTTGTGGTAGAATGGAGCATCCTTTGGGTATATGCCCAGGAGTGGTATAGCTGGATCTTGAGGTAGATTGATTTTGAGTTTTCTGAAGACCACCATATTGATTTCCAAAGTGGCTGTACAAGTTTGCACTCATACCAGCAATGGAGGAGTGTTCCCCTTGCTCCACATCCTCGCCAGCATGAGCTGTCACTAGTGGTTTTGATCTTAGCCATCCTGACAGGTGTAAGATGGAATGTCAGTCGTTTTGATTTGCATTTCCCTGATGGCTAAGGATGTTGCACATTTGTTTCTCACGCATTTGAGATTCCTCTGTTGAGAATTGTCTGTTTAGATCTGTACCCCATTTTTAAAAATTGGATTGTTTGGTTTGTTGATGTCTAGTGTCTTTAGTTCTTTATATATTTTGGGTATCAGCCCTCTGTTGGATGTGAGGGTGGGGAAGATCTTATTCTGAAGGCTGCTGTTGTGTTCTATTGACGGTATCTTTTGCCTTACAGAGCTTTTCAGTTTCATTGTCGATCTTAGTGCCTGCACTATCAGTGTTCTCTTCAGAAAGCTGTCTCCTGTGCCAATGCGTTCAAGGCTATTCCCCACTTTTTCTCCTATCAGATTCAATGTATCTGGTGTTAGGTTGAGATCTGTGATTCACTTGGACTTGAGTTTTGTGCAGGGTGATAAATGTGGATCTATCTGCATTCTTCTACATGCAGACATCCAGTTAGACCAGCACCATTCGTTAAATATGCTTGCTTTCTTTCTTTTTTATTTTTTTTCCTATCTTTGTATAGTTTTGGCTTATTTTGTCAAAAATCAAGTGTCTGTAAGTATGTAGATTTACATCTAGGTCTTTGCTTGGATTCCATTGATTAACCAGTCTGTTATTATTTCAATACCATGTGGGTTGTTATCACTATTGCTCTGTAGTACAGCTTGAAATAAGGGATGCTGATACCTCCAGAAGTTCTTTTATTGTACACAGCTGTTTTAGCTGTCCTAGGTTTTTTGTTTTTCCATCTGAAATTGAGTTTTGTTCTGTCAAGGTCTGTGAGGAATTGTGTTGGAATTTTGGTGGGCATTGGGTTGAATCTGTAGATTGCTTTTGGTAAGGTGGCCATTTTTACTAAGTTAATCCTCCTGATCCATGAGCGTGAGAAGCCTTTCCGTCTTCTGATGACTTCTCCAATATCTTTCTTCATAGACCGGAAGGTCTTGTCATACAGGTCTTTCCCTTGCTTGGTTAGAGCTACACCAAGATTATTTTAGATTATTTGTGGCTATTGTGATGGGTGTTGTTTCCCTAATTTCTTTCTCAGCCTGTTTGTCATTTGTATATAGAAGGACAACTGTTGGTTTGTTTGAGTTAATCTTGTACCCAGCCACTTCACTGACGGTGTATATCAAGGGAGTTCCCCAGTATAATTTTTATTTTATTTTATTTTTGGTTTTTCTAGACAGGGTTTCTCCGTGATCGTCCTGAAACTCACTCTGTAGACCAGGCTGACCTTGAGCTCAAGATATCTGCCTCTGCTTCCCCAGTGCTAGGATTAAAGGCGCGACCACCATGCTAGTAGAATTTGGGGGGGGGTTCTCATGTACACTATCATATCATCTGTGAGTGGCGCTACTTTGACTTCTTCTTTCCAATTCATATCCCCTCGATCTTATTGTCTGTTGCTCTGGCCAGCGCTTCAAGCACTATGTTGACTAGATATGGGGAGAGTGGGCAGCCTCGTCTTGTCCCTGATTTTACTGGAGTTGCTTTGAGTTTCTCTCCATTTAATTTGATGTTGGCTATCCGCTTACTGTATATTGCCTTTATTATTTTTAGGCATGCCCCTTTATCCCTGAATTCTCTAAAACTTTTATCACAAAGGGGTATTAGATTTTGTCAAATCCTTTTCAGCATCTAATGAGACCATATCTTTAAAAAAAGAAAGAAAGAAAGAAAGAAAGAAAGAAAGAAAGAAAGAAAGAAAGAAAGAAAAGAAAAAGAAAAGCACAGGGACTACAGAGATGATTTACCAGCTAAGAGCACTTGTTGCTCTTCCAGAGGATCCAAGTTCGAGTCCCAGCATCCATAACTCAAGGCTTACAACTGTCAGTAACTCTAGCTCCTGGGGATAAAATCCCTTCCTATGGCCCCCTGAAGCAGCCGTATGTATGTGGCATGCACACATACATAGACACACATGTACATAAATAAAAATAAAACAGGCTGGGCAGATGACTCAACAAACAAATAAGGGCACTTGCTGCCAAGGCTGATGACCTGCGTACAGTCCCTAGGACCCACATGGTGGAGAGAAAGAACTGGTCCCCCAGGTTGAGCCCTGGCCTCCACACATGTGTGAGACACACAGACTCATACTTGCTAAATAAAATGTAAAGTGATTTACAAAACATTTTTTTTAGGGTGTAGCTCACTGGTAAAACACTTGTCTGGCATGTGGGGAGATGTTTAAAGGGTTCTGAAAATCCAGAATGGATAACAGGTGTGAGATCAGAGGCTTGAAGAACTATCTAGAAATAAAGCATGGCAGGAAGTTTTATGCAATGACTGGGCTGTATTAGTCAGGGGTCAAAGTCATGGGTCATGAGGAAAGTGGTACAGGAAACTCAGATTAAAGCCAACCCAAGCAGCCCCCGCCCAGGATTTCCTGCTCCTCCTTCCCAGCTCAGTCTTGAGCCCTTCTCCTCTTTCTGCCTCAGTTTCCTCCCTTACTGTTGAAGCAGTGGGGGAAAGCTTATGCAGGTGTGCGAGTGTTTTCTCACCAGTATCCAACTGGCTGCCTTTAACTATATACACAGGAAATAAACTCAGAATCTGACTCCAAAGTTCTGACATGTTGAATGTCAGCGAAGGAAGCTGCATAGTTTGGGACTGATGGCTTCATCAAGCTGGGTGGCTTCTGTGTGTTTGTTGTTGATTTGAGAGGGTCTCGTGTACCCTAGGTTGGCCTCAAGCTCAGTATGTAACCAAAATTGGCCTTGAATTCTGGACCTCCTGTTCTACTTGCCCCAGTATTGGGATTACAGGTAAATGTCACACCATGTCTGGCTTTAAATTGGTGGCTTAAAAAAAAAAGTTTATTTTGAGGGCTGGAAAGATGGCTCAGTGGTTAAGAGCACTCACTGGCTGCTCTTCCAGAGGGACCCAAGTTCAATTCCCAGCACCTACATGGCAGCTCACAACTGTCGGTGGCTCCAGTGCCAGGAGATCCAACACCCTCCACGGATAAATATGCAAGCAAAACACCAATGCATATAAAATAAAAATGGCTCAGCCATTAGTTATTTTATTTGTGTGTGGGAAGGGGCACATGTGGAGATCAGACCGCAGCCAGCAAATGTTGGCCTTCTCCTTCCACCATGAGGGTCCCAGGGCTCAGACTCAGGTTGTCATGTTAGTGGCAGGAGCCTTTACCCACTGAATCATCTTAATACTCCCAACAAATGCTACTTTAAATTTTAAAATAAGGGTCTAGGGAGAGGACTCAATAGATAAAGCTGTGCAATCGTGAGGACTTGAATTCAGACGCCCAGACCTCATGCAAAGACAGACTTGGTGGCACTCATCTGTAATCCCCAGAACGCCTGTGGTAAGATGGGAGGCAGAGAGAGGAGAAATCCTGGAATCTTGCAGGCCAGCTAGCCTGGAGGGATGCAGCAGAGATAAGACCCTGTCTCAAACCAGGTCAGAGGTGAGGACTGACGCCTCTGACCTCAACACACCCCATACACACCAGAAATAAATAAATTAATTAATATAATATTTATTTTTATGTGCATGAGCACACATACATGCACAGCTGTCTGCAGAGGCCAGAAGAGGGTATCGGATCCTCTGGAACAGAGATACAGGTGGTTGTGAACTACCAGATTGCCTCTCGGTGTCAGCTCCTCCCACTTGGAATAGCCCGCCCATAGCATTGTGCAGTGAACCAGACTGGGTTAGAAAGGGTGGGTTGTGGGAGGTGGGCGGGTGGGATGGGAATTTAGCCAGGGCATGTGGGTGCAATGGAGGGCCTTGGCCAGCAGTGAATGTGTGGGTATAGAAGACACATACCCCAGGAACAGCCTCAGAGAACTGGCTCAGTTTATTGGGGGGTGTGGGGTCGGAAGGGAGTCTTTATGACCCTGGGGAGCTGGGTAAGGTCTCTGGGACAAGAGACCTTGTGTGGCCATGTACAATTGACCAGAGCAGGGACACTTCATCTGCGTACTCAGGGGCTAGAGGGGGTGGGGGGAGCCTTTTAAGGTCAAACAAGGAGTCAGGCCTGATAACTGTGAGGGTAGTAAATTCTTACTGGGGTTGATAGCGAAGCAGGTTGGTGCCACGTTGGGGCAGGGGAGGGAGCCAAAGCCTGCCTTCCTCATATGAGGTATCCGAGGTTGAAACTCTCCTTCATCCTTCCCGCCATTAATCCTGGGCCATTACAGACCCACACCACATTTTGGTTCTAGGAACAGAACTTAGGTCCTCAGGAAGAACAAGAACTCTAAGCCTCTGAGCCATCTCTCCAGCCCCATGAAGAGCCTTTTTAAAATAATTTCTGCTGGGCTCTTTTGGTTTAGTCAGACAGGGTTGGGGGAAACTGTTGACAAGGAGGGCGCTGCCTCAGCTCTAGGAAGACAGGGACTCACATTCTCCAAGAGCCCCCTGGATACATCATACTGTTGTTTGCTTGGGTAAACTTCCCAGAAGCCTCTGCCTTTTCTAAGAGGGTGCATCAGATGTGCGCATCTGTGGGGCTGTAGCGTGTTTTGATAACACAACTGTCCTGATGTTGCTGGCGCCACACCTGACCTGCAGGATCCTTAACTGTGAGACTCATTTGTAAGCGAGGGCACCAGTGCCTGCTGGGAAAGGAGCTTCCCCTGGGCACACAGGCTCTCCTGGGAGGACTGTGATAGAGGTATGTCGTGTGAGTCATGCCCTCCAAGTGCAACAGAACTGCCGCATATCTCAGGTGTGGGACAGTGAGGCTGGCTGCGAGTGGTCAGCCTAGAGAAAGGAGGGGGCTCCTGTTTTCTGGCCTCTGAGGACCTACCTGGGGTCCCTGACTCAGGGGACCCCAGAGGACAGATCAGGGGCCTGACAGCAAAAGGCAGAAGTGACCTGTAGCCTTTAGAACTTGAGGTAGCAAGTAGGAGGGGTACCCCATGTGGACCAGCAGAGGTCTGTCCTGCCCCAAGGGAACATCAGCAATGCAAGACTCCCAAGATCCTTTCTACCTAGACAGCCTTCTGGTAACTTACCTGAGCTAAGGAGGACAGGACCTCTGGGCTCTGCTATGTCTCAGGGGACGTCTGTCCTGCCTCACCATCTGTCCCATCAGTTGGACAGGAGGTAAGGTGCTGATCATCCATCTCTAAGTAGTCCTAGGCTATATGTGGTAAGCACGGAGTGACAGTGTGCTTTTTAGCCCATCTGATCCCTTTTTTGTTTTTGTTTTTTCAAGACAAGGTTTCCTTGTGTAGCCTTGACTGTCCTGGTCTTGCTTTGTGGACCAGTCTGGCCTCAAACTCACAGCCATCTATCTACCTCTGCCTGGGATTATAGGCATGTGCCACCACTCCTGGCTAGCCCATCCAATCTTACTCCTGACCTTACTCTTTACTCTAGGTGGAAGAGACACAGACAGAACTTCTGGATACACTGGACAAGGAGAGAAGGATCTTGGAAGAAAAGCATGAGGAAGCTGGGCACGGTGAGAATTGAGAGGCCCCAGAAGGTTCCTCATGGGGCCCCTGCATCCAGAGGGGTGTTGGGATTTTCCTTGGGGTGTGCCTTTAACATCCTGTCACCATGCTTTGCTTTCCTTTGAGCATCCTCCCCACCACGCCCATTTTTCTTTCATTTTACAAGCATTTGCAGGAAGTCTACCCACCTTAGGTGGGGGTAGCAGCACACACCTGTAATCCCAGTGGTTTGGTGGCACCAGGAGGATCATGAATTCAAGGCAAGCCTATGCTCCACACAAAGTAGAAGTCGGCTTGGGCTATTCCAAACCCTGTCTCAAAAAGGGAAGGATCAGAGAATAGAAGAAAACCTAGACAAATGAAATCACTAATTTTTATAACCACCTTCCATCCCTACAATGATGATGCCTAAAAGTTGTGGCTAGAGTGTGCTGGGAGATGGTTCAGTGGATAAGATGCATGTGGCACAAGTGTGAGGACCCAAGTTCAGATCCCCAGCACCCATAAAAATATAGACCCCAGTGTTATAATCCCTGCTCTCATAATGGTGAGATAGGAGGTGGAGACAGGAGAATTCCCAGAATCTCATTGGCTAGCTAGCCTAATGTAATCAGTTGTAAACAAGGTCAACATCTGAGGTTAACCTCTGACCTCTGCATGTGTCTATGTTCAATACACACACACACACACACACACACGCACACGCACACACACACACACACACACACACACAAATATAAAAGAATGATGTCTAGGATAGCCAAGCATGGCTCATGGCCATGAAATTCTATTACACACAAGGCTAAAGGGAAGAGGACCACTGTAAGTTTAAGGCCAATCTGGGCAGCATATTGAATTAAAAGCCAACTGAGATACAAAGCAAAACCTGTCTCAAAAAATGAAGCAAAGGCTGGAGAGATGACTCAGGAGTTGAGCATGTGCGTTGCTCTACCAGAGGACCTGAGTCTGGTTCCCAGCACCCTCATCTAGAAGCTTCTAACCATCTGTAGCTCCAGTTCCATGAGATCAAATGCTCTCTTCTGGCTTCCACAGATACTTCAGTCATGTACGTACATATACCCCACACAGACAGACAGACAGGTACACACACACACACACACCAAACAAACAAAAACCTGTTTTTTAATTAAATAGGTTTTTGTCACATACATACTTTTTATAAAACTTAGAATTGAAATGAACAAGTTCATGTATATTTATTTTTTTTAGATTGGTAAAATATACATATGACATTGGTATCTATGACACTGGTGACCTTTAGTGCAATTACAATGCATGCAATCATTACTACTACTCAGTTCCAGAACATTCTCCTCACCCCAAAGAAGAAACACCCAGCACTAGTCACTCATTTCCTTCCCACCAGCCTCTAGCTACTGCTAACCTCTTCCCTGATTTCACGGCATCAGATGCATATAAATGGCATCAGCAGCCTGGCTTACTTCACCCAGCAATATGCTTCCATGTTACAATATACATCTGGACTTCATTTCTTTCCTGTGGATGAGTAATACTCCACTGAATGGACATACCATTGCTTTACTCACTCATCACGGATATTCAAGCTGGGGATGGTACCACTAGAGCAGGTATTCATCATTTCAACAGGTGTCATTTTCGTTTCTCCCCACTTTACATGTAGGAGGAGAAGATCATATTTCTATACTTAACCTTTGGAGAAATTCTCCACCTCTTCCATAGCAGTGGTCCTACCCCATGCTCTTCCCCGTAAGGTGTGAGGGTCCCAGTGGCTCCAAAGCCTTGTCAGTGTGTATTGTTTGTCCATCGCTGTCACCATTATATGGTGGGCATGAGGTAGCATCTCATTGTGTGTGTCTTTGATTTTTGTTTCGTTTGTTTGTATGCTATTGTTTGAGACATAATCTCGCTGTGTAATCCTGGCTGGCCTGGAAATTACTAGTAGCCCAGCCTGGTTTTTAGTTGGCAGTGATCCTCCTGCCTCAGCCTCCTGAGTGTTGGAATTAGATTCCATTAAATTAGAGACTGGATATCTTTAAGCCAACTGGCCTCCTAAGAGCTGAGTTCCCAGGGGTGTGACACCATGCCAGGTTTATTGGGCTTTTGATCTGCATTTCCCTAACTATTAACTGGGTGACATCTTTTTACACAACGTTGACATTTGTATAGCTATTTTAAAGAAGTTATGTATGTTTTAGCAACATTGAAATTGACCCTGAAAATAAACATACAAGTTCCTGACCCTTCTCCAGAATTACTTGGGGTTGTTTTGTTTTTGTTTTTGTTTTTGTTGCTGGTTGGTTCTGTTTTTTTCAAGACAGGGTCTTGCTATGTAGCTTTAGCTATCCTGGAATTCAGTCTGTAGGCCAGGCTATCCTTGAACTCAAAGAAATCTGCCTGTCACTTTCTTCTAAGTGGTAGGATTAAAGGCGTAAGCCACCATACTTGGCTCCAAATTACTTCTCTTATAAGCTGTCATGATCATTTAAAGTTCATGTGCAAACTTTATATCTTGTTCTTTAAAGTGTGTGTGTGTGTGTGTGTGTGTGTGTGTTATACACATGTGTTGCATTACCCTCAGAGGCCAGAAGAGGGCATCCAATTCCCGAAGCTGGAGTTACAGGAGATTATGAGCTGTGCTATGTGGGTGCTAAGCACTGAACTCTGGTCCTCTGTAAGAGTACTAGGTGCTCCTGACCCTCAGCCTCTCTCTGGCCCTTGCTGGATTTTTGTTTGTTTGGTTTGTTTTTGTTTTTGTTTGTTTTTCATTTAACACTGTAGCAAGCATGTTACCAAGTACAGCTCCAAAAATGAAGGATGCCTGTAACCCAACACTCAGGAGGCTGCAGCAGGAGGATGACAGGAGGATGACAGGGAACTTGAGGCCAGCCTGGGCTACAAGGTAAGACCCTGTCTCATAAAAAGAAAGAAAGAAAGAAAGAACTTTAGGCACAACACACATGGGGTTGCTAATTTCCTGGGAGTCTAGAAATCTAGATTTGGTTCTTAAAAGTGATCTTTTTCATGAAGATTTACTTCTCCATTGGCATTCAATTCTTCTTTCATTCCCAGAAACAGAATAACTAGAACAGAGGTCTGAACAAGTTCCAAACCCTTGAAACATTGTGACATTGCTGCAGAACGCTTGGCAATAGAGTTAGAGCCCCTGGAGGGCAGCTCACCACCAAGCTCAGCACCTGTCCATTTTGCCAGTCTCTGTCTAAAACCCACCTTCCCTACCTACATGGTTTAATAATATTCAGTACAATAAATACATAGATGCAAAGTGACCCACTATGGAGCCCAGGCGAGATGCCTATCAGATCTTCCCAGAAGTCAGAATTTCTGCCTGCCTGTCTGTCTGTATGTATGTATGTATGTATGTATGTATGTATGTATATATGAGTGAGCGCATACCATAGCGCATGTGTGGAGGTCAGAGGACAACCTGTGGGAGTCAGTTTTCTCCTCCTACCACGTGAGTCTTGGGGATCAGACTCAGATCATCACAGTGAGACCTTAACTCAAGCAAACTAAAATGTGTTTGGCATTTTTGTTGCTGATAGTGGTTGTCATTGTTTGAGACAAGGTCTCACTGTGTAGCTCTAACCTGTCTGGAACTTGCTATGAAGGTCCAGTCTGGTCCAGGCTGGCCTCAAACTCACTGAGAACCTTCTGCCTCAACCTCCCAAGTGCTGGGATAAAAGGCATGCGCTACTACACCTGTTATATTTGATTTCTTTCTTTCTTTCTTTCTTTTTCTTTTTTTTTCTTTTTGTTTGTTATTGTTGTTTGCTTTTTTCTTTAGGTTTGGGGTTTTTTTTTGGTATTTTTGTTTGTTTGTTTGTTTGTTTGTTTGTTTTTGTTTTGAGATAGGGTTTTTGAGACAGAGTGGTGCATGCCACCATGCCAGGCTTTTATTTGATTTTCTTGAGATAAGTCTTATTCTCTAACCTAGGCTGGCTTTGAACTTCTCATGATTCCTCTATCTCGGCCTTCTAACTACTGGGATTACAGGTGCGAACCATCATGTCTGGCTATGAGCTCTCTCTTCTGTGACGATGCTCTCTGTGACCCTGGCCCCTTTGGCTGTAGGTATCTCCCCTTTCCCATCACCCTGTTGCATTTTTCTGCCTGGTCATTGATTGACTATTTCTGAGTGAAAAAAATAAGACTGGGAATTTACCCAAAAGGATCTCTAGGAAGGTGGAGTGGTAAGTCTAACCAGACCCATTGTGGGATGGGCTGGTCTCCAGAATTCTGTCCTGCTCATCTGGGAAGACCCAGCATGTCTCTTTCCTGTGGATCTTGACCTTAAAGACAACCTGGTGGAGCGTCTTGTGTTATAATCTCACAGTCGTTCCATTTTGAAGAAGAGGAGGCAGGACTTTGGGGATTCCTGCCACTGGTGCACTGTCCTGTCTGTGATTTCACAGCCCAGCCTCTGCTGCCCCCCTTTCCCTCCGCCTGCCGCAGCAGGATACCATCATGCCTGCCATAGTATCCTTGCATCCTAGCCTCAGGGACCTGTGAGTGCCCTCCAGCTCTGGTAGGGCTCACTCTCTCCCAGGAGAAGACGTTTCTGTTTCCCAGGGATTTGTTGAGCCCTAAGAAAGTCCCTGACTCCGGTCCCGCTTTCCTTCCTAGAACTGTGATAAAACATTCTCACCAGGAGCGAAAAGAGTGTTTTTGGCTTATACTTGCAGGTCGCACCCCATCATTGAGGGAACTCAAGCCAGGAACTCAAGACAAGAGCCTGGAGACAGGATCCACGGAAGGATGCTGATTGCTAGCATGCTCTGGCTCTCACTTACCCATGCTTAGCTAGTTTCTTACATAGCCCAGGCCACCTGCCACACCACATCAATTAGAAGTCAAGGTTATGGTCCAGGATAGGCCACTCTGACCTCCACGATTCCTCAGTTGAGGTACCCTCTTCTGAAGTGACTCTGGACTGTATCCAGTTGACAGTAACCTAACCAGCACAGCTCCTGAGCCAGCCTGGGAGAGAGCAGCACGAACCTTCTAGACCTCACAGAACTTGACAGAGGCTTTGGGTTTATAGAGATCTCCTTTCTTGACAGTCCCGAAGACAGCCTATGCACCAGAGAAAGATGCTCTTAGTGACTGTGTCCAAGAGGCCAAAGCCCCACTGCAGGTGAGAAGGGCCTGGCCACTTGGGTGTGGGTGGTGGGGAAATTGCAAGGAAGCCACAAGGAACCCCAAAGCAGCCAAAAATGATGCCTATAGGTTATGGGGACTAAGGTGCTTGGTTTCCATGTGTTCTGACCCTTTCATATGGTGACCCAACAGTTGGTTAAGGGGACTTGGCTTGCAATTAAGGTTGGCCTATGGTGGTTATCTGCTTTGGGGAAGGGTTAATAAATTTATTTTATTATATTATTTTATGCATATGTTTTTTTCTGTCTGTATGTCTGATGCCCTCAGAGGCCAGAAAACGTTGTTGGATCCACTGGAAAGAGCTAGAGACAGTGTGAGCCATCATGTGAGTGCTAGGAACTGAACTCGGATCCTCTAGAAAAGAAGCCAGTGCTCTTAACCATTGAGCCGTATCTCCAACCCATCAGCTTTCTTGTTCATTGTTAACTTGACATAACCTAGAATAGCCGGGAATAAAGTCTCAGTGAGTAATTGTCTGCACTGGGGTGTCCTACTGGGTATTATTTCCATTAAGCTAGCTGATGTGGAAAGACCCAGCCTGATGTGGGCACTACCCATCACACAGGGGATTCAGAGGGTCCTAAGCTATATAAGGGTAGAGATATCAAACTGAGCACAATCCAGCAAGCACGTGAGTGGTTTGAGGTGCGGCAGCTGGCCACGTTGCAGCCACAGTTAGGAAGCAGAGGGTGATGAACACTGGTGTTCAGCTTGCTTTTTTCCTTTTCACTCAGTCCAGGACCCCAGCCTATGGCATGGTGCCACCCAGATTCAAAGTGGCTCTCCCCACCTCAGTTAACCTGGTCTACAGACATTCTCACAGGCATGCCCGGGGTTCTTGTGATGTTAGATCCTGTCCAGTTATCAATCAGCATCGGCCCTCACAGTGGGAGCCATTAAATGCTGTATGGTGAGAGGTGGTTCTGGGATGTTTCAGGCCATAGCAGTGGTTTTAGCCTCCTGTGCTATGCAGTGTGTGGTGTGGGCCAGAATCACATTGAAGAATCCCAGCCCCCCCCCCCTTTTTTTAATATAATGAGAATCGCCTTGACAGACCAGGATCTTTACTGTCTCCCTCCTGCTCCCTTCTCCAGAACACCTGTGCTATGCTGGCCTCACCACAGCAGGCCATCCAAGCCCAGATGAATAAGGTGGATGAGCCCCTCCTTAGCCAACTCTATAAGAACCATATCCAGGTAGGCACAGAACACTGTCAGGTCTTTATCCTTGGTGCTGTGGGAAGGTCATCGTGGGCAGGCAACTGTGGAGGGCAAGCTTCAAACCGGATGCATTCCCCTTCACAAAAGCCCAGAAGCAAGAGGCTTCTCAGATCATACTGAGAGAGACAGACAGATGGTGTAGCACACAGTTGTATGAGGCAGCTAGCAAACCTGACACAAGATAGCGTATCAGCCTCCCAAACTATAGCTGGCCTGGATGTGATCCTTCAGGCCTTTAATCCCAGCACTCAGGAGGCAGAGGCAGGTGAATCTCTATGACTTTGAGGCCAGCCTGGTCTACAAAGTAAATCCAGGGCCTGGCATGGTGACACATGCCTTTAATCCCTGCACTCTGGAGGCAGAGGCAGACAGATGGCTCTGAATGTGGTCTACAAAGTGAATCCAGGACAGCCAAGGCTAACACAGAAACACTGTCTTGAAAAAAACAAAAACAAAAAAACAAAATAAGACCAGGACAGCCAAGGCTACCCAGAGAAATCCTGTCTTAAAAAAAAAAAAAAAAAAAAAAAGGGAGGAAAGAAAGAAAAAGAAAAAACAAACTCCAGCTGTGTGCCTGTCAGACATATGCCTCAAATCATGCTGAGGAGAGAAGGGCAGAAAAATGCTCCGTGGGCTGTGAAAGGGAGGAGGTCACACAAGACCAATGCAGCAAGTTTCTGACAGGAATGGAGAGGGGGGAGGGGGAGAAGGGGGAGAGCCACGCTGGTTGACAGGGTCTTTCTGTGTCCTCTAGGATTATGGGAGCCCAGGCCCGTTCTGGGAGCAAGAGCTGGAGAGTTTGCACCATGTTATTGAGATGAAAAATGAGCGAATTCATGAGCTGGAGAAGCAGCTCTTCCTCCTGGAGATGCTGGTCAGTGCCGCTGGGCCACTGCAGGCCGCTGTTCTCTGGGCATTTCCCAGTTTACCCGCGCCCCCCACCCAGCCCCTGCCAGCTTGGCTCTGCTGCTCCTGCAGGAGTCTGGTCTGGGTTAGGCAACAGCTCCTTGTCACCTGACTCCCATCTTTTCTTGGGTCCTCAAGTTGCTGTAACTAGGGCAGTACAGCCTGCCACCACCACCACCACTCACCACCACCACCACCCCTGCCTACCCGCCCTGGCAGCCTGGCTCATCAGGAGGGGTGGCAGCTGTCACACTGCCAATGGGGCCTAAGGAAGTAGGTGAGGCCCTTTGAAAACCCCCGAACTGGGGTCTCAGAACCCTGGGGCAGCATCACCCTAGGTCCTGTCAGGTTGTGGCATTGGTTTGTTTGGGGGTTTATTAGGTTTACTTATTTGTTTATTGTGTGTCGGAGTTCAGAGGACAACTTGCCGGAGTGTGTTCTCTCCTTTCGCTACGTGGGTTACTGGAATTAAACTCAGATTGTCCAGCTTGGCAGAAAACACCCTTTTGCCCCTGAGCCATATTTCTATTTTTTTTTAACCCTTTTTGTTTGTTTTGTTTTGTTTTGAGATTGTGTGTGTGTGTGTGTGTGTGTGTGTGTGTGTGTGTGTTGCCTATATTTATGTCTCTGCACTGCATATATGGGGGGAGGGCAGAAGAGGACATTGGATTCCCTGGAACTAGAGTTACAGACAGTTGTATAAGGTATGTGGGTGCTGGAAATCAAACCCAGTCCTCTGAGCAGCCAGTGCTCTTAACCACTGAGCCATCTTACCAGCACTGTTTTTTCTTCTCTCTCTCTCTCTCTCTCTCTCTCTCTCTCTCTCTCTCTCACACACACACACACACACACACACACACACACACACACACACACACAAAACACAGACACACACACTAGGTAGAATTACACTTATTTATTGTCTTTTCAGACTTTTAATTATTTTTTAAATTTTTTATTTTTATAAGAATTGATTGTTTTGCCTGCATGTTTGTCTGTGTGAGGGTGTCAGATCCCCCAAATTGGAGTTACAGACAGTTGTGAGCTGTCTTGTGGGGGCTGGAAGTTGAACCTGGGTCCTCTGGGAGAGCTACTGATACGCTTAGCCCCTACTGAACCATCTTACCAGCACTGGTTTTTTTGTTTTGTTTTGTTTTCAACATTCTTCAATAGCAAAAGTCAAGTCAACAGTCCTTCTCAACTCTAACCTTGTTCCCAGTTAGCTTCTTGCTCCATAAACAGAGTGGTCCCCTAGAATGAAGCAATGCGGGAGGTGATGACATCCACTGGGCTGAGAGGGTGGGCCACTCCATTCTAAGCTCCTTCTTGGTTTGTTACAGAAAGAAAAAAATCTGATACTAGCACTGAAAAACACCACCCTGCGGCAGGAGGTTGAGGACCTACAATTCCAAGCTGGGAACAGGTTGACCGTGTCAAGGTAGCTGTCCTCTTCCTCCCTTCCCCCAACCTTTTATTAAAATCTCTAGCTGGGTGGGACATGAAAGAGCCTGGGGACTGGGTTGACAAGTCCCCCCCCACCCCCCCACCCCCGAAGACTTGGGAAATGTGACTCTCTTTCCTTGGCAATCAGGAAGCCCAGGTTTTTAGCATGAGAAAGAGGAAACAGGAAACAATCCATCTGAGCAGGCATGCGTGTGGAACAAATCGGTTTTGAGGTTTTGTAAGTGAGCATTAATGTCCCATGCCATGGGCAGCTCAATGCGTGACACATTTCCTGGTGGAATCCTCCTCTGGATCCTAAGAGGGGGGGTTCTGTTATCCTCGTTTGCTGATGAGGAAACAGAAACTCCATGTCACCCAAAGTAACCCAGCTAGGCAGTGATGCTCAGCCTGGATCCACCCATAGCTCCACCATAAGGATTTAGCACTCGATCAACAGAGAAAAATCACATACAGGCAGGCAGAGGGGCATGGGTAAGATGATGACTTGCCTCAGGAAGATTTCCTGGAAGACCGGGTTGGTTCAAGCAATAGCTGCCCCCCTCAGGCAACCCCTGCTCTGTCCGTACCACAGGCAGTTCCGGAAAGATCTACTTCAGGACCTTGAAAAGGAGTCACAGAATGGCCACTGCTGCAGCAGACGGAGGAGCCACTAACCCATCTGAGCCCTTGGGGCCATCACACCCTCCATCTTATCCTGCCCTCTGCCACATCTCAAGAGACCTCTCTGTCCTCGGTGTACAGGCGCAGTGCCTGGGCCCACCGTGTTTCACAGACTCACTGCTCCCTCCAAAGATTCTGAGGAGAAAAGAGCAAGAGCCACTCCACTCTTCTCCTGAAATGGACAAGGTGGGAAGGAGAGATGTGTGTAGCCAACGATGCTGATGGGGAAGTTTGGACCGCCAGGACCACCCCCAAGAAATGTCTTTCCTTAGGGAACAAACAAATAGAGTTATCTCTTTCCCCTTTTCTCTGTCCTCATGAGGGCACTCAAGATCTCTCCTGTGGCAGCTGGAGCCATCTGTACTGTTTGACAAAATCCCAGCTCATGAGCTTTACTAAGCACTCACTGGCCTGTCAATTTCTTATTAGCAAGCCCGTACCTCTCAGAGAAAAACTGAAGAACACAGTGAAGTCTCAACATATATCCTAACCTTGAAATCCACCTCACCATGCCTCAGCCTGGGGGGGGTCAGGGGGGGCCCTCCGGGAACGGGGGCACATGCCACCACATCCAGCTGGATAAAGGGTTGAATTTGCTTGTAGAGCTAAGCACTGTTAATATCTTTAATTATATTTATCTAAGATCTTAATGTGAAGATTAAATCTTTTTTTGTTAAAATAAATAAATAAAACTATATTTTTCACGTTCTTTTCAGTGAGGATGTGTCTCGATCTCTGTTGTCTTAGTTCCTTCCCCGTTGCTGGGATAAACATGCCCTGACAGCAGCAACTTAAGGGAGAAAGGGCTCTGGCTTTCAGGGTTCATCAGGGAGGCAGGAGCATGAGGCCCACTTGTCACGTGCCATTAGCAGTCAGAAAGCCCAGGGCAAGGCTGTTAAGCCTCCAGACCCACCCCTATCAACGTACTTCCTCCAGCAAGGAAGAGTCCTAAAGGTTCCAATATCTTTTCAAACAGCGCCACCACCTGGGGAACATGGTTTCAAAACATGTGACTCTATGGAGGGCACATATATTCAAACCATATTGGTCAAGACATGACAATTGTCTTACATGCTATGTCTCATAGTTTCTTCAGTGTGGGACAGTGGTTCTCAACATGTGGGTCTCAGAGCCCTTTTGGGGGTGGGGGCGGGGAGCCACATATCAGATAGCCTGCATATCAGTTATTTACAGTACAACTCATGCCAGTAACAAAATTACAGTTATGAAGTAACAACAAAATAATTTTATGGTTGGGGTCACCACAACGTGAGATTGTATTAAAGGATCATAGCATTAAGAAGCTTTGAACCACTGGTATTAGGTAGTTTTACATTCTGAGACCCACTAAAATTCTAATTGAAATATCTTGTGTAAAAGCCAGGTGTGGTGGCACATACCTATGAGCCCCAGCACTCAGAGAAGCAGAGGCAGGTAGACCTCCGTGAGTTCAAGGCCAGCTTGGTCCGCACTGCAGCGCTCCTGAACGTGGCTTCTGGGGGACTAACACATAAGAGCTTGGGAACTCCAGAACAAGAGCACACAACTGAAGAAGAGGCAAAATGAAGGAAAATGAGGAACCACAAAGAAAATCACTAGCTGCGCGTGGCA
>OU015755.1:85025902-85033402 GCA_907169655.1 Acomys percivali | reverse complement strand
CGCAGAGCAGCTGGAGGCTTGGTTTACAAGGCCCCATCATAGCATATGCCCTGTGCAGTTACCCCTCTATTATTACTGCTGCTACTGCTATTATTATTATTATTATTATTATTATTATTATTATTATTATTATTATTACTACTACTACTACTACTATTTGGATATAGGGTCTCTCTATGTACCCCTAGCTGACCTGCCACTCACTTCACTCTGTAGGCTAAACTGGCCCTGAACTCACAGAGATCAGCTTGGGCCAGCATGCCCAGCTCAGATATAACATTTGGGAGTTTGGGAAGATGCTATTTTATTTGGAGACAGGCTATCATTGTGTAGTACTGGTTGACCTGGAGCTCATGGAGATCTGCCCTTCTCTGCCTCCATATTAAAAGCATGTGCCGTCATGTCCCAGCCCATCTTTTAAATTTTTATAGCATTTTTAAATTAGTTAGTTTTACACGTATGAGTGCTTTCCCCGTGTGTATGTCTGTGCATGTCTAGCTCATGATTGCCTCGTGTTGGAGGAGGCCGGAAGACGGCATCAAACCGCCTGGGACTGGAGTTACAGTGTGAGTTGCCATGTGGATGCTGGGAATTGAACCCAGGTCCTCTGGAAGAGCTGCCAGAGCTCTTAACCCTCTAAGCCATCTCTCCAACCCCATATGCCATATTTTCATCATACTGTAATAGTTAATCTTCATTGTCAACTTGACCATGGAAACACGCCTGAGGGTGTATCTGTGAGCTTGTCCAAAAGGTTTAATGAAATGGGAAGACCAACCCCCTGAAAGTGGGAGTAGCATCCCGTGGCTGGAGCCCTGCACAGGATAAGAAGGAGAAAGCAAGGGGCTGGAGAGATAGCTCAGCAGATAAGAACACTGTCTGCTCTGCCTAGAGGTCCTGAATTCAATTCCTGGCAACCACATGATGGCTCACAACCATCTATAATGTTATCCGATGCCCTCTTCTGGCATGCAGGTGTACATGCAGACAGAGCACTCATACATAAAATAAATAAATATTTTTTAAAAAGGAAAAATCAAGCCTAGCACCAGTATTTCTCTCTGTGCGTCCAGACTGGGTCCAGCTGCCCTACACTCCTGCTGTCTTACACTCCTCCCTGGCATAAGCTGCATCCACTGTGAATGCAAACCCTTTCTCGTTACAATGTCACTTCTTGTCAGGTATTTGATCACAGTGATAAGAAAATAGCTAACATATTTCCCCCTAGACAGGGTTTCTCTGTGATAGCCTTGGCTATTCTGGACTCGCTTGGTAGACCAGGCTGGCCTCAAACTCCCAGAGATCTGCCTCCGGAGTGCTGGGATTAAAGACATGTGCCACCACACCCTCCTAGATTCTTAACTCCTATGCAGGTCCTTAAAGGGGCCTTGAAGGCCTGCCTGGGTTGTTATCGGACAAGATTCCTGGGGGCCACCACATTGCCTCGCTGCCATCCAGCAGCTAGCCAGCAGGTGGCAGTATCTGTCCACTTCCACTTCTCCAGGTAGTGCCGGAAGATTCTCTTCCTATAACCAGAGTGTAAATTAAAGCCCAGAACACAGAGTTGGGAAAATCCCCAATCTCGGTGCATTGTTCTGGTCTGAGTCATGCATTTCACCCTCTCTCAGACACACTCCTCTGGACGGGCCAGTCTGTGGAGGAAGGGGCCTGGGAGAATGCCACGAACATGGTGCTATCTGGGCGCTTGCTTCCTTCCCACGTTTGTGTCCATTGACCCATGAGGCTGCGGCACCTGCTTACTTACCGAGGGGGCTTCCTTTTTTATAACTAAAAATATATATATATATATATACTGTTGCCCTCAAAGTTTTCCCCATACCTCAAATTGTTTTCTCAGGACTGATTCCAAGAAGCAAAGGCAAAGCGTTCAGCCAAGGAATGGTAATGTTTTTCAAGACAGGGTTTCTCTGTGTAGCCTTGATTGCCCTAGACTCGCTTTGTAGACCAGGCTGGCCTCGAACTCACAGTGGCCTCTTGCTCTGTGCCTTTGCTCCCAAATTAAGGCTTCAGCTTTGCACCTAAAGGAACCAGCTTTTTTTTTGTTTGGTTTGGTTTGGTTTTTCAAGATAGGGTTTCTCTGTGTAGCCTTGGCTGTCCTGGAACTCACTCTATAGACCAACCAGGCTGGCCTTGAACTTGCATAGATCCACCTGCCTCTGCCTCCTGAGTGCTGGGATTAAAGGTGTGCGCCACCACACCGGGCAAACTTGGTTATTTCAATTCTAAACGTTATAAAATATGTATGTGACAGAACCCTATTTAATTAAACATAGAGGGATGTAGTTCAACAGGAAAGTGTTGCCTCTACACATAAGGCCATGCCTTCATCTCCCAATGTTGTGAGGAAGAAGAGAGGTCGCCATACAGCCGAGTAAACACATTAGGGAACCCACACACTGGCATTCAAGTAAGTGTCCCTCAGCTGCTAATAGTGTCTCAATCACCATAGCCAGAGAGTCAGAATGAGCTAAAGCCCCCAGCAGATGAACGGAAAAGCAAAATTCAGCAGACTCCTACAACAGACTATTATTCAGCCCAAAAAAGGAAGTATTGACACATGCCACAGTGGAGATGAACTAATGTTGTGGGGAATCCTCCAGAGAAGACTGCTCAGACATGGGTTTAAGCCAATAGAAAGTCTTTATTAGCTGGCCGGTGACTACACTGGGTGTTTGGAATCCCAGTGAGGGATGAGCTTTTAAGCACAAAAACCATGTCCTGGGTTGACATACTTCTGTTAATAAGAACAGTTAGCCAGACGCAAACTACAGAAGCCAAAAAGCAAGGTTAACACATTTAGAGACTTTCCCGGAACTGTATGGACACTGATGGGTTAGGCCGTTGTTTTCATTTTTGTCAGGTGTGCTGTCTACGTGCTAAGTTCTACAGCCTCGGTACTTCCATCATGGAGTCAGTTGTGCTAAGGTCCGGGGCCCTGTTACACTAAAGCAAGCCAAATGAGGCCACACCTCAAAGGCAACACATGTATCATCTCATTTAAATGAAGTGGGTAAAAAACACTCCAGAGAGATAGAGATGGACTCTGTGGGGGTGGGGTGGGGGGAGGTGTGGTGGCTCACCACTGTAATCTTAGCACTTGGGAGGGAGAGGAGGAGGAGGAGGAGGAGGAGGAGGAAGAGGAGGAGGAAGAGAGGAAGATTAGAAGGGCTGAGGAGGAGAACGCAAATTGGTGCTTCAGGAGAGATGGGGGGTGACTGCTGAGAAGATACTGGCTTTTTGCATTCCTGAAATGGCAGTCAGACACAGCGTTTACACAGCCAGCCGTGGGTACACTAAACCTTCGCCCCGTCCCCCCTGTTACCCAACGTCCAGCAGCAGCACCCCGCCCCCCATATCTTCCCATCCCAAGGACTCCAGGCCCTCATGAGTAGATACCACCTCTATCTCTGCCTCCTGCTGGGCTCGACACCCAAGAGCCCTTCTGGTCCCCGGGCACTGTGGCACTGTGGCCCTCTTCCCATTGCTATTTCCTTGGCCTGGATTCTTCCAACAAGTGTCTGCTCGGTTCTGCTGACTTACCTCCTCCGAGTCTTTCTCAAACCTAATTTAGCTTTTGCTAAACACTCTACTAAGCACTACATCTGCCAGCTGACACACACCACCTGCTTTTTCCCCTTTCTTTGTCCACAGTTTTGGTCCCTGCTCACGTGCTGTCATGTTTGCTATGGTGTACCTATCTCCCGTGGGCTGGAATGCAGACTCTGTGACAGCGGAAACCTTGGTTTGTTGATAAACCTTCTGCAATAGAGCCTGGCACATAGTAGGTGCTGAATAAATAAAAATAAATATCCAACCAATGAAATGTTGGGATTAGATATGACATTGTAATTGAAGGGTCTACAGGGACGGCAGGGTGGCTCAGCAGGTAAAGGAGCTTGCCCCCAAGCCTGAAGACTTGAGTTCTAATCCCAGGACCTGCATGAAGGAGGAGAGAGCCAAGTCCTGCAAGTTATCCTCTGATTTCTATATGGATGCTATGGCACTTGGGCTCAAAGGTGAGTGTATGCACACACAAATACATTCATTTAAAACAAGGGGGCGGGGGAGTATACAACTTGTGACTCATGGAAATGCCCAGTATATGATAGCAGTTATGATTGTGTGCAAGGAGACCACTGACCCCACCTTGGCAGGGCCAGCCCTCTTCCCTCTTCTTCCTCCACCACCTCTCTCATTTTCTTATTCCTATTTATTTACTTAGTTGGTTTCCTGAGAGAGAGAGAGAGAGAGAGAGAGAGAGAGAGAGAGAGAGAGACAGAGAGAGAGACAGAGAGAGAGAGAGAGAGAGAGAGAGAGAGAGAGAGAGAGAGAGAGAGACTATGTGTCTGTGTGTCTGTGTGTGTCCTAGGCTGTCCTTGAACTTGCTATGTGGTTGAGGATGGCCTTGAACTTCTGATCCTTCTGAGCCCTGGGATTACAGGTGTGCGCCACTAAGTCCAATTTGATGTAACACTAGCAACTCAACCCAGGGCTTTGTGCATGTCAAACACTACAAAACCAGCCACAAAACCCAGCCCAGTTATTGCACGTTTTGAGGCAGTCTCATGTAGCCCAGGCTGGCCTTGAAGGTGTATATGGCGGAGGGTGATCTTGAACTCCTGATCCTCCTGCTTCAGCCTCTCAGGGCTGGGGCACGGGCTCTGCTGATAAGCTGCTTCCCCCGCTGAGCCTGCTCTCCTCAAAAGTTGTAGCTGTGTAATTCCTGTTCCTCATTCTCGTTCTGAGGGTAGACTTCCCAACTTACCAGGTCCCATGTGTTTCCTCCACCTTGGCCCCAGGCTTCCCATAAAACAACCTAAACCATCTATTGGAAGGTCCCAGGGTGGGGCAGGGCAGCCAGGCCCACCTGCTCACTTTGCTCTAGCCCACAACTCCATCAATAAATGTTCACTGGGTAAGATGAAAAGATGGAGGACACATTTTCCACTTAGGTCCTGTTAGGGGCTCACTACACTCTGATGGATTTGAGGATAATGTGTGTGTGTGTGTGTGTGTGTGTGTGTGTGTGTGTGTGTGTGTTATATATCTTGGTTGTGAGCCTAGCTTTTAACAGCTGAGTCATTTCTCCAACCACTTTTTTTTTTAACTTTCAACTTTAATTTTTTTTTTTATTTTTTTTTTATCAGAGTCGGGCAGTATGTGCCGGACGAGGATCTCAGGGATCAAAGCCAGTTTCGGCAGCAAGCACCTTTGCCTGCTGAGCCAGCTTGCTGGCCCCTGAAGATGCCCCTTTAAAGAAACTCAGAGAAGAGCCTGTCGGCAAACAACAGTTTGTTGTCTGCTCTGTGGCCACCAAGCCGGGGGTGGGGGGTGGGGGGATGGGGGTAGGTCTTCTCTGTTAAAGCTAGGCCATCTGTTTCCTAGGGACTCTCAGAGATTGTGCAGCTTTTCCACACAGACCTGGACCACAGCTTCTGGTCTCCTTCTAGGTCCTTCTTCGACCAGAACTCACTCCCCAAGGGCAAGGAATCCCTCTGGAGCCACCTGCCCAACCGCACAATCTGCAAGCTGTGTGGCCCTGCCCAAGGTATTGTCTCCTCTGGCCTTTCCTTCCATGCAAAGCAGGTGAATGTGCCTGTGACCCGATAGGGCAGGAAGGCGTGAAATCTGATCAGTGCGGTAAGGTCTGAGTTTTGGAAAGCCTCAAATTTCTCAACAACGCTTTGGTGAGTAGCAAGAAATGTAGGAGAAAGTGTCCAGAACAGGACATTAAGGTGACTTCTAATTCTGGATGGCAGCGTGGCCTTTGCCTAGTCACTTTTCCTCTAGAGGCGCGAGAATTGTAGTCAGAACAGACCCAGGTAGGAGGTTTCGGGTTCCCGGAGGGCGCCCTCCCTGACACCGTTCCCCTGCAGCTGGTGACACCCAGACTCCAAAAGTGAAGCACCCAGGGTGGGGCGGGGCGGGGCGGGGAGGGCAGCAGGCAAACCCGATTGGCCCCTGAGCGCCACGTGTCCCCCACCACCGTGCGCCCAGCCTGCGCTGCGGCTGCTGCTGGGCTAACGGGCTTCGAGCTGCGTCTGTCTGTCCGCTCTGACCCAAGGCCTCCCCAGCGCGGTGAGTATGCAGAGTCGCTTCAGGGCACGGGGTCCAGTGCTGCGGGGACCAGGGACAAGCACCTGGCCAGGTCCCTGCCGGGGTGCGGCCACCCTAGTGTGTCCCAGGAGAGAATCCAAGGTGCAGGCGCGAGGTGACAGCGCCCCTGCGGGGGAGGGGAGCTGGTGGAGCCCGGGCCCCGCCAAGGGTGTGGTCCAAGGCCGGGGGTGGGGGGGGCGCCCAATCACCTTAACTAGTGGAAAAACTTGGGAAGACAAAGGGACGCGGATCTAGGGACCATGGGGAGGGGGGCTGTGAGTTCCCCAACTTGGAGAGCTCTAGAAATTGAACCGTCTGTTGCGTGCCAGACAGCTTGGCTAGTGGTGTGTGGTCCCGGAGAGAGGCTCCCTGCTGCCCACCGAGGTCTATCCCGAGGGTTCTGATGGACCAGCCCCCACTGCGTAGCTCACCTGTCAGGGTCCGGTCCAGTCCGGGAGCCATGGAAGCTCTTAGCAGGATGCAGAGGCCCCACTTTTTCTTCTACTTATTCTAAGTCAACCCGGAGCCTTCTCAATGCTCCAGGGCCTTAGACGCTTCTTACTGACCTAGAATTCATCTCACCACCAGCTTGCAGTGTGGCCTCGAGCCAGTCGCTTTCCCTCTCTGGGCCTCCCTTTCCCAGGTGCTGATAACCCCTTCCTCTTTCTAGGTAAACAGTCCTATTGAAAGTGAGTTGGTTTGGCTGCTGGTTGGGGAGTCTTGAGAACAGGTTTGGGGCATGTAAAGCTCCTTTAGGATAGTGAATCTGTTCTCTCCTCCCTCCCTCCCTCCCTCCCTCCCTCCCTCCCTCCCTTTCCTTTCCTTTTGTCTAAACTCTGGTGGGTCTTCCCAGACACTTCCAAATTTGGGCATATGGCTCCTGGATTTGTAAGGGCTCCTGGTGTCCCCCCAAGAATCTGCCCTCCTTTCCACCTCCTCTCCTAGTCAGATCACACCGTGAAGCTGGTGTCCCCGCCCCTAGACAGGATAGTCTGACTCCTCAGCCTTTTTGCCTCGTCTGCAATCACTTCAACCCCTGTACACCCGGATGTTCTGGCTTCAGGCCCTGAGCCCTGCCAGAAGACCCTGGGCAATCCTCTCCCAAGTCCATGGGTTGCAGCTTGCCTGGGGCCCTTGGGTGGATCTCTTTTCTCTCTGGGCCCTTGTTCCCCACAGCAGTCTGCTGAGGTGGCTGCCACTTCCGGTGTGCACCCCCCTCCCCCTCCACCCGCCAATTCAACTGTTCTCAGATTTGGGAGTTGGGTGTGGCTGGGCATGGAGGGGGGCGGAGAAGGCCTTCATCCCCTTGCAGCTGTGACTGTCACTCACTATGTTCCTTTACTTCCTGTCCTTTGTCCATGGGTCTCTCTCTCTCTCTGCTGG
>OU015755.1:84993457-85019901 GCA_907169655.1 Acomys percivali | reverse complement strand
ACACACACACACACACACACACACACACACACACACACACACACACACACACGAGGAGGAGCATAGAAATACCTCTGCCTGTACCGGATGTGGGCAGAAGTGAACAGCTTCCTACAAAAGCAGCCCCTTGGAGCCTGTGTTCTAGCTGCAGAAGTCTGCAGCTCCCTCTGAATGCCAACTTGACATATGCCACAGAAACATACTTGGTTGGCTGTGGGCGTGGCTCAGTTGGTACGCGGCTTGCTAGCACACTGGAAGCCAGCCTTGGGTTCAGTCTCCAGCACTGTAGACACTGGGCACGGTTTGCACACACGTAATCCCAGCCCTTGGAAGTCGGAAGCCTGAAGGTCAGATCATCTGAAGACACATAAATTCAAGGCTAGCCTGGCATACAAGAGACCCTGTCTCAATCAAAAACAAAACAGAATAGACCTAAAAAAAAAAACAAACCAAGCAATCTGAGGCCAGAGAGAAGGCTCAGTGGTTAAGAGCACTTACAGCATTTCCAATGGTTTCTCCGAGCTTGGTTCCTAGCACCCAGATCATTTGGCTCACAACTTTCATAACTCCAGACCTTAGGACAGTGGTTCTCAACCTGTGAGTTGTGATCCCTTTTGGGGGGGGGGGGCGGGGGTGTCAACCAACCCTTTCACAGGAGTTACCTAAGACCATTGGAAAACACAGACATTTATATTACAGTTATTAACAGCAGCAAAATTACAGTTCTGAAGTAGCAGTGAGAATAATTTTATGGCTGGGGATCACCACCAACATGAGGAACTGCATTAAAGGGTCACAGCGTTAGGAAAGTTGAGAACCACTGTGCGAGGGAGATCCAACCCCTCGTCTGACTCCCCCCCATACATGCTTGCTCATTCATCTGGGTAGACACATACTCATCAGCATAAACAAGAGGAAACATTTTAAGTTACTGTTGCAGGCCTGGAGAGGCAGCTCAGTGCTTAAGAGCACTGGTTGCTCTCGCAGGGGACCCAGCATCCACATGGTGACTCACAACCATCTGTAACTCCAATTTCAGGGACCTGATTCTCTCTTCTGACCTCTGTAAGCACAGACCCACATGTGATGCACGTACATATTGCAGGCAAAATGTTCATAAAATAAAGAAACCTAAAATAAAAATTTAATTACTTTCAGGTGGGCTATTTTAGACACCCACAAAACGGGTGGCTTTTGCGTACAATTTTGCAATATCCTAACTTACAGTTTTCCCGTTTCTGAGATAAACTGAGGCAGAGAGAAGTGACGCAACTGGCTCAAAGTCCTGAAGTGGGCATTTGCAGTGGCAGGATCCGAACCTGGGGGTATTGACTTCAATGGCCATGTAAAACTCATCCCAATAGGAATGACCATTTACTGCTTTTTTTCCCCCCTCTGTGTGCCAGACAGTCTTACTAAGCATTTTTATATGCTGTTTCATAGTTCACATTGAAATTCCAATATGTCTTTGCAGATGTGCAAACTAAGATTTTGGTTTAAACAGCTTGCGTAAGTCAGAGCTCAGGGGACACGGTGGCCCTGGCCACTCACTAGGACTCTGCCCCAACAGAAGACCACAATAGTCATAAGCTAAAGCCATCCAGATCACTGCCCAAAGGGAAGGAGTCCCTGGAATGAGCCAATTGCTTGGGAGCTCAGATCAAAAGAGACTTAGGCCTCTGAGGAGTGAGAAGCCATTTTTATCAATCTCAAGAACCTAATTCAGGTAAGTTGGTAAAACTTAGAGACTGAGGGAGGCCTGAGGAGCCCTGAGATCTGCCAGTCAGTGAAATGCAGAAGATGGCAACTGTGTATTGACTTCATTTCACTAAGGCCCAGAGAACCCAGGGAATCCAGCAGGCATATCACATAAGCTGGGTCTTTCTCCAGCTGTGTGGAAGCCTGCTGTGACCTGGGACTTCCAGGCAGGGCTGTCAGCTGAGTCCTAGTCATTTAGAGAGAGGTTTGGAGGACAGATGGTCAGGCTTTAGCTGGGATTGTGGGCCAGTGGCTGTGCAGCCAGCCTGAGGCTCTGTGGTATGTAGGCTGTTACAGGAGGGCCCCAGTGCTCAGACAGCTAACCTCTGCACTTCAGCCTCGAGGTTTCCCTTTGAAAATGACCCCGTTGACCCACTGAAATGCAATCTGAACACTTAAATTATCAAAGAAACTCACTTTCTGCATGTACAGGAGGCAGGCTCCCAACAGGCACACAGAAACTACCCTTGGAGTTTTCCCCCAAAGGCATGGTTGGGGGGGGCCCTCCTTGGAGCGAGCTCTCTGTGGAAAGGGGCTCTTGTCCAGATGGGCCTGGGCGCCAGCCAGCTGCTAAAGTTTCCAGCAACAGGGCCAAAGGAAAGTGCCTCAGCCTTCCAGTGACAAGTCTCAGCCTTCCCTCCCCCATGTCAACTCACTTTCTGGACCTCATTCATTCCCTGGATCTCTGGCTGTTTGGGGGCTCCCTGTACCTGCCACTGCCCCTTGAGCCTCCAGGCTTGAGGAAACCCCAGAGCTGGTTCTGGGCCAGATCCTAGATGTCACACCTTCCCAAGTGAGGTTTCCATTTCCTGATGAGAGCTGCACTTTTATACCAAGGGGCCCCTGGTTGCCAGGGCAACAGCAGGGTTTCCTGCAGCCTAGCCTGTGATTGCAGGCAGATCTATCTGAGGTCCTCCACCCCTGGAGTCATCAGATGACTGCCCCTTGATGACTTTAGGAAGACAGTCCTCCCACAGTGGTGATGACAGGGAAGCAAACTGACAACTTCCCTCCACTGCAATAGATAGCACCACCACTGATATTTCTTCTCTGTGCTTGAAGTAACCCAGCTTCCATCCCCCAGCACCACTGCCAGGCAGTTTGTGCTTAGCACAACCCTGCACTCAAACAAGCACATAAGTAACAAGTGTTAGAAGAGTGTTCTCTTAAGTTGGGGGATGTGTAGGGCTGGAGAGTACTGACTGCAGGTCTCTGTGGTTCCACATTCTCTCCTAGTTTATTCCTTGCAAGTAAGTTATTTTTACTCTTACTCAGCAGTATGGGGCTGTTTTAAGCTTGCACCAGCCACTTCTGGTGGAATACTGTGGTCCTGATTGCTTAACTTGCATCTCCTGCCTTTCTGCTGAGTGCTCGTCAGCTCAGCTCAGCTCTGCACCCACCTCCGTTCTCCTTTTCATTTATTTATAGGTAACATACCTCTGTCCCTTTCTCCCTCATTGTAGGTCTTGTCCCTGACCCCTCCAGCCCATGGCCCTAACCCAGTTTCAATAAGATATTCATCCCTCTTGTTTAAATCCTCCACAATGGGGATGGCCTTGTTCCATCAGAGTAAAGTCCTGGTCTCCACAGTGGCTTCAGGCACTGGCTTGGCTATCATGTCACTGTCCTTCTATCTGCCGCCATCTCAGTCAGAGGGAGCTCTCTGTTGCCTCTTACCTGGGCATCAGTGTGAGACCTCTGACTGGCCCCCCAGGGTTACGTCCTGTTACCTCTTGTCCTGCGCATGTTTTTTCCTCCAGATGCTTATTGCAATCCACAGGGTGTGCATTCATCACTGGGACCTGTAAACATGGGACTGTGCAGTCTTGCATAAGTCCAGCTGTGGTCTCAGGGTGCAGAGCATTGCTGGCTGGCGCAGACGGTGGATGAATGCAACAGACCCAAGCTGAGATGATGTCCTCAGGGAGACACCCAGGAATTCCTGCTTCTTCCCATTCGCATGCCAGGGAGGCCCGGTTGGGAAGCCATTCTCGGTGCCTTGGAAAGAGGGCACAGAGCGCAGGCGCACACGGGGGCTCTGGAGTCTGGAGGCCTACGTGGTTTGATTTGGGGTCAGATGTGGTACCCATCCATGGTCTCCCTTCTCTTATGAAGGGCACCTGCTGCCTGTAAGGAGTGCTGAAAGGATTAAGGGAGAGAACAGGCACACTGCACTGCCTGCCTCAGTGCTAGGTCATGTCCAGCCTTCCTTCTCCTCCAGGCCCCTTCCCCACCCTGCTGTGACTGACCATGCACTATCTATTCCAGCCACTTTCAACTGAGGGGCAAAGAAGGGAGAGCTACAGAGAGTACTGGGAACATCTCTTAAATTCTCTTTCTCTTCCCACAGTGGTTTCTGCTGCAGAACCTGAGACCATGGCCAAAATAGCACAGGTAAGGGTCTCTCCTCCTCCTCAAGACCCTGCCCTTGGGCCTGGGAACCCCAACATCAGTAGGCCAGAATAATCCTAGGTACCTTCAGCTAAGCAGTGTACCTTCAGCTAACCTCTGCTACCTTCAGCTAACTGAGGTACCTTGAGATAACCCTTTGTACCCTGAGATAGCCCCTGATGCCTTTAGGTAATCCTAGATACCTTCAGAGAACCCCTGGCACCTTCAGCCCAAAAGAAGCAGAGGCAACTCTAAATTCATAGCTCTTTATAACCAAGACACCAATGATGATAACACAATATCCGAAGTACAGGACGTGAGTGAGTCAACTGGGAAGCGCAGGGGCTTCAGGACCAGCTGGATCCAAGAGTTTGGTTGATAGAGGGAAGATTCTGTTTCTATGGGCAGCGTTTTCTAAATTGTGCCTTCGTTCCTGAGAGGGTCTTCGTTGCCTAGCATGGGCATCACGCACCTCTGGGGTTCCATTCCTCTGCCTTCCTAGTCCAGGGTACAATAGCGTAACTGGCTCTAATGGCTCCAGGTTTTATCCTCATTGGCTAGGCCTAGTGACATGGCCCAGAACTATGTACGTAGCCCCAGGAAGGGGAATGGGCAACTAGACGGGCACTCAATCCTGATGAAGGTCGCTTACGCCCGGGAGAGGTGTGCCCCATGTCATACCCATTGGGGTTAAGTTTTCCTGACCACTGGAGCAAATGGAGCATTCTCTCTTCTGGGGCTAAGGTTAGCATGAGGGGCCCATCTTGTCAGAGCATGCCTGAGAAAGGTCCAATTAGATGCTCTTACCATGCAAACCTGGCATTGGGAGGGGAGGATAAGCTGAGGGACCCCAGATGACACCCCCCCCCTCTTGTCACTTACTCCATCTCCAGAATGTCTCTGTCTAGCCATAGAGCAGAGCTCTTACCCAATGGCTGAACCCAATTTCCCTTCATCCATCCTTGTGATAGGACACCCAACGAGCCAGGCGGAGTCGCAGCTCGCAGAGAATAGTGTTTATGTGATGCAAGACAGATAGATCCTCAAAATAGCTCTTGCTCTGCTACCCCACCCCCACCCCTGCCCCCGAGGAGCACGCTTGGTCACGCAGCCTCTCTAATTAGGCTGATCAGGAAGAGTATTTGTAATTGTAGGCAAAGCTCCAGCACGGGAGCCTTTGCTGCTTCCCTCCTCCTGTGTGTGCAGAGGCAGGGAGCTGAGAGGCACCTCTGAAATGACTCAAGCAAACCGGTCAGGCCAAAAGATCAGTGGAGCCAAGACTTGGGGTTCAGAGCTCTGGGCTAGAGCTCATAGAACCTCTGCAAGCAAGTTTCAGGGTGGCTGGGCCCGAAGGGGTCCCTCTTGTCCTGGTGCAAGTGGACACCCTTGCACCGTGCTTTGGTGGGACATGAAAGAGGTCTGGGGCAGCAGGAGGTGGCCCTTTGGGTTACGAGGTTTTGGGAAACAAGAGGGGTCTGCAGCAGACTGGCGGGGTCAGAAGGACAGAACTGGGAATGCTGTGCAGCTGGGACAAAAGGTAGCCCTGGGGGCTTGGCGGGCAGCAGCCTCGGTAGGGAGAAGGTTGCGGAAGACGGAAGACAGTGCTGGAAAGGTGTGAAGAAGGAAGTTGCCAATCTTCCTAACGCTGTGACCCTTTAATACAGCTCCTCATGCTATGTGACCCCTCAACCATAACATTGTTTTCGTTGCTACTTCATAACTGTAATTTTGCTACTGTTATGAACTGTCATGTCACACACACACGCATGCACGCACAGCCACACACCTTCGCAGATAGACATACAGCAAGCACACTGTTTATTCTCTTTGGGGTTCCTTCTATCATGATGACTGCTCCTTCCTGTCACCTTCCAAAGAGATGATCTTGGGACCCAAAGGCAGGCTCTGTAGCATGTCTAGTAGTGAGGTTTGGGGTTGGAATGCAATAATGAATATAAAAACACTTTGCAAGCTGGCCGTGGTAGTGCGCACCTGTAATCCCAGCACTAGGGGAGGGAGGCAGAGGCAGGTGTGTCTCTGTGAGTTCGCGGCCAGCCTGATCTACAAAACAAGTTCCAGGACAGCCAGGGCTGTTACACAGAAAAACCAGAATAATAATAATATGATAATAATAATAATAATAATAATAATAATAGTAGTAGTAGTAGTAGTAGTAGTAGTAATAATAATAATAATAATAATAGTTCCAGGACAGCCAAGGCTATTACACAGAGAAACAACAACAATAATAATAATAATAACAATAACATTAACAACAACTTTACAGACAGAGAGAGAGTCCTGGACCCTAGCACCTGCAGGATGAAGTGGGCTTCGGAGATGGCTATGGTTACTCTCTGTGCCAATCATCTGTCTAGGGGATGTTTGTCTGTGTTCTAAGGAGGTCCACGACACCCGTAGCAGCCGGGGTAGGGCCTCACAGGTCAGAGCCCCGGGGGGCCTAGGCTACTCACCACCTGACAAGGGCCTGTTAAATATTTCAAGGTGGGGCCTCACAGGGCGGAGCCCAGGGGTGGGGTGGGGCTAGGCTACTCACCACCTGACAAGGGCCTGTTATATGTTTCAGGGTGGAAAAGCTCTTTCTCCTCACTCCCTCCATTCTGGGAGGATCCTGTCTGCAGAGGGTGTGACAGGCTGATTACAGGTGGCCTGGGCAGCTGCACAGGTGGCATTGAGAAATGTAAACTTCCCACAATGGGGCGAGTCATGACCTGTGGGAGCTCAACCCAGGCCGTTCTGAGGGACTGTTTCTTTATAATAATGGCCGGGGCTAAGCCCCACTTTGCTTACAGTGCCCATGACCATGTGACATCTTGGATCACAGGGCTGGCAGGTAAGCCCTGAAAAGATTTCTGTCCTTGTGCAGAGCTACATGATCCTCACTTAGCTTGCCTCTCCGTGAACACTGTAGCCAAGCCTGTGTGGGCCATTAGCCATCCTTCCCCCAGGGTCACATTGACTGTTTCATTTTCAACCCAAACAGCACCAGCAACCACCCACACCATCCATGGCAGAAGAAGGGCAGAGATGAAACAGCCACAGTAGGAAGGGAAGCATGTCTGGTGCTCTGTCTTCTGTCCTGTATGTAGCCTGGGCAGGTGCCCCTTGTCTACTTACAGCCCCTCTAGGCAGCTTTCAATTCTATGGTTGTAGAGACCTTGGGCATCTATCTGTGAATTTTCAGGAACCTTCTCCGAATCTATCTTGGCACTTGTTGCCTCTGACATGTCTCCTGCAACGATTAATCTCAGTTGTTGGCTTGATGAGATCTAGACCCACCTAGGAAATGGTGCTTGCTGTATCCGTTACAGCTCTGGGCATCGGGTCCTAAGCACTGTAACCTGGGGTTCCTTTCCCAGTGTTCTCACTGCACCCCAGGCCTCCACTATGTCTCCTCTGTGTGGTAATTTCCACAGCCTCTCTCCCCAGGGTGGAGGGCAGCTGTTACTCATCCTGTAGAACTCACAGGAAGTCAGACATCATCTCCAGGAAGTCAGCTCTAATCTTCTCAGCACTTATCCTCTGTAATCCACACATGTGTTTCTGAAGCAAACACTGAAGTGTGCCCAGATGTCCTAGGTCAATGGTTCTTCCTAATACTGTGACCCTTTAATACACTTCCTTGTGTTGTAGTGACCTCCAACCATGAAATAATTTCTGTTGCTACTTCATAACTGTAAATTTTGCTACTGTTATCAATTGTAATATAAACACACAATATGCAGGATGTCTGATATACGACCCCTGTGAAAAAGGTCATTCAACCCCCCCCCCCCCAGCAAGGGGTTGTGACCCACAGATTGAGAACCCTGTCCTAGGTCCTGTCCTAGGAACTGAAAATATATCAGTGAGTGAGGTGGATACAGTCCCAGCCTTCACAGGGTTTCTTCTCCAGGCCCTGCGCTGTACTTAACTGAGTGGATTGTGGTCACATGTGCTAATGTACACCTCCCTGCTGGACTGTGAGTTTTTAAAAGCAGGTCTGCACTCTCAGCACTTAGAGGATTCTCAGTGAGAAATGGATGGGAGCATGCATGTGTGGGTGGATGGATGGATGGATAGATATAGGGTAGCTTGGTGGGTAGATGGAATGGCAGATAGACAGATGGATAGGTATGTGGACAGAACAGACAGATGGAAGGATAGAATGCAGCATAAATAGACAGATAGGTAAACTGGTGGGTTGATATGCTAATGAATGACAGATGGATAAGTGGGTGGCTCTAGTTTCCCTAGAAACGAGAATCCGTGTGAGAGAGGCCTTTGGGGTGTAGGCATGGTGGAGCACCGATGCCCATTTGTAACTTGAAAGTGAGTCAGCCTAACACAGAGAGGAACAGGTCCCCAAAAGCAGCCAGCCCAGCAGGAAGGCAGCTGGTGCAGTCTTCAAGGACAGGCAGGTGGGTGTCACTAGCTGAGGAGGGAGCCCTAGGCTATATGAGGGTAACACCTTCTTCCCTTATGACCTGCCACACCATCATCCCGGCATCTGTCAGAGAGGGAGAAAGCTTCTTGGTTTGTTAAAACCAGCCACCCAATGCCTTCCCAATCAGGCCTCTGACATGCTGGCTGGTTACGTGTCACTGGTCCCCTCTGTTTTGGCTCTTCAGAATTTGAAGATACATTGCCTTCCTCTCCAAGTGAGCCCCAGGATCTGTGGCAAGGAGGTTGGGAGTGAGAGAGAGAGATGATGGATATGTGGGCCCAGGCATGTGGGGAGAAAGCATCACGGCAACTGCTGGCTTCCCCAGGCAGACCCCAGCTGGTCCCAGCTACCCCCATGCTGAGCAGTGGTGCGAGGAGTCCATTTGAAGGAGTCAAACTGCCCTCCCCTGCCTGCGTCCCTCTTTAAAATTCGCCACGTCAGGGGAAGATATCTTCTTTCAACTCAGTTACAGTTAAAGCCCTCTCTGGTCTCCATTGCTAAGTCTGTGCCGGATGTGAGGATCCACTTCCTCCTATGCAGTCGTATCCTATTCATTACAGCGCCTGTTCTGTGGAGTCAAGAATCAAATAGCCAGATGTGATGTCACACGCTGTAATCTCAACACTCAGGTAGCACTGGCAGGTCCATCAGGAGTTCAAGGTCAGCCTTGGCTACATAGTGAGTTCAGGACCAGCCTTAGCTATATGAGACCTTATATTTAAAAGAAAAAAAAAAAAAATCAAATACCAAAAAGCTCAAGAGGAAGGTTAGACTAAAAGTCTTTAAGATCCTTTGCAAAGCAGGTACTCTGGTCCCCTCTGGCCCCCTTTTCTCCACCCTAGAAGCCGATAATTATTTTGTGGCATTGCTACAGGATATATAGAGAAACACCACATGCTTAGGTAAAATTCTAGCAGGGTACTGCCTTTTTTTCTGATAACAGGGACTTAAGGGCCTGCTCTGGTCAGTCTGTGAGCCATGCACAGACCAGGCCTAACACTGGACCTCAGGTCCCTGGATCAGACTATCCAGGGTGGCACTGTGCCAATGCAAATGTGGCTGGCTTCAGAAGGGCCGAAGAGACCAGAGGGAAGATAGGCGGGAGGTAGGGCCAGCATGCACCATCCCTTCCTGGTCTGTCATCTGGCCTGTTACCCTTTCCCTGCCCAGAGCTGATATCAGGTTGCAGGGGATTCACGAATGGCGGGAAGAAGGCTGTGTCCCTTTCTGGTCACTTGCCTTTTGAGAGCTTTAAATAGCAGCCTTGCACCCACACATGCATACCTCTGAAGAGCCAGCTTCTGTGAGCGAAGGCAGAGGGCAGACAGATGTCTGGTTGGGTGGGTCCTGTGGTAGTAGCTAACCATCAGGAGACATAGGACTATGGGAGGACTGCTGTTTTGCATCTTTATGTATCACTCCTTGAAGGCACAATCTGGGGGCTCCTTGGCCTCCAGCTACTCCTCCACCTCCAGCTGCTCCTCTACCCCCAGCTACTCCTCCACCTCCAGCTGCTCCTCCTCCTCCAGCTGTTCCTCCATCTACAGAACCTTTACTAATCTCTTTGTGGAGCTGGTATTGGGTTTAGCTGTTTTTTTTTTTTTTGTTTGTTTGTTTGTTTGTTTGTTTCTGTCACTTGCCTCTCTCTTTAGATGTTTACTATATATGGCTTATCTCTGTCCCTGGGTGAGGGGCTCAATAAAATTAGGTCTTTGTTCTTCCTGAATCTTCAGCCCTTGGCCTAGGGCCTGGCACAGATTACATGCCATGTGCCTGCCCAGTGATGGCCCCTTGTGTATTGGAATTGCCTTGTGGTTCTCTCAGATCCTCTACTTCTCCATACTGTATGGCTGACCCATATCTGACTCTTCCATGAAGCAACCCATTGTGCATTCAGCTTAGATCTGATGTCTGAGGTCTCCTGGCTGTCTGCCCTCCTCTCCTGGCCTGCAAGGACCCTGCCAGCTTGTCCTTAGATGCCAGTTCACGGCTCAGTTTACTGGGCCCCCAGGACCACTGCTCTTCTTGGCATTGAACTTGAGAGTAGCCCTGTGAGGTTTGTACAGCCGAGGACAGAGAAGAACAGGGAAGAGAGCTGGGGTTTGTGGGTCTCTTTCTCAGGGTTCGGTTAACCTTGAACACTCCCACGGTTGCTAATATAATCTTAGTAATGGAGATGAAAAGCTTTGTAAACTGTAAAGTGCCATGAAAAACAGGAGTGATAGGGAGATGTCTCAGTAAAGTGCTTGTTATGTAAAACATTAGTTAAAGCTCCAGAATCTAGCTCTCCCACCCACCCACACCCCTGATAATAGCAGTGCAGGGGAGGCAGACACAGGTGGGTCCCTGGGGTTCGATGCCCAGGGCACCTATGATATGTGATCCCCAGGCCACTGAGAGACCCTGTCTCAAAAAGGAAGGTGGTGGTACATGTTTTTAACCCCAGTGGAGGCAAGAGGGTCTCTGTGACTTGGAAAGAAGCTAGGTCTACACAGTGAGTTCCTGGACAGGCAGGGCTATGTAGAAAGACCCTGTGTCAAGCTCAAAAACAAAAACAAAAATAAGATGAACGGTCTGGCAAGATCTCAGTGGGTAAAGATGCTCGTTATACCAGCCTGAGACCCTGAGTTTATTCAGTGGAACCCACCTAAAGGAAGAAGGGGGGACCCTCAGACATTCACATGTGCACAATGGCAAACACATGCCCACCCTCTCAGTACACTAATAATTAACTTTTAACCACTCTTAAGAAAAAAATAATAATAATATAATGGGGCTGGATATGATGGTGTATGCCTTTAATCCCAGCACTCAGGAGGCAAAGGCAGGGGTATCTCTGAATCTCTGAAGTCAAGGCCAGGCTGGTCTGCCTAGCAATTCCAAGCCAACCAGGGCCACACAGTGAGACCCTATCTCAAAACAAACAAACAAAACAAAAAACAAGGTAGATGACACCTCAAGAACACTAACTATGGTTGACCTCTGACCTCTGACCTCCATCGACCACACACTCTGCCACACCACAGGTGGGGCTCTTACCACTTAGAGGGATCATTTCCAGCCTGCCACTCAGCCAGGCTTTTAACCTCTCCTGATGGTGCTAGGTGATGAAGGACTGCTAGCCTTGGCCAAGCAGCCCTCCCTTGGAATAATGGCTCAGGAAGTCCTGAAGAGTCAGCCACACCCTTCCCAAGCGACTTCGGTACTTGTTTTATCTCTGCAGCCAGGGTCTGGGTCAAAGGTCAAAACTTAACCTCTGCTTCTTTCCCCACAGGGTGCCATGTACCGAGGCTCCGTCCATGACTTCCCAGACTTCGATGCAAATCAGGATGCCGAAGCTTTGTACACAGCCATGAAGGGCTTCGGTGGGTGTTGGGTAGCCAAAAGTGGGTCCTGTGTGGAGGGGAGTGCATGGAAGATGGCCACGTGTGGCCTACCCTGGAGCCGTTTGCTGTCAATCTATGACTTTTCCTAGAGAAGCAGGAAGAGACAGGGATCTACCCAGCCAGGGCACCAAGAACAAAACCAAGAAACCGTTCCAGTTTGATGAGCCAGTGTGTTTATTGGGGTTACTTACAGGGGCATGAGTCACCCCCCAAAACAGCCGCAAAACTGTCATGGGTGACAATTCAGGAGAGCTGCAACCTTAGCGGCCTCTGCCCAGCTTGCAGGCAGATTCTCCCCCAGCCACTGTCACTGCTTTTACAGTCTTGGAGGAGAGGGGCCTTATGGTCCAATGTATGGTCCCTGAGCTTCTGAGCCTTGTAAATTTCATGAGCTTCTAAGTCTTAAGCGCCTTCCTTCTCCTCCGTCCCCGAGAGATGGTCTCCTTTCTACAGAAGGCTACTCAACAGCTGTGAGTGGGGGAGGAGCCCGGGATGTCGCAACGTAAGGTCTGTTTTGTTTGTGTTGCTGGGGATTGTGCTAGATAAGTGCTCTGCTTCTGAGCTGTGTGACTAGTTTATTTAATTAATAGTTTTATACTTCTTTTTATATTTTATAAATTTACAATAAAACATGTCAAACCACTAAAGAGAGATACAGATCACTGAAGCCTGGCCGGGTGTGGTGGCTCACGCCTTTAATCCCAGCACTCAGGAGGCAGAGGCAGGTGGATCTCTGTGATTTCGAGGGCAGCCTGGTTTACAAAGTTAGTCCAGGACAGCCAGGGCTACAGAAAGAAACCCTGTCCCGAGCTTAAGAATCAGGCCTGGTTAGTCTAGCTGGGAACCTTGGTCAGATGGCACCCTCCTGGTAACTCCTTTTATTCAGGGTGCCCACTGACCTGAAATTGTGTTTATTGCTACCTTTGCTTGTCCGCAGTTGGAAGAACACTATGCTGGGTATTAAGGTATCTGGGTTTTTCCAAGTCAGGTGGTTTGTCAGCCCTTGTGAAAATCCCTACCTGTCTCTGTGTCTCAGAGAGCTCGATCAGGGAACCCTTGAGTGCAGGCGCAGGTGTCATGAGTACAATGAGCCCTCTCTGTAGGCACTTAGAGTTCCCTTCAGACCAGTAGTTCTCAACCATCCTAGTACTATGCCCCTTTAGAACAGTTCCTCATGTTGTGGTGACACCTCCACACACACACCGTAAAACTATTTTCTTTGCTACTTCATAACTTAATTTGCTACTGTTATGAATTGTAATGTAAATACCTGACATATGGTGCCTGTGTGGGTCACGACCTACAGGTTGAGAACCACTGCTCTTACCTCCTTGTTGAGCGCAGAAGGTTTCTGCTGAGTCCTGAGGGAGCCACAAGGACACAGCCATGGGGGGTTCCTGGGGGCAGACCGAGTAGGGTGACAATATGACTGAATGCAGTAGACTTGCATCCAGTTGAGGGAGAGTCGAAATAAGTATAAGAGAGACTTGAGTGGAAAGAGATTTATTACCTGCAGCAGGCAAGAAAGCCTGGCCATCATTTCCAAGCCACTGATGTCCATGAACAAACAAAACTTGGAGATTTTAATGCGGGCCTGTACAGATCAAACATCCGTAGTCCCACACGCTTACAGTAGGAGTACAGTCCCAAGCATGCTCACTTGGTTTGGTTTTTGTTTTTATTTTTTGCTTTTTGTTTGTTTGGTTTGGTTTGGTTTTGCTTTCTTAAGACAGGGTTTATCTGTGTAGCCTTGACTGTCCTGGACTCGCTTTATAGACCAGGCTGGCCTCAAACTCACAGTGATCCGCCTGTCTCTGCCTCCCAAGTGCTGGGATTAAAAGCGTGCACCACCACTGCCCGGCCCCACTTTGTTTTGTACTTTATTTATTGTATATGAGTGTTTTATCTGCCAAAGAGGGCATCAGATCACATTATAGATAGTTGTGAACCACCATGTCATTGCTGGGAGTTGAACTCAGGACCTCTGGAAGAGCAGGCAGGGCTCTTAACCACTGAGCCATCTCTCCAGCCCCAGCATGCTCACTTTAAATGACACGCATACCTCTGGGCATGCTCCTCCACTTGCATCATGGCGCTTTAGTGGAAGACAAACAAAAGGGCCACCATTTGAAGGCACTTAGGTACCGCCTTGTCTTAGTCACTAACGACAGGCGCCCTCGACTCTTCCAGGCAGCGACAAGGAGTCCATCCTGGAGCTGATCACATCCCGCAGCAACAAGCAGAGGCAGGATATCTGCCAGAGTTACAAGTCTCTCTATGGCAAGGTAAGCATGGCAGCTGGAGGGCCACTGAGGAAGTACCTGGCGCTGGGCACTCTTGCAGGTGTTGGGCCTACATGGAGAAAACAGACCTGTGCTGTGGCCACTCTTATACTCCCGGATTCTGGGAGAGACAGACAGTGGGACAGTCCGTGGTAGGGGAAGGCAGTGCTGTGGGTTTGAACCTGCATAGCCCACCGCATAACTTGGGGACACCACTTGCTAGCGGCGTGACTTGGGGCAGGGACCTGATATCTCTAGCACGGTGGTTCTCAACCTGTGGGCCGCGACCCCTCTGGCACCCCTCTGTCTCCAAAGCCGTTTCCGTTATGATTCATAGCAGTAGCAAAATGACAGTTATGGAGGAGCAACAAAATATAATTTTGTGGTTTGTGGGGGAGGGGGGTCACCTCAACATGAGGAACTGTATCAAAGGCTCACAGCATTAGGAAGGCTGAGAACCACTGGTCTAAGCGTCATCTTTAAGGGGCAATGGTAGTGTCTCCTCCCAAGAGCAGGATTCCACAAGATGACTAAGCCTTGGGCCAGGCAGAGAGAATGCTCACTTACCCCTTCTTCCTGCCGTGGTGCTCCCCGACCCCCAGGACCTCATCGCAGACTTGAAGTATGAGTTGACAGGGAAGTTCGAGCGTCTGATAGTGAACCTGATGAGACCACTCGCCTACTGCGACGCCAAAGAGATTAAAGACGCCATTTCGGTGAGAAGCGCGGCCGTAAGCATGCATGAGAAAGCGGAGATGCGGAGACAAATGCTGTCTGGCATAACATGAGCTGAGAGTACAGTGAACGTTCACCATTGTCAGACCCCGGGCCTAAGTCTGATATCCTAAGTCTCATAGTCTAAGAGGACCAGGTTGAACCAAACGCCGGCAGAGGCTTAGGTGGGAAGGAGTGAGGAGGACATTGCAGGCGGGTGCTGCTTGTTCAGGTATGAGCGAGACTTACCTGCTTAAGGCAGAGGGATGTGCTCTAGGAAGAGGGGCAAAAAGCCCTTGATTAGATGCCTTAGGGCTGGTTTGTAATCACAGCACTGGGGAGTGGAGGCAGGAAGATGGAAAGTGTGAGACCCCAGCCTTGGCTACAGGAAAAAAAAAAAAATAAGCTAGGGATTGGGGCAGGAGGTGGCTCGGTGGGTAAGTGCGAGGACCTGAGTTCAAATCCTCCACACTCACATAGAAACCAGCACCTGTGATCCCAGTGTTTGTAGGGAGGAGGTACAGGTGATCGCCAGGGCAAACTGGTCAGTCAGTCTGACTAGAACAGCAAGCTCTGTGTTTAGTAAGAGACCCTGTTTGAAAAACTAAGGTGGAGAGCAATAAAAGAAGACCCTGAAGTTGACCTCTGACCTCTGCACACACAACGCCCCTGATTTAGGGTGTGTGGCTCAATGGTAGAATGCCTGCTTGCATGGGTGAAGCTCTGGGTTTTACCCCTAGCACCCTAAAAAATATACACAAAAGCCCTTGATTATACCTGGCACTTTACAGCTTATAAAGTCTATGACCTCCCCATACATAGATTCATTCATGAATGGATGCGCTTGGCCATGTGAGAAGTTAGTTCCTTCTCAGTCTGCCTTAGAATTTGGCAGAGCAACAAAGAGCTTCCATTGTATAGATGAGAAAAACGTGGCCAGAAAGACGAAGTCGTTGTTATTGTTGCTGTTGCTAGAGGTTTTATAAATGTTAATTTTTATTTATTTATTTATTTATTTATTTATTTATTTATTTATTTGGTTTTTCGAGACAAGGTTTCTCTGTGTAGCCTTGGTTGTCCTGGATTTGTTTTGTAGACCAGGCTGGCCTAGAACTCACAGAGATCTGCCTGCTCTGCCTTCTTGAGTGCTGGAAATCAAAGGCGTGCACGCCCGCCTACTAAGCCATATCTTTAGTCCCAAGATTTCTTAAGGAGAAGTCATGACAGCTGTGGTACAGGTGGGACTTGAACCCATGTCTTGAGTCTCAGTGTGGCAGCTCCCAAATGATGCCTAAGAGCTGAGCCAAAGACACCCTGAGTGCAGGCGGTGTCGCAGTGCAGGCTGCTCTGGGGTCCCCACATGGCTAAGGCTTCCCACTATGCTCCGCCTCACATATTCCTTCTCTCCTGCAGGGCATTGGTACAGATGAGAAGTGCCTCATTGAGATTTTGGCTTCCCGGACCAATGAGCAGATGCACCAGCTGGTGGCTGCATACAAAGACGGTGAGATGGACGGGAAGGACACTCAGACTGTGAGGGTGGAGACACCAAGACTGACTAGCCACCCGCCTTCCTTCTGACCTGTCCGTTCCGCTAGTCACCTGTTATCCACCTACCCACCTATCCATTCCCAGCATTTCACTACCCGACCCATCTATCCATCATTCCTCTGTCTTCTTGTGCATCTATCCATCATCCATCCACCCATCATCCATCCACCATCTACCCACCCATGCATCATCCATCTCGCACCATCCATCCATCTGACATCTATCTATTTGCCCATCATTTACCACTTACCCATCCACCATCTACTCACCCATCTACCTACCCTTCATCCCTCCATCCCTCCATCCAACATCTATCTTCCAGGTCATATGGATACTCACCTATCCATCTAGTCCCCACTCATCTGTCCATCTACTTGCCCCATATCCATCTACCCATCCACCCACACATCCCTCTATCTATCTGTCGTCCTTCTGTCTATCCATGCAGTCAGTACCTGTTCTGTGTGGCACAGTATGCAGGTTCTCAGGAGATGGTGGTAGATAAAAACTGTGTAGTCTGTGCCAGCTGGAACTTGTGGACTCATAAAATAATGATAAGCCTCAGAGAAAAATGATGATGACCACTCAGTGGTCAGATTTTACAAAGGAAATGAACAAGAACCAGACTTTCTCAAGAGAGAACTTGCCTTAGGAGAAAAATGAGGAGCTTGTTGTATAGAGAATGGGGTAACAGGTGGTCCTTCCGGCAAAGGGAAACCTCCCGAGGTGGAAGTGAGTTAAGTGGCCCAGATGAGGCTGGAAAGGTAGAGGGCAGGTTAGCATCATAGAGGGTTTTGTAGACAAAAGAGAGGTGATGTTTTCCTCAGAGTCCAGTGACAAGTTGGTGTTGCAGTCAGATATAGACTCTATGACAGGTGCCTTGCCACTGTGGAAAGAATAACTGTTTGTCCAGGAGAGGGCGATGGTACAGTGGGGTGGTTCAAGGGGACAGAAGTAGGGAGACTCCACTTCACTGTGTCACAGTGCCCGCAGCTGTGAAGAGGCATGTGTCTTGCCACCACGGCAGCCATACAGAGATTGGATGGGAGGTTTGTAACAGCAGCCAATCATACGGGTGGTGGGGACGAAAGACCTCCGTTCTGGATCCTGGAGGCTTTAGGGGATGAGATTAGAGCCCCCATGTTATTTCCACAGCCTATGAGCGGGACCTGGAGTCTGACATCATCGGAGACACCTCCGGCCACTTCCAGAAGATGCTGGTGGTACTGCTCCAGGTGGGTCGGCGTGCAGTCTGAGGCCCGTTTCCATAGCTCTCTCCCCAAGCTTCTTACGCTGCTTCTCAAACAAGTGGCTAAGGAGTACCTCGGACCTCTAAGCCATGCACTCCACTGCCCTTCCACATCTGTTTTGTCTTCTGGAGCCTGAGAGACAGCTCTGAAGCCTGGGCTCTGTCCATCCCTGTCCCAACATTCTACTTTACACAGGCTTGTGGCCTGCAGAGACGCACATGCCTCCTTCCCCCTCCTCATGCACCCTGCCTCCCTTCTGAGACTTCTTCTTCTTCTTCTTCTTCTTCTTCTTCTTCTTCTTCTTCTTCTTCTTCTTCTTCTTCTTCTTCTTCTTCTTCTGGTTTTTCAAGACAGGGTTTCTCTGTGTAGTCTTGGCTGTCCTGGACTCCCTTCATAGACCATGCTGGCCTCCACCTACAGCAATCCACCTGCTTCTGCCTCCTGAGTGCTAGGATCAAAGGTGTGCACCCCCACACCCAGTTCTGGGGCTGCTTCTTCAGGTATGCATAGGGACCTGCCTGCCCTGCCTACCCCCAGCCAAGATCTGATCCTGAGATCCACCCAAGGGCCTCTAAAGAGGCTATAAACTACACCACCTCAACTGAATACAGCCTGCTGTGTTGGATGTTTTTTTCTTTCATTTTTCTACATCGTGCATTTGAAAAACACACGAAACAGCCAGACATAGTGGTACATGCCTATAATGCCAGCACTGAGTGGATGGAAACAAAAAGATGAATTCAAAGAGGCTACCTGAGACCTCAAAACACAAAACAGTGGGGGCTGCAAAGATGGTTCAGTGGTTAAGAGAGTTTGCTGTTCTTCAAGAGGGCCTCCTCACCACAGCCTGGAACTCCAGCTCCGGGGGATCTGATATGACACCCACTTCTGATCACTGCATGCAGTTATACTCATGCACACATACAATCATACAATCATAATTATATATATGTAATTAACATCTTTTTTTTTTTTTTTTTTTGGTTGTTCAAGACAAGGTTTCTCTGTGTAACCTTGGCTGTCCTGGACTCGTTTTGTAGACCAGGCTGGCTTTGAACTCACAGCGATCTGCCTGCCTCTGCCTCCCAAGTGCTGGGATTAAAAGTGTGTGCCACCACACCTGGTTTGTAATTAACATCTTAAAGAGCAACTGTACATTAATTATCAATATTCAGAAATGGAAAGATTCTATTCTGTGGTCAGATTTCTGGATTCCTTTGATGCATAAAACCTTTTTGCTACAGCAAGCCTGCAGAGGCTGGAGAGCATGTCACCATAACAGTCTACCCTCCATGTTAACCAACCAGGGAATTATCAGGATTGGGGAGGCGTGACCTTTGCCCCCTTCTCAAAGTAACACGTTCTGGAGAGGACACTCCTGCCCTGCATCTTGGAGTCAGGGATGTCAGCTCCACATCTCAGAAGTAACAGCGATATGGCACTAATTGTAGATATGACAGCTCTGCCACAGTCCCCAGGAGAGTTGAAGGCTTTTTTTTTTTTTAAGATGTATTTATTTATTTATTTATTTTATGTATATGAGTGCTCTATGTACATATATACATGCAGGCCAGAACAGGGCATCAGATCACATTCTCGATGGTTGTGAGCCACCATGTGGTTGCTGAGAATTGAACTCAGGACCTCTGGAAGAGCAGGCAGTGCTCTTAACCTCTGAGCCATCTCTCCAACCCCCCGAGTTGAAAGCTTTGAGTCTCTAAAGTACACAGTATCAAAGGAAGAGGCCAGCTGCAGACCTGGTATTGGCAGGAGTAAAGGCCTGTATGGCCAGCCCAGTTCCCTTCAAGCACCTTCCTGTTGCTAAGCTACCTCTGTTGGGTGGGGCCCTGGGCCTGGGCAGTGCAATAAAAGAATCAGGAAGATTGGTATTTTAGGGCTTAGGATCCAAGTCCCAAATCTACATGGGTAAATTCCTGGGTTAGGGGGAGTGGTAGACCCTAACGTTAGCATACAAATGTGCACGCAGTTCTTGTATGCCATGAATTCCAGCGCTGGAGAGATAGAGACAGAGGGATCAGTGTACATTCTAGGCCACCCTGGTCAACATAGTGAGTCTGCTGGGTCAGCTGAGGCTACATAGTAAGACGCTGTACCATCTTTTACTCCTTGGACATTATTGTCATGAAATGACCTGGAAAGTGCCAAGACCTGTGGCCTTGCCATCTAGGGCTCTGTTTTCAAAATACTGGGCTTTTGTTTGCTGCCCTGGGATGGAAATATCAGGTATCAAAAGGACTTTAGTCATTCCCAGGACTCCTATTTGGTCAGAGAGAGGCTTCCTACGACTCTCTACACTCTCTACACTGCTCCCCCTACCCCTCCACTCCCACACCCCCAGCCCCATACATTGGAAATACACATTCCCTTGTCTCTCCATCCAGGGAACCCGGGAGAATGATGATGTTGTGAGCGAGGACTTGGTCCAACAGGATGTCCAGGTAAATGGCGCTGATGGAGGTCTCCATGGCCCAGCCAGTAGCCTTATGGGAGGGAGCGGAGCCTTGGGGTTGGGTAGAGACGAAGTTTTTTGTACCAAGCACTGGAAACACCTGATTCTCTCAGTGTGGTCTTCACAGGGCTTCCTCGGGACAAGGACTTAGGTATCAGAGGGGGTACACAGAGTGTGAAGTCTCAGAGTGTTCTGAGGTGAAATGGTGATAAACCACTTGAGGTAAAACCAAGGCGGACAGTTTCTGAGGAGCAACTCCGCCCTCCACTGCAGGTTGACCCTCTGACACCATCCCCCACCATACACACACACCACACACATACACACTCAATGAGAGCTTTGGAAAGGGAAGGAAGGAAGGAGCATCTATCTGACAGATCACAGGAGTATCTTTGGAAGAGAGGGGGATACGGGCAATAACGGTTGAGTGGGAGCTTCCACAGAAAGGAAGATGGGAAGGTGCCAAGGTCAAGAGGTCACCAGGAACGGCTGTGTTCAGGATGGAGCTGTTGTTCCGAGTGGCTTAGACAGTGTGTCCTGTCTGCCCAGGCCTGGTCTTTCTGTTAACTCTCACTCACTTCTTCCTTCTCAGGACCTGTATGAGGCAGGAGAACTGAAATGGGGAACAGATGAGGCCCAGTTCATTTATATCTTGGGCAACCGGAGCAAACAGCACCTACGGTTGGGTGAGTTCCTGAAAACTGCAGTACCTCCTCAGGTGACACTGAGGACCCCTTTCTCTTTCCCTTTTCTGCTGATGGTGCACAGGAGCCACGTCATCTCCAAACCAAATGCTAGCCCTGTTGTGTGGGTTGTGTACTTGCTTACCTAAGTCATTATCTGGCTAGTACTAGCCATGTCTCAAGATAGAGTCCCGCACAGCACACATGACACAACTATGTGACCTCCCAGCCACCCCACCAAAGTACCAGCCCCAGCCTCCTGCTAGCATTTGATTCTTGGATATTGTGCCATCCATTTCAAAAGTCTCTGTTCCTTTGTTGTTGCCACGGCAACACTGGTAGATGTCATATCTGTCTGTCTGTCTCCCTCAGTGTTTGATGAGTATCTGAAGACCACGGGGAAGCCCATTGAAGCCAGTATCCGAGGGGAGCTCTCTGGAGACTTTGAGAAGCTGATGTTGGCCGTGGGTATGTCCTGGGGGCCACAAAGGAGTCTGGGATGTCATCCTAGAATTGAGAGGTTAGGAAATGGATTCCATGGCATGGAGTTATATAAAAACAGGGTTAGAGGCTTGGTTGAGCAGCATGGCTGAGGCTAGAAGTGGGAAGGAAATCGGCCTTAGACACTGATGTCCTTATCCTGTGTGACAAGGGTAGAAAATACCTACCTTGGGTTGGAATAAGGGTCACCAAAGACCTTGGAGGGTCTTTGCCAGGCACCATGCTGCATTAAGTCTTTAGAGGGCAGAAGCCTGCACCACCACTATCTCCACTTAGCAGAAGAAACTGGGTGGCATAGAGTGTGGGTCCCTTGTCAAGGAATGGCTTTGCAATGCATCGGGGTTGCCTCGATCGTAGAGGAAGCCACAAGCTGATGAGTCCAGACTCAAACTCAGGGCCTCTCGATAACATCCCACTTCTGCTGGAGCAAGTCACCCAGCCTAGTGGGGCCTTGATTGCCTCCTCTGGTAAATGGAGATAGGAGGATGTCCCGACTTATCTGAGGTCTTGGCTCGTCTGGTATTTTAAGAGTTAGCCTAGCAAGCCAGGCAGCAGTGGCACACGCCTTTAATCCCAGCACTCGGGAGGCAGAGGCAGGCAGATCGTTGTGAGTTTGAGGCCAGCCTGGTCTACAAAGTGAGTCTAGGACAGGAAGGCTACAGAGAAACTGTAGACAGAGAAACTCTATCTCAAACTCTAGCTCCCCCTCCCCCAAAAAAAAGAAAGAAAGAGAAAAGGAAAAAAAAAAGCACTTCCCAGCAGACCCAAGTCTAGAAACAGAGGGGAGGGAAGGAGTGAGCTAGACAGCTGGCTTGGCTTGGACATGCCTTCCCTTTTCTGAGGTAATAGGGATAACTCCTCGTCTTCTCCCTTTTCCCTCCTGTTTTGTTTTTTTTTTTTCCCAGTGAAGTGCATCCGCAGTACCCCGGAATATTTTGCTGAAAGGCTATTCAAGGCCATGAAGGTATGAAGTGGGGTTAGTGGGAACTAGATTAGGGGAGGAAGCTGCTGCCTGCTCACTCAAGACTGTTGGGATTTTACCAAATCCTAGGTGGCCAGTGGCCAGAAAGAGCCTGTTCTGGTTTGATTGTTGTTGCTAAGCTGGGGTTGGAGGGGGAGCAAAATAACAAAAAAGACCAACACAACAACAACAAAGAAGACTCTGACCAAAAGCAACTTAATGATTTCTTAGCCTATACTTATAGGACACAGACCATCACTGATGAAAGTTGGGGCAGGAACTAATGGTGGAAAGCAGCTTGCTAGCTTTCTTATATGGCCTAGGACCACCTGCATGGGAAATGGTACTCCCACAGTGGGCGGGGCCCTCCTACATCAGCCAACAATCAACCCCCGCACATTAGTTAAGAGATGGCTATTCTTCCAGAGGACCTGGGTTTGTTTCCTAGCACCCACATGGCAACTCACACCATCTGTTCTAGGGGACCGTATACGCTCTTCCAGCCTCCTCCATGGGCACTGGGCATGCGTGTGGTGCACAGACATACATGCAGGCAAAACACTCATACTCATAAAATAAGAATAACTTGTATAAGGTAATAACCCCTAGATGTGCCCACAGGCCAGTCTGATCTAAACGGTCCCTCACTGAGACCCCCTTCACAGGTGATTCTAGACTGTGTTGATAGGTAAAGCTAACCAGGGCAGAGCCCTTTTGAGATCAGCCTGGGGAGGATGCCCTGTGAGCTCCAGAGCCTGGTCACACACTGCCACCTGTGCACCTGCCCTAGACCAGTGAGAGGGTCTAGTGGCAGCCTGCCCCTAATCCACCTCACGTGGGCTGGCAGCCCACACGTCAAAGAAAATAGTAATTAAAGCTAAGCGAAGCGGTGCGCACTTGCAATCCCACAGTTTGGGATGGTGGGGCGGAAGGATCAGTAGCTCAAGGTCATCCCGAACCTTGCCTCTAAAGCACAAAACCAAGCAGGCAGGTAAAGATGCTTGCCAACAAGCCCGATAACTTAATTCAGTCCTTGGGACCATCATGGTGGGAGGTAAAAACAGGTTGCCAAAAGTTATATGTGACTTCCACACATTTTCCAAGGGTTTTATGAGTGGAAGAGGTGGCACAGTGGTTAGGAGCATTTGCTGTCTACCACAGGCCCTGAGTTCAGTTCTTAGTGCACCTATATAAACTCACAGCTACCTACAACTCTAACCCAGGGGATCCCCTGCTCTTTCTGGCCTCTGCAGTCCCCTACACACATACGGCATATATACAGGTAGATGAATAAATAAAACAGCTTTTTTTTGTCTCTTTTTTGTTTCTTTATTATGTATATAATGCACATCAGATCATATTATAGATGGGTGTGAGCCACCATGTGACTGCTGGGAATTGAACTCAGGACCTCTGGTAGAGCAGTCGGTGCTCTTAACCACTGAGCCATCTCTCCAGCCCTGAAAGAACTCTTTGAAAGAATTTAAGCCATAAAAATAAGTAACAAGCCAGAATACTCCTACGCATATCAGACCACTTTAGAAAACACGCTGGCTTCTGTCAGTAACATTTCCACGTTCACAATGCTGATCGTTATGACCAGGCAGCTGGCTTCCCTCTAGGTGAGCTACCAAGGACAGCATATTTCCCAGACTTCCACTCATATGACACACACCTACCTGTGGCATCTCCATGGCACATCAGAGTAAAGGGACATGTGCTACGAGAGATCCAAAAGCTCAGGCTGTCCGTGGGCAGAGTGGATGGTCAGACAGTCCCCCTGCTCCGGTGCCACGGTGAGGTTAGACTGCTGAGGGAACATGAGGACAGTCACCTGGAGCGACAACATGAGAATGGACACGACTCGGGCTATGACAAGGCAAGGCACAGCAGAGCTTTAGAGTGAAGGCCACCATCTGCCTTCTTTGTACCTGGCTTGAACTTTTTTTATTATGAAGATGCTATTCCCCGCCCATGTTGGTCTCTCTTGTCACCTAAGCCTCCAAGTGCTGTCCCTCATGCCCTCATGTCTCCCAGGGCCTGGGGACTCGAGACAACACCCTGATCCGCATCATGGTCTCGAGGAGCGAGTTGGATATACTTGACATTCGGGAGATCTTCCGGACCAAGTATGAGAAATCACTGTATAGCATGATCAAGGTGAGCAGCCTTTGCGGGGGGGGGGGGGGGGGGGGGGGGGGGGGGGAGAGGTGGAGGGGAGCAGAGAGCTTCCACCACCACCCAGGTCTTGGGAACCTCTACACTTGGGTCTTGAACATTCCAGGAGCTCTTGCTTTAGAGGAGCCGGTGACAGGAGCAGCTAGAAAGCAAAGCGTGGAGGCTGGTGTGGTGGCTCAGCTGTTAAAGTGCCCTGGCTGTTCTTGTAGAGGACCCAGCCAGCACCCACACAGAGACTCACAACTATCTTTAATTCTAGTTCTAGGGGATCCAATACCCGTCTTCTGGCCTCCCCAGGTACTGCACCTACATGATACATACGCATACAAGCCTAAGTAAAAATAAATAAGACTTAAAAAACTAAATAAAGAACTACCAGAGCTACACAGAGAAACCCTGTCTTGAAAAGCAAGTAGCAGTAGTATTAATAAAAAGAATAAGTTGGGCGTGGGTGCATGCCTTTAGTCCCAGCACTTGGGAGGCAGAGGCAGGCAGATTGCTGTGAGTTTGAGGCCAGCCTGGTCTACAAAGCGAGTCCAGGACAGCCAAGATGACATAGAGAAATCTTGTCTCGAAAAACCAAAGAGGAGGAGGAGGAGGAAGAGGAGGAGGAGGACGAGGAGGAGGAGGAGGAGGAGGAGGAGGAGGAGGAAGAAGAAGAAGAAGAAGAAGAAGAAGAAGAAGAAGAAGAAGAAGAAGAAGAAGAAGAAGAAGAAGAAGAAGAAGAAGGAGAAGGAGAAGATTTTTTAAAGGAATACATGGTAGCTGGGAGGTGGTGCCTCCCAGCACTCGGAGGCAAAGACAGGCAGATCTCTGTGAGTTCAAGACCAACCTAGTCTACAAACAGAGTCCAGGACAGCCAGAGCTCTGTGTAACAGAGAAACCTGTCTTTAAAAAGAAGAAGTAGAAGAGGAAGAAGACGAAGGAGAAGAAGAAGAAGAAGAAGAAGAAGAAGAAGAAGAAGAAGAAGAAGAAGAAGAAGAAGAAGAAGAAGAAGAAGAAGAAGAAGAAGACATGGCTAGATCCTGCATGATTTATAAATAAACTTAAGAGCCAGGATGCTGTCCCAGGGGCAGTGGGTGTGGTGTGCACAGTCTCTGCAGAGAAGTTCACTGAAGAACACAAGTGAGCATTAGAGAACCTTGGAGCCTGCTGGGTGATTAATACTGTCTCAGGGGAGGCCATCCCATGAGGTCTCACCAAGAGATCATCAGATGTAATAGTTTTATACGCCAACAGGGGAAAAGATCCAGTTTTTACTTATAAATGGTGTCCAAAGAGGGCTTTTTATGAGTGTCATGCACTGGAAATTCCATGAGAAAGTAAGTTTGGAAGAATCTAGAATAAGCAAAGATGCTGTCACACAGGAACTTTACCATGGAACTTCTCACAGCTAATCATAATTTGAGGTCCATTCCAAAGCCAAGGGAAAAGCCATCTATATCAACTATGGCTTGATCAAATATTTGATTTTGAGTATTTTCCCTATGGGTCTGTTCATGCAACTCTACTCCCATAAAGTGTTTCCCTTGGAAGTCCTGCACCTGGGACAGTGGGATGCCAGGGCCGGGGAAAACAGCAAGCATCTCAGAATTCTATGTTTAGTGAAGTCACCATGGCAGTAAATTTTAATTATTGGGAAGTATTTATACCACAGGAAATGTGTCCAATGACACATACCGGAGACTTGGTCCTTCCTGTGTTTCCCAGAGAGTTGGTTGCTGGTAGTCGGCAGTGCCGCACTGTTGGTGGTCTCAGCTGCTGCAGGAGGAGGGGAGGGAGGCTGGTGTGAACAGTGGCCTCAACTGCTGCAGGCAGGAGGAGGGGAGGGGGGACTGGTGTGAACAGTGGCCTCAACTGCTGCAGGCAGGA
>OU015755.1:84973228-84984242 GCA_907169655.1 Acomys percivali | reverse complement strand
AGGCCTTGGGGCTCCAGGGTCCTCCAGCCAATCACTCTGGGCTCTGACTCTTGCCTCCCCTCTCTCCCTCCTCTCTCTCCTCCCCGCTCTCAGGTGGCTGCTGAGATCTTGGTGAGTGTTCTGTTCTAAGTCGAGTCCTGCTGTGCTTGGGCTGGGCTAAGTGGGGCAAGGATCAGGCAGTGATTGGGGGCTTCCCTCACAGCTTCTCTCTCTCCCCTTCAGGGCCTTTTAAGGACTATGTTGAGGTGTTTTGTTGTTTTTTGTTTTGTTTTTTAAGGGTCAGGTTTGGTAGAGCATTATTATAATGCCAGCACTTGGCAAGTGGAGGCAGGAGGATCAGGAGTTCAAGGTCATCCTCGGCTTCCTAGAGAACTTGAGGTCAGCCTGAACTACAGGAGACCCTGCCTCAAAGGGGTGGGGGTGGGGGTGGGGGTGGGGGTGGGGACAAGGCCGGAACAAAGCAAGTGTTTCCCAAGCTTTAGTTGTTTATCTCTGGCCTGGTTTATGCTATATAATCGCCAGCTATGGTTGTTCCCTGTAAGTTGACTCATTTTAATTTTATGTTTAACCCCAAAGTGAGTTTTTAAAGAGAAGTTGAATAGGATCACAGCTGGCTAGGAGATCATTGTGGAAACCTTTATGTGCTTGGGTAAAAAGTGTTTGCCCTTGACCCACCCACCCCCTCCAACTAGGGAAAACTGGCTAGGACATTTTCGCTTGTTCACACACATGTCCATGTGCCCCCTGGGGGATTCTCTAGCGGCAGGATAGGAGTACCAAGTCCCTGCACCCAGCTCCAGTCCCATCTCTGGGTCCTGACGACTTCAAAGGGAGATAGGCTGGCCACCATGCTCCAGGATTGGGGGGGTGGGGAGGGAGAAGGGACCAACCATGGTCACCCTGGATGGCTGACCTAAGCCCACCTTGCCTGCCCTGAGCCTCAGCAGGGACAGTAAGTACTAACCATGACTCTCTCATGTCTCCCCCTAAACCCTTACCCCAACTGGGCTCTGCAGGAAATAGCAGACACTCCCAGCGGAGACAAAACTTCCTTGGAGACACGCTTCATGACGGTCCTGTGCACCCGCAGCTATCCCCACCTCCGCAGAGGTGAGCCTGCTGAGCCCCCATCCCTTCCAGTGTGGCAGTGGGAGCCCCCAAATCTGACCTGAGCCTCCCAGCCCTCTGTGAAGAGGAGAGCAGCCAAGTGCCTAATCCCTTCTCCTGACTCCAGTGGTAAAGCGTTAGGGGACTCCAGAGCACTGGCCTATGCTCAGCCAACTCCCTTCCCCTCCCAACCGAGTCAGGGAGACACCTAGGATAACAATTGGCCAGCAATTCAACCTCAGAAGCATGCAGTACTAAGGATTCTGAGGTGTGCTGTCGTGATCCATTGGTGATGTCTGCCAGGCACAAAGCAGAGAGGGGAGAGAGTAGCACAGACAGGCCACCACAGCTGTGTGCAACGGCAGTCCCAAAGTTCCCTCGCACTGAGACCTTTGCAGTCTCACATGTAGCTGTCTGCTCAGGCTTTGTGCTTGACACTGGACTGCCTTGATTCCAGTCCTCCACTTATCAGCTGTGTGGCGGAGCATGTGACTAAGTCTCTACCGCCATCCCCTCACTAAGGATTGGGATTTTAGTTGTATCTCACATGGTTGCTAGGATACAAAACCTACAGTAAACATAAAGTACTCTGACTGTGCTGGGCACACAGAGCCTCCTGGATGTCATTTGGTTATGTAAGTAAGCTCCATCCCAGCCTGTCAGGGAATAAAAGAGAACCAGAGAGCAAGGCCTCGCTGGGTGGTCCAGGCATACTTCCAGGGCATGCACACCAGCCTGAGATATAATAGAACTCGCCAAGGCCTGGGGCTATTATTGGCTAGACCTGGAGAGGCTGGTGTGGCCCAATTGGCTCCAAGCCTTATGGCAGCCATGAGGCCAGAACCTGCCTGTCAACCCCAGCCCTATCCAGTGCCCAGCATGTACGGTGGCCATTCACGGGGTAAGTCAGGCGACCCTCCCCAGCTGGTATTCACCTCTCCCTCACTTCTCTTGGCCAGTCTTCCAGGAGTTCATCAAGATGACCAACTATGACATAGAGCACGTCATCAAGAAGGAGATGTCTGGGGACGTCAAGGATGCGTTTGTGGCCATCGGTAATTGGCCGGCTCCAGGGGGGAGGGGCTGGGGCCCTGCTGGGAATGTGAGCAGGTTCCCTAAAGGAATATAGTTTCAGCATCATCTTATGTTGCTGTTATTGGGAACTAAACACTGCCTCAGAGATCACCTCTCCTGAGCATCTCAGGGGAAGGACCAGAAAGGCCCTGAAGGGCAGCTCTCTGCAGGACTGGAGTGTGTTTGTATACATATATACCACACACGAGACACACCATATATGCACACATGAGATTCTCAGGGCATGTATACACAACATGCAAGATGCATTCATTCACAGGGCACACACTGCATGTGCAGCACATTAGACACACCTTAAGCATTTTCTCTCAGAAGGCATTATGACAACTGAGCGAATTCAGCCCAGAGACCTTGTCCCTGAGCATTCTGGGTTTTTGTTGTTGTTGTTGTTGTTATATTTTATTATCTATTTTGTGTGTGTATATACATAAATGCATGTGTACAGGTATGCATACCATAGCCTGTGTGTGGCCAGAAGAAAACTTTATGGAGTTGGTTCTCTCTGCTATGTGTGTCCTGGGGACTGAACTCAAATCTTTAGTCTTGGTTTCAAGTACCTTAGCCTGATGAGCCACCTCTCAGACGGAAGATCTTGATTTTTGAAAAGGCCTCTTTGCCTTTTGGGTCTCATTTCTTCCTGTGTAAATATGGATCCATACTTAGCTAAGCATAATATTGTATCTTGTATATGCTTGATCTTACCAGCAGGTGGCGATAGAAGCCATCCAAATCCTCTATCACCTGCTAAATGCATCTTGAATTTCAGGAATTCTAAAATGTGGAGGAAACCTGTTTTAGACTAGATAAACGGAGGTGTTGCTTACAGTGGCTCTTTACCACCTACAGTGATACCAGAGAGGCAGGACAGCATAGCAATTGGAAGCAAGGGAGCAAAGTAGGAACTGCCACTTGGTTGCTGTATGTCCCTGGGCAGAACACAGAACCTGCCTCTGCTTCTGCTTTTCTTCAGTGGGGCATAAGAACTGGCCCTTCTACCAAGCCCTAGTTTCACAGAATTTGTTTAAACCGCTCACACACCCCACACCCTGCTCCCTGACCCCCAAGCCCCCCATCCTTGCTCAGAATGACGCTAGAATCTGCATCTTTAAAACTCAGGTGTTTGGCCAGGCATGGTGGCACACACCTTTAATCCTAGCACTCAGGAGGTAGAGGCAAGCAGATCTCTGTGAGTTCGAGGCCAGCCTGATCTACAAAGCAAGTCCAGGACAGTCAAGGCTACACAGAGAGACCCTGTCTCAAAACAAACAAACAAACAAACTCAGGTGTTTGATTTTTAGGTGTCTTTTTTTTTCCGTGTGTGTGTGTGTGTGTGTGTGTGTGTGTGTGTGTGTGTGTATACACTCCACATGTGTGTGGGTCCCTGTCAAATCCAGAAGAAGCTGTCATATCCCCCTCGAGTTGAAGTTATGGGCAGTTGTAAGCGGCACAAAGTGAGCGCTGGGAACCACACTTGGGTCCTCTAGAAGAGCAATGAGTACCCTTAGCCACTGAGCTGTCTCTCCAGACCCTAGAACTCGGTTCTTAATCATCTTCTCACTGCTCCTAATGCACTCTGACAGCCCTACATCCAGCGTATAGTAGGGCTTAAATCCCATTTAAATGTTCTGCGGACCTCAGTCAGCTGCAGGCAGCTTCACTGCAAGAGAGATGTGTCTGTCTCCTGACAGATAGAAAGGAAAAAGGGAAAAAAGGAAGTAGCATTGTGGAGGGGGGGGGGTGTAAACTGACACCTCTGAGCATGGAAGTTTAGCAATGGCCTGTAGGCCCAGTAGGTTGGTGGCAGTAAGTAGGGGAAAGCTCTGTCCAGGGTCTGAGCACACAGCCTCTGACCAGATTTCCCACCCCACCCCACCCTTTTCCTCTACAGTTCAGAGTGTCAAGAACAAGCCTCTCTTCTTTGCTGACAAACTGTACAAGTCCATGAAGGTATGGCACCTGACCTGTTTATGAGCGCTGTCTTTCCTAGCCTACAGGCACAGATGTGCACCATTCCCCAGATGAGGACTTCAGGCTGCTGTTCCCCACCCCTGCCTCCTCCCCACCCCCCACCCCCCGCCCCCCGCTTTGTTGTGGATTAGCATCTGCCTTTGGCCCAAGCATAGTCTTTCTCAAACAAGGGTGATTTTGTCCCTTTCCTTCCCTGCTCCCCTGTCCCAAGCTTCCAACCCCACCCCACCCTGTCCCGCCCAAGGATATTTATAATAGCCAGACAAATTCCCCCAGTTGCCAAAACTTAAAAGAGTATTGCTGTTGGCATCTGGTGGGGGTGAACAGCGATGATGATACACAAGATGTTTTACCCAAGAGAGATCCGTATATCAAAGAATGACACAGCCCAACTGCCTGAGAACTCACTACGTAGCAAGCCCTGAGTCTTGGGTCCACCCCTCTGATCGCAGTTGACCCGCATGGCAGCTCTATGAGCCCATGGAAACCCCTTATTTCATAGAAGAATAAAGAGTGGTGTAGGACGGTCAAACTTGGCCTGTGTCTACATCCCTGATAAGTGGCCGAGCCAGAGGGAGAGGAGAGGAGAGCAGGCCCCGGGTGCTCATATAGTGCAGACCCTGTGTTAGTTTCCTAGGACTTCTATAACAAGTTCCCACAAACTGGATGACAAGAACGTAATCTCTCATGGGACGGAAAATCAAGGCATTGGCAAGTTTGGTTCCTTCCTATGCCATCCCTCCCATGCCTCTCCTGCTTCCTGGAGGCTTCCAGAACCCACCGCCGTTTTGTATCTTAGGTTCAGCCTCATCACTCCAGCCCCTGCCTTCATCTCACATGTATGCCCGAGTGCCTGCTTACCCTAGATGCCACCCAGTGGGTTTGGGGCCCCAATCCAACATGACTTCACTTTAATTCATTACAACGGTGTATTAATTAGCTTTTCATCTCTGTGGTATAATATCTGGAAGGAAAAAAAATCAACTTAAAGGAAGAAAGGATTTGCACTCACAGTTTTGGAGGCTTCAATGCATAGTCTTCCTGGCCCTTTGCTTGTGAGCCTGTGGTGATGCAGAATGTCACAGCAGGGAGGGCATGGCCAAGCAGAGCTGTCACTTCCTGGTAGCCCTGGAGCAGAGACAGAGGAAAGGACTCGGGATAAAGTATATCCTCTGACACCACCAGGACTTACTTCCTCCAGCAAAGTCTTCGCCTCCACCACTTCCCAGTTCTGCCACCAGACTGTGTGTGCATCCATGTACTGACCCACTGAGGAAGTCCAAAACCTTAAGATCCACTTCCCCAAATCTCTCGCTCTAAACAACACACTGGGTACCAAGCCTTCAATGCATGAATTTGGGGCAAGATACATCATCTGAGCCCCAGTTCCCGAAGTTCTAGCTGGATGTGAGTTTTAGCAAGGGCCTGCTCAGCCCACACAGGTCCTCTGAGCCTCTGCCTGGGCCAGTCCTCAACACAAGGGAGTTTGGTCGGCACTGTCTGTGGAAGATAGTGATGGAATAGCCTGCCTGGTTTGGGAAGGCGGAAGCGACAGGCAGGCGGACAGCGGCTGCAGCCTGACCTAGCTCTGCCTCTCCAGCGTTGTTCCATGTCTTTCCCCTTCTTGGCTCCACCAGGGTGCTGGCACAGATGAGAAGACCCTCACCAGGGTGATGGTCTCCCGGAGTGAGATAGATCTGCTCAACATTCGGAGGGAATTCATTGAGAAATATGACAAGTCTCTACACCAAGCCATTGAGGTAAGGAAGGGGTTGTTTGCTGGGCTCTTAGATTACCTTGTAGTCCAGGGAACTGTGAATGAAAGGAGACCTGCCTCATTGTTTTTGCTATGAAAATACTTCTTTTTTTTGTTTTATGTATATGGGTATTTGCCTGCATGTTTGTCGGGTGTGTGCCCAGTAACCACAGAGTTCAAAAGAAAGTAGCAGATCCCCCTGGAACTAGAGTTACAGACAGTTGTGAGTTGCCATGTTGTTGATGGGGACTGAACCTGGGTTCTCAGCAAGAGCAGGTACTCTCAACTGCTGAGCCATCTCTCCAGCCCCTCACAATTTTTTTTTTTCATTTTGTTTTTTTTGGGAGAAGGTTGTTTTTGGTTTTTTGTTTTGTTTTGTTTTCCCAAGACAGAGCTTCTTTATGTAGCCTTGGCTGTCCGGAGTCACTTTGTAGACTAGTCTGGCCTCAAACTCACATTGATCCACCTGCCTCTGCCTCCAGAGTGCTGGTATTAAAGGCATGTGCCACCACCATCCGGCTCCAAAACTGAACTTTTTAAAGAACACAATTCAGTATTTATTTTGTATTTATTGGTAGTGGAGACTGAACCACATGCTAAGTATACACTCTACCACTGAACTATATAACACCAACTCATTTTAAGAAATTTCTTATTCAGCTGAGTGGTGATGGCACATGCCTTTAGTCCCAACATTTGAGAGGCAGAGACAATTTGAGGCTAGCCTGGTCTACAGTGTGAGTTCCAGGATAGCCAGGGCTACACAGGAAAAAAAAAAAACCTGTCCCCAAACAAACAAACAAACAAACAAAACAAAAGACAAGAAGAAATTTGTATTTTGAGACAGGGTCACTGAGGGTGCCAGGCTGGCCTTAAATTCATTCTGTAGCCGAAGCTAACACTCGATTTGCCATCCTACCACCTCCACTTCCTATGTGCTGGGATTGCAGGTGTGCACCACCATACCTGGTTTGTGCAGTGCCAGGCATCAAACCCAGGCCTCCATGTGTGGTAGGCAGGCCCTCTACTAACTGAGCCATACTCCTAGCCCCTCTTTTAAAGTTTGTGTTTGTTTATTTGTTTTGGTTTGGTTTTGGGGTTTTCTTTTTGTTTGTTTGGTTTGGTTTTTCAAGACAGGGTTTCTCTGTGTAGCCTTGTTTTTCTTTCTTTTTTTTTTTTTTTAAGTTTTTCGAGACAAGGTCTCTCTGTGTAGCCTTGGCTGTCCTGGACTCACCTTGTAGACCAGGCTGGCCTCGAACTCACAGCAATCCGCCTGCCTCTGCCTCTGCCTCCCAAGTGCTGGGATTAAAGGCGTGCGCCACCACCTCCCGGTGTGTTTGTTTCTTTGAGGTAGCACTCTGAATTGAAGTTGGGGCTTCACACACCCTAAGTGAGCACCCTACCATTGAGCTACCTTCTCAATGCAGAGAGAGATCAAGGGCGTTCGTAACTACATAGTGAGTTGGAGGCCAACCTGGGCTACCTGAGCTTGTCTCCAAAGGCCAATATATATATGTAATAGAAGCCCGTTCTAAATGGGGGTTTGTACCACTATTGGGACTCTGGCTCCCTGGCCTGACTACAGACAGACCCTGTGGTGTATTAACCACCCTTGCAGCTGGCCTGGGCCTTGGTTCAGATGTTGGCCATATAAGAGTGAGCAGCAAGGAATGAAGAATGTGCCTGGCTTCTTGGGGCAAGATAGAAGCCTCAGGACCTTCTATGTAAAGCTGCAAGACTGGCTGGCTATACATGAGGAGCTAGGGTGGCAGATGGAGTCCAAGCTGCTCCCAAAAGGAAGGGAGGCACTGATGCCTTGCAGGGTTGTACCCTAAAGGGCTGACTCCTGGCGGGGGCGGGGGGGGGGGGGGGGGGCGGGGGGGGGGGGGGTCACGGGTGTGTCTGGAGAGGTCTCTCTGGCCTTGGTACAGCAGCTGTGTTAGTGACTGAAGTCCTGAGTGGCATGCCTAGGCTGCTGGCCACTAGGAGGCTGGGGTATTTAGGCGAGAATTATTCTTTTCTCATTCTGCTTTCTTTCTGTCCTGCCAGGGTGACACCTCCGGAGACTTCCTGAAGGCTTTGCTAGCTCTCTGTGGTGGAGAGGACTAGGGCTACTGGTCTTAGAGGGCCCCCCCCTGCCAAGCAGTGGCCAACAGCACCAGCCACGTGACCTGACCAAGCCATGGCTCCAGCTCCAGAGACTAAGGAAGGAGATGTGAGGGGTGGGGTTGGACTGTCATCCAGCTGGGGCACACTCTGGCCACTGAGGGTCCCCGGTGGTCCCTTCTGTTATCCCTCCTGCTCACGGCTGTGAGGCTGGGGAACCGCAGCCATGTATGGCATTCTCCTCCTCTCCTTCTACCTCCTCCTCAGCCCTTCCTAGCTTTTGTCCCTTGACGTAATCCCGGCCCTGATTTGAGCTTTGTCACATCTCAAAACATATCAAGCCTCTATCTATAAAACGAGTGATGTGTGTGCTTTGGGGGTGGGGGTGGGGGGCTGGCTGTGGCGGCTGGTGCCAGGTGAGCATTCTGGGATAAAGGAGATAGATGAATTTGATAGGGTGGTGATCTTCCCAACCGTCACCATTCAATCTGGTAACATGCTGAGCTAGGGATTTCCGTATTTGTATTTACAACAGACACCCTTGGCTTCAGACCTTGGGCCCTTCCCTTCCCTTCTTTAGCCTCAGCTTTTTGGTTTGTTTGGTTTTGGTTTTGGTTTGGGGGTTTTGTTTTTGTTTTTGTTTTTGTTTTTTTAATCTATAAAAAACAAGCTGCCAGAATATCTTGGCTTCCCTTCTAATGCTGACATTCTAGACGGAGCCTGCAGCTCAACCCCTTGGATCTTACTCATTCTTTTAAAAGGAAAGAAACGGGGCTAGGCAGATAGTTCACTTCAGGGAGTTGTGTGCAAACTTGAGGACCAGAGTCCAATCTCCAGAACCCATACAGGCCAGGAATGGTGGCACACCCCTCTAGTCCTAGCACATAAGGAGGCAGAGAGGCAGGCAGGTCTCTGTAAGTTTGAGGCCAGTCTGATGGAGTTCAGGCCAGGCAGGGATCTAGAGCAAGATCCTGTGTGAAAACAAACACACAAAAACAACAACATTATCTATTTGTAGTCCCAGTGCTGGAGAGATGGGGGCACCAGCGGCCAGGGGCCAGTCAGGCTAAATCAGTGAGTCCTAGGTTCAGTGAGACCCTATCTCAAAATAAATTGGATGGCTCCTGAGGAGTGACACCCAAGGCTGACCATTGGCCTCCACACAGGTGCACTGCTCCCCAATGCACACCAAAGAAAAACCAGGGCCATCCAGCCATCTGCAGTGAGGGCCTCTGACTGCCTCGAGCCTCCATTTCCCTTTAAGAATAAGTGTTGCACCTGCCTGTGAGTGAGTTCTTGCTTCTCCTCCCCCTCCTTCTAGGGAAGATACAGAGTAGGAGCCTGCCTCAAGTCTAGGAAGTCCCAGCCTTCCTGGGCCTCAGGTCCCCAAATCCTTGCTTCCTGGGTCCCCATTACAATCAACCCTGCATTGTCCTCTCTGATCTCAGAGGCACAGTGTCATTGGTAGATTGTCATCTGAAGAGGTGGGAGGAGAGGAGCCACGAAGCTCCACAGCAGCTTCTCTGTCCATCTTCCCTCAGACACCTTCTGCTCTGCACTTGGGTCTGAGATTTTCCAGGAACTGTGACAGGAGGCTGTCTACTGGGCAGAGGGCTCGGCCCCAGCACCTTGGCTGGCCCATCCAGGTTTTTGCAGTCGCAGTATTGGTGGTAGAAGCTGTCCACGTGGACAGTTGGGAGATTCTGAGTCTGGTCTTGTCATTTCCTCACTGGGTGATCTTGCAGCCATTATTCACTGGCCTCACTAGGCCTCAGTTTCCCTGTTTGTATTGTGAAGGGTTGGACAGGATGAGTCTAAAACTAAGAAAACGTAGTTTGTTGGATCTCTTCCCTTTTTCCAGCAGGCATGAGTCCAGGTGCCCTGGAGGGTCAGCTGAGAGTGTTTTCGGGTATTTGCCCAATTTTACAATTAACAAAATGGCTAGTAGTTTGGAGTGAGAGTTTTTCTCAGTGATGTGAGCTGTAGCATCTTTGAACCTCTCTTTCCTTACCTGTAACATGAACCCCTAGTTCTCCTTCTCCCGAAGCCTTGTGGGAATCTAGTGGGATTCTCTGAAGTGCTCTACCAAGCATCTACTTCCTCGAAGCCACCATCTGCATTGAGCCAGGCTCAGCGGCAGGAGCTAGGATGTGAATCCACGATGTCTCTGAGCTTGGACCTCAAGAAGTGGGCCAGCCTTGGATCACAGAGATGCCCAAATTGAAGAACAGTGCTCCAATAGACACATATAAAGCTGGTCATGGTGGCCAGCTGTGATCCTATCACTTAGGAAACTGAGGCAAGAGGATAGAAGGTTTGAGGTGAGTCTAGGCTACATATCAAGACCTCCATTTTAAAATGGGGCTGAAGAAATGGCTCAGTGGCTGATGGTGTTTCCTGCATAAGCCTGAACTCAAATCTTCAGCACATGGGTAAAAGGCTGCACATGGGGGGCTTGGAGAGATGGCTCGGTGGTTGAGAGATGGCTCGGTGGTTAAGAACACTGGCTGCTCTTCACAACCATCTGTAGTTTCAGTTCCAGCAGATCCAATGACCATACATACATACATACATACATACATACATACATACATACATACACACACACACACATACACAAAACACTCATACACTAAACATTAAAAATAATGTTTAAAACTGTTCATAGCTGTGAATGCTTGTAACCCCAACTGGCAGGGAAGGTGGGGTGGGGATAGGATGATCTCTGGGGCTCCAGATTCATAAGAGACCCTGCCTCAAGGGAGGAAGGCACTCGGGAAAGCAAAGGCAGGCAGATCTCTGTGAGTTATTATTTTGAAAACTGCATAAATGCACATATGTATATTAAACATTTCAAAAGAAATGGGCTAAGGAAAGCAAAGGAATATGAGGGCTGAGAGAGAGGAGGTCCCACAAGCTAGTCACACAAACACACAGAGAGAGAGAGAGAGAGAGAGAGAGAGAGAGAGAGAGAGAGAGAGA
>OU015755.1:84887994-84965765 GCA_907169655.1 Acomys percivali | reverse complement strand
GATAGATAGATAGATAGATAGATAGATAGATAGATAGATAGATAGATAGATAGATGACCTTTCAAAGCTGTGTATCTGATGTTTGGGGGCCTTCACCAAGCAAAAACATGCTCTTTTTCTCTATGGATGCTTGCCTTAATTTGGTTCTTGATTATTGTGATAAAACACTGACCAGACAGCAGCTCAGAGAGGAAAGGGTTTATTTGGCTTACACACCCTGACTGATCACAGTCCACCATTGAGGGAAGTCAGGGCAGGAAGCTAGTGATAGGAACTGAAGCAGAGCACACGGAGGAGTGCTGCCTCCTGTTCTGCTCCTCGTGGCTTGCTAGTTTGCTTCCTTATGCTGCCCAGCACCACCTGCACAAGGGTAGCACCACTCAAGGTGAGCTGAGCCTTCCCATAGCAACCATTGGCCAAGAAAATGCCCACAGACACGTCCATTCCAGTGGAAGCAATCCTCAGCTGAGGTCCTCTGCCCCTCGGAAGTCTAAGACTCTAGTTTGTGCACAGAGAATTCCCACTTTGAGGTTTGAAAACTCATCCCAGAGAGTTTGGACCTCTCAAACTCTACTAACCCCCAAGAGACCCCTGGGATCCTATTTAAAATTCTACTTCTAGGCCTTTACCCTGCAGTGAAGGAGAGATAAACCTGTTTTTGTTACGATCCCAAGTGTGGGATCAGAACGGTCTTGTGAGAGAACAGGTGAGGTTAATCCACTAGAAGACCAACTACCTCCTGCAGGAGCTTGATTGTTGCCAGCTGAAAAGATCTAGTGAACAGACTCTGGGAGGAGATACATAAATGAGCCCAAGACTGGAGGCAGGGGCTTTTGGAGACTTGGGATAGTTTTGGCTGTTCATCGCTGTACTTCAAGAAGCTTCTAGAGAGAACCACTCCAGGGAAGGTTTCCGGGCTCTGGCTCCTGCTGAGGTTCTGGGTTCCTCGGAACTGATATCCTTATAGTTTTGTTACTGTGTTCATTAATCCTCTTTTACTATTGTTTTGGTTAGTCGGGTTAGAAGTGACATATGCTCCATTAATAAGTTGTAATAAAAAATATATTGGTTAAGAAAATTGAGCCTACACTACAGAGTCTGATTCTGTGGGGAAGCCTGCCTAATGCCAGGCTCAGGCCTAACAGCAGGAGCTATTCAGGAGCTTTCAACAGAACTGGTGACCAAGAAATTCAACACATGAGCCCGTGGGGACGTTAGATATTTTAAACTGTAACATTCCATGCCTGGTCCCCCAAAACTAATACCCAGCTCATCTCATAATGCAAACTGCATTCAGTCTGTCTCCAAGAATCCCTGGTCTTAGTAATCACAGCATCATCTGAAAGTTCAGAGGCAAAGTCTACGCAGAGACACAAGGCAGACACATAGCTGTGCATCCCTAGAGAGTCAAAGAGAGCGTTGCGTGTTTCCAACATACAACAACAGAGAGCAGGCACTTCGATGTCAGCATGTGTGAGCCAGGTGGCTGATGGTGCTCTCTTTTGAAAGAAAAAAAAATCTTTCAATAAGTGTACTCTTCTATAACCCCTGGTCTGGAATGAGAGGAATTTGGGCAACAGTTGAGATGTCGCAAGGCTTCCTTTCTAGTCCCAGTACAGAATGTCTAGCTCGTTTGTCTTTCTTTCTTTCTTTCTTTCTTTCTTTCTTTCTTTCTTCCTTCCTTCCTTCCTTCCTTCCTTTCTTTCTTTTTTAGATCAGTTTCTCCATGTAGCCCTAGACATCCTGGAACTCACTCTATAGACCAGGCTGGCCTTGAACTCAGAGAATTGCCTGCCTTTGCCTCCAAAGGCGTGCACCACTGCCCAACACATCTTCTTTTTTCTTTTTTTTTAATAGTGCTGATTTCTTCAGAAACAACAGCTCCCTTAGTCTCACCTTTACACAGACTTTTCTGACTAAACTACACGGGTTTTGTTGTTATTTTTGTTTGTTTGTTTGTTTGGGGGGTTTCAAGACAGGGTTTCCTGTGAAACAGGCCTGGCTGTCCTAGACTTGCTTTGTAGACCAGGCTGGTCTCTCAGAGAGCCACCTGCCTCTGCCTCCTGCGTGCTGGGATTAAAGGTGTGTGCCACCACACCCGGCTCTAAACTACAAGTTTTAATTTTTTGTTTGTTTGTTTGTTTTTCAAGACAGAGTTTCTCTGTGTAGCCTTGGCTATCCTGGACTCACTTTGTAGACCAGGCTGGCCTTGAACTCACAGGAATCCACCTGTCTCTGCCTCCCGAGTGCTGGGATTAAAGGCGTGTGCCACCTGGGCTGGAAACTACACGTTTTAAAAGACTTTCTGCCCTAATTGTCACCCTCAACTTGGCTGAAAGCAGCTAGCAATGACTGTGCCACTGGATTAATGCATTAACCCATCACTTTTACATTCAGCCTCATCCAAAGTCTCAGGGATTTCATGGGTAAAATGTAGACAAGTTCTTTTTCAAATGTTACAGGAATGGCCTGTAATCTGCCTCACAGGAGAGACCTCATTCCCGTCTGAACTCTCATGAGCCTGGCCTGCACTGCACTCCCAATAGCATTCTGGTTCTCTGAGCTTTACCTGGATCACCCATTAGCTCTGACAATAGCACCCTCAGCTTCCTTTAGCCAGCACTCAGAACTTTCCTTAATTCTTCTTGCACATCAGCTCCAAAGGTTTAAGAGCCACACTTAGGCTTATGGCAACAAATCCATTTCTTTGGTATTAATTTTCTGGTTCTTTTTCCTCATGCCTGATGTGAACAACATAAGGGAGGAAGGATTTAGTTTTGGATGTGATTTCAGAAATTTAGTTCGTACTCCTTGCCACTGCTGGTTCCAGGCCTGTGGTGAGGCAGAACGTCATGGGGGAAAGCGTGTGGAGAAGACCGTTTGCCTCATAGCAGGCTGGAAGCGGGCACTGGAGAGTGGGGTGGTGGCACCACAGCATGACAGATGACAGTGGGACCAGGTTTGACCTTCAAAGTCACACCTAAAAGCGATCTGTTTCCTCCAGCTGGGCTCCACCTCCTCAGATTTCCAGAACCTTCTAAAATAGTGCCACTGGGTACCAAGTACTCAACACATGAGCTTGTGAGAGTTAACTTTTATATTCAACCTGGGTTCACTAAATGTAACCTGCCTGCCTGCCTGTCTGTCTGTCTGTCTGTTTGCTTGCTTAGTTGTTGTTTAGAGGAAGACCTCACTATGCAGACCTAGCTGGCCTGGAACACACTATGTAGAGCAGGCTGGCCTTGAACTTGCAGAGATCTGCTTGCCTCTCCCTCCTGAGTGCTGAGATTAAAGGCATGCCTGGGTACGTTTGTCATTAATGATGTGTATACGTGTGTGTCTGCACTTGAGTGCAGATGCCTGGGGAGGCCAGTAGAGGGTGTTGTTAGACCCATAAGAGCTGGAGTTACAGTGGTTGTGAGACACAATGTGTGCATGAGTGCTGGGAACTGAATGTGAGCCTTTTCTAAGAGCAACATTTTTTTTTTTTTTTTGAGACAGGGTTTCTCTGTGTAACAGCCCTGGCTGTCTTAGGCTGGCCTCAAACTCACAGAGATCTGCCTGCCTCTACTTCCCAGAGTGCTGGAATTAAAGGTGAGATCCACCATGCCCAGCTGCAGCAAGTGCTCTTAACTGGAGAGCATTTCTCCAGGCCTTTTTCTAGTATGTCCTATCTCTGAGGAAGGACATGAGACATTATAAGCAGCTTTGTCTCCATGGGGGATGAGAACATGCTCAGATATTAAAATCCAGGGAAGCAAGCCTGGCCTGGTGGCACATGCCTTTGATCCCAGCACTTGGGAGGCAGAGGTAGGAGCATCTCTGTGAATTTCAAGGCCAGCCTGGTCTACAAAGAGAATTCCAGGACAGAGAAACCCTGACCCAAAAAAAAAAAAAAAAAAAAATCCAGGGAAGTACAGTGTTTGCTCATAACCTACTACACACATCCTCCTGGATACTAAACTGCCCTGGGTGACTCATCATACCTAATACAATGTCAATGTTATGTAAAAGGTTGTCATGCAGTACTGTGGTAGGAGTGGTGACGCACAAATTCTGCCTGTGTGCAGCAGAGCAGCAAAGTTTTCCCTGCATATTTTCCATTCAAATTGAATCCACAGATGCAGAACCCATGGACGGGTACTAACAACACTGGAGTTTGCACCCCAGCTGTGCCTCTTATTAGTGGGTGTCTTGACCTCTAGAAGCCTCAGTTTCCTCATTTGTAAAATATTAGTACTGGTCGCCTAGGGTTCTTACTAGGTGTTTGAGAAACAAGGATTGCTTCAGTCCTCAGAAGAGTGAAAGCAACTTCTCTTGTCTGCCCCCCCCCCCCCCCCCCCCCCCACCTCCCCCACCCCCCCACCCAACCCCCTCACCCCCGCTTTAACTTAGAAAGTCCAGAACCAGCCTGAAAAGGGTGGGAAAATTCTGGCCTCCAGCCGGGTGGTGATACCACACGCCTTTAATCCCAGCACTCAGGAGGCAGTGGCAGGCGGATCACTGTGAGTTCGAGGCCAGCCTGGTCTACAAAGCGAGTCTAGGACAGCCAAGGCTACACAGAGAAACCTTGTCTCAAAAAACCAAAATAAATAAATAAATAAAGTAAAATCTTTTTTTTTTTTTAAATCAAGCAAATAGCAACAACAACAAAATCCCCTCAAAACAGCCACAATGCAGTGCATGACAGTGTGGTGTAAAACAGTGGTTTTTATATTCCTAATCTCATTTCCCTGCCCCCAGAACTCCTCACCAGCTGAGTTCTTCAAGGAAGCAGTCCTCTCCATGTCTAGCATTGTCTCCTCTCTAAAGCACCTATCCTACGTGGTCAGGAGGCAAAAGCTTATCTCATGGTACACCCTGGCTTCCCAGAATCCCTCCTCTTCTGATATGTGGCCAGGGTCCGGTAGCAGACTGCCTGTAACCCTTTTAAACCGAGGCTAATCTGAGAGTGCCTAGCCAGCTAGGGAAGACAGGAGCCCAAAGGCCATTAGTGATTTGTGATTCAGTAACAAGCTTTCAGTACTAGAAATGGACCATAATGAGGAAGCTTGGGGTTAGCCTGGGCTACATGAGACTCCATTGAGTGGGAAAAAGAGCCACTAGTGATAGTGTTTCCTGACGCCCCCTGACCATCTTGCTTTTTCTTCCTTTAAATTTTCACACTTCTCTAGATGTCTGAATGAAATGCACTCCTTGGGTTTTTTTAGCCTGATTTCCACACATCGTAGAAGGAAATGCTGAGGACCCAAGAGGGGAAGACATTTGCCTGGGGCCACCTGTCAAAGCCAGGACACAGATTCAGCTCTCCGGTCCTCAGTCCAGGCACCTCCCTTGGTCTCCATCCCATGGCCTGAAAGAGATGGGGAAGATCAGGCTGGAAAGACACAAGAGGTATGAATGTTGAGGCTGGGGCAGCTGACTGTGCCAGCCAAGGGGCCCACGCTGGTCCAGCTCCTCCAGCCTCCATGTCCTTTCAAGAAGCTCTGCCACTTGATGGGCAGGCTCTGGGTCAAGGCAGGTTCTATGAACTCACAGAGGCTCCACAGTTACTGCGGCCATGTTTGTAGAGACTATCCCAATTACAAGAACACTGGGGCCAAGTGACATACATCTTTATTGCCTGTTGAAAGGTCTATGGCAAAGGAAGTGTACTGCTCTCTTCGCCTCAACTTCTCCCTCCATATGTAAAAAGTATCTGTACAGCCAATGTGGTAGCTGCTTCTACATGACACTTCTTGTTGCTGTTTTGAGGGGATTTTGTTGTTGTTGTTGTTGTTGCTATTTGCCTGGTTTTTAAAAAGATTTTATTTTTAAAGGAGAGAGAGAGAGAGAGAGAGAGAGAGAGAGAGAGAGAGAGAGTTTTGTTTTGTTGTCTGGGATTTTTTGTTTGCTGTTTTTTTTTTTTTTTTTTTTTTCTGAGACAAGGTTTCTCTGTGTAGCCTTGGCTGTCCTAGACTCACTTTGTAGACCAGGCTGGCCTCAAACTCACAGCAATCCATCTGCCTCTGCCTCCCCAGTGCTGGGATTAAAGGCATGTACCACCACACCTGGCCCTGTGTGTATATTTTTGCAAGCACACATGTTCACCTTTGTCTTGGGAGACCAGAGCTATTGAGTCCACTTGGGACTGGAGTTACATGCAGTTGTGAGCTGCTCACAACATGGATACTGGGAACTGAACTCTGGTTTTCTATAAGAGCATTGGGTGCTCCAACCACTGAGCCTTCACTCCAGACCCTTGTTTATTTTTTGAGACAAGATCTCACTATGTAGCTAGGCTGGCCTCCAACTCCTTCCTGCCTCAACCTCCCCAGTGTTGGGATTACAGATACGCACCCTCCCAGATCCGTTCTTGACAAGGGGCCAGTGCTACAAGGCAGAGACTATGATGTGGGATAGGGCACTGGACTAGGAATCAGAAAGGCCCCAACTTACTCATGGAGAAGTCACTTCCTCTGTCTGGCCTTCACTTCCTGCTGCTAAGTGATGCAATGGTCCAAGAGGCTCTTCCATCCTTCCCTGGGAAAGCCCAACCTCGAGTGCACAGAAGCAGTTGAGGAGCGAATTCATCAAAGCCCGTCCCAGCTCACCTTCCCTTTGCCCAGCCTTCCACATGGACTTTATGCAGCCTCTGAACCTATGTCTTCAGCTCCGCCTTCTAGAAAACTCCATGCCGCACTTGGGCTGAGCAATTGCCAGGAATCTTCTCTGTGCATATTCTATTCTCTTGCTTGCCTACTTTCAGGTTTCAGCTGAGAAGTCACTTCCTGCAGGAAAAAAAGATTTCCCAGGCCTTCAAATCCCAACTAAACATGTGTTTTGGTGCCTACAGCTCCCTGCGATTTTTTTTTTTCCTGCCAAAACATACCTTTCCTGATTTTCGTTGTAACTATCTGATCACATGCCTCAGCGTTCAGAGCAGTGCTGCCCACCAGCACCCTCTGTAATGACGGAGATGATGGATGATGGCCTTGCAGTCTCACACGGTAGCCAGAAACTGAAGACCAGACAGGAGAAATGACTTCTGGGTGTATTCAGTTGGGGTTCTGCTGATTTCTGGTGCTCTTTTCTACACTACTCCCCCTTCCTCAAGGCACCTGCTGCTCTTCAAGGACTGACAAGCCACATGCAGAACAGGGCATGGTGGTGCATACCTATAACCTTAAGCCACGTGTAGGAGCAGCTGTCATCCCAGCTGTTCATCATGGGGAGATGCGCCCAAGGCTACCAAGGAACTGAGTTATTACATGTGCATAGGGTATGTGCATGTGTGTACACATGTGTGTGGCGCCCAGTGGCTGACCTCAGGTGGTGTTCCTCAGACGCCATCCATCTTGTGTTTTGAGGAAGCTTCTCTCACTGGTCTTTGGCTCACCAGTTTAGCTAGACTGGCTGACCAGCAAGTCCCAAGAATCCTCCTGTCTCTGCCTCCCCAGCACTGGGATTGCGCGTGTACCACATCAGACTTTTTCACTCGGGTGATCTGAAAAGTCAGATCCTCATGCTTGTGCAGTGAGCTCTTTACCCACTGAGCCATCTCCTCAGGTCCTGAGTCATCACTTTTATTGAAGTTTAATTCACTTACATTTGATCCACTCCGTTGGACAGGATAGCCCGAACTAGGAATAATCAAGGAAGTCTCTCTCACCCAGATGACCTCCTCCCCACCCCCTTAGGCATTTTTGTGGTAGGTAGAGGCTTTGTGTACGTAGTCAGCGGTTTACAAGGGATGTCTGCAAAACATCTTTTGGCTTCTGGTATAGTAGCAGAAATTAGACAGAGCAGTGGGTGTGAGGGTGGATGAGGTGGGGGTGGGTAACAAGGGAGTGTATCAGTCGCTTTACTCATTGCTGTGACAAAATGCTGACAAGCAAGCTGGGTGTGGTGGTGCACGCCTGTAATCTCAGCACTCGAGAGGCAGAAGCAGGCGGATCACTGCGAGTTGGAAACCAGCCTGGTCTACAAAGTGAGTCCAGGACAGCCAAGGCTACACAGAGAGACCCTGTCTTGAAAAAACAAAACAAAACAAAATACTGACAAGCAGCACCTTGGGGAGGAGGGTCTACACTGGCTCCCAGTTTGAAGGGACACAGTTAATATGGTAGGTAAGTCCTTGCAGTGTGGCTCTAGGCTGTGGCAGCTGCTTGTTCAGAGCTAATGGACCAGGAAGCAGAGAAAATAGAAAATAGTGCTTGACTGACTTTCTCCTGCTTCCCTTTTTTATTCAATCTAGAACCCCAGCCCATGGGACAGTGCTAGAAAGGCCTCACAGGCACACCCAGGGGTGCAGCTCCTAGGGACTTCTTAATCCAGTGGAGTTGACACTAGAGACTAACCTTCACAGAGAGCCTTGCTCAGGCTGCTGCTGGAGGGTTTAGGATGAGCCATGGACTCCAGGTGTGACTTGATGGCCAAATGAGACCCAGCTTTTGGGAAGGAAGTAGAAACCTTTCCTTCTCTAGAGAGGATCCACAGAGTCCTGCTTGGGAACAGATGAAGCAGGAACAAGGCAGGAGGATGTAAGCGGGATGTCTGAAGATTTCCTCCGGACCCTGAGTGCTGGAATCCCCCACATTGGACAAAGGAGGAAACATAGACCTCCAGGAGATCCCAGCAGGGCAGGCCTGGTGACCTATGCCCTTATACCTACCTGCCTTTGCCTTATTCCCAGCCCAGCTCAAGAACCACCAGGCTCTCAGTTCTGCTCCAGAGCCCCCTCCGCTTCCTGGAATCTATGGCAAGTGACAAGGCAGCCTGGGGAGCAACAGGTGGAGGCTGGCAAAGGGCCTTCTGCTCTGCCAGAGGGCAGGATGGGGCCTCCTCAGCTGGGCCTTGTGGGGCTGCCTGGTGGCTGGCTTCTCCATCATGGGGGAATTCCCCTCCTGCCTCAGAGTCAGCTCCGCCCAGCCCTCCTTCCTGCAGAAGCTCAGAAAGCCCAGCAGCCTTCACAGGGACACAGGGACGCATGGCCTCACTCGCTGCGCACATCCTCAGATTGCCCGGTGCTTGCTTCCTCAGGTGAGTGACCTGGCCTGGGGAGGTAGGTGTGACTGCATAGGTGACAGGATGTATCACATGGTGGTGCGGAGGCCACCAGACCTTCCCAGCTGTGTGTCAATAAGTGCCTGGCCTCCCCTTCTCCCCTAGCTGGGGTCTTTTGCTCTCCAGCCTAGCGTGGTGGGCCCACCTAGGGCCCTCGACTTCTGTGCCCCTGCTCACTGCTTAGCTTCCTTTGCCACCCGACCTCTATCTCTGGTTCTTTATTCTTGTTCTACCTCCTCAACCAATCTCTCCAAATGTCTGTAACTTTTCCAAAGGGAGGAAAAGAGAGACTTATTTCCGTCCTATTCCTCTCTCTGGGGTGGGGAGGGAGACTCCGTTTTCCTCTCTAATGGATTGTGTGTGAGAGGACATGTCTGCATCTGTGTCGGGGTCACAGGAGCTGGTACACGTTGGTCTAGGGGAATGTTTATGTTTGGGGATGGTCTGGGTGTCTGTGTGAATGTGAATTTTGAGGGGGTTGATGGGAGATGAGCTGGGTAGTTTGAAAGTCTAAACCCAAATAGGGCGGGCAAGTAGGGGTCCATCTTGCTCCCTCGGGGCCACAATGCGGAGCCCTTCCTGGACACTGGGGTAGAGGGACCTCTCTCTCTCTCTTGCCTCCAGACCTCTTTGCTTCCAGGCCCACTGGCTTTTTCTGAGCGTGAACCTTTCACCAAGAACTTGAAGGCCTGGGAATAGGCCAAGGGTTGGCAGATGGTGGTGACTGACTTCTTCTTTGATCACAAACAGTCCAGTTTTTCCAAAACTGGTCATTGGGCCAACCTAGGGAAGTCCCTGGCTAAGCAGGGCAAGGGTCAGAGGCGGGGTCTGACAGTTGACAGTGGCCTCTGGGCTGCAGACTGAGCGAGGAATGTGGAGAGGTCCTAGAAGACAGGAGAAGGTGGGTGTAAATGGAGGGAGAACAGCTCTCAGGGTCTGGTAGGGCTTCCCAGGATTGGGAAATGTTCTGCCTCTTCCCTTCGGGTCTGCCTCCCCTAGGGGCTGATCTCGCCCCACTTCCAGGAAGATGACAAGGAGCAAGCTGGGATCCCAGTCTGAAGCCAGCTTGATTGGCACTCTGACTTGGAGTCAGGAGGGCCAGGGGCAGAGAAGCTGGAGAAGGACAGACCCACCCGGGACTCCTAGAGACTGTGGGAGGAGTCTGGCAGGGCCAGCGTGTGCCGAGCTGGGAATTTCCCTGGTGTCGCTGTCCTTTTCTCCCCTCTAATGGTGCCCTAGAAACCAGAGAATAACAGGCAGGTTAGGAACATAGGGGAAAGAGCTGGGAAGGAGAAAGAGAAGAGACCAAGGCTAGAGAAAAAGCCAGCAGTCATGGCCAGAGGCCAGCTCCCCGGACGGTTCTCAGTGAGATCCAGGTGGGCCGGGGATGCCCTTTGGGAAAGAAAGACCAGTCCTCCTGCTGCCCTAGACCACAATCGCTAGGCTTCTTAGCACTAGGGCCATCTCACTCCGTGTGTGCCACAAACAGGCACTGCTATTGCCTTTACAGCCTGGCTTAGGACACTAGGGAGCAGACCATGAGTGGCAGGGGTGGAATCAAAGCCCAGACTTTAGAGCCCACACATTAATTCCCGTATGGCAGGGATCCTGGGAACAGGATAAGTTGTGAACATCAATGGTTTCATTTCCTTTGGAACTGATGAGTGGGGGCTGGAGAGATGGCTCAGTGGGTAGAGGCACTTGCTGCTAAGTCTGACAGCCTGAGTTTAATCCCTGGGACTCAGATAATGGGAGAGAAAGGACCCCTACAAACTGTCGTCTGACCTCCACATATTTGCTGTGCTCAGACACGCACAAACACACACACACACACACACACACACACACACACACAGAGAAAGAAACAGACAGACAGACAGACAGATAGACAGACAGAGACGGAGAGATTGTAGCCTTCAAAACTTATGAAATTAGATAGAATTTAAAAATGTCTTCTTAGACTGAGGAGAGCTGGGGACTGCAGACTCAGTTCATTTAGTGACATTCTTTTAGTTGTGTGTGATTTGATGGGGGTGGTGGTGTTGTTCTTGCTGTTTTGAGATAGGGCCTCTCGTAGCCCAGGCTGGCCTTAGATTCTTGTGTCTCCGTAGAGCTGGAGACGGGAGATGATGGGAATAGTCACCACTGCCTCCAGCTGGCATACCATCTTTTCCTTTCTTTTCTTTCTTCTTTCTTTGCTTCTGGCTGGGTCTCATGTATCCCAGGCTAGCCCCAAATTCCCTATGGAACTGAGGATGACCTTGAGTTTCTGATCGTCTAGGCTCCACCTCTGGAGTGTGGAGGTGACAGATGTGCGCCGTCCCATTCAGTTCTCTGAGGCTCTGGGGTTCGAATCCAGGCTCCCAGGCATGGTAGACTGGGACTCTAGACCCATCACTTTTCGGCAATCACCTCCACCACCCTCGAGTCCCATTTCAGTCAGTGTCACATGTTTGACATTCCTTATCTCAGTTAACTATCTCCCAAAGCTCTCTTCTTGATAAGCCCACACCCAAGAGCAGAAAGTACCTAGAATCCACGGAAGGGCTTTGTATTCCGAGATCGAGAATCAGGCTAAGGATCCTGGAAGGGATCCAGGACTGTTTCACTGCTCCCACCCCAGTCCCTCCATTCTACCTTCCCTCAGCCGAGGCTCCGAGTCTCCCATCCTAAGAGAATATGGCTCACATCTCTTTTATTCAAATTTCTGCTTCCAGCCTGGAATGAACCTTAGCTCAGTAGGCAGAGCACTTGCCCACCACACACAGAGTTACCAGGTCCCCAGGAGATATGGGGGGTGCATCGCAGAAATCAGGACAGGGAGTCATGAAGACCAGAAATTTAATGTCTTTTGAGATCAACCTGGGCTACATGAGACCCCTGTAAAGTAAAGAAGGGGTGAGGGGCCAGCTCAATCAGTAATGTGGAGGACTTGAGTTGGGTCCCCAGAGCCCATGTAGAAAAAAGCTGAGTGTTGCAAGGCACACTTATAATCCCAGCACCAGGGGAGATAGAGATAAAGGAATTCCCAGGGTTTGCTGGGCAGCCAGCCTAATCTAATTGGTAAGCCACAGGTCCCAGGAAGGAATCTTATCCTGAAATACAAGGTGGAGGGTTCCTGAAGAATGAACCCAGGTTGACCTCTGACCTCCACATACCCGTGTGCGCGCGCACACACACACACACACACACACACACACACACACACACACTCAACCATACACAAATATGCATACACACTCCCACACAGACACTCCCACACACAAGCAAGCCCCTGTGCTTCCCATCAGTTGGGGTGTGTAGCAGGAAAAAAAAAAAAGCAAATGCTGGGGAGCCCAGACGCTGGCATCAGTATTAATCTAAACCTCAGGATCATACCTGCCGTATGTACTAGTCTTGCTGTGGCCCTCAGCGCAGCTCCATCCACGAAGGATGATCACCTTTCTTCCCTCTTGGTCATATTTCTTTTCTTTTTCTTGTTTGTTTGTTTGGTTGGTTTGGTTTTTTGTTTTTTGTTTTTTGAGACCGGGTTTCTCTGTGTAGCCTTGGCTGTTTCTTTCTTTCTTTTTTTTTTTTTTTTAATGATATTCAGAGTTTTATTTTTAAAAATCTACAATGTACTCTTGGTCATATTTCAATTGCAAATTTCATCCACTTATTTTGAGCAGGACTGAGGGTCTGATACTTTCTAATGACCCTTTTGAGGCTGGCATTCTGACTTCTGTGTCCTGTTATCTGGTGAGATGTTGTGGTGTGACGCTTCAGAGCCTGGCCTGGGTGCATGAAGCTCTGCAAGACCTTCAGAGAGCATCCATCTACCTGATCTTCACAGACTGGATGGGAGATGAAGTGTGTAAAAGTGAGGGCCTAGCATACACTCCATGTTATTTCCGTGTATGTACATGTGCCTTGTTGGTGATGTATGCTGGTATGTGTGGGACGATACACACATGCATAGAGACCCAAAGAGGACACCATGTACCCTACTTTATCACAGTCTGCCTTGTTCCCTTGAGACAAGGGTCTCTTACTGAACCTGGAGCTAGGCCAGTAGTCAGTTAGGCCACAGCAATCCTCCTGCTTCCACTCCCACCCTCCCCCACCCCAACAGCAGTAGGGTTTAGGCATACATACAGCTGCACCTGGCTTTTTACACGAATGCTGCATACTCACACCAGGTCCTCACGGTTGTGCAGCGAGGGTTCTTGCTTCCCTAGTCACTTCCCCAGCCCCTTCTTGTTATCTTTTTAATGCTGTCGTACCACAGCCCCCACTTCCTCCTTCTGCCACGTGATTACGTCTAGTCTTTTCAAGGTATGTTTTTCTAGGCGTGCAACTCGGCTTCTTTGGAGGCTCCCTGTGGTAGAGGAGGGAGTGGCAGAAAGGGATGGGGAGCTGTCTGCTTCAACACAAAGCAAAACAAAATACAGGCAGTGTGGTTCTCCTCCCAGGTGGGGCTTTCTGAGGGAGCTTGTTGACACTGTAGTGGAGTAAGAGGTTGCCACTTGCATGAGTCACTCATCTCCCAACTTGGAAACTCCCTTCCAGGCTCCGGGATGACCGAGGATGCCAGGCTAGGGGCACGTGCCTTCCGACAGCTCTGCGTTCCAAGTCTAGGGGATGGGACCAAAGGAGCCTACCTTTCTGGGTTTAGCAGTGAAATCTAGCAATACGTGTGACCCACATCTAGCACCACCGTCATTTCTCAGCCGCCTACTGTGTGCTGAGCCTTTGTCTTTATCATATGAATCTTCACAAACACTTGAGGGGGTGTGTGTACAATTATCCTCAGTTTTTCAAAAAAGAACCCGGGGTTTAGAGGCCACTAGGGTAGTAAGTGGCTGGGTTGGGTTTGGGGCCTGTACTGGGGACAGAGTACAGCTTCCATAAGAAAGTGAGAAAGGTGTGCAGGGTGAAGTCTGGTAGGGAGCTTTCTAGCACACTGGAGGCCCTGGGTTCTATCTTCTGCAAACTGGGCAGTGGTGGTATGTGTCTATACATCCAGCACGTGGGAGATGGGGCAGGAGAAGCAGGAGTTGAAGGTTAACCTACAGAGCAAGTTTGAGGCCTGGGAAGGAGAAAGAGAAATGCATCCTGACACTGCAGAGATAACAGCGGGAACCAAGGCCCTGCATTCTCGGTTTGGTTGTGTCAATGTGCATGGCTTTGAGCAATGCTGAGGTTCAAGGCCTCTCTGGTGGTGCAGTGTTCTGGAGAGAAACCAATACTTAGAAGGGGGTAAGATGGGCGATGACCTTGAATGGATGACTGGGAATGATAAGAAAGTTCTGGATGTGATTGTGGAAATTTACCATCTCCTCACCTGAGGCTCACACAGGAGGGTGCACAGGTCTAGGACCCCCCCCCCATCTCAAGAGAATCCTCCACTTGCAGGAGTCAGTTTTCTCCTCCCTCTTTGTGGGTTCCAGGAATTGAACTCGGGTCCTCAGGCTGGTCAGCAAGCACCTTTATCTAACTATGACCCATCTCACTGGTCCCCGGGTAATGTTTTATTGTGGGTGGTGGTGATGGCAGTTTTTGTTTGTTTTTTATTTTTGTTTTTGTTTTTGAGACATAGTCTTACTGTGGAGATGTGTCTGGCCTTGAACTCACTATGTAAACCAGGCTGGCCTCAAATTCATAATGGTCCCATTGGCTCTGCCTCCTGGGTGATGGAATTAAAGGCTGCCTACCTAGACGTTTGGGAGAATGAAACTGCCCAACTTTCTGAGGTCGAATATCTTACAGAAACAGTGGAAACAGTATGCAATCAGAATGGAAATTATTGGAAACCTTTTTAAAGGAAATTTCAGTGCTGGCTTAAGTAGGTTGGCATGAAAGAGCTGGGACAAGATCAGGAAGTGAAGTCCCAGGAAGGAGGTCACTTGGGAAGGTGGGGGGAGGTAGGTAGCAAACAGACATGGTCCTTTGGGGAATTGATACATAGAATCGAGGACCCAGTTCTCCCGGCAGTTTTCCCTGAACGTGATTGTGCAGCCTCTCCTGCTGTGTCTGGTCCTCCAATCAGGGTTAAGGTACGTGCATACTTCTTTCCGTAATGTGACCTAGAATGCTGTTTTGAAAACCTGCTCATTCCTTTGAGGTAACTAGGACACAGGTGGCAGAAAGCCTGAAAGGAGGGTCCTTGGCGAAGACATATACTTAAGTAGGTGCTTGTTCACGGTCCAGTTGATAGGTATTTCTTTATGTAAAATGAGGGCATGTATGAAATAGTCCTTAAATCCTGGTGTGTGTGTGTGTGTGTGTGATTTCTTTCTAGTGGGAGTCGGGGCGGGGTCTCATGTCTCTGAGGCTGTCCTTGAACTCAGAATTTTCCTGCCACAACCTCTAGAGTGTCAAGACAGCAGGTCCTGCAGCTGGGGTATAGAACAGACGCGGCCCCCGCTTTGCTGCAGGTGCTTAGTGCCTTCCTGCGATCCAAGGGGGTGTGTGGACCAAGTTGGAGCTGGGAGGTCCGCAGCGCGCCCTGAGTTCCCCCAACGTACCCTGAGGCCCCCTAGGTTTGAGCCCTGGGCCACTCCACCTAGAAGAGCCACTGTGGCTGTTTACATCGCAGATCCCGCCCCCCGGAACCCAACGCAAGGCGCCATTGGACGGGCGGCCCGTCGGTCTCCGGGGACTTTCCCAGGGGCGTGGCGTGGCCCCGGCATTTCCTGGTGCGGACCGGAGCTTAGGTTCCGCCAGCCTGGCCCCGGGCCCTGAAGGTCTCGTCTTAGGGTGAGCGGGGCAGCCAGGGGGATGGGCGGGCGGGAAGAGACTTGGACCTGCGCGGGGCGCGAGGACTAGCGGCGGGAGTCCCGGCACAGTAAAGGTGTCGGCGTCGCCGTCGCCGGGCTTCGGAGACTCCCGGCCCGCGGTGGCAGCCGGGCGCGCATGCGCACCTCTACTGAGCGCGCCTGGGACCGGCTTGCGGACCCCAGCGAGCAAAGTTTGGGTAGCCTTGTGAAGACACTGTAGTGACGAAAATCACCATACCCACGCTTATTGGTCGATTTTCATATAGTCTTTTCTTGTTTGTTTTGAGACAGGGTCTCACTGTGTAGCACTGTCTGGCCCGGAACTCCCTATGTAGAACAGGCTGGTCTCGAAATCAGAGACCCTCCCCCTCCTGCCTTAGCCTTCCAAGTGCGAGGATGAAAAAAGCGTGCAGCCCAAAGTTGATCTAAGCTTTTAGTGTGAAACTCATCCAACTGTGGCATTCATTCTAAACATGACTGTTACTTTTTCTTTTAATTACGTTTACTTACGCTTGGCGTGTAAGGTGTGGACAGACAACTTTGCCTGAATCATTTCTCTTCTAACACCTGTGGGTTCCTGGGATTGAACTCAGGTCGTCATGCACGGCCAGGGTCTTTATTGGCCGCCTAGCCAGCCGGCCCTTCTCCGTGAATGTTACTTTATATCTTTACCTCACCAGTGAGGAAACCCCGGTAACTTGCAGATCGGGATCACGCAACTAGTGAGTTGGCTGTAAAGCCCCCTGCTCCATCCTTACTGTGCTTGCTTTGCACACTGCTGGAGGCATTTGTGCACCCAGGTGCTGGGTGGATACAGTGAGTTTCTGGGAATGATTTAGGAGTGATGGTTTTTATACTCCGGGCTGGGTTTAACAGCCTAGCACTGTGAGAAGTTTCTGTGCCTCTGTATGAGATCATGTGTGTGGAAGTGATTGGTTGTGCTGGGCTCGTATTCATCTTGCACCAGGCAGTGGGTGGGAATTTGGTACTGTCGGTGAGGAACTGTTTTGGTAAGAGGGAGGGAGGGACTTTTGTGGATGAAGCAAAAGTCTCAGCAGCAGCCGTCCCCACCCCCTTGCTGAATGACGTTGTGGGAAACGTGTGGATTCCTGATGCATCATTTTGATTTCACAGTCAGTCAGAGTGGGATCTGATCAGCCCTTACTCATGCTACCAACAATGAGGGGTGTGGTGGAGGGGAATTCAGACTCATGAGTGGACAGTCGGGAGGGACTCTCAGAATTGCTTGTTGGTCCTTGACGGAGGGACATTGGCTTAGGGGGGTGGAATACTCGAACTAGCTATAAGCAGGCTCGCGATCCCTTTGTACCTAGCAAATGGCCTGTGAAACTAGCCCATAATGATAATTCTGGTAATTTTACACTTATGAGCTTTTTTGAAACTTGCGGTTTTTACATTCAGGAAATTAATTAATTTGAGGCAGAGTCTCATAGTCCAGGCTGACCTCAACTCTGTAGCTGGAGATGACTTTGGCCTCCCTGTCCTCGTGCCTCTACAGGGGCACGATTACAGGGGGCGTTCCACCATGTCTGGCCCTCACTTATTCTTTCTGGCCTGGTAGTAGTCTCATATTTCATCCGGGCCCTCTGTTGTGTTTTAATTTGACATTTATTCATTTGTACTTTCGTGGGGGTGAGTGCATGCCTGGGTGCCCGTTCCCATGTGGAGGTCAGGGAACAACTTCCAGGGGTTGTTGGTTTGTCCCTCTGGGTGACAAACACCTTTACTCCCTGAGCCACCTCCACAGTTCTAAACTCCTGTTATTTTGTTTTATTTTGTAACAAGGTCTTCGTAGCCCAGGCTGGCCTTGAATTCACTTTGTAGCAAAGGGTGAACTTGAACCTCTGACCCTTCCGCACCCACGGCTGTGCTGGGATTGGAGGCATGTGCAGCTATGCCTGCTTAACATCATACTGGGGCTTGAACCCAGGGCTTCATCCATGCTAGGCAAGCACTCTACCAGCCGAGCTACACCCTTGGCACCAAGGGCCCTGTTCTTTTTCCACTGGCTTAGACTGTTGTCATGGCTGTATTCTGGGAAAATATATAGGGTTGAGCCCTTTGTGGACACATTTGATCTTGTCCCTCAGAGAGCAACAGATAGGAATGTTCTGCATGTGTGTGTGTGTGTGGTCATGTTGTCCCCTCCACGTGAGTATCCTTGTGAGTACAGTATAGGTGGGGGTGGGTGCCTATCCCTGGATACCCATAGCAGCTTCTTTGGGGCCCCAGGAAGCCATGGGTCTGACTCATTCCTTCACCCCCAGTGCTGCAGTACTCTGGCCCGGATGTCCTGGCGGGGTCAGGCCGACCTGGTTTGAGTATGATGGTGCCGTAAAGGTTGTTTGTCTGCCTCCCTCCGCTGGGGACTGGCTCCCTTCTGTGCCCAGTGTGGTTTGGCAGACCCTGCTACTTGCTTTTACCCAGATGTATGTGTGCTCAGCCCGTCCTCGTGCTGAGTCCTTCTGCCATCCCAGTACCAGGCACACAGTTCCCAGCCCTTCCCATGGCTGCTGCTTCCTTATCTGTCAAGTCTCAGCTCAAATGTCACCTCCTCAGAGGGGGCCTTCCCTGCTCTCCCTATGCAAAACACAGCCCCCTTTCACTTTCTGTCACATTACTACAGTTTTTCGTTCATTTATCACGATCTAAACTAAGTTTATCTGTGTGCTGGTGCAGGCGTTTACTTTCAGCACTCAGGAGACAGAGGAAGGCAGATCTCTCCCTGAGTTCAAGGCCAGCCTGGTCTCCATAGTGCGTTCTAGGATGGATTGCTGGAGGGGGTGTTTCCTAATGTCCTTCTGAGCTTTCACCTGGGCAGTGTTCAGGCCACACCTGTGTGTGAGGGCCTGGCTTTGCCTTCTAGGATTCCTCCTGGCCGGGAGTTCTTCCTGATAGCACCAGGAGCCAGGGGACAGTGAATGAGACTGGCCACCATGGATGTGACTTGGGTGTGAAGTCATTCGGCCCCACCTAATTGGTTAAGAGGAGGTAGGTGATTTAAGGGTGGGCCTGGAAAGATGGTAGTGTGCGAAGTAGGGCCTGGGCCTTTTAGGGGGCTGAGCGGACATAGCAGAGACAGTGTGAGGCTATGCTTAGCTGGGGAGCTGTCAGCTGGGCAGGGCAAGACCCCCCAAAGGCATGGGAGTGTCCATTTGGATGCTCCACTGGCTGGGCTGCAGCAGCCAAGCTGATAGATCCCGGTGCTGACTGAGGCTGCTGCAGTCTCCAACCCTCTGTGCCAGCTCCTGGTACAGACCAGGCAGGTGCTGCGCCCCTTACCCCCCCATCTAGTGCCAGGAGATGGCTGTGTCACTACAGCATAGTGGGAGATCGCTCTACGTACTGGCAGAGCTTATTGCTGAGGCTGTTGGAATCGACCACAGGTGACAAGTGACCCCCCTGCTTCCCAGGTTTCTGGATAACTCAACTGCAGCCCTCTGCTGGCCTGTGTTCTGTGCTGAGTCCTCTCTGAAATGGCTTGTCCTTTGCTCTGTCCCAAATGTTGGGACTAGGATATGTCTCGGTTAGTGGAGAGCTTGGTTGGGTTCCAGTCCCCAGTAGAGCATAGACCAGGTGTGTTAGTGAATACCTATAACCCCAGCACGAAGAAGGTAGTGTCAAGAGAGCCAGAAGTTCAAGATCAGTCTTTGCTAATGTTTCGAGTTCGAGGCCAGCCCCATCTCAAAAACCCAAATGAAGTTAATTCTCCAAATAGTAAAAACCCAACCGTTGGCCCCTCCTCATCCGTTGATTAGATGGTCCTCTTTGGCTCCAGCTGGGCCTCCTGCTGGTGTCTTCAGCTTGCCCCTCTCCTCCCTGTCTACCCTAACCCTCAGGAGGTGTGTCCCGTCCTTAGCTGCTGGCAGACCTTGGCAGCCACGAGGCTGCGGAAGGAAATTAGCTCCCTGTTCTTTCCGTGACCGACACGGGACGGTCACCCCAGTGACTGGAAAGGGTGACTGCTGAGAAGTGACTGGCTCCTTTCTGATGGCTTGTCCCTTCTGGGCTGCCTTCCCTCACTAACCTTGTCCCCAGGCTGTTCCTGAGCCCTGAGTCCTGGGGCACTTTCTTTGCAGAGCACGGGGATAAATAGACCAAAGCCTCAGCCTTGACCGGTGAGTGGGGTTAGAGACGAGGGAGTACTGGCTCTGGGGAGTCTCTGAACCCAGACTTGGCTTTTGTAGAGTGTAGGAGCCCCTGAGTCAGGGCCTTCAGTTTATTCCTCACCCGTTCTGCTCCTGTCCCTCTCTAGGTCCGTCAGTCCTGTCCTTTACCTGGCTAGCCTAGGCTCACCACCAGTCGCTGTGGTTTTGAGACAGGCTTTCTTCCTGTGGCCGAGGACTCACCGATTAGGCTAGACCAGCTGGCCAGTCAGTTCAGGGGATTTATCTGTGTCCACCTCCTCAGCTCGGGGATTACAGACAGTGCCCCCAGGCTGGCCTTGCACTCATGCTGGGATCGCAGGTGTGAGCCACCATGCTTGGCTTCCGGCTTTTGAAATTTATTATTACATTTATTTATTGTGTGTCCGTATGAAAGTCAAAGGACAACTTAGAAAGGAGTTAGTTGTCTCTTATCATGTGAGTTCCTGAGATCCAACTCAGGCTGTCGGTTCAGGAAGCACGTGCCTCACTAGCCCCCCATCCCCAGCCCCCACCCCCACCCTCACCCCTGCCTTTAAGTGTGCTTTCTGGGGCTCAAACTCAGCTTTCGGGGAAGCACTTTACTGACTGAGCCACTTCCCAGTCCTCGCTTGTGTTTCTTCCAACTTGAATATGAATGTGCGCATCCCTGACCAGCGTGTGACTCTGTTTTGTATGTTGCAAATTGTGTTCTGAGCTATCTCACTGTCTGATTCTAAGACAACTTCTTATGAAAGAGAGTCATCCAAGTTTGCATGTGCTGCACCGTTCACTTTCACTGCTGTGTTGTTACCTGAGACACCTCCACAATGTGTCGATTCGTGTTCCTTTTCGTGGGCCATTTGCTGCCCTTTGTGATTTAGCCTTTTTCTCTCTAGCCCTTTCATAGCCACTGTGACGCCTGTTTGGGTTTTACGTTAAAGTTTACGGACAGTTCTGTGGTTCCTACTTGGTACACACAGGATTTCCCATAGGAAGAAGAAAAAGAAAAAAGAAAAAAACCCGGGCCCTGGGGAGGCAGCAGAGCCAATCTTGAGTCTTTAACATTCACTTCCCACCATATTTGGTATAAGGAGAGTTCTCAAAAGCTGGCATCTTGCTCCGAGAGGGGAGTTACAGGGTTGCATAAGCCAGTGATTGCATTTGGACACTGAGAGACAGGCTATTCTGTGTCTCTTTTTGGTCCCTCTTGTCCTAAGGTTGGTCTCTCAGCTGATGGTTGAGGCTACCCTGGCTCAGTGATGCCTCTTGTCAGTTTTGGGCTGTAGCTGAGGGGAGAGATCTTGGTACAAAGGACAATGGGTGTGCCAGCCAACCCTTTGGGGCTACTGGTGACAGAAGCACTGGGAGTGTGATGTGATACTTTTTCAAAATTTATTTATTTATTTATTATCATGTATACAGTACTCTGCCTGCATGTATACCCGCAAGCCAGAAGAGGGCATTAGATCCCATTATAGATGGTTGTGATCCACCATGTGGCTGCTGGGAATTGAACTCAGGACCTCTAGAGGAGCAGTCAGTGCCCTTAACCTCTGAGCCATCTCTCCAGCCCATGACGTTTGACGTGATACTTTGATCCTTGATCTTGATCTTGATCTTGATCTTGGCTTAGGCTCGGCCCTCTGGACCAGGCTCTCTGGGAGCCATATCATGCTGGGTGTGAGCACACCAAGGCCCTTTCCTGTGCTGTTCCTGGCCTGGGGTATGGTACCTAAAGTCTGTATTTTCTCTCCTCCCTTTGGGCTCTGTGGGTACCTGCACTTGAGAGGTGGAGGCCAAAGGCTTAGGGGTTCAAGGTCACCCTTGGCTACATAGCAAATAAGAGGCCAGACTAGTTACATGAGACCATGTCTCAAAGGGGGGGGAAAAAGATGGATGAGCCCTGCCTATGGTGAAAGTTGTGCCCTCCACTCCCTACCAATCATATAAGAACCTAGATTTCCCCAACAAAGTGTTAAGGAAGGACTTGAGAAGCCAGCAGCCCTCAGCTGGCCTGTTAGGCAGTGGTGGTTTAGCATGGATCCTTCCAACCTGTTTTTTGGGCATGTTGATAGAGTATGAGCCCTGAAAATATGATCCTGTCACACATAGTCTGCACGTGGCTCTTTATTTTATGGGCCTTTTTCTGTGTCTTCACAAAGCAGTGAGCCCCCTGGGCTTGATTGCTATATAGAGTTTCACAGATTGACTGCACCTTAGTTTATTTAGCCAGCATCCTTTGATGGTCCTCAGGATATTTTCACTATTATGAAGCCTGTAATGGTCCACTTGCCATCTAGTCCCTGTGTAGGCTGGTGCAGAAATCTCTGGAAGCTTTGATAGAGATTCACTGGGTAGGTCAAGTTCTGCACAGTGGATCAGGGAAATAGCCGCCAGTTTGCTTCTCTACGGGAGGTCTTGATTGTCTGTGTGGCCTGTGGACACAAAGGCTGGTGACAGCATTGATAAAGGACACAGTCATCCTGATGGATTATTTATTTATTTATTTATTTATTGGTGTTTTGAGACATGGTTTCTCTGTGTAGCCTTGGCTGTCCTGGACTCCCTCTGTAGACCAGGCTGGCCTCAAACTCACAGCGATCCGCCTGCCTCTGCCTCCCGAGTGCTGGGATTAAAGATGTGTGCCACCACACCCAGCTGTCCTGATGGATTTTTTTAAGGAGACCAGGCCTACTTTGCCACACAGTTTTGTAGGTTTTGGCACTGCTCCATGGCCAGTTGTGATTGCCTTGGGCCTGTGGTAAGACAGTGTAGCATGGCGGGAGCCCACGGGGAGGGGTGGAGAGCAAGAGGCACCCACCTCCTCAGCTATGAAGCAGAAAGAAAAGGGAGAGTGAGGCACCCTGGGACCAAGCTTTGTAACATATGGGCCTTTGGGGGACATTCCCGATCTGACTATAGCAGATAGTTTTCCTATAGGTGACGCAACTGTAAGAAACGCACAAGAATGCCATGGCTCTGTCCACAGATATCCAGTACCTGGAAGGGGGGAAGCAAAAATCCCTGTGTGTCTGTTCACGAAGCAACACCTGAGTGTTGTGTCCAGCCTCAGGGCCTGCTTCAGCTAGGCTAGTAGATTGGCAGGTGGTGGACAATGCCAGGAACAAGACCTGGTCAGCCACAAGGCGAACCTTGAGATTCCAGAACCTTACAGGCTGGCATAAGAGGAGTGACATCTTGCTCTTTGTACATGGGACCCGGGACATAAGGGCCATCGCAAGTAGAATCAGGAACAATGCAGGCACCATTGTGCCATGTGCCAAATTCAGTCTTGCAGACCCTGTCTCCTCTGCTGCCTTGTAGCCCGGAAGATGACTACAGGTCAGGGCAGACAGATGGAAGCCAGGGCCAGGACGCTTCCTTGTGCGATGCCATCTCCTGCTTCCCTGGGCACTGGAAGCTGGGTTGTTTGTTGTACCACAACAAGCTGTGTGTCCTAAGGCAGATGACTTAACCCCTCTGAATCTGCTCCCACCTGCCTAGATGGCAGGTGGGATTGGCCTCCTTGCTGGAAAGCAGCGATGAGCACACTCAGCTCTGGGTGAGGTGGTGTGTGTAATGGTTCAGCCAGCGTGGTAAATGGCACGTGGTACGTGGTACATGGTGGTGCTAAACTACCTATTTCATTTCCTTACCTCATCCTCCGGAGCACCCCTTGTGCATGTCATTTTTACCCAGCTAAATCCCAGCTTGGGTGTCAGGCCAGTGCTGTGGAGCATGTGCCAGGGGACAGTAGGGACTCCCTTTGTAGTGTAGCACAGGAGAGGCAGTTGAGCCCAGGGAGGGATGTGTGCTGGAAGGACACAGTCCCCAGGTTTGGCTGGAGCCCTGCATGTCTTGGAGTAGCTGGGCCTGCAAACAGCCCTCGGCCAAAGGCCTTTGCATCTCTCTGAATAAGCTCATGGACAGATTGATGAGTCTAGAATTTGTAGAGGAAAGAGCTGGGGACGGGTGATAATCCTATTAAGGTCAGAAAGGAGGGCTGTGGCGGTAGCAATCCTGAATTGTTAGTTCCAGAGAACACCTTGAAGAATTGCAGTCCAGTCAAGCATGGTGGCCCATGCCTGGGATCCAGGACCAGAGAAGTGGACGCAGGAGAATCTAGAGTCCAAAGTTGTCCTTGGCTGCACACGGCTATATCCCAAGACTCAGAAGGCACAGGGAAGTCTGTGAGTTTGAGGTTTGCTACATAGTAAGATCCTGTCTAAAAAAACTAAGGACGGCTAGAGTTCCATCTGCTTACAGAGCGTGTAGGTCGCATCCTCCGCCCCACGGTATATAAGTAAATAGCAGGGGCCTGCGGGGAAAGCACAGTAAAGTGTTTGAACTGTGGAAGAGACTGAGTTTGAGTCCTAGAACCCACATAAAAAAATAAAAAAAATTAAAATTAAAAAACCAGACAGGCATGATGGCTCATACCTGAACGCCTAGTGCTGTGGAGGAGACAGGCAGATCCCTGAGCGCTTCTTCACCATCCAGCCTAGCCAGATCATTGAACCTGCAGGTCCCAGTGAGAGACCTTGCCTCAAAAAAAGAAGGTAGATAGCTCCTGAGGAATGACACAGAAAGTTGACCTTTGTGCATGCACACACATCAGCACCCACACTCAACACAAACACACACACACCACATACACACACACACACACACACACACACACACACACACACACACACAGGCAAAATAAAAATAAAAGCCAACCAGAAGGGCATGGTGCGCACGCCTTTAATCCCAGCACTTGGGAGGCAGAGGCAGGCGGATCTCTGTGAGTTCAAGACCAGCCTGGTCTACAAAGTAAATCCAGAACAGCCATGGCTAAACCAAGGGTAGGGTGTCAGTGGAGGGGTCCCCTTGCCCTTTTGTAACTATAGTGTGCCACATACTGAGCTGGGTCCCACCTACTCGTTATATTGTGTTATTTCACTGTGAAACACATGTTTTCTTGTTGAGTAAATCATGTTTGAGAAATAAAGTGTGAAGTGAGAACCCCTCACTACTAGGTACAGATGCACCATTATATGTCTTCACCTTCGCCTGGGGAGACTTTCATAGTCCCGTTTTGCAGGTGGAGCTGAGGCTCAGAATTGATGAGTGACTGGCCCAGCATCCCACAGCTCAGGGTGCACAGAGCTGGGCCTAGTACAGGTGAGGCCCCAGGGTGCAGTATGTATCTAAGACCATGCCTGTGTGTCTTACCTTTCCTAGTCCTGGGTGGAACCTTCTTCCTGATTCCAAGGCTGTACATCTCCTCTGCCCCCTGGCCTGCTCTAACACTTGAGGCTTAGGTCACTTCCATCCTTCAGTCATGAGGACAGCACCCACCTTTACCTAGTCAAGCATGTATGATTTAATCATTCAGGCTCCCTCCCCTTGCAGAAGACAGGAGCTTAAGGTCACATAACAGGGGAGGGGGCCAGGCTGCCTCTTTTCTGGCCACACCCACTGGCATATCACAACTCTGCCTCTGCTGAGGACATAGACTTTTGTCACCTTGATGTGATGTGCTGGGGCCATCACATCCCCTTAGTGCCAGGAGACCTTGGCCCTCTCCAGGCCTGTATGGCATAGCTGTCCCCTGATACAGCCAGAAACCAGAGGCATTAGTGGGGCTTAAGTCCCCAAACTGGGCTTGGTTGGTGATCTTGTCTGTCTGTCTGTCTGCCTCTCTCTCTCTCTCTCTCTCTCTCTCTCTCTCTCTCTCTCTCTCTTCATTTTTTTTTTTTGAGACAGGGTTACTCTGTGTAGACTTGGCCATCCTGGACTCACTTTGTAGACCAGGCTGGCCTCAAACTCACAGCGATCCACCTGCCTCTGCCTCCCGAGTCCTGGGATTAAAGGCATGCGCTACCATGCCAGGCTGATCTTGTCTCTCAATTATTTCTTTCTCCCAGGGTTGTTGGGACAGTCAGGTGAAAGAACAATGCCAGAGACTTAGTACTTCATAAATGCTAGTGGCTATGCAAATAAGCGGGTCATCAGGGGCCCTTCCCCGTAGTCCAGTACCCCATCCTCCCTAGTGCCTGCTCCCACCTCCTAAGCCATTGGAACATGGCTGTGGCAAGGCAGCCTCAGACAGTCAGGGGATGAATGTGAGTTTAATATGGTTCTGACCTTTCCAGCTCTCTCTTCCTGAAGTGGGTCAGGGATAGGGGTCCACTGTCCTGCCCCAACCACCCTCCCGCCCCAACCACCCTCCTGCCCCATGTACACCCCTAGCTGCTCCTCAGCCACAGTGCATTCAGAATCGCAATGTGATTCATCTTCATGCTCTGTGCTTGTTGGTTGACTGTGACTCTAGGTCCTCTTCCTTCCTCAAACCAGGCCTCTCTAGTTTCCATTGTGGAGCCCCAGATCTCATCCAGGGAGGGTCGTGGGGAGCCCTTACTCCCAGCAGCTCGGGGCTCGATTAGAAGGTCTGAACTAGCTGCCTCTTTTATCCGTGCCTCTCTGTTTTGGGCAAGGTGTTGGTATCTCCCTGCAGAAAGGTCCCTTGCTGAATGGTGGCTTCTGGATAGATGGCTACTACATCCTCCTGCTGGGCCCTGGTGGATGGAGAATCTGCAGCCAGACCCACAAGGAAACAGACCTTTGTATGGCCTTGGCCTCCTTGCTCCTCACTCTGCTTGGGCCCAGAGGGAGCCTGACATTAAGGCAGGCTCTGCTCTTCCTGTCTGTCCCCTGCCCTGCCTGGCCTTGGGGACTATACCATCCACTCCTGGTCACTTTCTTAGTCTCTGGCAGTTCCCTTCAAGTTTCTCCTGCCTGGCTTTGTTGTCTTGGGAGAGCCCTTCTGGCACTAGTCCTTGGAGTCCTCAGGTCTTCACTTACCAGCAGAGGCTATTCTGGCCACTGGGCCAGAGCTTGGTTTGGAAGCCCGCATCTCCTCTCACCGTTTCCCTCCCGGCATCTCTCAGGTCGCTCCTTTTTGGGTTCCTCCTGTGTCTGCTACCCTGCGGGTAGCCTGGCCCAGCTCTGTCTTCCCCACAAGGCCCTAGTGGGGTCATCTCTCTGTCCTTGCTTGTCGGCCCCTGCAAACCAGGCTGCCACCTGGCCTTATCTGGGCATCTCCGGGAGACAGACAGTGATTGTAGAAGTATGGGGCTGGTACCTTGCCACTGTGCACAGCAATGGCGGCTGGGCTGCCTGGGCAGTTTAAACATGGCCTCTTGGGAGGTGGGGCAAGTCCCTACTAGCTCTGGGCCTTGAAATGATGTGTATTGGACCTCTGCTCTCACTGCTTCCTGAAGAAGCCCTGGCGCACGCATGGGTTTGGTCCCTGCTTCCCTGGAGCTTCCACCTACTGAGAAAGCCACCCAGAAAGTCACTAACTGTCCCATAACGCTGACTCTGAGTCTACTGTGGACCTGAGGGGACGGGGCTGGAAACCAGGCTACCAGCAGTTACTTGCCACTCTGGGTGACTCCAGCCTCAATCTGTGAACTCTGTTCCTCCCTTGGGGATGACCTTCCCTCCTGTGCTGGTGACAGGAAAAGAGAGATATGTAAAGCCTGCTTTTGCCCAGGAAGTATTAGCCTAATGGACAGATGCTGGCTCCAGCCAGGTGCAGTCACATGGTGACAAGCACAGGTGAGCGTGTTGGCCAGCTGGAGCCCTGAGCACCCAGCTCTCTGCTAGCCCTGCCTGGTACTTCACCCACACTGTCTCCTTTTGCTCAATGCTACATCATTGTTTGCCACTCTGCAATGCATGCTGACCTTTCAAGTTAAAAAAAAAAAGTCCTTCCTAGCCAGCAATGTGGGTGTGAAGGCAGCTGCCCTTTGCCTCACAGGGCCCAGAGGGGTGTGGATACCTCTTGCAGTGGGTGTTCATCTGGTATTTGTCTGCCTTGGAGTGGGGGTGGGGCACTTGTTACAGCTTTGTTTGTTCTTCTGGCCCAGTGTGTTCCACCAACATTCTTGGTGAAAGGGGGCTGATGGCTTTGGGGCTGGGGCTGGGGCTGTGTTGGCAGAGGTGTACAAGGCCTTGGCTCCATCCCAAGCATAAGGCTAATGGTTCTTACACTGAAGGAAACAGCCAGAACAGCAGTTCTTAACACATGGATCTTGACCTCCCTTTTGTGGGGGGTTGGATGACCCTTTTACATGGGTTGAGTATCAGATATCCTGTGTGACAGATATGTGCCTTATGATTCATAACAGCAGCAAAATTACAGTTATAAAGTAACAGTGAAAAGAATTTTATGGTTGAGGGTCACCACAACATGAGGAGCTGTATGAAAGAGTCGCAGCACTTAGGAAGGTTGTGAACCGCTGAGCTAGAGGCTATTTGGTGGCCTGCAGCAACCCATGAATGGGACTGAACTCTGCCACTCTGGCCTGTGTTGAGGGAGCTATTAGTTCTCACCATGTAAATCTAGCAAGGGTAGGAGCTGTGACCCATCCAGGCAGAGCTCTGTGTCTGACGCCCGGTCACTGGCACCGCTGACTGAGGTGCTTAAGCTCAGCAGCCTCCTTTGTTACTTTATAAAATAAGGATTGCTAGGATCCCAACAGAATGTGTCAGAGATAAACATGCAGTTAACAAATGGTGCTGACGTCACTGTCACTAACCCTGATACATGCCTGCCTTTAGTGGACAGTGTGGAGGTCAAAAGGGCCATTGAGGCTCCTGACTGAAGCAGTTTTTACTGAGGGCTGATGATGTTGGGAGGACAGTTTCAGTACCCCCCAAATCCTAAGTTTCCCACTTCCCATGTAAACCTTTGGAATTACTGCCTAGCACCCCAGATTGGTACCCAACATCCAGACTACTACCCAGCACCTAAGATTAGAACCAGCCTTTCTAACCCCAGACGTTGTTGTCAAATGAAGGAATGAACAAACGAATGAACGCGTGCATGCCCGCACGAATGAGTGAAGGCTGCTTTACTAAGACACAGGACCAGAAGTCTGCAGTACTTGCAGGGTGGTTTCAAATGAAATAAAGCAGATAAACAGTGGCTCACCGCAGATGTGCTACATGGTGGTTTGATGGGAAATTCTTCTGCTTAAGGTGCAGATGGGACAGAGCAGTCCTGACCTGAGACCCAAGAAGGAGGTGGAGAGTGTTAGAACATGGCTGGGGTCGCTTCCTTACCTTGGAGATCACTGTTTGAGTTTAAGGCTTTTATTCCTCTCCAAGAGAGGGAGAGGGGCTCTGCCAGGCCCATAGCCAGTTTGTGACCAATCCGTTTCCTCAAGTGCTGTATGTTTTCGGTGTTCACGTCATTACTGGAGTTGTGATGGGTACTGTGAAGGGCCAAGCAGGCAGGAACTCAGCCCAATATGGTGGCACTCACCCTTAATCCCAGCACTCGGGAGGCAGAAGCAGGTGGATCTCTGTGAGTTCAGAGCCAGCCTGGTCTACAGAGGGAGTCTAGGACAATCAGCACTGTTATACAGAGAAACCCAGTCTCGAAAAACGTTAAAAAAAAAATAAATAAATAAATGAATAAAAGCCACAGTGCAGTGCGCCTGCTAAAAGAAATGGATGCTGCTCCTGCCAAACTCATAGAAGCTGAATATCAAAGGAGGTGACAGCTGTACTATGTGGTACTGTGGTCAGACCAGCCTGATGTGAGGTGTTCTGGGTCATGGGACTACTTTTTGGAGCCTTGTCAGACTACAGCATCATCCCAGAAAAGGTGACCTAAGGGCCTGGCCAGCCCTCTGATGTCTGCCGTTGTCCCTACAGCTAGGTGGCCGTCACGGCAAGGGTTGAACTGCCCTCATGGAAGGGAGAGGACCCTACCGGATCTACGACCCAGGGGGCAGCACACCTCTGGGAGAGGCATCCGCAGCCTTTGAACGCCTAGTGGAGGAGAATATTCGGCTGAAGGGAAAAATACAAGGGATAAAGATGTTAGGTAAAGCAGACCCTGGCCCTCTTCCCGCAGCCTGCAATGCCAGCTCCCTCACGAAGGCTGGCAGGTGCCTCTGCCTCTCACGCTGCTGTCCCTGTGACCCAGTGTTGGCTCCTGGCATCTGTGTGCACTTCTGTAACCTGGTGATGGCATTCCTAGCCCTGACTTTGCCCACCCCCAAAGAATATCTTTGAGGGACCAAGGGGGAAGCATGCACGGGGAGAGAGTAGAAGGCCCAGTTGGTAGACCTGGAACCAGAGTGACCTCCCATTTGGAGAAGTGAAGTGAATGAGATGAGGAGAGCCAGTGTACCTGGGCAGCCCCAGAACCCAGGGCTTGAATGCCAGGCCAGGAGCAGAGCTGGCGCAGAGCTCAGTACGGCAGGGCCCTTGGCCCTCTTCTTCCAGCTTCTCCTCAAGCTAGCCCCATTGCCCAGCCCAGCCCTTCCTCCCTCCCTCCTTGCCCACCCCTGACCCCACACTGCATGCTTCTCCTGTGGGAGTGGGTCCTTCACTGACTTCCCTCCTCACTCTCCTTACACTGTGTCTGGAGGTCGCTTTCTTTGCGAGGAGGGCCTAGCACCTTGGCTTTCCAAGTGTTTTACCCTGCTTGGCAGAACCCACTTATGATGGTGGTGGGCGAGGGATGGCAGTTTTCCTTTTTCCCTCTGCAGAAGGGAAACTGAGGCTTAGAATGCAGCCAGTGCCTTGAGAACCCCTCGCTTTCTGCAGGGGCATGGGAAGGGGCTGGCCACATGTGGAGGGAGAGTTGGGCAGGAAGAGGAGGCCAGAGGTGGAAGGTTTCCTTAAGCCCCACTGCCAGACTCATCTTAGCTGGCCTGCTTTTTTGGTGGGGGCCAGCACAGGCTTGAACTTATAGTCCACACAGCCAAGGTGGGCATGACGTCAGACCATGGCCAGGTGTGGGGCAGGGATGGGGAGAGCCATGCGCTGGGTTGGATAAATCCGTGTGCTTCTTCATCTTGTCTCTAGGAGAGCTTCTGGAGGAGTCTCAGATGGAAGCATCCAGGCTCCGGCAGAAGGCGGAGGAGCTGGTCAAGGACAGTGAGCTGCCTCTATCACCACCTGCTCCCTCCTTGGGCTCCTTTGATCCTCTGGCTGAGCTCACAGGTACCAGAAGCCTCCAGAAATCCTGCCTTCTCTGAATCCAGACTGCCAGGCCCTGGACACCACGGGTCATACCTCTTTTCTCACAGACCATTTTCCCCACGCACATCTTTTGGCTACAGCACCCGTAGGCGGTCAGACCTATAAGGGACCTCAGAAGACTGCAGTGACTCAGCATTCCTGCTGCCCCGGCAGGCATTAGTGATCCATCACAGTGGTCCATGGCAGCTAAGACATAGCTGTATAGGGCTTTATCAGCATGGGTAGGGAATCCACAACTGCTGTGTGGTAGGCCTAGCCTGTCCCCCCTCATGGGAGTTGGAAGTTCTCTGTCACTCTCCCCCTTTATGTTTCATAGTCAGGAAGGCTGAGGCCCAGAGAAGACTGGCTTTGCCTGTTAGCCATCAGCAGTGCTTGCATGACAGTGACTTAGGGTTGGTCCCTATGTGATCACTTTGTGTTGCTCCAGTGTGTCTCAAGTCCAGGGCAAGGTCTGGGATCAAGAGACAATCTTCCACATCAGACTTGAGCACTTCCTGCTGCTGCCCCTCAGGATGCCACCCAGGCATCTGTGACACCTTTCTTTCCAAGAGTTATGATCTTTGCTGGACAGATGAGAAAGGCCGAAGTGTCAGCCTTAGCATTGTTGTCAGAGGGGCATTCCGGGCCTCCCTGGCCCAGGTAGCTGTTAATTTGCAGTGTCTGATTGGTGCTAGGTCTACTCAAGGGCCGTGGGGAGATACTCACGGGGCTTCTGCAGTGGTGGCCTCCAGTAGTCGGGAACTTGAGCTGCATTTGAGTCCAGGTCTTACAGTTGCTAACAGAGTGACTAGCCAAGCTGATGACCTTGCTAACACCCTGGTTAGGGGCTGTCATGAGAATAGAGAATGGGCTGTAGCTCAGTGGGTAGAGTGCTCTGGGAAGCAGGCTCTCTATTCCAGCTCTCTCCCCATTGCTCAGGCCAGTCATTTAAGCTAGCATCTTGTCTTAAAGGAACAGCCTCCCTTTTCTCCAAATCAAGCGGGACTCAGTCAGAGGGCATCCATCAAGTGTTCTTCCTGTGGGCTGGGCTCAGGCTTCATCCCATCTGGGTTTCTTTAGCCACAGTCTTGATCTTCCAGGACAGGATCCACAGGTCCAAGTGCATCCTACTGCCACCGCTACCACCACCACCGCCACTACCACCACTACCACCACCACCAAAAACTCCATGGAGAAGCCAGTGCCAGCCTCCAAGCCTCCATCCAGTGTAAGTTGCATTTGGACTTGTTGACTGGTTACCTGAAGCTCCTCCCACCGCACATCTGTCTGGAGCGCTGGGCAGGGCAGCTCTATAGCTGTGATGTGCTCATCAACAGAGCGCAGACACACACTCCTCAGGAGGCTCAGAAACCATGTCCTGCTGGTTCAGTGGAGAAGTTAAGCTTGGTGTCTGTTGTAGGACCACTCCCTTGAGGGATCCTTCAGATGGTGAGGAGAAAGGGGCCTTTTCCAAGGTCATGAATGGAACTCAGTGTAGGCCTAGTAGGGCTGAGACCACAGATGGGGTCACGGTGGCTATGACTAGGTAGCCAGCCGGCCTGGTTTCTCCCATATGTCCTACCCCCATCTCAGGACAGGGAAAACTGAATAGTCTCGGCAGGTCAAGAGGGCTTTGGGCTTTGCAGGGGGGTGGAGTTATATGCATGGGGGGGTTACTCCAGTGTATGCTTGTGAGGACAGGAGGATGTCAGGTGTCCTGTTTTATTGCGCTCTGCCTTACCCCCTAAGTCTCTTTACTGAACCTAGAGTTTGTTGTTTTCAGATAAGCCTCTGGCCAGCAAGCCCCAGCAATCCTCTTGTCTCTGTCCACTCCAGTGCTGGGGTTGCAAGTTACAGATGCCCAGCTGTGCTTTTTACATGGGTGCTGGGAAATCTACACTTAGGTCCTCCTGCTGGCGTAGCAAATGCTCTACCCACTGAGCCATCTCCCCAGCTCTGGCCAGGTTTAAGGTGACATCTTAGAGCCAAGTGCAGGTCCAGATGGACTTGGGCCCATCAGCTGCCTGAACAACCAGTGCAGTCTGCTTAGAACGGTTAGAGGTATGGAAAAATACAAGGTTGGCTGGCCACCACCTTGCTTTGGTCAACCCATCTTTGGTGCTCTCAGATCAGTCCTCTCCTGGGCTGGGCTGGTGAGGCTGGTATAGGACCTTCCTTGGTGGTGGCTCTGACAGCTGCTGCCACTCAGGGGTGAGCTAGAGACACCCGAACCCAGGAGCTAGCTTGGTCGTTCTGGCAGGATCTGCCGATGTGTGCCAAGTCCTGGCTTGTGTTACCTGACTCTGTGAGCTTGGTTTCCTCATCTGTCAAAAGAGAATGCCACCACTCCGTGAGTGGCTTTGGAGAATACATGTCATGAAAACATTTTAAAATACAGAATCCTGGACCAGTGAGGTGGCTTCGTAGGTAAAGGTGCTCGCTGTCAAGCCTGAACTCAGAAACCTGAGTTCTAGTCCCAGAACCTACATGGTAGAGAGAAGCAACGCCCAAAGCCTGTGCTCTGACCTCCATACATGTGCTGTGGCAGCAGAATGTGTGTGTGTGCATGTACACACACACACACACACACACACACACACACACACCTGAACACATGCAGATGAACAAGTAAATAATAGGGGTTGAAGGTCAGCTCACCCCACACCCCTGTTTCACGGGTATGACCTCAGATCACAAGGAGGAGGATGACAGTCCTGGGGTTCCTGGGTGATCTCATGTGAATGGTGTGTGACTGGTTGCCTCTCTTCATTGGGGACAGGGTGCATTTCTCTCATGCAGCCCCTAACTACCTTCTACACAGGGCGCCTCCTCTGACTTTGAAGTGGTCCCTGCTGAGGAGCGGAACTCTCCACCTGAAGCTGGCAGCCAGCCTCGGAGCGCGATGGTGAGCAGACAGGCAAGCCTCCTGAGCGCATCCTCCGCTCCCCCTTCTATGTCGCCTGCCCCTTTGTGACAGGCACTGAGGCCACTCGGATCCCTCGGGTCCCCTGGGGGATGCAGAGGGGCTAGAATGTGGGGTGCTTCTCGCTCTCATATGCAAATCCCCTGCTGGTGACTTCCCCGGCTTGGGGCACACAGGCGGCACCCCACTATTGTGAAAGCCTGGGCCTCTTGCCAGCCTCACTGGCCTCTGGACCAATCACCTTTCCATCCGTTATGATGACTCAGCATTGTGGGTCTGTAGGCTCCAAGCCTGGGGGTGTGGAAAGGGTCCGCCTGGTGCTTATGGCGGGGGTGGGGGAGTAATTCACCATTTTGTGCAGGTCCTAACCTCTTCCCAGGAGCGGGAAGGTTGGAGAGTAAGCTTTCTGTTCACATGTCGAGTGCACACATTCCTCTGGCTTCAGAGGGGCCGCTCCATCCCTACCTTGCAGTGCTTACCACCTTGGTCCCAACCATGCTGTCCTTCTCCTCTTCCTTAAAATGTCAGGCTTCTTGGAGACCTATTGTGAAAATACTGCAAGATTCATCAGAGACCCTAAATTCATATCTTCTCTTCACCCCTCCCTTCTTTCCCATTTATTGTTTGCTTTATTCTTTTGGGGTTTGTTTGTTTGTGGGTTTTGGTGTTTTGTTTTGTTTTAAAGATTTATTTATTTATTATATAGTATTCTTCCCAAACGTGTGCTTGCACACCAGAGGAGATCACATTATAGATGGTTGTGAACCATCATGTGGTTGCCAGGAATTGAACTCAGGACCTCTGGAAGAGCAGCCAGTGCTCTTAAACGCTGAGCCCTTTCTCTAGCCCAGTTTTTTTGGTGGCTTGCTTTGTTTGTTTGTTTGTTTGTTTGTTTGTTTTTAATATGTGTGTGTGTAAGACAAGGTCTCACACTGTAGCCCAGACCTTGGGGCAAGCCTCTTTGCTCATCCCCTAAATCCCTGCAGTGACAGGCATGCCCTACTGTTCTTTTTAAATTGTTACTGTGCCAGAGCTACATGGCCTCACCTTTCCTGATGCTGCTGTTGCTGCTGCCTCGGGTCCTGAAGGTTTGGAGGGCTGGTGCTTTTTTTGTTCCCCTGCAGACAGCAACCCACCTCACACTAGCGTTTAGCCTTTAGTGCTGAGAGAAGCATCCTGTCAGTTGATGCTAGTGTGAGATAGGACCTCAGTGTTTTGTCTCCGGGGACCTTAATGTCTCTCAACCTGTTCTGTCCCTGAGGACTCTGAGACACAACTGAGGAGCCAAGGTTTCCTCATTCAGAAAGGTTTCAGCATGCAACAATGAGTTAAATGTCCCTGTGTAGTGAGTGTGCCCCATCTGTGCCAAGTCAGGAGCACATCAGCTCCTGCTGGAAGTTTGTGGGCTAGCTGGAGAAACTTGAGGGATTGGAAGCACTTCATGAGCCTTCAGAGAGTAGCCTTGGCCACCCCTAGGCCTTGTGAGAAAGGATGCAGAATTGGAGAGAGGTGTGGCCCTTTCTCTTCTTTCTGACGACTCGGTACTGACAGGGAACAGGCCAAACACTCAGTTGCCACAGACTTTAGTAGGAGTTCACAGAACCCTGGATTGCAGTCAGAAACCCCAGCTGAAGGGCTGGCTCTGCCGTGTCCTGACTGGGCCGCTCTGAGGAAGTTCTCTGTCAGCGTGTTTCACCGTCTCAGCCCGAGCCCTGAGGTCCCTGTGGTTCGGCTCTGATTCCCTAAAGTGGGACAGGGGTGGGGGATCTGCTGGGTGGTTTTCTGAAAGTGTTGGGGGAGATTCTCTGAAGTATTTTGGGGGGAGAGCCTGTGGAAGGACTGAAGTGTGTGAGCGTTGGGGTAGATGATCAGGGCGTATAGAACCCTGGGGTCTGGTACAGCGTGGGCAGGGAAGGTCGGGAGCCTAACACCCGGCTGTGAGCCAGCACTGATGCCTGAGAAGCAAAGTTCCCACTGGGATCCTTATGTCTGATGGGGCCATTAACTGTGGCAGTGGCTTCAGTAGGAATGTTCTAGAGAGAGCAGTACTGAGCTGTTTTGCCCACGCTGCTGTCTTTTAAAGTACTCCACTAGGCTGAGGTTTTTTTGTAGTATAAAAGCTGTGATTCTTAGAAATAAATGATATTTGGCCCACTTCCAGGCAGAAGCTCCTGTGGAACCTCCCTGGTGTGTACAGCTGGGGACACCCTCTCTGTCTTCACTTCTGTCAGCTTTGCTGTGCAGTAAAGGCGGGGAGTATAGACACACACTGCTGAGAGGATGCCGAGCCTGGGGGAGGGTGAGCTGGCTACCCTCAGGCACTCTCCAAGACTCTGAGCAGAGGAGGAAGATGGCCTTGGTGCTGTGAGGCCAGCCAGTGTGGCCTGGAAGTCCTAGGTCCTGCCCTGTGAGTCAGCTCCAGATAGGGAACCTGTGTAACTGGAAATTTTCCCTGGGCTGAGTGGAGGCCACAGGGGAAACTGAGTCATGAAGAATGGGGAAGCAGTGGGAGAATTGGCTGGCACTGCCTGCTTAGGCTTGGTGAAGATCATCCGCTTGCTCCCACAGGAGCTGGGGCCCCCACCTCCAGAGGATGGCAACCTGATGCTCCACCTGCAGCGCCTGGAGACGACCCTGAGTGTGTGTGCGGAGGAGCCCGACCACAGCCAGCTCTTCACCCACCTGGGCCGCATGGCCCTCGAGTTCAACAGGTTGGCCTCCAAGGTGCATAAAAACGAGCAACGCACGTCCATCCTTCAGGTGAGGCAGGCCAGCCCCCCCCATCCCCACCAGCTGTTTGTGGGGTACAGGGGTTAACTATGGGAACTTCTGAGTACTGGATTCCAGGCCTACTTGGGGCTTCTTGTTCACAGTGGTGACTGCAGTAAGGAAGTTGTAGGAAAGTGTGTGGAAAAAGAAGGAAATTGGGAGGTGGGCCTTGTATGAATCTGAGGGCTGTGGTCTGGCAGGCTGGGTATGGCCTGTACTGTTTAGTTTGTTTCTTTTGTTTTTTTGTTTTATTTTGGTTTGGTTGGTTTGGATTTTTTGTTTGTTTGCTTGGTTGGTTTGTTTGGGTTTTTTTGTTGTTTTGTTTTGTTTTGTTGAGACAGGGTCTCACTATGTATCACCAGCTGCTCTGGAATTGACTGTAAGACCAAGCTGGCCTTGAGCTCATAGAGATCCACCAGCCTCTACCTCCTGAGCTCACCCTGTGGCCTGCGTTGGTGTCATTGCAGGTTTTGCATCCTGCAGTAAGAGCCATTTATACAACTCCTTCCTAGATAGGCAAACAGCTTTCAAAAAACTGTCCTTTTTATTTTAACCCAAAACTAGAACCTCAATTCTTTTTTTTTTTTCCAGGCAATCTCACTTTTAGCTCAGGCTGGTCCCAGACTCATAGCATCTTCATGCCTCAGCTTCCTGAGGGCTGGGATTCCAGACATGAGCCACCACACCCAGCTTTAATGTATTGTTTTTAAAGTCTCATGCCCTTAGCCACCTTCCCTACATGCTGCCTTTCCCAAATCCCTCTCAAAAGGCTCCCTGTGCAGGGCCAATGGTTGACTCCTTCACTTGGACAGGCCAGGCTTTGTAGTTATGTTGCCCTTGGGTCTTTGTTGCTGTATGGCCTTGGACAAGGCAGTAATCTCCTCTGTCCTGTCAGGAGTTGAGCTAGCAGTGTCCCCCTCCTGGGACCATTGTGAAATCTAGAACCCAGATCTGGGAGATGGGTCACTGTCAGCTTTGTTTGGTGGTGCTTAGCCACACTGCACAGACCACTTTAACTTGCAGGGCTTTGCAGCTAACTGTGGCCCACTTACAGTTACTTGGTGACCATTGCAAAGACGGTCAACGTGAGGCTGCTGGAGGGTCTGCTCAGGATGTGAGCAGCCCGTCCATCTGGATAGAGCTGTCACTTTAAGGCTCCCTCCATAGGGGTAGACCCGTCCTCCTCCTGTGCCAGTCATGGTTTGCAGTCTCAGTCGTGCTGCCAGTGGACCTTGATGTAAGGAGGGAGTGTGCCCTGTGTAACCTTGCAGGCGAATTCTACTGTGGGTATATGGCAAGGAGCACACAGGACATCCTCTTGCTGGAGACTAGAGAAGCAACGGGAATGTGTAGTAGAGGGCCCACGGGGCCAGGCTGGGGAAGGGGACCTCCTTGAGAGGCCACCAAGGCTTTGGAGTTTCCAAGCTGAGTCCTGAGAAAAAAAGCCTACCATGATACAAAGGCTAAGATCACTCTGAGCATCATCTTATGACACTCAAACAGGGATGTATTCTGCTCCCTGATGGCATCCCGCATCTTGCGTCAGTCTTCTGTTTGTTCCCTTCCTTGCTCTTTTTTTTTTTTTTTTTTTTAAGATTCATTTATTTATTATTATGTACACAGTGCTCTGCCTGCATGTATACCTGCAGGCCAGAAGAGGGCATCAGATCACAGATCACATTATAGATAAGTGTGAGCCACCATGTGGTTGCTGGGAATTGAACTCAGGACCTCTGGAAGAGCAGTCAGTGCTCTTAACCTCTGAGCCATCTCTCCAGCACCCCTTCCTTGCTCTTAACAGTTTGCAACAACTCTGTTTTATTGGGTAGTTTATTTGCTTAGTTTGTCTCTCTGCTGAGTGCTGACTTTGCAGAGGGATAGTACTCACCATGTTGCCCCAGTGCCTGAATCTTCATACACAATTGGTGAAAGAATGGGTGAGCAAATCAGACATGAAGGCTCACACCCATAATACCAGCTCCAAGGGCTGAGGCCAGAGGGCTCAAGTTCAAGGCTATCCTGGGCTATGTGGCTAGACCCCCATCTCAAAAACCAAGACAAAGCCAGGCGGTGGTTGTGCATGAATGTAATCGCACCACTCTGAAGGCAGAGGCAGGTGGGTCTCTGAGTTGGAGGCCAGTCTGGTCTACAGGACTGCCAGAGATACACAGAGAGATCCTGTCTTGAGAACAAAACAAAAAACAAAGCAAAGTTGGAGAGAACAGCTAGCTGCCTTTGCAGAGGACCTGTGTTTAGTACCCAGCCACATAGCACCCATCTCACAACCTTCTGTAACTCCAGTTCCAGGGGATCTGATGCCCTCTTCTGGCCTCTGTGGACACTACACACATATGGTACAGGCAAAACACTCTCTACATAAAGTAAAAACAGAGAAATCTCTTTTTTGTTGTTTTGTGTGTGTGTGTGGGGGGGTGTTCTTGTTGTTTTTGGTTTTGGAGACCGGGTTTTTCTGTGTAGCCTGTTCTGGACTCAAACTCACAGCGATCGCCTGCCTCTGCCTCCCGTGCTGGGATTAAAGGCATGTGCCACCACACCCAGCAACAAGTCAATCTTTTAAACAAACAGTGAGCAAGCTCGCAGGGGTGCTCTCTTGCTCGCAGGCTCTCTGGTGGAGGGCGGCGGCCTTTGAATGCTGATAACTGTGCTGATAACATCTGGTTTGTACCCCCGTGTGCCAGCCTGGTCTACAAAGCAAGTCCAGGACAGCCAAGGCTACACAGAGAAACCCTATCTTGAAAAACTAAAACAAAAACAAGTGAAGTGTCATTGTGGCCTTCCCTTAGGAACAGGAGCAGGACATTCTGTTCCCTGGAGTCCCTGCCCCAGGGCCACAGCAGCTCTGTTTCTCAGCCTCTGGGTGGAGGAAGCTGGATGCAGTTCCTCCTCATTCTCTGATTTGTTTCTTGGTTCACTCAACAAACGCTGCAGGCGCATACCTGCTGTCCCAGCACCTTAGGAGGCCGAGGCAAGAAGATTGCTGGGTGTCCAATGCTGAGGTGTAGAGTGAACTGGTATACAGGGTAAGACCTCACTAAAAATGAAAAAAAAAAGTTAAATTAATATTTTTATGAGATCAAATGAGATGTGAGATAGGGAGGCCTGGCAGGGAGAAGCAGTCTAGACAGGGAGAGCCGTGAGAGGAAGATGAGGAAATACACTCTCATTGGGAGGACCAGGACCCCAGCACGGATCCTCCATCAGACACCCTTACTGCTGGCTCCCATGGAAGAGAAGCCTGGATGGACGGGGCTAGCAGCCTGGCCTCCAGCCGTCCTTCCAATCTAGGCGATGTAGTGTCTCGTTGTGCTTGCGCTGGCTGCCGCTCCAGCCCCCTTGTGTCAGCATGCCTTGGGACGTGCCCCCTCCTAACCCTCGGGCCTGTCTGCTTATCTGCCCCACAGACCCTGTGTGAGCAGCTGCGCCAGGAGAATGAGGCCCTGAAGTCCAAGCTAGACAAGGGCCTGGAACAGCGAGATCAGGCTGCTGAGAGGCTGCGGTAAGTCCAGGTCCCCAAGACTGGACGAGGAGTAGGGCAAGGGGGATAATGTGACACGGTAGTTCCCGGGGTGAGGCCACACCTTAGAGCCCTGTTCTGATGGCAGATCTTCTGGTGTCTTTTCCCTTGCTCTCTGTTTATCTCGGGAGAGGAGGAGTATAGACCACAGTGAGAGCGGCCCTCCTCCCCTGGGGACAACTGGAGCTGGCTCAGGACTCTCCTGCCCCCTGGTGGTCACTATCATTCCTTGCTCGCTTTTCCTGGAATCTTGGGAATCCCTCTCTGGACTCAGGCCTGTGGGAAGGCCTAAGTTTACCCCAGCCTCTCTGTCCTTGGCAAGACTGAGTTGGGGTGTCTTAGGTGAGCCGCAAGTTTGGCTTGTTATCACAATGTCAAAGGACTGGGCAAACAGGAATTTGTGATTGCTGGATCTCAAAGGCCTTTGCCTTCAGATTGTGCAGACTATCCCTACTGTATGAGGGAAGGTGGGCTCGGAGAGACGCAGGGGCTTTCTAAGGGTCTCACTACAAGGACCTAGACATTTGCTAGGTAGTGACAGTTCCTGCTCACTGTAGTCCTGGGTAACAGAGTGCTGTGTTAGCTCTTAGACAAGAGAGTCTGTGTTAGAGCCAGGACTTGCTTCTAGGTTACCGTGGACACAGCCTTTTTTTTTTTTCATCATTGTGCCTTGATTTACTTTTGGATGGCCCAGTGCTTGGGGCTTTAGAGCCATACTCCATGGACTACATGGATAACATCAAGGACAAGGATGCCCAGGCTCATGAGTGAGAAGACAGGAATTCAAGTTCTTGCTGAATAGCCTGGGGAGAAGCCATCTGACTCTGTGGTGTTTCTGTAATTAAATGGAAGCTGAGGGAATGTGTCCATGTTGCAAACATCATCCTGAGTCCCTGGCACTACCTAGCTCATGAGCTGGGAATTTCGCTCTCGCTTAGTTACGTTTCTACTTCTTTTGTTTGGAACAGTCTCACTATATAGTCCAGAGAACTCAGTGTGTGTGTACCTCAAGCTGCCTTAGGCTCCGTAATCCTGCTTCTGCCTCCTGAATGGTGGGGTTACCGGTGTGAGCACCCACACTGGCTATAAATTATAAAGGAGGCCTCACCTGGAGCATCACCTGTGCTCAGCAGAAGATAACCGTGAAAGCAGATACAGTGGACCCGAGTCACTGACAGGTGTGAGGATGGTTCTGCCAACACCAGCTCTGAGCCAGGAGCCTGCCCTGTGTTAAGGAGCGGGAGTGGCAGATGCTGGTGAGTGCTCAGGACCTCCTAGCACCGAGCCAGGACACTCAGTTATAACCAGAGGGGCAGAGCTTTCTTATGAGAACAAGATGATAAGCCCTGTAGGAGCCATGTGTGTCGACAACCTACACATAGGGAAATTCTGTTAAGGTTATCGTGAAGCCTGCACACCCACTGGGTGGCTTACAGATGCCCTTTTGGTCTCGTTGCACTCCCCGCGACACTGCAGCAGTGCCTATGACAGTCCATCCTTGGCTTCACAGGCTTCTTAACTCAGGACTGACACTGTGATTTCTTCCCTTGTCCCTTATCCAGGGAGGAAAACATGGAGCTCAAGAAACTGTTGATGAACAGCAGCTGCAAAGAGGGCGTCTGTGGGCAGCCCAGCTCCCCAAAGACAGGGGGTGCTGGCAAGAAGGGCGTGGCTGGACAGCAGCAGGTGCGTGGCAGGAAGTTCTTTTAGTATCCCAGGCTTCTCAGAACCAGGATCTGCTCTGCTCTGATCCCCAGTGAGAGTGAGCTTACGTCCTCCGGCACATGGTTGCAGCAGCAGGAGGTTCTAGTTGATAGACCATGTTTCCTGGGGCAGCATCCGCCTCTGCGGTATGACCACTCCTTGGCTCTTTCTCCTGCCTTCACCCCACGTGGAGTGTCCCATTCCCCGAGACACGTACTCAGTACACTTTTTTTTTTTTTTTTTTTTTTGGAGACAAGGTTTCTCTGTGTAGCCTTGGCTGTCCTTGACTCGTTTGTACACCAGGCTGGCTTTGAACTCAGAGATCCACCTGCCTCTGCCTCCAGAATACTGGCATTACAGGCATGCGCCACCATGCCTGGCCAAGACACATGCTCAGAACTCTTGGCAGTCACGTGGCTCTGCGGCCTCCACTGGCTGCTTCTCTCGCTTTCTGGCTTGGACTGACCAGCTGCTGCTCATGGGAGTTGGGGTTCACTGTCTTACTCGTCCCCAGTACTAACAACTGAATGCATTTTGTGTTGTCAGGGTCTCCCTCATGAAAGGTGACTCCCAAAAGTCGGTTTAGCATCTCAGGCACTCCAGGCCGTACTGAGGTGTCAGGCTGAGGGATGCTACGGAGATTGTGTTAAGCTTGTGAGGTTGCATCTTGGAGCCTCTGCACGGAGAGGAAGGCTGTGGGCTGGGGATGTCACAGTGCTGGCCCACACTTCCCCGTCTCCAGGTCCAGCCTTGCACACAGAGAAGCCCCAAGTGTGCCTTCCTCCATTTTCACCATCCCCCAGTCTCCTCTCACTGAGTTCTTATCAGAACATGCTTTTCAACCCTCTCCTCCTCAAGTGGGTTGTAGTCAGTTGCAACATAAGTCCTGAAGCCAGCTTTATACTGTGTAGTGCAGTAATTATCCCAGGCACTCACTCCCCTGGGTTGCAATGTACTTTACCCAGGACTTGCAAAGCCTCTTCTGCCTGAAAGGATGTCCCTTCCACATACGTCTCTGGGAACAGTCTTGGAGAGGTCATGTGCCTTCATGCAATTAAGATTCTTCTGTCACCTCTCAAGCAGACATGGGGGTGGCCAGCTAAACAGCAAAGCCATCTCACCCCTGCTTCTTTCTAGTGCTGTGGCCCCTTTTTATTTTTATTTTTTAAAACACGGTCTCTCTGTATAGCTATGGTTGGTCTGGAACTCACTGTGTAGATCAGGCTGGCCTCCAGCTCACAGAGACCCTCCTGCCTTTGCAAATATTAAAAACATGTACTGCCACACCTAGCCTTTAGCTGTTTGCTTTAAACAGTGGGCTTCCTGGGGGCCGACATCTCTGCCCTTTATCAGAGGCCACCTTACTGGGTACATGTTTTTCCTCTCCAAGTGCCATGGTGTGCTTACCAGGCATAGCCTGCAGGGGGCACTAGAGGCCCACAAGCTCTGCTTCCAACCTCTGCCCAGCCTCTGGTAGGGGACAGAGTGTGAGAGTGGGGACAGTAAGACCACTAGACAGATTGGACTCGAGGGGTAGACTCCAGTTGGCAGGACCAGTGCAGACCAGCTTCTGTGTCTTGATCATACACCGAGGCCTTGGTGACAGTCATTTGCACTCCTAGCCTTGTTTTGTGGTTGTCACCTCAATACTTGTAGTTGTTTAATTTCAAAATATTTTTGTTTTGAGGTAATTTTAAACTTACACAGAAATAGTGTCAAGTTCCTGTTCCCATCCTCCCTTCCTCTGGCTTCCCTGGCCAGCTTACAGAACCACAAGACACCTCATCAACCATCTTACGTAACTATGGTTCAGTTAACCAAAGTAGGAATTAACCTTGGCACTGCAACACTGTTCAGATGCCACACATCTTTCACTCCTGTCCTTTCTTTGTTCCAGAATTGGACCTAGGATCCCACATGGCATTCAGTTGTCACAGCTCCTTAGTCTCCTCGTGTCAGTGACATTGCTCGGCTGTCCTTGTTTTCATGACCTTGGCCTCTTTGAGTTATGCTGGCCAATTGTTTTTGCAGACTGGGTTTGGGATTAGATTGGATTGTGGTTGCAGAATTTGGAAGGAATCTCAGAAGTGGCTTGCTGTGTGCGCACACACACACACGTCTGCACAGTGCTGAGTTCTTAGCACATGCATCCGGGCTTGTGATGTCTGCCAACCTCCATAAAACTTTTCCATTTTGTGTTGGGGGTTGCATGTGTGTGTGGAGGTCAGAGGATAGACAGTTCTCTCCTTCTACCATGTAGGTTCTGGAGATTGAACTCAGCTCATCAGGCTTAGAGACAGTCACGTTCACTCTCTGAGCCATCTCATTGGCTCCTAGTAACTCTTAAAAATACATAGTTTAAAAATACATAGTCACACCTTCCCGGTCAGGGGATTTGGGGTTGTTATGGGGGTTGACCAGCAGTGCCCAGAGCTGAGCTGACTTGGAGAAGATGGCTGTGGACAGAGCTGGGGACAGGATGGTGAGGCTGGCAGCCATCAGCACAGGAGAAAGTTCCTCATGGGCTTCCAGAAGGAGGAGGCCATGGCTGTGACACTTCTTCTGGTGGCTGCTGGCTGGGAGGAACAGGGAGGTTGGAGACAGGGGAGGGAGTCCTAGAAGGGCAGCAGGCTGGGGAGTGAACTTTTCTCTGAGACTTTGGTGAAGGCTCTCTCTCTTTCTCCTCAGGCCAGTGTGATGGCAGGTAAAGTCCCCGAGGTGGGGGCATTGGGTGCAGCTGAGAAGAAGGTGAAGATGCTGGAACAGCAACGCATGGAGGTAGGTGGCTGGATAGGGTAGTCAGTGAGCGCCCTCTCCCGTCCTGGGACCAAAGGGATGAAGTCCCCACCTGGCTCTCTGGTTCCCACTGATCTCAGATCATCTTGGAGAGTTACCAAGGAAACAACTGGACCATCTGTCCCTGGCAGAGGTCTCTGTCCTCTCTGTCAACCACAGAGATCACTGAGGATACTGTATTTGTGGCACAGTAACTGAAATGTTGAGGGAACTTTGGGAGCTGGAGAGATGGCTCCGTGGTAGCAGTGCGTGCTGCTCTTGCAGAGGACCTGGGTTCAGTTCCCATGACTCATGTGGGTGGCTCACAACCGCCTGAAACTCCAGCTCCAAAGAGTCTAACCCCTGTTCTGGCCTGCGTGGGTTCCCACACTCACGTGCACAAACCCACATACAGGCATACACATGTATACACGTAACTTAAAAGGGAAGCTTAGGAAGGCTTAGGTAAACTGGATAGTGGGGTGACTTCAGGGTAAGTCTGGCCAGTATCAGCATTGGAGACACATGCTGCAGTGTAGGGAGTGGTCAACAGTGAAGGAAGCTCCCACGCCCTTGGCAGCAACATTCTGCCCCTCCCCACCTTCCTCCCAGGCCAGTAGCCTGCCTGGGTCCTTCCATGACCTCTTCTTTCTCATCCTTCTTCCTTCTCACACATCTGAAAGCTTGCTTACATCATATTCTAGATTTATGTTACTCATATCTCAGAACTGAAAGAATGCTCATTATAAAATGAATCAAGAATCTTCCTAGAGATAACTGCAGCTGACAGCAGCTCACTGCATTCCCTTAGGCTGGTTTTAGTTTTTTTGTGGTAATAGGAACTGAACTTGGGGCCTCACTAAGTTGCGTCAGTGACCCTTGAATGCACCTCGATTCCTCTTTCCTCAGCCTCCTAGGTGGATGAGCTTACAGACCTGCAAACCCTGCATTCAGCATTTTTTGTTTGTTTGGTTTGGTTTTTTTTTTTTTTTTAATGCTCGAAAATAAAATGACACGTACTACTTTTCAGATTATTTTTTCTTCTAAAATTATTTCAACATATCTATTCAGATCTACAGCATAAGCCAATTCCTTCTCTTTTTTTCAGTATTTGGTCATTGGTAGTACATCTGATTTTTTTGTTTGTTTGTTTGGTTGGTTTTGTTTTTTCGAGACAGGCTTTCTGTATGTAGCCTTGGCTGTTCTGGACTCACTTTGTAGACCAGGCTGGCCTCGAACTAACAGAGATCCACTTGCATCTGCCTCCCCGAGTGCTGGGGTTAAAGGTGTGCGTCACCATTTGCCATTTTATTTACTTAGTGATACAGAGCTGTTTTTCTTTCCTGAGTAATTGCTCTGTCAAGAGTATAGCTTGTAATTAGCATTATCTTAAAGCTGAGAGAATGTATTAGTGTCTTCTCTCTTTTTTTTTTTTCATTTAAAAAAAATTTTATTTTTAAAATAATTTATTCATTTTACATCCCAATTGTTATCCCCTCACTTGTATCTTCCCATCACCCCCTCCCTCCCTCTTTCACCGTATTCGCTTCCCCTAGACCTGAGACAGAAGGGAACCTTCTCCCTGACCATACAGTCACAGCCTGTCAAGTCTCATCGGGTAGCCTGCTTCCCCTTCCTCTGAGTGCCACCAGGCCTCCCTACCAAGGGGAAGTGGTCAAATAGGGGGCACCAGGGTTCATGTCAGAGGCAGTCCACGCAATCCACACAACTGTGGAGAATGAGCCAGATTCATTCCATTGGCCAGATCTGAATAGGGGTCTTATTTTCTTAATGGCAGTGCACTATCTCCTTATGATGCAATAACCCATGTCCTACACTAAGCTGACCTTTGCGTGCGTACACACACACACACACACACACACACACACACACACACACACACGAGAGTTTGGTTTTATTTTTGGCTTTGTTTTGAGACAAAACAGTGCAGTCTTGGCTGTTCTGGAACTCAATGTGTAGATCAGGCTGGCCTCAAACTCACAGAGAACCTCCTGCCTCTGCTTCCTGAGTGCTGGGATTAAAGGTGTGGCCACCATGTCCTGCTGATTGGCCTTTAAGTTTGTTTGCACAGTTAGCTGAAGTGGTTTTTCTTCTTTTTTTCTTCCTATACCAGGGATTGAACCTAGAGTCTTGTGCATGCTTGGCAAGCACTCTCCTGCAGAGACACACCTCAGCCTTTGGTTTTAGTATTTTCATTGGTTAAGTTTTTCAGAGTGGAGTAGTTTGTGTTAAAGACAGTGAACACCGGAGATTGTCACGCTCTTTAAATTGCCCTCCAAAGAATCATGTTTGTGCCTCACGGTAACTGTCTCCAGGTGTTCTCGGTTGCTTTCCTAGCAGCTGGAGAGAAAGGTGGAGCAGCAAGGAGCTCTTGACCAGTGGGAGACTGAGGCAGTGTCTAGGTGTTGCAGCTCTATCCAGCACGTGCTCTGGGCACCTGGGAAATGGGGGCGTGAGGTGGGTGTCTGGCACTCCTTCCACGCGTTTCTAACCCCAGTGCCTGCCTGCCCACAGCTGCTGGAGGTGAACAAGCAGTGGGACCAGCATTTCCGCTCCATGAAGCAGCAGTATGAGCAGAAGGTGAGGGAGTTCCTGGGAGCGGAGCTGAGGATGGCTCCAGGAAGAGGGACGATGAGAAGCTGGTGCCCAGGCTGAGGTGGGGAAGGCGGAGGAGGGACAGTGGCTGCCTGTGGCCCTCCTGCCCTCACACGCCCTCTCGGCCCCTCCTCCAGATCACAGAGCTCCGTCAGAAGCTGGTGGACCTGCAGAAGCAAGTGGCTGAGCTGGAGACCGAGCGCGAGCAGAAGCAGCGTGACTTTGATCGGAAACTCCTCCTGGCCAAATCTAAGATCGAGATGGAAGAGGCGAGTATAGTTAGGTCTGCAGTCTCTGAGGTTCCAGGCTCTGTCTCAGAGGCCCTGGGGTCAGTAAGCCAGGGTCAGCTTAGAGTCAAGCGCGTTGTGACCTGGCGGGCCTGTTTTTCTTCCTAAAATTGAGAAGGTGGGATAACTATTGCTTTTCTTTTTTTTTTTTTTTTTTTTTTCTTGTTTGTATTTTGCAAAGCTTTTCGATCAGTTGAAATATTTTTTTTTAAGATTTACTTTTTATTTTATACATATAGATGTTTTGCCTGCATTTATGTCTGTGTACCACATGTGTGCCCAGTGCCTACAGAGTCAGAAAAGGGCATCAGTTCTCTTGGAACTGAGTTACAGATTGTTGTAAGCCCACCATGTGGGTCTGAGGAATCAAACCCAGGTCCTCTGAAAGAGCAGCCAAATGCCCTTACCACTGAGCCATCCCCCCAGCCCCCAATCGGTTAACATCTTAACCCCTAAGAACTATACAGAGAAGTAGATAATATACAAACATACAAATGGGGCATGGCAGGCTTGCACCTGCAATCCCAGCACTCAGGAAGCTGAGGCAGGAGAACAGTGACAGACCAGCCTGAGCTATATAGCAAGACCTGTCACAGGCTAGAGCTGGTACTCAGCTGGTAAAGGCCCTGGATTCAATCCCTTGTGCTACATAAACCAGGCATAGGAGTGTGTGGAAGGACATGCAGAAGTTCAAGGCCACCCGTGGCTGCATAGTGAGTTTGAGGCCAGCCTGGGCTATATCAGACTCTGTCAAAATAAAATAAAAAGACCCTGTGCTCCAAAACAGAAAGATGAAAGCAGGCCTCGACGGAGTGAGGTGCTGTTCAGAGTTCAGAGTAGTGTAGGGCCTAGCACAGAGGAAATCAGTTTATCCGGTCCTCTCAGCCTGCCTCAGACACTGTATTAGATAGAATCCCGGCAAACAAGTCAGCTCTGCCCTGGCTGGAGAAGAGATGCTGAGCAACTAGTCAGAGGCTCCTAAGTAAAAGTCTGTTAAGTTCTACAACAAAGAAAGGGTGCAGATCAGAGACTGAGCAGAGAAGGGGCCTGATTTTGGCTCTAGAGAAATGGCCTCTGCTCTGTCCCGTGTGATTGGCACAAGCCACAGCCCTGCAGAGTCCTGAAACAGCAGACAGAAGAAAGGCCACCTGGCCCCCAGGCCCTTGGGGATTTAGTGACAGTGCTGCTTCTTTCTTGTCATGAGAGCTGCGTACGGGCTGCTTTGCTGAGCTTCAAAGCAGATGTATTCAACACAGATTGCATTTCAGAGGCCTTCTGTCAGCACGTGACACCCAGGCCTTACCCAAGCCCAGGCTCTGTCTGTGACTACCCCTTCCCTTGAGGATTGGGGAGCAGAGACACAATTTTCTTCTGACTGCACTAGCATGGCGCTCACAGCCAGATACCCTGGCTCTGTGGTCTACAAAAGACAAGTCCCTGGACCCTGGCAGTTCCGTCCTGTCCACTGGGAGGAGCGCAAGACCTTTCCAGGTTAAGCCTGGCCTTGCAGATGGGAACTCTGTGGTTGAGAACATTCCTTGTCCCTGAGTCGTAAGCAGGAACCAGGTCATATCACCCATATGTCCCAGCCCAGGCTGCCCTGAGCCAGTGCTGACTAGAAACAACTCACCCACTGGTGTGTAGGTTGTGGACTACAGACCACACAGGAAGGGATGAGCACTGACCCGCCTCCGTCTGTCCCCTGAGCTACATGACACAATATACATGAGCTGAACACTAACTGGAATACTTCCCCACGCCCTCCCCAGACCCCAGTTCTCAGAAAGGTAACCTTGGTTAAATTTCTTTCTTAAATTTTTTTATTTTATGTATATGCATATTTTGCCTTCATATTTATATGTGCACCCCATGAGTGCCTGGTCCCATGGAGGCCAGAAGAGGGCATCAGATCCTGTGGAACTGGAGTTTTGGATATTTGTGAGCTACCATGTGAGTGCTAAGAATTAAACTCAGGTCCTCTTCAAGAGCAACAAGTGCTTTGAACCACTTGAGCCATCTTCAGCTCCCAGGCCTTTTTTTCAAAACATAGATCTGCTCACAGTACAGCTTTTTTAGGTGTGCCTGCTCCTAGTGCTGCACTGCCATCCGCTGTTTTAATTTTTATTTATTTTTGAGGCAGGAGTCTTGTTATGTGGCTTAGGCTGGCCTGGAACTCATTCTGTAGACCAGGCTGGGCTTGAACTCAGAGATCCACTTGCCTCTGCCTCCAGACTGTGAGGATTAAAGACTTGGGCCACCACTCTTGGCCCAACCACTGGTTTAAACTCTGCCTAGCTAGGAATCCTGGTGCAGGCCTACAATCCCAGGTTATTAGAAAGCTGGGGTAAGAGGATAACCAAAGTTAAAGCTTGCCTAAGCAATTAAGACCTTGTATTGAAATATAAAAATAACAAAAATGAGTCAGGCGTGGTGGCGCATACCTATAATCCCAGCACTTGGGAGGCAGAGGCAGGCGGATCACTGTGAGTTCTCTGCCAGCCTGGTCTACAAAGGGAGTCCAGGACAGCCAAGGCTACACAGAGAGACCCTGTCTCAAAAGACAAAAAAAAAAAAAAAAAAAATAGGGGCTGAGCAGTTGAGGCCGTAGGTCAGTGATAGGACAGCTATTTAGCATGCATGAAACTTAGCCCCTGGAAAAGTAACTAATCATTTCCTGGCCTGGTGAATAGCATCAGCCCAGCCCAGCTCAAGTCCCAGTCAGGGAGGTATATTTGGGCCAGTGGGTAAAGTGCTTGCCTCCAAGCCTAATGGTCTGAGTTTGATCCTGGGATCACATGGTAGAAGAGAGAACTGACTCTCACAAGATGTCTCCTGGCCTCCTGGCCTGCATCCCCACACACATGCAGACGATAAATATATAAAATAGAGTGTAATAAGCAAAGAAACTCCTTCCTTTGACATGAATGGGATGGAAACGGGGACCGTGAGGTCTGCCCCGGCTCCGTGTGTTGTCTGCAGGAAGTCACCACACACACATTCGTTTCTCACTGAGCAAAGGGGTTTGGTGGAACTTCACTCCAGCTGCGGCTGTGTGGTACAGAAGCCGGCAAGCTTCCAGCCCTCGGCTGTGGTGACCTTTCACTCTGCACTTTGCTGCAGGGCTTCTCTCTCTCTCAGTTACGTCTTTGAGCATGTTCTCTTCTATGCTTAGATACCTGAGGTCCTTAAGACACTATGGTATTCTTCACTTTGTGAATCTGGCGGAGATGGGGGTTTTCTCCTGAGAGAATTTCACACAAAAACATTTACACCCAATTTTGGGACTCACAGCTCTCATGAGGTCCCTCTGTGACTTTTGTTAAGATCCCATTAGCTCCAGTATTTAGGAAGCTTACTTAAGAGGCCCTGTTCAAGGCCCAGGGTTTCTGCCAATTGGTGAGGGAGCTAGCGTCAGAGTTGAGGGCCTCCTGCTCTGCCAGGCGTCTCTTCCTCGAGAGCAAGACATACAGACTCTCAGAGTTAGCAGCCTGTTCCTGGGTCACTTGCAGGCAAGCACTGTGAGGTGGCTGCCGAGGGAAGGGAGAGTCAGGGCATGGGTCAGGCGGTGCAGGCCTCCTGGAGAGTCCCTGTTTACCAACCCTGCACTGTCTGCAGGCCAACAAGGAACAGCTGACATCGGACGCCAAGGAGCTGCGCCAGAGGGTCAGATACCTGCAGGATCAGCTGAGCCCGCTCACCCGGCAAAGGGACTACCAGGAAAAGGAGATCCAGCGGCTCAATAAGGTAGAGACTAGGGCCCCTCTCCACAAATGGGGGAGGGCTACCGTGAGCTCAGCTACTGGGCCTACCCTTCTGCTGCACCCCCAGTTTAGGAGATGCGACCCCTGGTCAGATGGCCAGAGGCACAGTTCCTGTCTTCCCTGCCCCCATATACCCCAAGTGACTCAGCCCCATTAGGAGTCTGGATTCATTCCTGCCTCCCATGTGACCTTTGTACATGTGGCCTCTCCTGAGGCACCACCCCTGGGCTGGTAGTCCTGGAGCGTGTAATAAAGCAGGCTGAGTGCGCCACGAGGAGCACGTCTGTAAGCAGTACTCTTCCAGGGCTCCTACTTCAGTTCCTGCCTCCAGATGTCTCCCCTGACTTCCTTCAGTGATGAACTAGGACACGCCTTTAGTCCCAGCATTCAGTAGGCAGAGGCAGGCGGGATGCGCCTTCCCATGTCAATCGCTTCGCAAGAAAATGCCTCAAATGCTTGCTTATAGGACAGTTTGGTTGGGGCGTTTTCTCAATTGAGGTTTCCTCTTCTCAAATGACTTTGGCTTGTGTCAAGTTGAGAAAACAAAACAGCCCAGGACACTCAGCCAAGTCACAGTGTGTCTCTGAGCCTCAATTTTCAAATGTGTAAAACAAGGATGAGGCCCTAACCTTCACCCTGCAGGATGATGAAGAGGTGTCAGTGCGCTGGCCCCTGTACAGCGGACCACTGCTGCTGCGCTTACAGTTAGTTACAGTACTGTAAGAAAGAGGCCCTCCATGAGTGTTCAGATGGCCTGACTCCCAGGGATGCTGATGGTCCTGTCTCTTTTCTCCTGACCTCAGGCCCTAGAGGAGGCCCTCAGCATCCAGGCCTCTCCATCATCTCCACCTCCAGCTTTTGGGAACCCAGAAGGAGTTGGGGGCCACCTGAGGAAGCAGGAGCTGGTGACACAGAATGAGCTGCTGAAACAGCAGGTGAGGCCCTGAGAGCTAGTGCACAGTCCCACCCCCTACCGCCACCACCCACGCCGCCACCCTTACCTCCCCCCGGCCCCCCCCCTTACCCCCCCCCAGCCTGGGGTCTGCTGACCTTCTGCATGCTGGCTCTGCTGTCCGCCCTCTGTAGGCCTGGCTATCATGATCCTGCTTTTTAATTTTTAGCCAATGATCCCTTTGCTCAGATGGAGATAGGAGAAGACTCTGGAGTTGAATTTAGGGCTTGAGGTGCCTTACTCCAATCTCCAATGCCCCCAACTCTTCCCCCCCTGCCCCCCACGCCAGAGCCCAGTGATTAGCATGGAGTTGGGCCCTGAACAGTGCAGCCTCCAGCAGGCTGTCCCACCCCCTCACCTCCTCATCCTCTTCAGGTGAAGATCTTTGAGGAGGACTTCCAGAGGGAACGGAGTGACCGTGAGCGCATGAACGAAGAGAAAGAGGAGCTGAAGAAGCAGGTGGAGACACTGCAGGCCCAGGTCACCCTGACCAATGCCCAGGTGAGAGCGCCACCCCAGCCGGTAGAGGGTCCTGCGGACTTCCTGGGCTCTATCCAGTTCTACTGCCACTGCTCTCTTGACCTCTACTAGTCTCTTGTCCTCTGACCTTTGTACAGTATGGAGGCCTGACTCTAAGGTGTAAGGTGTTCTGGCTCTTACTGACTCCCCATCAGTGTTGATGTCTAGAGCAGTGAAATTAATAGAGCAGAAGGAGCAGACACTAGCAGGGAAGCCCTTGGGAAGCCCTCCTGACCCGTGCGCAGGCCACCCCAGAAGAGAGGGGGCCCCACAACTAGCAGCCCAGCTTCTGCTGTGCCCCTCAGTGCCCTTCCTGGGACTTCCCAAGCTTGAGTGGTACCCTGGGCCTCAGCCATCTGCCCTCAGGGTGATGAGGCCTTGGGCCTGCACCTGGTCATGAGCCACCTGTACCATCAGGCCTCTCTCCCTTCTCCAGCTGAAAGCACTCAAAGATGAGGAGAAGGCCAGAGAAGTCGCCAAACAGCAGAAGAGGAAAGCGAAGGTGAGCGGCTGGAGGGAAGGCAGCACACACTGTCTGACTGATCCAGGGGGGAAGGACTGCTGGCATTCTGCCAGTTAAGTGCCACCAGAGCAGTCCTTATTATCTGTCCTTATCAGTCATCTGTCACCAGGGCCCCAGACCTCTGCCTGTGTCCCAGCCTCGCTTGCCTTCTGAGAGCTAAGGTTCTGGCTACAGGGCAGCAAGGTGGGCGCTACCAGCTGGTGGCAGGCCAGAGGCAAATAGGAGTCTTTCTTGCAGGCCTCGGGAGAGCGCTACCACGTGGAACCCCACCCTGAGCACCTCTGCGGGGCCTATCCCTACGCCTACCCACCCATGCCAGCCATGGTACCTCACCACGCCTTCAAGGACTGGTCCCAGATCCGCTACCCTCCATCCCCTATGCCCATGGAGCACCCACCCCGACTCCCCAACTCTCCTCTCTTTCATCTGGTGAGTCTTGTGTCCCTCCTTCCTCCAGATTCTGTCTAGAAGTGAAGGCCGAGTGAGAAACTGCTGTCCAGAAGTTTTCTTAGAGACAGGGTGGTTGTGGGCAGGTGTCCAGGCCTGGCCCGGGCTGTGCTGTCTGCGGTCCAGACTCCGCTAGCACCTCTAGTGTTAAAGGGAGCAGGCCCAGGAGGAATGCAAGGTGGGAAGGGCTGCCTCCGAGCTGGGTACCAAAGCTTGCTTTGGCGGTTCATCCTCTTCTGCATATTTCCCTCCCTTCCCTCTACCTCTCCTCTCTGTCTCACTCCTTCCTCCTTTCTCCCCTTTGCTTTCCTCCTGTTATTTTGGCTCCTCTCCTTTTTGCTTATCCCTCTCCTGCCTTCTGTAACAGCCCCACTTCAGGTGTACCCAGCTCTTCCCTTGGTGGGTCCACTCACCTCTGTCTTTATACACACTTAAACATGGGTGTAGACCCTATGCTTTAGAGATTGGTGTAAGCCAGATGTGGTGGCTCATGCCTGTAATCTCAGCACAGCTGAGGGAAAGAGATAGCCCACACGTTTGAGGCCAGGCTGGGCCACAGAGTGAGACTCTATCTCAAAAAGCAAGAGCAAGAGGGAGGCATAGACTCGGCTACACTTAACACTTTCTCAGCAGAATGACACGTAACCCTTAGGATTTGGCACTTTGTTCCTGGGCATGTAGGACTGTTCTGGCCATGGTTCTGGAGTGTGGTTGTGGATTTTTTTTTTCCCCAAGACAGAGTTTCTCTTTGTAGCCTTGGCTGTCCTGGGCCCACTTTGTAGGCCAGGCTGGCCTCGAACTCACAGAGATCTGCCTCCCTCTGCCTCCTGAGTGCTGGGATTAAAGGCATGCACCACCACACTTGGCCAGGTTTTTTTGTTGTTGTTGTTATTGTTTTGTTTTTTGAGACATAGTTTTTCTGTATAGCTCTAGCTGATCTGGAACTCAGGCTTTATAGATGAGGCTGACCTCAAACTCAGAAATCCACCTGCCTCTGCCTGCAGGGTGCTGGAGTTAAAGGCATGTGCTACTACACCTGACTCAGTTGTGGGTTCTTATGCACCCGTCTTGTTGCAGCCACAGCCGGAATACACCTGGCGTCCACCCTATACAGGGATTCGAAATCAAACCTCACAAGTGGTAGACCCGCCCCCAGACAGGCCTGCAGAACCAGGTGAGTGTGGGTTCCCTGATGGAGAGGACTCCACCAGCACCAATCTACTTTTTAGAAACAATTAATTCGTGAGCTTGGTGGCATGGAGGCCCAGCTTCCTGAAATAATGTTGAAAGAGGCAAGATGTTGACTGAAAGCCGAAATGATGGGAAGAAGCAGGCGTTTGCATTGTGGCACCATGCTAGGAGCTAGCACTGCTCAGAGGCAGAAGCAGATGCAGTCCTATCCTAGTGAGGGAGGTGGAAGGGAATTACAGGACTCACGTAGGCAGACGGGTGAGTGCGCAGAAGAAGAGCAGGTTTCTCTGAGAGAGGTCAAGTGGCCTGACTTGGAGCAGGGCCAGGAGAGTTTTGTGGAGGTGGCGACATCCTAGCTGAGAAGCCGGAAGGGTGGGGGATTTCTTGCAGAGAAAAATGACAGCCACAAAGACCTCATGACTTACTCAGCTTTCTGTCTCTGAGACAGTCAAGTTTCCCAGGAGGAAAAGGCTGGCTTGGCTCAAGGTCTCACAGACTTCAGTCACTGACTGGTCCCTCAGCCCATCACGTTGAGCCCAGGGCTGTCCAGTGTGTCATGGAAGGAGAGCACAGCAGAGGTGGTCTCTTCACCTCATGACGGCCAGGATGCAGAAGAAGAAAAGAGGAGGAGGGAGCCCCTATAGCCTCTCGGGAGCATGCTTGTAATGACCCAACTTCCCTCTGCTCTGTCCCACCACAGAGATCCACAGGCTGGTGACTCAGGCATTTGGGGACATTCTGCCCTGGCTGCTGTCTCCCAGAGCCCCCATGATCTTCACTATTCTAGCATTGCTTTACAAGCCCAGTCTCAAGGCAGACTCGTCTATGAACCCTTACAGGGTTTTCCCAAAAAGAGCCAGGGATGGTGACACACACTATATTCCCATCACTTGGGAGGTGTAGGCTCAGGAGTTCACGGTCATCCTTGACTATATAGCAAGTTCAAGGCTAACCTGGGCTATGACCCTATCTCAAAACAAAACAAAAATACAAAGTTCCACGCTTCCAGTGTACAGTGTTGGGCCAGACACGGAGTAAATATTCCTATTTTGGGAGAGAGAGTGTGTGTGTGATAGGCAAAAAGAATCAGCCCAGAGAAATACTAAAACCCAGAAAAGCAAACAGAAATCCCACAGCTCTGGGCTATTGCCTTAGCTTGCTCTGCTTGCCGCCATGGGTCCCTGCTGACCCACATGCTACACTCCTGGCATCTTTAACTTCCTGGTGTCTCTTGTACAGCTTAAACTTCGTCCTCACAGTTTCACCTACTACCCTCTCTGGGGTTGCCCACTAGGACTTGGATCCTGCCACACACACTGCCTGCCCCCAATCTCCAGGCCTTCCTTTGAAATTTGGATGGAAGCCATGACCCGGTAACACTTGGCATTATGCATACCTGCCAAACCACTATTATGTGGGCAATGCCAACATCTACTGCCAGTTAGAACTATGCCAGAGCCTGCTTGAGTCACAGTTGCAGTGGGCAAGGGCCTCTGAAGACACTGGGCCCGAACATGGCAAAGGAATCTCCTGGAAGGAGTTCTCTAGGCAGCCCCGCCTGAAGGCACACTGGTGCTCTCTGCTCAGATCAGAGGGGATTATGTTTCTAGGCTTTTTGGCCTGGGAGTCCATTGTAATAAACCAAGCTGGACTCACACTTGGTGACCCTCCAAGTGCTAGGATTGTGGATGAGAGTCAGCACACCTTACTTTGAGTCTTCTATTATGAAGATAGGCTCAACACATCTTTTATTATCTCTTGGCAAAGGTCTTTGCTGCTTTTTGTTTGTTGGTTGTTTTGTTTTGTGAGACAGGGTTTCTCTGTGCAGCCCTGAAACTCCCTCTGCAGACCAGGCTGGCCTTGAACTCAGAGATCCTCCTGCCTCTGCCTTTCAAGTGCTGGCATTAAAAGTGTGTGCCACTACCACCCAGCTTTGCTGCTTTTTTTTGGGTTTTTTGTTTGTTTGTTGTTGTTTTTGGTTTTTGTTTTGTTGGTGGTGGTGGTTTTGTTTTTGTTTTGTTTTTGGTGTGTGTGTGTGTCTGTTTGTGTTTTAAAACAGGGTTTCTCTGTGTTAGCCCTGTCTGCCTAGAACTCTCTTTGTAGACCAGGCTGGCCTCAAACTCACAGAGATCCCCTGCCTTTGCCTCCCGAGTGCTGGATTTAGAGGTGTGCGCCACCACGCCCAGCTTTGTTTTTGTTTCGTTTTGTTTTGGTTGTTTTTTTAAGGGTTTTTTTTTTTTTTTTTTTTTGAGACAGGGTTTCCCTGTGTAGCCCTGGCTGTCCTGGACTCACTTTGTAGACCAGGCTGGCCTAAGATTTCTTATTTTTATTTGTGTGTATGTTAAGTACGTCCATGTGTGAGTCCTGGTGCCCGTTGAAGTCAGGTGTCAAATCCTTCTTGAACTGGGATTACAGGTGACTATGAGCCACCTGACATGGTTCTCACTATGTGATCTTAACCCCAGAACCATTTCTCCACCCCACATTGCTTCTCTATTTGGTGTTTGTCAAGACAAGATCTCTCTGTGTAGCCCTGGCTGTACTCTGCAGACCAGGCTAGCCTCAAACTCAAGAGATCCACTTGCCTCTGCCTCCCAAATACTGGGCTTAAAGGCGTGCACTCAGGACCAGGCTAGCATTGCTTCTGTTTAAGGGTCCTTGGCATATACTTAATGCTTCTTTCCCAGCCAAGCTACAGTAGTTTTAAGTTATCTGCCCTGCCTTAGCTCCTGTTCTTAGAGTAAATATGGCTGAAGGCAGTCAGCAATAACTATGACACTGCCAGAACATGGTGACCTTGACATCCACTCCACCCGATTGTTACACTCAACCTCACACAGGTCTCAGCGCATGGACTAAACTGACAGGTTCTTGCTAGAGTGTAGCACAAGTGGCCCAGTTTCCAGCAGGGTCTTCATGTCCACCCAAGACCTCACAAGCCTGGCCTCACTGCCCACACAGCAGTCGGTAGCGAGCTCTCCTGAACCTCACCACAGCCGCCTGTTTAGTTTCGCTTACTGGCGCCTAGGCGGGTTCTGGGGCTCTGAACCGCATCGCAGACTCCATGATGATTGATCCCTCGCTTGGTCAGCAGTTCCCTCGGTCGGCAGCTTGCTTGGTCGGCAGTTTTCTGTGTTACTCAGTTTTCCAACCCTGGGCCCAAACACCCAAGACAATCTGCCTACATGAAGGAAAGATGTATTTCTGAGTCAGAATTTCAGAGGTCTCAGCCCATGGTCACTTGGCCCTGTCACTTGGGTCTCTGCAGTACTGCCTCTCATAATAGGAGTATATAGTAGATACAGCAGGTCTGTTCAACAGGTAACAAGGAAAAGAGAAGGGCTGGAGTTGGAGCATCCCCTTCAAGGGTGCTTGCCCGATGACTTTGATTTCCCGCGTGGGGCCTACCTCCTAACTATCCTGTTGTGAGAGCACCATGGGCTAGCTGCTGACTAAGCTCTTAAATGTCTCTCTTTTAAAGCCAGGCAGTTGGTGGTGGCACTCACCTTTAATCCTACCGAGCACTGGAGGCAGAGGCAGGTGGGTCTCTGAATTTGAGGCCAGCCTGGTCTACAGAGTGATTCAAGAACAGCCAGGGCTACACAGAGAAACCCTGTCTTAAAACCATTTAAGATCCAGGTCATGGCGTTTTAATAGTTGTGAAGGAAAGTAGCTGATTTAAGCATCTGGGGAAGCCAGGATAAAGGAGGGGTGAGGGAGCGGGACGAGGCAGGCTGGGATTTCAGAGGTCCCCACACTGTGGGCCTTTGTGGAATGTGATAGGAGGGCTGGTCTGAATCGTGAGAGTAGTGTGGGTTCCTTGGATGTTTTTAAACAGTGACATGGAGCCCAGCATGGTGGTGCATGCCTTTAATCCTAGCACTTGGGAGGCAGAGGCAGGCGGATCACTGTGAGTTCAAGGCCAACCTGGTCTACAAAGTGAGTCCAGGACAGCCAAGGCTACACAGAGAAACCCTGTCTCGAAAAACAAAAACAAAAATCCTCCCCCAAAACAAAAGCAAAACAGTGACATGACCCAATTGGAAGTTTGGAAAACTCTATCTGGCGACAAAGTCTGCCATTAACGAGGTTAAGGCTTTGGAGCTGCAAGCTAGTCAGGAGACTTGGGTCCTCACTCTGAGCTCTGGGCCTGTGGGACTCTGAGAAGGCCATCGTGAAAAGTGGATGGGCACAACAGGGAGGCCATGCCCATCTCAGCATGAAGAGGGACTTCCTAGAAAAAGAGTCACAGTTGTGTGGAAATGAGGCCAGTCCTCTGAGGAGGCAGTGCAAGCAGAGGCTACAGACGCAGGAGCTGGGGGGGGGGGGATGGGGCTGGGGTTGGGGGTGAAGAACTTGGTGCTTGCAAGAAGGGACTGGAGTGACTGGTCATTTCCCCAGAGGGCCTTTGAAGTCTTTTGAGGCTCTTAATGCGTGCTAGAGGGTAGCATGGTGGGCAGGGCTGACCCCTCTCCCAGTACTTACGTTTGGGATTTGGAGACTGATGGACTGCGTTCAAATCCTAGAACATTAGAAATCTGGGGCTTGGGACAGGTTTTTGTAACTCGTTGTCCTAGTTCTCTCCTCTGTTACAGAGGTAACAAATGACTGCTCCTCAGGGCTGGGTGCAGAGTGCATGCTAAACACCCTAGAGACACAGCCTCACCCGCAGTAGCATACAGTAACTAGCTGCTCTTTACCCTGGTGAGGAGGCCTGAATTGACATCCATGTGCGACTGTGAGACTGACTAGACCACATGATCTTGAAGCTTTAAAACTTTTGTTTATTTAGAGTCTGCAGAAAATGACTGTGAGGGGCCTCAGTGAGACTGCATTGGGTCATTTGGCTCCACCTTCATCTTGCAGAGCCATCTAATGCCAGAATCCCGAGACCGTAGAGGACATGTGCATGTTCTGTGTGGCCCAAGTTTTGGCAGAACAGAGGCTGGGCTGAGCAGGCAACCCACGTCCTCAGCCCCACCTGGAACTGTTCACAAGACTAAGGAGAATAGACCCACGAGGCCTCCACCAGCTTCTTCAGGATGCGATGAGGAGATACTCAGCACCCTGCCTCATGGCCGTGACAGGGAGGCCTCACCTGGCTTTGACCGACCCTCTGTTGCTGAGGCCACTGGCTTCCATACTAAGAGTGGGGTGCAACCAACACCCCTTCCTCTCAGAACTCGAGAGACTTGGTTCCAGGCTCTCCAGAGACCACGCCCAGTTCATGTGCATGTGTAACTTTTGCTTCAAGCTCAATAATAGCAGGACCTGCCCCATGCCTCCCCCCTCCTCATCCCTCTGTGAGGAATTATGGGAAGAGGGCTTTGTCTCTAGAGCAGAAGAGAACGATGGGATGTTCTGATGCCAGCATGCTCTCTACTGAACCCACAGCAGCCTCTTGAGAGCCACCACGATCTGGGATGAAGGCCACACCAGCCTTGTCTGCTGAAGGGCCCCAGCCTGAAGCTGCCTCCGGCCCCCACAGTTAGATGTTTATGGTGCCAGACGTCTGTACTGAGGTAGCTGTCTGTTGCTAGGCAGCTGTTTGCACAAATCTTGGACATAAATCCAACTTGAGGATCAACGTTTTGTGACTGGTAATTTTTCATGCCCTCATGGCCGATTGTGAAGTGTTGTTTTTCTGGTTCTGGTTCCTCCATCAGCATTCATTTCCTGCATAGCCCTAAGAATGTTGCTAGCATCTGAGGGGCACCCAAGGGTGGAGAAAAAGATTCTGGGCAGGAAACCAGAGGACTTGGGGTGAGCCTTAGCTTCCCTCCTTCAGAAATGACACCCTCAGCCTTCACTGCTCTGGGGAAGGTGAGTGAGAATGAACTAGTGTGAACTGGGGTCAGACTGCAGTGGCTGAGCAAGAGCTGCAGTATGGGCCTAAACAGAAGCACACCCTGTGCACCTCGTTTCTCTTCCTCCTTCCTCCACCCTCCCTGTCTCCCTCCACAGTCCCCACCTCCGATGCCAGGAAACCACCATCGAAGAAATATCAAGTAGACTGAGTTGCTGCAGAAAGGCCTTTACTGGGCAGCTGGGGGTGTGAGAGATGCCAGTGGACAAAGTGAGAGAATAGCATGCCCTCCAGAGGAGCGGAGGTAGTGTCCCTGCCTGGGAGCCTAAGCCTGAATGCACTAAGGGCTGGCCCCACAGACAGGCTCAAGGGAGGCCCGCCCACAAGGGCTTCGGGCCCCTCCTTCATGGAGACACCACCCCTGACTTGGGGTGCATGGCCATCCTGCTCACAGTTGTCTTGGCTGTTCTCGGGAGCACTATGGGATGGGGCTGGGGACTTGGGCCCTTCAGGAAGGATGAAGGAGGCTGGCAAATGTAGTGAACCCAGGTGTGTCTGGAGACTTAAGTGTGGGTATGTGAGAGATGCTGGCCCCAAGAGTGATATCCAGGGTTGAGCAGGACCATTGGACCTAGGATGGGTGTTTCCTGGACTTATTTGGAACAGAAAACTGGAAAAAAATAATAAGGGTGCTATTCCCCAATACCAAGCTGTGCACGCAGATGGTCCATGCCTGGGTATCAAGCAGGCCGATACATGGCTGTGTAGCCATGCACATACCGGGACAGTTGTCAAATGTGCGCACAGTGGTACCGACACACTGTTACGCCAGGCTTATCTTTTATGTAACAAGAAAGGGGGTCTAGGATGAGTGTAGAATGACCAGGAGTGTAGGTTCCTTCCTGAAGAGCCCCTCCCCAGCCCTTGCATGAATGGAGAGAGGTTGGGGTTGGGGGTACCAGTTACTTCCCTCTGGCCCCCAGGGCTGCCTGCCGCCTCATGTAGGACAAGATGTCCATCTTGACATTGCTGACTGTGGTCCGGTGATACCAGCGCATAACTGGTATGCCATCTGGCCCCACCAAGAACTTCTCAAAGTTCCAGCGGATGTCATGGATCTTCATGGGTTCCCAAAAGAGGCGGCCGGGTGAGCCCAGGAGCTCGGCAGTGGGAGGGCAGGAGTTCTAGAGCAGGGTTGAGAGGGGCATCAGCCTGACTTGAGGCCCCTCCTGACCACCCACCCCCACTGCCTACCCCTACCACCTACCCACCCACACCACCCATCCTTCCTGGAGGAAAACTGCCTGGCTCTGAGGGAAGGGCCCCCGTTTGGGAACTAGATCACTTGACTGCCCATCTCTGTGGTGACAAGAAGGCTATAGGCCGCTCAGACGCCCCTGTGGGCCCTGCCTTATCTGTACAGCGGGTGATGGGCCCACAGGGTCTGCCAAGCCCTCTCATGGGACTATTTGACTAATGCCAGGACATTCCCTGGCACTGAGGTCCATGGGCAGGGCCCGAGCAGCTGTGGGGGAGGTTTCTCCAGACTCCCCACTCTCACCTTCAGGAAAGTGTAGAACTTCTGCTCTTTCACCCCGTTCACGTCTCCTTTCTCAAAGAGCTGGAAGTTAGGGACAAAGCCGCCCCCTGGTCGGACATACCTAGGAAGAATGTACTTTGCTGGGTCCAAAGGAGCCACACATGGCTCAGATGAGGTGAAGGGACATACACGGGCCCAGTGTGTATTTAGCATCTCGGTCCCTTCTCTGCACAGCCCCACTTGCCTCGGGACTCCTCCCTACCCATCGTGTGCTGCCCACCCAGTTACCCATAGCCTTTGGTTCCTTTCCCCTCCCTCTCATCCCACAAACCCCATCCTGGGGTAGGGATGGGGGAGCCGAGTGACTGAGTGGCTGCCATAGAGACAGCCAGCCGGTGACTGCCCTCTCCATAGCTTCTGCCATCTCTAGGCACGAGGACTCACTTGAGACTGGGTAGGATCTCCGAGTTCTCGCCTGGCTCCTGTTTGCCAAATTGGTTGCAGGGGAAGCCCAGAATGACCAGGCCGAACGGCCCCAGCTCTTCTTGTAGTGCATTCAGTTCTTGGCCAGGGAGAGAGAAGAAAACTGGTGAAGAGCCGCCTCATCACCCTGCTCCCAACCCACCCTCCAGATCGCTGGAAGCTCTGAGGCCCAAGGAGGGAGCATTTTCTCAGGGTAATCCCGTGAGTCATTGGCAAGGCGGGACTCAGGTCCTCTCCTGACGCCAGTCTTGGGGCATTAAGGGGTTGGGAGAAAAGTCAGTGGTCCAGGCCCACTGCCTGGGTCCGTGAGCTGAGGGTGGGCAGACTGGCTAAGGACTTTCTTAGGGTGGAGGGGAGGGCAGGATTCGCATCCCTTCCATCTGGGAGTCCAGGAACCCAGGAGAGGGCCTGGCCAGCTCGCCAGTTTCCTCAGAACCCCTGAGTTGGGTGCGGTGCCAGCACCCAGCCCATCTCTTTGGAGATGGACTGCACTGTTCAAGGACTGGACAGAAGCACTGGGCACAGAGCTGTGGAACCATGCACTCTCTCTGAGAATACAGGAACTCTCCAGAAGGTGCCAGCCAGGTGGCCAGGGTCTGCTTAGCCCCAAAGCATTTGTCCCTGAAACCATCAAGCTTTGGCCTGATTATTCCCTTTGGGCTCCTGACTCTGTCCTAAAGACAGAGGACATTGATGTTAAGGAGACATGAGCTCCAGTCAGACGCCAGGTTCAGCCCCTGGCAGCCTTGTGTCCTAGTTGTTTATGCATGCTGAGCCTTGATGCCCTTTCTTGCATGTATACTGAGTTCAAGGCCAGCCTGGTCTACAGAGTGAGTTCCAGGACAGCCAAGGCTACACAGAGAAACCCTGTCTTGAAAAAAACAACAAAAAAAGAATGGATGCTACCATCCACCCCAGCACCCCATACCTCCTCTCCGTCAACTCCCTCCAGAACTTGAAGCTAGCAGGACCCATTCTCAAGAGTGAAGCCAAGAGAAGGGTCCAGACAGATCGGGCTAGGCGGAGAGGAGGCATTCTCTGCCTGAGTAAGCTGCAGCCACTGCTACTGTTTGTTATTCCAGACAAGGGAAGCAGGCACACAGCCAAGGTAGCCGAGGTGCCCTAGGGCGCAGAGGGTAGCTAGGAACTTCTAGAATACATCCAAAGACCATCAGACCTCAAGCTTACACAACTATCTCCAGAGGATAGGAAATACAGCGGGCCTGGGATACAGACTTTGGTCTCTCAGTCACCATCACCCTCCCCACCCCCCCCCCCCCCCACCATGGGATTAAAGTGTGCCCAAGGGACAGAATTGGCCCCAAATGAAGCAGCAAGTCATGAGGGAGCTCTTACCAAGGTATTGGTCTGTCAGACCTCAGTAGCTGGCTACGTTGACAAAGAGGACATATTTGCCTGCGTACTGCTTAAAAGGAATGTATTCCTCCCCGTCGATGGTGAGGGCCCCATACTCGTAAATGGTACCGCTCATGCCTCCATTGCAGTCTGTCTGAGAGAGAAAAGATGGACACCGGGAACTATTAGGGTGGAGACGCTTAGGAAATGGATATTTTGCCACCTTCCAGAGACAGATGACTCCCAACAGGGAGAGAACACAAACTGAGCTCTCCTAGCTCCTTATCTGCCGTAACTGTGACACTTGAGGGCCTGACAGGCACTCAGTATTTGCACTAAGTCCTCGCTGAGTGCTGTGGTTAGCAATAGTCACTTCCATATTTCATAGGCAGTTGGGTTGGGCTGGTTTGAGAAACAGAATTGGGTGGCAACTGCGAAAGTCCAGGCAAATCTGAGGAGGCCTGTGTGAGATGACAGGAAGGAGACTATGGGCAGAAAGGATGTGTAAAGATGTTGAGAACAAGTCGGAGCCTCCCAGTCTGGAGGGCCAGAACGATGAGGCAGGAGGAAGCAGGGATGTGTGTGAGAGCAGGATCCAGGAGGACGGAAAGGCTTGTCACGAAGCCTCATTGGGACACCCAGGGTGGAGATACAGAGCTAGACAGAACAGTCCGCAGGGCAATGAGCCCGTTTGCCCTCCTGTCTCTCTCCACAGTCTGCCTCCAGGAGGGTGAGAGCGGGGTGAAGGAGCCATCCAGGCAGCCTGGTGGGGGGCTCAGTGGAGGTCAGTACAAGTCACTGCAGGCCTCACGAGCTGAGTGAGTCTGGCTGCCTTTGCTGGGTCACCCGCCACAGCTGACAGCTCTCTGCACTGTGGTGCAAAGTCCCTGCTTCCCTTGAATCTAGTATCCAGGTACTATGGCTGAGTGCTCGGCTACAGAGCACTGCCCCAGGCTTCCGAAGCCCGGGCTGGGATCACTTCCACCCTAAAAGGCAGACAGCACCAGAGGCCAAAGCAGGAAAGGAAGAGTTCAGGGCTAGCCTCAACTACATAGGGACAGCCTGCCTCAACAAGTGCAACACAATACAAAGAGCAGGACCCGACCCCTGTTGCCTTCCTGCGTGTTGTCCCACCCCCTTCACCGTACCCCAAGCTGATGCTCAGCCAGGTGAGGAGAGATCCTCAAGCTGGCTGGATACTGAGAACTTTGAAACAATGGTAGGTCCAGCTCCTCTGCATAGTTTTGAGAGAAGGGGCCACGAGGAAACCCTTGAATTAGGTTCAGTTATCTTCACTGGCTGTGTGGCCCTGGGCAAGCCTTTTTAATTCTTTGGGCTTTGGTCTAAAGGAGAGGCAAAGTATGTTTTTGTTGGGGTTTTTTTGTTTTGTTTTGTTTTGTTTGTTTTTGCTATGCGTGTATGCAGATATATGTAGAAGCCAAAGGAGAGAATTGTGAGTCATTCTCTATTAAATTATTTCGTGATTCACTTATTTTGTGTGTTTGGGGTGGGAGGTGCCATAGCATGTGGAGATCAAAGAACAGCTTCTTGGAGGAGTCAGTTTATTCCTACCATGTGGATCCTGGCAATTGAACTCAGGTCATCAAGCTTGGCTACATGTATCTGCACCCTGGAGCCATATTGCCAGCCCTCCCAGCTTGTTTGTGCTCAGTGTTTGGCTAGGCTGCCCAGTGAGTTCCTGGATCTGCCTGTCTGCCCTACCACCCACCACTGTTGGTACATGTGAGCATGACTGGCTTTTCCATGGATGCTGGAGATTTGAACTCAGGTCCTCCTGCTTCCATGCCAGCGATTTTACTTACTGAATCGTTGTCTCCCCGACACTCAAAACGACTTAAACTATTGGCAGATCAGAACAGCCTTGCGCCAGCAGGACATGGAGATTACCTGCAGCAAGGGCCAAGGGCCAGAGCCTGTGAGGCTCCCCTGGCATAGTAAGGAGAGGACTTAACTGTTTGCTAGCTGCCCTAAGAAATGACAGCGGCCATGTTTTGTATAGGAGGAGAATGGGGCTCATGCTGGGAGCCCAGGATAGTGTGCTGTGAGTGAGCCATAGATTATGCTCACAGCTCAGTTCCCACAAAAGCCACCTTCCTTCCTCTGGGTCCATAGAATCCAAAGCCCTGTTCCTTCACCAAGGAGACCAGAGGAGAGTACTGAAAGAGACTGAGGAACAAGAGAGGGGAGTAATGGGTTAAGAGCTGGTGGGGGATGGGGGATGACACTGAGCCAGGCTTCCCAGCTGCCTAGGGCCACTGGTCCCATTCCCACTGGTGAATATGACAGGCCTGAGAGGTAGGAGGCCTGCAGCTGGGCCTCTGGCAGTATGTGCCCATCCCTCCCCCTTCTCAGGATTCCAGCCTGTCCACTGTAAGATGGAGTGGGATTCAGGGCCACTTAAAGCCCTCCAGCCTTAGCAGCAGCCTGTGGTCCCATGATGCTCTCTGCCTTGTGCAATCACCTAGAAACCAGCGGTTACTAGGGTGCCACGTCAGCAGCTGTTAGTCTACAGCTCTGCAAAGCCTTTTTTGCAGCCGTGAACTGGACCAGACAGAGGCCGCCCCTGTCGTCGCCCCTCCCTTTGAGACAAGAGGACATCTTCCTGTGGCTGTGTCACATTGGGCCTGCACACGTCCCCTCCCTGCTCCCTTGTCTTAAAGCTGGGTCAAGGCAAGCCGTTGAGTCTCAGAAGCCAGAGTGGTAGCATGTTAGCTCTGAGGAGGGAGACCAGATGGGCGTTCCTGGGCTGTGATGGGCCACAAGCCTCAGCCGGTTATGAGATAAGATCACACCTCACCCTAAAACTTTTCTAGACCATTCTCACTCTTCGCTCTGAACTCCCCGTCCCTCCTTGATTCTGTGGACAGCACAGGCTATGATGAGTTCCACAGCCCATGTGCGGTTCCTGCAGCCCCAGGACAGGATTCAACCCCCACCTCTACCCCAGGCTATCCTCACAATGAAGGCACAGGGCTAGTGCCCCCAGTCTACCCCCCCCTACCCCCATCTTCCACACCCTAATCTTGAACTTTGTCCTGTCTCTGTCTTAGAAAATGTCTACTAAGCTGGTGATTAGGAACAGGGCTGGGGAGAAAAAACAAGGCTTTACAGGTACACTATCTTGTTTAAATTATGGAGCTGAGGGGAGAAAGGTGCTTGAAAACAGGAACCACTCTTGGGGCTCTCTAAGAGGTAGACAGGATCTGGAAACAGCATTGTGGATTTACGAGATCTTAGAATGAAGACGCAGAGGATTTTAGAAATCCAGAAACTCAAAGCACTCAAAGCTAAAGCCTACCCAGGGTGTGTAAGTCAGAGACAACTATTTCCTTGGGTCTGTCTCTACTGTTTTCAGGCTCCTTACCTGAGGGAAGAAGAGAGGCCTGCAGAGCCCACCCAGCACAGGCCTGACCAAGGAGATAAGCAGGCCAGGCCTTCTGCTCTCAGCTTCCCCATCCCTGTTCCAGCTCAGGGTGTCACAACTAGACTAGGTTAGTCAAAGCTCCAGACGACTCTGCCTGGCCTGGGTTGGCTTCTCTAGCCACAGTATTTGCTCCATGGCAGGCCAGTGCCATGTGACTAGAGAGGGCAGCTGGAGGGTTCCATAGCCTTCCAACCATCCTCTCCAGCTACTCCCATCCTCTCCAGCTACTCCCTGATGATGGCGACACTGAGGCCCAGAAAGGGATGCGTCTCCAAGCCAAAACTCTTCGAATCACTGATCTCTGCCTTCAGTGCCTGGGATAAGTGAAAAGGCTATCAGCCCTACCCCACCCCTAGCAATTTTTCAGGAGGATGGCCCCATCCCCACTCTCCTGATTGGCTGTGGGACAAAAACAAAAAACCAAAACCGAACTCAAACCAGCTGAATGGGACTGTTAGTCCCAGGTAACTGGATGTGGCAACAGGACCCCGTGATGACAGTGGAGAACATATGAACTCAGGAAAGACTGGTGTCCTGGGTTCGTTCTGCCCGCTGGAGTTGGAAAGGTGCAGGTACCAAGGGTCACAGAAGTGGGGTCCCCAGAACCTCTGGGGAAGCAGTAGCTCTCCCAGTTGCGCGGTGGACACCTGGGCGCAAATGGACTCCGCTTACACCCTGGAGGTTCACTCACCTTGGACTTCTCTTGTCCCCAGCCCGGCGGAATGAACCCGGCCAGGAGCAGGGACAGGAGGCAGGATGCCCGGAGGAGCCGGGCCATGGCGGGCTGAGGCGTGTCTTGGGATAGCCACCGTCCGTCTGAGGTGTCCGAGGCGCTCAGCCACATTTCAAGCCCTCCGCGGTAGCCAATCCACAGCCAGGCTGGAGGCTTCCTAGCCAATGGCAAGGCGGTTGGGATTTCAAGGGCGAGAATTCCCGCCCCCTTTTTCCTCCCTCTTTCCAGGCGGGCTAAGATATTGACACAAGCCTAGGAGGGAGGGGGAGTCAGCTGCCAGAAAAGAGCAGGAGATGGGCGCGGCCAGGGCTCCAGGTAGCACTCAGGACACAGCTCTTTTCTCAAGCCCTAAAAAGACCCAGACCAAAAGCGGGCTCTGCCCTGGCTACTGAGGATTTAAAAAACATAGAACCCATTCATGCAGAAAAAGCAGTGTGTGAGCCAGGTGTCCAGGCTCACACCTGTAATCCCAGAATCCAAAACGCTGAAGCAGGAGGATAGCACATGTTCAAGCCCAGCTTTGGCTACAGACTGAGACTGGGTCTACTGTGGAATGTAGCTTAGTGGTAAGGCACTTGACCACCATGCATGAGGTCACGGGTTCATCCAATCCCCAGCCTTGGCAAATTAGAGGACGCTGTGAATGTTGGTGGGGTTTCAGTTCAGTCTCCTCTTTGGTTAGGTTATGGATGGCGGTTCAGGTGGGTAGGGACCAGAAAATATATGCCCACCCACCCCACCCCCTTTTAAATTAGCACATAAAAACTATGTGTCCATCTCTGTGATCTAAAACTCATTGTTTTCCCTCTTTGAGCCTCAATTTCCCCGACTGTAATGATGGGATCAATGATCTCTGAGGTCTTCCTGGCTCTGGCTGAAAGATATGCTTCTAAGTGGTGGACCTAGCCCAGGAGTCTCTTGAGGGTACACAGCAGGTGGTTAATGTTTGTTGAATCCATCATTAAATGTGTTTGTGCTTTTGTATAAGGTCAGGCGGGGCAGCTCTAGATTGGGCCTTCCAGTCTCAGTCCTGTGCAATAGGGAATTGGTGCTTCCTGGCTTGCCACCACAGTGGGCTGGGAAGCTGGCAGGACAGAACCGCTGTGTTGGGCTCTTAAGGCACTGGCTGAGCCTCTGCCTTCAGACTTGTTGCAGAAAGGATTCTAAAGCACCTGACCTCGGTCTTGGTCATGTGAGTCCTAGGATCAGGTGCCTTCTAGAAAGTTCCTGACCCAGAAATGCCTTGAGGTACCATGTTTTTACTGTGATTCAGGAAGTTAGTTTGACCCGTGGAATCTGGAAGGTCTTCTGCATTTGTAAAGCCTTGCTCAGTGCTGGTGAGATGGCTCAGCAGGTAAAAACCCTGGCTATGCAAACCTGATTGACCTAAACTTAATCTCCAGAGCCAATGATGGAAGAAAGGAACCAATTTCTGAAAGTTGCCCGCCAACCTCCAGCACAACGAAAAATAAACAAATAATTAAATACATTGCGTTAAAGTAGAAAGAAAGAACTTGGAAGCCAGGAAACCCTTATAGCATGGCTGACAAAGTAAGTTCTCAATTATCATCCTTTATGAAAAATTCTCATAGCAAGTTTGTGGTGCTATTGTACCAGAATCCAGTCTCTGGTCTATCTTGTCCTGTTGCGTTTTATTCTGTGTGGTCTGGGAGTGATCTGCGGTACTCACACTTTGGGTTTTGAATGGCTGCAGTTATTAAGAGTGCTGGTTGGATTGTGTTGTTGTTTTTGTTGTGTTTTGTCAACTTTACATAAACTGGAGTCATCTAGGAAGAGGGAACCACAACTGAGGACTGCCTCCATCCGACTGGCCTGTGGGCAAGTATGTGGGGGCATTTTCTTGATTGATGGTTGATGTAAAAAAGCCCAGGCCACTATGGGTGGTCCTCTTGAGTATAAGAAAGCAAACTACTGGCTGGGCATGGTGGAGCATATCTTTAATCCCAGCACTTGGGAGGCAGAGGCAGGGGGATCTCTATGAGTATGAGGCCAGCCAGGTCTACAGAGTGAGTTCCAGGACAGCCGGAACTACATGATGAAACCCTGTCTCCAAAAAACCAAAAACAAAACGAAGGAAGGAAGGAAGGAAGGAAGGAAGGAAGGAAGAAAGAAAGAAAGAAAGAAAGAAAGAAAGAAAGAAAGAAAGAAAGCAAACTGCTGCAGTCTATGCAGAGGAGGCATGAGTCCCAGGGACCCTGAAGTGGCTAAGGTCACTAAGGAGGCTGACGTGGTGGATGGCAAGTTCAGGGCCAGTCTGAGTTGCAAGTTCCAGTCAAGCTGCACCATACATAGCAAGACCCTGTTTCAAAAACAAAAGTTAACCACCCCCAAATAACCAACAACATGAGCCCCTCCCATAAACCCAGCCAGGCAGAGATATGAGCATGAAGGCTAGTGCCAAGGGGAGGAGGATCGCAAGTTCAAGGGCAGCCTGGGCAACTTAGTTTTTAATTTTTATTTTTAATTTTATTTATTTATTTATTTTGGCTTTTCGAGACAGGGTTTCTCTGTGTAGCCTTGGTTGTCCTGGATTTGCTTTGTAGATCACACTGAGCCTCGAAATCACAGCAATCCACCTGCCTCTGCCTCACGAGTGCTGGGATTAAAGGCATGTGCTGCCACCACCTGGCTGCAACTTACTTTTTAAAAAACGAGGGGGGGGGTGGTATAGCTCAGCTTCTAGAGTTCCTGCCTAGCAACTCGAAGTCCTGGGTCCCTGCTCCAGTCCCACATAGCTGGCAGGAGGATTGTATGTTGACTTGAGAGCAACCTGAGCCACGAAAGCCCCTGTCTGAAAAAGAGAAAGAGAAGGCATAGATAGCTGGATAAGATGTGGTGGTTCATGCCTGTACACAGTGAGAGCTTGATCTGTCAGAGTGCTTGCTTTGGAACTGCCAAAGCCCTGGATTTGACCCTCGGTGAGAGAGAGAGAGAGAGAGAGAGAGAGAGAGAGAGAGAGAGAGGGAGAGAGAGAAGAGGAGAGGAGAAGAGAAGAGAAGAGAAGAGAAGAGAAGAGAAGAGAAGAGAAGAGAAGAGAAGAGAAGAGAAGAGACCTTTGAGGCAGATCTGGCAGGCTTGTGCCTGAGAGATGTTTGTCTCCACCAGGTGCATCCATTTGCCCTCAGGTTAAAGTTGAAATTCTTTCAGTGACTCAGAACCTACCCACTTCATCTTCTGGCCTCTCTTCCAATTCTGCCTTCCTCAGCTGTATAGAAGCCTTTCTGTTCTGCTGAACTGCCGGCCTCCTCTTCAGTGGTACCCTCCATGCCACCACCCAGTCTATCCTCTTCAGCTAGTTTTCTTCTGCCAGTCCAGGACTCTGCTAATGTCATTTCTTGGTCACTACTCAGATCCACTGGGTTTGGTTTGTTGTTGGGTTTTTTTTGGTTTGTTTGTTTTTTTTTTTGAGACTGGGTCTCACCATATATCCCTGGCTGAGCTGGAACTCACTCTGTAGACCAGGCTGGTATCCAACTCATAGAGATCTCCTGCTTCTGCCTCCAGAGTGCTGGGGCTAAAGTGTGGGCCACCACATCAGGGCCCTGGTTTTATTAGTTCCTAGAATATTCAACACTTTCTACCTCAATGCTATTACACATTTTTTTTTTTTTTTTAGCACAGGGAATGTAGATTTATTACAGAAACATTTAAAACAAAACAAAACAAAAAAACAAAACAAAAAACTCCCAAGAGAAATTTTTTCTTTTATCTTTCTTTCTTTCTTCTGCCCCCGAGCCACCACCACAGGGTTTCTCTGTGTAGCCTTGACTGTCCTGGACTCACTTTGTAGACCATGCTGGTCTCGAACTCACAGAGACTCCCCTTCCTCTACCTCCCCCAAGTGCTGGCCCACTGGGCCTGGCTTTTTTCTTTTTTCAAAATTGTTACATAATTTTTTGGGGTTTGTTTGTTTGGAGTTTTTGTTGTTGTTGTTGTTGTTTGTTGTTGTTGTTTGGTTTTTGGTTTTTCAAGACAGAGTTTCTCTATGTAACAGAGCCCTGGCTGTCCTGGACTCTCTTTGTAGACCAGGCTGACCTCTGCCTCCCAAGTGCTGGGATGAAAGGCATGTGCCACCACTGCACACCTGTGGAGGTCAGAGGACAATTTGCAGGAGTTGCTCTCTCCTTACACCTTGAAGGTTTCAGGAATCAAACTTAGGTCTTCAGGCTTGGCTGCAAGTGCCTTTACCTGCTGAGCCATCTAGCCAGCTCCCAAAGATAATCAATTTGGGGTTTTGGTATTATTATTATTATTATTATTATTATTATTATTATTATTATTATTATTATTATTATTATTACTATTACTATTACTACTACTACTACTACTACTCCGAGACAGGGTTTCTCTGTGTAGCCTTGGCTGTCCTGGACTCACTTTGTAGACCAGGCTGGCCTCGAACTCACAGAGATCCACCTGTCTCTGCCTCCCGAGTGCTGGGATTAAAGGCTACCACGCCCTGCTGATAATCAATTTTGAACTCTTGATCCTTCTGCCTCCACTTTTCCAGGTACAGTAATTATAGGTGTGTGTGCCCAGCTAGCATAGTTCCCTTATTTTGCTTGTTTATTTATTTACAGCTCCCCATTCCATCGTCATACCCTACTTATCTCATGCACTCAATTATAAAATCTTTCGCAGCAGCTCAAATGAGCCTTGATACATATTAGCGTGGTAAGTATCCATCCCATAGTCTCAAATGAAGCACACTTTGGCCTCCAGAGCAAGGAGGATGGCAGGCAGCTCTTGCTAACCATTTGAGCCCACCAGACTAGTCTGATGCTTGAGGGCTGTTCTAGGGAAGCTTGTTCAGGAGAGATGATGTGCAGTGGGCTGTGGGAAGAGGTAGTGGAAACAGACATACTAGAGCATTAGAGGAAGTAACAGTGGGTTTTATTTCCTGTCTGAGAAAATGATCTCTCTCTTTCATCTTATCTCAGAGGGCGGAGCACCCAGTACCTCTTATTCTCTCCTTAAAAAATAAAAAATAAAAAAATAAGAGAACTGGAGAGATGGCTTAGTGGTTTAAGAGCACTGGCTGTTCTTCCAGGATTCGGGTTAATTCCCAGCACCCACATGACAGCTCATTATTGCCTATAGCTCCAGTTCCAGGGGATCCAATGCCACCTTCTGGTTTCTGCAGGCACCAGTGGGACACAGACATAGATTCGGCAAAACACCATAAACATAAAATAAACACAGGAAACTAAAACAGAGCTTAAAATTTCTTCTTGGGAGGAGATTGTTGCAACCAGGTTGTAAAATGAATAATAAATACATTTAAATTTTTTTTCATGAGCTAGGTGCAGTGGTGCGCACCTGTAATCCCAGCACTCTGGGAAGCAGAGGCAGACGGATCTCTGTGAGTTTGAGGCCAGCCTGGTTTACAATGTGAGTCCAGGACAGCCAGGGGTGTTGCACAGAGAAACCCTGTCTCGAAAATAAATAAATACATTTTCTTCTTGCCAAGAATTGTGGTGCACACTTTTCTATCCCAGCACTGCAGAGGCAGCTGCAGGCAGATCTCTGAGAGAGGCTGTGGCCACCATAGTCTACACAGGAAGTTCCAGGATATCCAGAGCTACATAGAAAAACAAAACAACAGCAACGTGTAATTACACTTATCTCTTCTTTCCTTCCACCACAGGGATCCCCGGGGACGGAATGCACAGTGGTCAGTTTGGTGGCAAAGCCCCTTTATTCGCTGAGGCATCTTGCTGACCCTAGCTTTCTGTTTGGTTTGGTAAACAAGGAAGAGATGGTGGGACGAGAGAATTTATAAGTGCTGATGCATGTGTCCTCAAGGAAGACAGAACATGAGTTAATGAACAAAAAGGGCTATAAAAGCCAGAACCCTGAAAGGCGCCCCATTGCTGAGTAAGCGCTTTGGCTTTGGAGGTCAGTCACAGGGTCAACCAGCCCAACCTAAGCACCCAGCTAGGGGTGGCAGGAGGACCCAGCCTCCATAGTAACTCTGTGCTGGGTCATCTACTTTGCAACCAAGAAGAGTTTGCAGAACTCAGATGGGGCCCTGGAGCTTCTGGTTTTTAGACTAATTGGCAGGTGGAATCTCAGAGTCAGCTCACAGGCTGTCAATTAAGGGTCGAGGGACAGAGAGCAGCTCAGCAGTAAAGAGCGAGCACTGCTCTTGCAGAGGACCCATTTGGTTCCTAGCACCTATGTTGGGCAGAGCAAAACCACCTGGAACTCCAGCTCCAGGAGATCTGAGTCTTCAGGCAGACACCTGCACAAGCGTGTTCATACACAGAAATATATACGTGTAACTAAAAACAATGTAAAGTGCTGGAGAGATGGCTCAGAGGTTAAGAGCACTGTCTGCTCTTCCAGAGGTCCTGAGTTCAATTCCCAGCAACCAACTGGTGGCTCACAACCATCTAAAATGAGATCTGGTGCCCTCTTCTGGCCTATAGGTGTACACACAGACAGAGCACTCATATACAAATAAATAAATAAATACAATTTTAAAATGAGAAAGAGAGCCAGGCTTGGTGGCGCATGCCTGTAATCCCAGTACTCAAGGAGGCAGAGGCAGAAGGATCTTTGTGAGTTCGAGGCCAGCCTGGTCTACAAAGGGAGTACAAGACAGCCAGTGTTACACAGAAAAACCCTGTCTCAAAAAAACAAAAAAAGAAAGAGAAGCTGGAGCCTATTTCTGAACCATCACCTTCCATATCCCTGAGCCTCCCTTTTCTCATCTGTTGAGCTAGACACGATAATGTCTATTTAGAAGTGATGTTTAAAGCCGGGCAGTGATGGCGCACGCCTTTAATCCCAGCACTTAGGAGGCAAAGGCAGGTGTATTGCTGTGAGTTCGAGGCCAAACTGGTCTACAAAGTGAGTCCAGGACAGTCAAGGCTACACAGAGAAGCCCTGTCTCAAACGCCACCGCCCCCTCACCCCCCGCCAAAAAGTGGTGTTTAAGCTAGTAACCATAGCTGGTTGTGGTGGGGTTTTTAATCCCAGCACTCAGGAGGGAGAGGTAGGTGGATCTCTGAGTTCGAGGACAGCCTGGTCTATAGATGCTGACTTTGATTGATTACATTTTTGTTGTAGCCCAGGCTAGCCTTGATCTTAAGTGCTCCAGCTTTTACTCCCCTAATACTGGCATCACCAAGCTTGGCTTCTGTGGTATTGGGAACAAAGTGTGGGACCTCATGTATTCTAGACGCTACCAAACTGAGAGCTTCGTCCTCGGTCCCAACTTAGCTTTCTGACAAGGCCTTGGGACCTCATGAGAAAGGTTGTCATTGCCACTTCATAAATAACATGAATAGGCAGGGAGGTTGAGTAACTTCACAGTCATGCAGTTGGCAAAGAGGCAGAACCAGGCCTGAACCAGACACACTGTCTTCAGAGTCCTTGCTAATGACCTCTGAGCCTGTGCCACCTAACATGGTGGCTACTGGCCATATGGCCTTACTGGGTACCTTGGAATGTGCCCAGTCCAAATTGATCAATGCCAAGAGTATGAAATACACACTGGTTTTGAAGAGTTGCTCTAAAAAAAGAAAAAAAAAAAAGGCAAATGGCTGGTCACTGTAGCCCAGCAGTGGAGTGCTTACTTACTATGTAGGAAGCCCTGGGTTCGATCCCCAGTACAGAAAAACAAAACAAAGCACAAAAATGTTGAATATAAGCCAGGCATGATGGCTCATACCTGTAATCCCAGCTTTAGGGAGATGAAGGAGGGAAGTTCATAGTCATCCTTGGCTGCATATCTGGTTTGAGGCCAACCTGGGTTATATACATCCCTGTCTTTTTTTTTCCCCCGAGACAGGTTTTCTCTGTGTTAGCCTTGTCTGTCTTAGACTCGCTTGGTAAACCAGGCTGGCCTCAAATTCAGAGATCCACCTGCCTCTAAAATAATGTTTTATTTTGGTAGGTTTTGGTTTTTTGTTTTTCCGAGACAGGGTTTCTCTGTGTAACCCTGGCTATCCTGGAACTAGCTCTATAGACCAGGCTGGCCTCAAATGCAGAGATCCACCTGCCTCTGCCTCCCAAATAGAAATAATATTTTAATATGTCAAGTTAAAGGATAAGTATATGTTTAAAATTTTACCAAGCATGGAGACTCAGCACTTTCGATCCCAGCATTTTTGAGGGTAAGGCAAGAAGATTGTCACATTTGAACCTTTCTGGGCTATGAAATGAGACCCCCATCTCAAAACAACAGCAGAAGGCTACAGAAGAATTATCTAATCCCCTATAACTAGAATTACAGTTATGTGCTGCCATGTCTCAGAAAACCAGGGGGCTGTGATCTGTGCTAAAGAGACAATTCAGTGGTTAAGAGCAATGTCTGCTCTTCCAAACAACCTGGATTCAATTCCCCACACCCACGTGGAGGCTCACAACTGTCTAGAACTCTCATACCAGGGGATCCAACACAATCTTCTGATCTCCAGTGCTACCAGGTACACATGTGGTGCACATAAATAAATACACTCAGTCACTCCCACAAAAAAATAAACATTATGGGGCCCGGAGAGATGGCTCAGAGGTTAAGAGCACTGACTACTCTTCCAAAGGTCCTGAGTTCAATTCCCAGCAACCACATGGTGGCTCACAACCATCTACAATGTGATCTGATGCCCTCTTCTGGCATGCAGGCAGAATACTGTATACATAATAAATAAATCTTTTTAAAAATAAACATTATTTTTAATTTTAAAACAACAGGTCAGTGATAGGGCTCAGTGGCTAAAGGTGCTTGCTTCACAGCCTGGCAGCAAGCCTAGTTTGATCCCAAGAACCCAAATACAGCCAGGCAATGGTGGTGCATGTCTTTAATCCCAGCACTCGAGAGGTAGAGGTAGGTGGGTCTCTGTGAGTTCAAAGCCAGCCTGGTCTACAGATCGAGTTCCAGGACAGCCAGGGAACTCTGTCTTCAGAAACAAAACAGAAAGAAAAGAAAGAAAAGAAAGAAAAGAAAGAAAGAAAGAAAGAAAGAAAGAAAGAAAGAAAGAAAGAAAGAAGAAAAGAACGGAGAGAACAGACTCCATACAGTGTCCTTGCACCATATGGGTACCATGAAGTACTCACCCACACCCACACTTCAAACACTAGGGCATACATGCTTACACACACATACGTACACCACATACATACACACTTCATTACACGCACTCCATACATGCACACAAACATGCACATACACACATTATATACACAAAACACAGAAACAATAAATTTTAAAGTTCTAAAAATTAAGTAAATAATTTAATTTCACCTGCTAGGAGTTTTATGTTCATCTCTATAAATCCCATTTATTCAAATTGTTGAGGAAAAAGGATTACAAGTTTGTGGTTAACCTGGCCAACCCACCAAGACCTAATAATAATAATAATAATAATAATAATAATAATAATAATAATAATAATAA
>OU015755.1:84835017-84869724 GCA_907169655.1 Acomys percivali | reverse complement strand
TGTGTGTGTGTGTGTGTGTGTGTGTGTGTGTGTGTGTGTGTGTGTGTACGCACGCGCACATCTATGTTGAGGTTCAAGTACCACTTGTGGAAGTCAATTTTTTTGTTTTGTCTTGTTTTTCGAGACAGGGTTTCTCTGTGTAGCCTTGACTATCCTAGACTTGCTTTGTAGACCAGGCTGGCCTCGAACTCACAGCGATCCGTGTGCCTCTGCCTCCCAAATGCTGGGATTAAAGGCATGCACCACCACGCCCGGCTGGCTAGGATTATTTTAACAACTCCCTAACTAGCGTCCTTGTTCCATTACACAATGCACCAAATTAACCTTTTACAGCACTCATGATGCCATTTGCTTTAGATGCGAATAAAATACGGCAGAATACTCTTGTTTGCCTGGCTCTTCCCATGCTGGGCTCAGCCTGTGCCACCAGACCTTGCTGTTCTTCAGATTTCTCTCCTGTCTAGGGACAAAGACTCCCTTACCACTCCTCAACACACCTTTATTTCCTGCTCCCCAGGCTTCCAACACACATCTTCTGTCTTACAAGTCTCTTCTTGCTGTGTCTGTCCACAGCCACAATTCTTTGTGGGCCTGGGAAACCCGTATTACAGTGTGAGTTCTGGCCCATCTTGTCCAGCCAGCATGTACGAAGTTGGAGCCCAAGTGAGGTAGCACACACCTGCCATCCCAGCACATAGAAAGTGGACGCAGGAGGATGAGTAGTTCAGGGTCAGCCTTGGCTATATAATAATGAGTTTGAAGCCAGCCTGGGTTATGTGAGATCCTTTCTCAAGGGGAAAAAAATGGTTCTAGTGTTCTGCCACAATCACTTAGTCAGCCCCCTTCCTTTGTTTTTTTCTTTTTGTTGTTGTTGTTGTTTTCTAGACAGGGTCTCTCTGTGTAGCCCTGGCTGTCCTGGACTCGATTTATAGACCAGGCTGGCCTCAAACTCACAGCGATCCACCTGCCTCTGCCTTCCGAGTGCTGGGATTACAGGCTGGTGCCAACATGCTGGGTTCCCCCTCCCCCCCTTTTTTTTGTCTCTTTTACCCTCTCCTCTTTCCCACCCTCCCTCTTTCTGTTCCTCCAGGCCTCATGCGTGCGAGGCAAGCCCTCTATCACTCAACAATATCCTCATCATTTTTACCCTGTTCTTTGGCCCCAGCCTCCCCAGTAGCTGGGGTTATAGGCCTGGCAAAACAAAATTTCTTTCTTCTAAGGTTTTAATTTTTATTCATGTGTGCGTGCGTGCGTGTATGCGTGTGTCTGTGGGTACCTGGAGCCTGCAGGAGAGGGTGTGAATCCCTGGAGCTGGGGTTATAGGAGGCCGTGAGTCGCTGGACATGGGTGCTGGGACTTGAACTCAGGACGTCTGGAAGAGCGGTAACCATTGGAATCCATCCCTCCCTAGCTTTGGTGCAGTTTCTTACCATGCTGAGCACCGGCTTTTTTCCCTGTAAAACACAGTGCAACACTTCCAGGTCTCTATGGGAGCTTTCACGAGAGACACCAAGGGACCCAGCAGTGTCTCTCACCACCCAGCACCCCTTAGCTCACCGCCCAGCACCCCTTAGTTCTTGTTATCTTTTCTCTCTGATAAAGGGGAGCCCAGCATCACTATCAGAGGCTGTTTCCTGCCTTCTTGGGCCCTTCGGTTTATTCTGGTGTGTAACCACTCAACTCTTTGTGGATAAATCTGTCCTCCCACCTGATAACAACTGCTGAGGGACAGGAATCCTCTTAGTTGTTCTTGTATTCCCATAATGTCCCTGGTACTGTGCCTAGAACTGAATTAAATGTAGGCAGAATGCTGTGAACTTGACCATCGAGGAGTCAGAAAACAGCATTACATCCTGTCCTGGAATCCACACAATTACTCTGGCCACCTGTAGTTTTCTTACACATATAAAGGAGACAGTGGTAAATGTTTTGGTTTGGCTTGGTTTGGGTTTCGAGGCAGGGTTTCTCTGTGTAGCCTTGGCTGTCCTGGACACTAGGGAGGCAAAGGCAGAGGCAGGCAGATTGTTGTGAGTTTGAGGCCAGCCTGGTCTACAAAGCGAGTTCAGGACAGCCAAGGCTACATGGAGAAACCCTGTCTCAGAAAAAAAAAATGTCTCGCACCACTCTCTCGACTGGCCTCAAACTCCCAGGGCTGCCTGCCTCTGCCTCCCAAAGGCTGGGATGAAAAGGACACACCAATTACACCTATGACAATGTTACCTTCAAGGCCCACCCTCAGGGTCAGGGTAAGCAGTGCACATGCATGGGCTGCCTTTAATTTTTAAAAATCTCAGCATGGTTGTTTGCTGCCCCCTTGTGGATCAAGTTCAAATCACTATGAAATCTGTGTGCGATGACCTAGCAGTCATATACCTTAGCATTGAAAACAAACCAGGCCTCAAATGAGCACTTGGCAGAATAGGTCGTTTGACCTCAGTGAAATAGATGCCTACAGCAGAATGCCAAGAAGAAAGCTACTTACAAATGACACTACATGTTTTTTAAGGATTTATTTATTCATTATTTACACAGTATTCTGCCCCCATGTGTGCCAGCAGGCCAGAAGAGGGCACCAGATCTCATTATAGATGGTTGTGAGCCATCAAGTGGTTGCTGGGAATTGAACTCAGGACCTTTGGAAGAACAGACAGTGCTCTTAACCTCTGAGCCACCTCTTTAGCTCCAACACTACATTTTATAAAAGTTAACAGTTGGTGGACCAAATGTTGCCGTTGATTCATGAAACTCCATTGGTTTTCACTTTTTTCTTCTCTCTGGTTAGATCTTTTCTTTTTAAAAGTTTTTGAGACATGGTTTCTCTGTATATAGCCCTGGCTGTCCTGGATTTGTAGACCAGGCTGGCCTTGAACTCACAGAGATCCACCTGCCTCTTCCTCCCAAAGTGCTGGGATTATAGGTGTGCACTACCATGCCCAGCCTCATCACATTTTTTTTTGAAACAGGGTTTCTCTGTGTAGCCTTGACTGTCTTGAACTTGCTTTGTAGACCAGGCTGGCCTTGAACTCACACAGATCCACCTGCCTCTGCCTCCCTAGGAGCTGGGATTAAAAGCATGAGCCACCATGCCTGGCCTCATCACACTTTTTAAGAGTTCTCTTCCAAGGCTTCCTGTCTAGGCTTTTACTATCTGGGGTGTGGGGGGTAGGGGGGTAATGAGTGTAGGGGTTGTCACAGAAGCCTTCCATGTCCCTCTCTCTCAACTGTGAGTCTGCAGTCATCAATATCACACCAAAAGTAGCCTCCTTGCCCTTCGCAGTTGGCAGGAGCAAGGATCGTGGGCCTCTATTCAGTTTCTGCTGTCAACACAGACCACAACCATGGCGTCCTGCCACAGTAGGACCAGGGACCCAGACAAGGCCCTCGGGGGCAGCCTAGACCACAAACATCAACATGGCTTGAGGCTTCCGCGCAGACCATGGACATCCACATGGCCTTTAGTGGTAACCCAGGCTACTTAGATAACATAGACCCCAGCCACAGTAGGACCACAACCCAGATGTCACCATGGCCTCAGGTGGCAGCACAGGCCACTCACATCAATATGGCCCCTGGAGGTAACATGACCTATGGACATCAATGTGGCTTCAGGCTGCAACGCAGACTCCAGACATCCACATGGCCTTTGGTGGTAACATGGGCCACAGACATGAGCAGGGACCCCAGTGGAGTGAGGTCTCAGGCCTGCCTGGTAGCTTCCACTGTGCCCCTGCCTGGCAAGACAAGCCTGTTTCTTTCTTTCTTTCTTTCTTTCTTTTTGAAAGGAAGGTTCAGTTTATTCCTTCATATTATCCATCTTTATATTATCTCCATTAAATTTAAAGTACAGTTGGCCTAGTTTATTTCATGGGTTTTTAAATTTTTATTAATTTATTCTTATTACATCTCAATGGTTATCCCATCCCTTGTATCCTCCCATTCCTCCCTCCCTCCCATTTTCCCCTTACTCCCCTCCCCTATGACTGTGACTGAGGGGGTCCTCCTCCCCCTTTATATGCTCATAGGGTATCAAGTCTCTTCTTGGTAGCCTGCTATCCTTCCTCTGAGTGCCACCAAGTCTCCCCATTCAGGGGTCAAATATGAGGCACCAGAGTACTTGAGAAAGTCATACCCCACTCTCTACTCAACTGTGGAGAATGTCCTGTCCATTGGCTAGATCTGGGTAGGGGTTTGAAGTTTATGGCCTGTATTGTCCTTGGCTGGAGCCATAGTTTGAGCGGGACCCCTGGGCCCAAATCTGCCTATCATAATGTTCTTCTTGTAGGTTTCTAGGACCCTCTGGATCCTTCTACTTTGCTATTCTCCCATGCTTCTATCATCTAGAGTCCCAATAGGATGTCCTCAAAAATATGGAACCCTTCATGAATTTGCATGTCATCCTTGCACAGGGGCCATGCTAATCTTCTCTGTATCGTTCCAATTTTAGTATATGTGCTGCTGAAGCAAGCACAAGTCTGTTTCTTATTGTTTTCATTTTTTAAAAATGTATTAATTTATTATGTATAAAATGTTCTACCTGCGTGTGTACTTGCCTGCCAGAAGAGGGCACCAGATCTCATTATAGATGGTTGTGAGCCACCATGTGGTTGCTGGAAATTAAACTCAGGCCCTCTGGAAGAGCAGCCAGTGCTCTTAACCTCTGAGCCATCTCTCCAGCCCCTGTTGTTTTCATTTTTGAGAAAGGGTCATACCCTGGCTGACCTTGAATTTGCTATGTATCCCAAGCTGGTCTTAAACTAGCAGCACTCCTGCCTACTTTCTTTTCTTTCTTTCTTTCTTTCTTTCTTTCTTTCTTTCTTTCTTTCTGTTATTTTGCTTTTCTCCCTGAGACAGGCTCTCAACAACTTGGTTGACCTGGAACTTCACTATCTTGGTGTATCAGACAGGGCTCTCTAGAGGAACAGATCTTACAGAATTTGTGTGTGTGTGTGTGTGTGTGTGTGTGTGTGTGTGTGTGTGTGTGTATGTATGGGATTTATTAGAGTGCCTTACAGGCTATGGTCTAGCTAGTCCAACAATGGCTGTATAAGAATAGGTACAAGAATCCAGTAGTTGCCAGGCGTGGTGGCACATGCCTTTAATCCCAGCACTTGGGAGGCAGAGGCAGCCAGATCTTTGTGAGTTTGAGGCCAGCCTGGTCTACAAACAGAGTCCAGGACAGCCAGGACTACACAGAGAAACCTTGTCTAGAAAACCAAAACCCAAAAAACCAAACAACAGCAACAACAAAAGAGTGATTCTTCCCATTTGAAATGATTTAATTGCTAGGAAGTCCATCACAGGTAGACCCAGCTGCTTGGGTTTAAGATAATCCAGATGCAGTCAAGTTGACAACCAAGAGTAGCCAACACAAGCTGTGACTTTGAGTGTAAACTATTTATTAGGTGGTATCATTGAACTGTTAATTTGCTTAGATAGAAAACTGGAGCCGGGCGTGGTGGTGCATGCCTTTAATCCTAGCACTCAGGAGGCAGAGGCAGGTGGATCCCTGTGAGTTTGAGGCCAGCCTGGTCTACAAAGTGAGTCCAGGACAGTCAAAGCTACACAGAGAAACCCTGTCTCAAAAAAAAAAAAAAAAAGAAAGAAAGAAAGAAAGAAAGAAAGAAAAGAAAACTGGGCTTGAGAGGTGGGGGGTGGGGTGGAGAGATGGCTGAGAAGTTAAGAACACTGGCTATTCTTCCAAAGGTCCTGAGTTCAATCCCCAGCAAGCACATGGTGGCTCACAACCATCTATAGTGAGATCTGTGGTGTGCAGGTGCATAGGCGGGCAGGACAGTGTATAAATAATAAATAATTATTTTAAAAGAAAGAACGCTGTCTTGTGGGAACATCGAGATGGCTTAGAGGGAAAAGGTGTTATCAACCAGGCATCTCTACTTCCTGTTTCAGGGACCCAGTGACAGCAGGATACGTTATCACCAGCTGCCAAAATGCAACATATTCCCACTGTTGTCATGAGTCTCGTATCCTCCCCTGTGCATGTGCTGCATCCTCTTATAAAAGGCTAGTCCCTCCTCTCTTCACTCTTTCCCGCCATCCTTTGTATAGCCCCGCCCCTCAATAGCCCTCCCGCATGAGATAGGTCCCATGATGTGACTACGTTGCATCCCTTGGTTAGATCAGAACAAAAGGTACTTGCTACTAAGGCTGATTACCACAAGGTGGAGCTTGTGGACCTCGCCGCCAGAGGAACTGGCCCGGAACTGCTGAGATGGAGCGTGTTCAAACTCCAGAAACCTCAAACTTGAGATTTAAAATCTCACCCTGAGAATGGAAGGTGTGGGACAAAACCCTCCCTTGTTTCTGTGCCTGCCTCAGGAGCACGTGACACAACCCTAGGTGGCTACAGGTGGTCAGTCACATGAGCTTGTCATCTGTTATTTTTCCCCATGTAACCAGAGCATCGCCAGCATCCTAAGTCCCAGCCAATGAGACACACTCATCCTCAAAACCCCTCCCACTGCCCAAGGTTTGTAAATCCCTGTTTCACATGAAATCAGTGAACACCGTCTACTTCACTGAAGGACTTCTGAGACTGGCTTTGTATTATGAGCTGTAACCCTGGGGAATGAAGGGCCTCCCTTCTCCCTGAAGAATTTATCTTTGGAGCCTGGTGTGGTGGCGCACGGCTTTAATCCCAGGACTGGGGAGGCAGAGGCAGGCGGATCGCTGTGAGTTCGGGGCCAGCCTGGTCTACAAAGTGAGTCCAGGACGGCCAAGGCTACACAGAGAAACCCTGTCTGGGGGCGGGGGTGGAATGTATTGCTGGATCTCTGGACTTGACTGCCAGCCAGGCAGTCATGGTAGAACCACTGTGATCACTGTTGGAGCGAGCGCTCTAGGCGGCCACAAGCTTCTGGGGTTCTTCAGGGAGTCAGTGAGGATCGCTGGGGCTGTCTCTGCCCAGCTGCAGGAGCAAGCTGTCACTGTTCCAAAAGCAGCCCTCCCCTTCATTGGAACAAGCAGGGCCACGTTGTCACCTGGCTCAGTTTCAGAGCCCTGAGCTCCCCCTCTGCCACCTGTCCTGGCAGCTCAGCCAAAAGAGCAGTAACACTTAGTGCAGAGGAAAAATTTTCCCGTACCCCTGGCTGGACTGAAGATCTTGTGGCATGGACCTTGTTCCACACTCACTAGGGACACTGGGCTCCACCCTCTTCTACCCTTAGACCTTCTGGCAGAGAAGCTGGGCATTTCTGGCCCAGCAGTGACCAGGCCTCCCAGGAGAGTTGGAACCTGAGTTCAGTTCTCAGGACCCATTTGGTGGAAGGAAAGAATTGACCCCTGTAGAATACATGACATAAGTATATGGACACATATATACATACAAAAAAAAGTAATAAAATCTTTTTTGTTGTTGGTTTTTTGTTTGTTTTTCTGAGACAAAGTCTCTCTGTGTTATCTTGGCTGTCCTGGACTCCCTTTGTAGACCAGGCTGGCCTCGAACTCACAGCAATCCGCCTGCCTCTGCCTCTCGAGTGCTGGGATTAAGGGGTGTGCCACCACGCCTGGCACTTTATTTTCTTTTTATTACTCATAATACGTGTGTGTGCTAGTTAGATTCGTGTCACGTGACCAATACTTGATACACCAAGCTAAAGGAAGAAAGACTGGTTTGCTTGCCTTTCTGGGCTTTGGTATGGGGTTGGCTAGGTCTACTTACTACTTTGGGCTTAAGGTTCAGAGAATCAGGGCATCAGGAAAGTGTGGCAGAGGACACCTAATGGCAGCCAGGAAGTGGAGACCAAGGAAAGCCTCCTCCCATCCACACTTTCTCCACCTAGGCCTCCTGATTTTCAACACTTCCCAGTGGTGCTATCATGGCTCAGAGCCATTGGAGTTCCGAAAGCCGACCAGCCAAGCCCTCAGCTCACAAGTCCATGAGGGAACCTATGGTTATTTAAATGGTTGTGTGAGCACTCTGTTTAACCTTCCTGAGGTTTGTGTTTTGAGACAAGGTCTTGCTGTGTCTAGCTGGCCTGACCCAGACCCCCACCACTCACGTGTTGTCCAGGCTGCCCTTCCTTGACATTTCAGAGAGCCACCATAGCTAGCTTGTGTTTTAACTGCTATTTTACCAAGAAGCTGAGCCATGTCCAACCCCATCAACGGTTATGAGGGCTCCAATTTCTCTGCCAGCCAGTCAATACTACTTTTTTCCTCTTTTGAATAGCCTTGGCTGGCCTGGACTCGCTTTGTAGACCAGGCTGGCCTGGAACTCACAGGGATCCACCTGCCTCTGCCTCCCGAGTGCTGGGACTAAAGGCGTCCAACACCACGCCTGGCTTATTTTTCTTAATTTTATACTTACAAATGGATGTGCTTATGTGTTGAGTCAGTTTGCCATATGGTTACTGTATGCCTAATCTTATTGTTGATGCTTGGTTGTTTTGCTGTTGTTGTGGGTTTGTTTTTGTTTTTGTTTTTGATTTGTTACTCACTTTGTAAACCAGGTTGGCCTCAAACTCACAGATATCCGCCTACCTCTGCTTCCCAAGTGCTGGGACTAAAGGCATGTACCACCACTCCCAGCTGCTGATTTTTTTGAGACATATAGGCCATGTATGTTCTATAATTTGTGATTTATTTGCACTTAAATGAATCTACCAGTTTGAAACTTAACAGTTTTGTTTGCTGCCCCCTACCCCCAAACAGGGTTTCTCTGTGTAACAGCTTTGGCTGTCCTGAAACTCACTTTGTAGACCAGGCTGGGCTAGAAATCACATCAATCCTCCTGCCTCTCTGCCTCCTGAGTGCTGGGATTAAAGAGGTGCCACTGTAACCGTCACCTGGCTTTGTCAACATTTTTAGAATTTTTGGGTTTTTTGTTTTGTTTTTAAAATATGTATGAGATTTTACCTGCATGTGGGTTTGTATACTGTGATTGCTGGTAACATGGAAGCTAGAAGAAGGCACCATGTGTTAGAACCGGAATTACTGACAGTTATGAGCTGCCATGTGGGTGCTAGGGGCTGAACCTGGGTCCTCTGCAAGAGCAGCCAGTTCTCTTAACTGTTGAACAGCCTCTCTAGACCGTGTATTGTCTTTTTATTCTTTCCTCCTTCCCCATCATCTCAGAGACAGCATCTCTATATGGCCTAGACTAGAACTTTTTTTTTTTTTTCGAGACAGGGTTTTTTCTCTGTGTAGCCTTGGCTGCCTTGGACTTGGTTTGTAGACCCAGGTTGGTCTCGAACTCACAAAGATCTGCCTGTCTCTGCCTCCTGAGTGCTGGGATTAAAGGTGTGTGACACTGCACCCAGCATGGCCTAGAACTCTTAATCCTTCTGCCTCGGCCTCCAAAGTGCTGGAAGTAGAGATGGTTGGGCATGAGATGCAATAGCTGGCTGGGATCTCCTGATACACAATGGTGGGTGGGGAGGAGAGAGAAAGAAACGCAAGACTTGCCTGGAGGAAGCATCAGGTGCCAGCCGACTCCATTTACTCCATTTACAGAACAGCTATAGTGCACAAGTGAAATTTTGAGAATGGGACTGTAAACAATCAGCCATCCCCTGGGTTGTGGAGATGCCTCAGCAGCTAAAGATGGCAGTGCTTATCAGTTTATCAGACAGAGGGTTCCTGTGTATTCCTTGAACCCACATAAATGTCAGGGATTGGAGGAAGCAGCTCCCACAAAAACAAATTCCTGACACGAACCTCAGACCTCCACATGCATGCATACACATGTGAACATACACATGCTTACCACAGACACAGGGAGAGGACTGTGTGTGTGTGTGTGTGTGTGTGTCTATCTGTGTCTGTCTGTCTGTCTCCTTCCCTCCCTCCACACCCAGGAGGACCCAGCTCCAGCTGACAAGAGAGGTTCAGTAGGTTGGAAGGTATGGTCTGTCAAATTCTCCAGCATAGTGCATGGTGATGCATCTAATCTCTGCTCTTAGGAAGTGGAGACAGAAGGATAGTAGTTCAGGATCACCCTTAGCTACATAGCAAGTGTGTGCCCAGCCTGGGCTACATGAGACCCTGTCACAAAAAACCGGTTTCAGCAATAATAAAAGCTGCGTATATAAGTGTATGTTTATAATCCCAACACTATGGAGTCAGAGGCAGGATCCTCAAGACTAGCCTGAGTTACACAGTGGGAAAACAACGTTAGGGGGCTGGAAAGATGGCTCAGTGAGTTAGAGCACTTGTTGCATGATCATGTTTTGTGTTTAAATCCTCAGTACTCAGGTAAGACCAGGTGTGGCCTCTTGTGCTTGTAACTCCAGAGCTGAGAACGGCAGAGACAAGAGGCTCTCGGGGCCTTGCTGGCCTTAAGCCTATCTCCAGGTTGAGAGAGGTCCTGTCTCAATACGCAGAGAGTGATAGAGCAGGGTATCTGCTGCCTGCCTCTGGCCTCCATGCACGTACACACGTGCCTGCACCCCACCACACACACACACACACACAACCTGAACAATAAAAAAGCAGTCAGGCCTGGCGTGGTGGTGTACGCCTTTAATACCAGCATTTGGGAGGCATTATCTGTGAATTTGAGGCCAGCCTGGTCTACACAGGGCAGCTTAGGGCTACATAGTGAGATGCTGTCTGAAAACATGAAAGAGCAGTCAGAAGGCTCCCAGCTTTTTATCTTGGAGTATCCTTCATATAAGCCTACAGTAATTGCATTTGGAAGCTGCATACCATACCGTTAATTGGCACATCAGTACACAAGTGAATTACTGCGCTCGTTTGCTACTTTTCACAGGCTCTTACTGTTCACTGATTCTCCCCTTCATCCCAAACTCGCACAATTAGCCAGCCTCCACTCTTTACCAGTCCATCTCGATTTTCAGTGAGGGTCAGAACAGGATTCCATTAAGTTCTGTCACTTTGTGAAACAATGCTTAATGGTTGACCTACAGGTTAGTTCAGGGAATAGGCAGGAATAAAGACAAGTTAATGCAGAAAAGCTGGCATCAAAGCAGAGCCAGGGAGCCAGTGTAGGACACCTCGCTGCTACTGGACACAGGAACCAGCCTGGACTGTTGTCTGTCCCTGGCAGTCAACACTGGATCCAAGGCTTGGCAACACAGACATCATTGTGCCTGCCAACTTGAAGCTGCTGCCACGGACACCTGAATGAAGTGTCCACTGTCCTTGTTCCTGTGTCATTAGTTTCAGATTGAAAATCCCAGATAAGTGCATCTGATTGGCAGAGCCTAAGTCGAGGGCTTAGGGCTTGCATCCCCGCTGAGCGGAGTAGCGACAATTCTTATTGGTCTCCTTAGCTCAGCTTCTTTGGGGGGCAAGGGGTCCCTCAAACAGGAGAGGTGCTGAGAAGCTGCAGGTGCCCCTCACATTCAGGCCACTCTAGGCAGACACCTCATTTGCAGCAGAACTGTTAGTTTCTTTCCTAAACTGCATTAAAATACTCTGCCAAGGACAAGTGATGGCTTACTGGGGGAAAACACTTGCTACTCTTTTTTCGTTGTTGTTTTTTTCGAGACAGGGTTTCTCTGTGTGGCCTTGGCTGTCCTGGACTCGCTTTGTATACCAGGCTGGCTTTGAATTCACAGAGAACCATCTGCTTCTGCCTCCAGAGTGCTGAGAGTACAGGTGTAAGCCACCATGCCCAGCTTTTAAACTTTTGTAATTTATCAAAAGACCAGTCACTACTCTACCAGAGTGTTCAAATGCAGACCAGCCTGGACTGGACCTCCCAGAGATCCACCTGCCTCTGTCTCCTGAGTGCTGTGGGCCTATCTTAGCTTGTTGAAGCCCTGAGTCTGATCTGATCTCCAGCAACATGCATATGAGAGACCTCTATGATGATTCTACTCTCATCACTCCATTGCACACCATTTCAGAATGAAAACTCCACTCAGAGGCATGCAGCAATGTCTTTTATTAGGCACAGAATTTTAAATGTTCTCTTCGATTTCTCCATACACAGGCAAAACTAGGTGTGCCATTTAGCATACTGGAGCTTAGCAACTGATTTACTATCTAAAGTGAAAATTATCCCTAACCTGCTTAACCAGGAGGCCAGCTCATCTGCCGACCCCCAAGAACATGAAGATGAATATGATAGACGGACTGCCCCCCGTCTGCACCTTCATTCACCACCATCCGATAGCCTCGCTTCAGGCCCAGGTCTGCAGCACATTTCTTGCCAACAATCATTAAATGTCCTAGAAGCTGGGAAAGAAAAAACAGTTTCGTAAACATAGGAAATACACACTCTGGCCATTACTAACAAGCAGTCAGGATGAGCATGGTAGAGCCCGCCTTTAATGCCAGCACTTGGGAGGCAGAGGCAGGCCAGTCTCTGTTGAGTTCCAGGCCAGCCAGGACTACATAGATCCTGTGTCAAAAACCCAAAAAGAACAACAACCATCAATGAAGTAAAATATGTTAGAAATTTACTTACACTTTCATCATCATCTTCGGCTACAGAAATCTGGGCTATATGCTTCTTGGGTATCACCAGAAAGTGTGTTGGTGCTTGAGGGGAAATGTCATGAAAAGCGAGACACTAGGGGAAAAAACAGAAGCTTTAGTGTATCATCCGCTAGGTTCAAACATACTCGCTGACAAGTATTGAGCATTATCTGAATGGGGGGCACTGAACTAGATGCTAAAAAAACAGAATTGTACACAGTGCACATGGTATCATGATGCTATTCATATAACTTGGAGAAGATGGACTTTCTTTTTTCTCAAGACAGGGTTTCTCTGTGTAGTCTTGGCTGTCCTGGACTCGCTTTGTAGACCAGGCTGGCCTCAAACTCACAGCGATCGCCTGCCTCTGCCTCCCGAGTGCTGGGATTAAAGGCGTGTGCGTGCCATCACCGCCCAGCTAGAGGATGGACTTTCAACAGTGATGTAATTATTAACGGTCTGACATGTTATAAAAGTAAAGGGTGAGATAGATGACTACCACAGAATAATATCATTTAGACTGATGTATCAAACACAACCATCTTGGGGCAGTGACACTGAATCCGTGACAATATGTATAGTTTGAATGAGAACTGATAGATTAAATAATCAGAATGAACTAATGGCAAGGAAGGTATAATACATAAATATAGGTTTATTGGAAGCAGCATGGGGGTGAGAAAGGAGGGCAGGGAGGTGGAAATGGGCAAGGGCAAGGGCAAGGGGCAAAAGAGGCAGTGAAACCAAAATGTCTGGTCTATATAATGAGACTCTGGGAGAGGGGCAGCCCCTCCCCAAGGTAGAGGGCCAGGCATGCCAGCCATGCCCTACAGCAGGACCTAACACTCACAGGCTCATATATTTGAATGCTTAGTCTCAGAGATTTCTCTCTCTCTCTCCATGCTCCCATACATGATAGTGGACTAAACCTCTGAAACGGTAAGCAAGCTCCCAATTAAATGTTATTCTTTAGCTGGGTAGTGGTGTCAGTGGCTGCCGCCACCACAGCAGCACAGGCCTTTAATCCCAGCACTCTCGGGAAGCAGAGGCACAAAGATCGCTGTGAGTCTGAAGCCAGCCTGGTCTACAAAAGTAGTTCCAGGACAGCCAAAGCTACACAGAGAAACCCTGTCTCAAAAAACAAAAACAAAAACCAAAGTTTCCAGACCCTCTTAACCCTAACTTTTCTCTAATTTGTTCGCCATACATTCCTCAACTAGAAAAGCTACAAATTTGTCCTTATTAATAATAATTTCTTTTCGACGCCAAGATTTAGTTCAGTGGTAGAGCGCTTGCCTAGCAAGTGCAAGGCTCTGGGTTTGGTCCTCAGCTCTGGAAAAAAAAAAAACCCAAAACAATTTTTTTCATTTTTTTGTGTATATGTGTTGTACACACAACTGTGCAGATGTGCAGCCTATGCATGCAACCCCATTGTATTGCTCTGCATCTTATTGCCAAGAGACAGGGTCTCTCTCTCACTGAACTTAGTACTTCGGTAATGTTTTGACTAGGCTGGCTGGCCAGCCTCTGCCTCCAAACTGCTAAGAGTCACAGGCACATGCAGCTATGCCCACTTTTTTACATGAGTGCTGGGGATTTGAACTCAGACCCTTATGAGCACTCCTAGCTACTGAACCAACTCCTCAACCTCCATCTTTATAAGATCAGAAGCAAACCTGCTTCCCTTCCCCCTCCAGAGCCCTTCCCAGCCAAAGTCCTGATTGCACAACGTCCTGTTTTGTTGTTTTACTTTGCAGGTACTTGCTCTCTTCCTAACAGAGCCCAGCCACACTTATTTGGCTAGGGAATAGTTTTAATTGATGTACTCCATAAAATGCTGTGTCATTTAGAATGCTTCAGCCAGTTATACTGAAGTTGAGTCATTATTTCAAAGACAATTTATAAAAACATCTGCAAACTACAGTTCTGGTTGTGTGTGTGTGTGTGTGTTTTTAAGGTGGGGTCTCCATGTAGACCAGGTTGGGCAGAACTGATTCTCTTGCCTCCACTTCCTGCACGCAAGATCACAGGGTGGTTTTGTGTTTAAGGCCTTTTCTGTTCTGTTTTGCTTTGTTTTTGAGACAGGGTCTTACTTTGTAACACAGGCTGGCCTCTAACTACTGGCTCAGCCTTTTGAATGCTGGGATTACAGGACATACTACAACTGCAAACTTTTTAAGTGAAAAGGGGGCTTTTTCTAAGACAAAGGAACTTGCCCCACCTAATGACAAATACAGGCAATTTAAATAAAACCCACCTCAAGGAACGATATTAAATTTGGGGTATTTCGTGTCTATGTAAACATTACCAGTAGCATTAATGCATTTTCATATTTCATATTTCTCGAATTGAACAAACTTCGTACTAAACTTTCTAGTCAGTAAGCCAAACTCCCACACCCTGCTGTATGTGAGATCTAGGAAATAATTTACAAAATTGGTCTTCAGTGTGGACTGCGATTTCATCTATCACAGGAGAGGGGAAAAAAATGTTTTGCTGTTCAGCAGGGCCTAGTGGGTTGTCTGCAAATCCCAGCATCTGAGAAGCTGAGACGGGAGGATCAAGAGTTCAAGTTCAGCCCCAGTTACTCAGCGAATTAGGGGTCAGCCTGGGGTACGTGAAGCCGGTAGACGTGTGTGTGTGTGTGTGTGTGTGTGTGTGTGTGTGTGTGTGTAATATTTATCTTTTACAACCTAAAGTAGTTTTTTTTTTTTTTTAACGGTTAAAGGGCGGGCTGATCCCAATGCCCAGGGGCGACCTCTGCAGCGGGAACGGAGCGAAAGGACCTCGAATCCCTGGTCACTTCGCATTGCGGGGACCGTTGCGAGCGGGAGATCGCGGAGGAGATTGAGCCCGGGGCAAGATCGGGTTTCTCGCGGGCCAGATTGACACCTGCGATGTGGGTGGCGGCCCCGGGCCCGGGAGGGGGTCACCCCAAGGGTCTGCAGCTCATAGGGGAGCTCCCCCCGGAGGGCCGTCACCTCCGGGGCCTCCGTCCGCATCACATCACCCGGGCCGCGACACGCAGCGGGCCGAGCGGCCGATAAGGCGTAACCCGAGCGCAGGCACACGCCGCAGGGCCACGCGGGCGCAGGGCCAGGCCAGCCGGGCCGCGCGTCGCCTCAGGCCCGCTGCTCCTCGGGGAACGCGGGCGTGTCGCCCGGCCGCAAGCCTACCCGGTCGTCCTCGAAGATGATCTTGGCGGGGATTTCTTTGCGGATGATCTTGCCGAAGATCGTGTCGCCGCCGGGCTGGGCCACTTGAGCCTTGGCAATCTCGTCAGCCATCGCGGCCGCTCGCTGCCCTTCCCGCGCCGCGGCCACGGTAGGGAGAGGAACCGCGGGAGCGCGCGCGGGCCGCGGGCTCGCGCCCCGTCGTCTTGCGCATGCGCGCTGACGCTGGCGCCGCGGCTGCTGTTAAGCTGGAGAGCGAAAAGGGCGGAGGAGCGCCTTTACTTTACCATGTGTGTGCACGTCCGTCCCTGGGGAACTTTGATTTGCCAGCTCCAGGAGGAGGCTCGGTCTAGGAGACTGTTGCCAAGCATGCATGGAATACTAGGTTTGATCTCCACCGCCCCATAAACCGGGCCTGGTGCCTGTAAAATCAGAGTTTGAGAGATGGAGGCGCCGGGCGGTGGTGGCGCACGCCTTTAATCCCAGCACTCGGGAGGCAGAGGCAGGCGGATCGCTGAGTTCGAGGCCAGCCTGGTCTACAGAGTGAGTCCAGGACAGCCAAGGCTACACAGAGAAACCCTGTCTCGAAAAACCAAAAAATAAATAAATAAATAAATAAATAAATAAATAAATAAATAAATAAATAAATAAATAGAGAGATGGAGGCAGGAGGTGGTTCAGTTCGTCCTCCTCAATTTAGTGAGTTTGAGGCCAGCCCGGATTACCTGAGACCCTGCCTCAGAGCAGACTGTTTTCTAACTCAAGCGGTGCTGATCAAGTTTGCTGGAAACCTTAGCCTTTCTTTGAAATTTTCTTTAAGATTTATTTTTATGTATACGAGTATTTTGCCAGCATGTTTGTGAGTGCACCACGCCCAGTGCCTGGGACCCTCTAGAACTGGTCTTGAGTTTACATGTAGGTTTGAGGGACCCCGAAACCTGGTCCTCTGCAAGCACGGCAAGTGCTCTTAACCTTGATCACTTAAACCTATTTGAGGTCTCAGCTAGAGCTATGAAGTCTTGCATCAGGTTGTTTTGGGTTTTGTTTTGTTTTGTTTTTTGCTGTGTGTGGCAATGGTTCTCAGTGTTAACTACATGCTAAAAATCACTTGGGAGCTCTTTGAACATCTCTGGCCACACTCCAGAGCAATTAAGTCTAAATCTGCACAGATGAGCCGGTAGGTGACAGTTGCTGGTAAGCCACCGGGGATCAGCTTCAGGTGAGACCCTCCACCTGGAAGGGCGCTGGCGGCGGCGGCGGCGGCGGCGGCGGCGGCGGCGGCGGCGGCGGCACACGCCTTTAGTCCCAGCACTCAGCAGGCAAAGGCAGCCTAGGGTTCTCTACACGCTATATCCACTCTGCCATCTTTGGCTCTTTGAGGGATTAGGCGGGACCTCCAGTCAGAACATTCTGTAGACAGCACCACCTGTCATATAGATCTGTTGTCATGGGTTGCCACTGTTGTTACTGCTTTCTTCTTTCAACATCTTCACTCCGTTATTTTTTTTCCCCCTGCACAATCATCCTCCATTTCCATACCTCATTGGATTCTTTTCTTGGCTCTCTTATCTGACAATCTCCAAGTGGCCATAGTAAGAAACCTTAGGGGCTTAGAGAGAAGGCTCAGCGATCAAGAACACATACTGTTCTCTCAGAGGCCAGCACAAACATCACAACTGCCTGTAACCCCAGCTCCAGGGGAATCTGATGCCTCTGGCCTACCGAAATACCTCCAACCACACGTGGACATGTGCACACACAGATACACATCGTTAAACAGGAATTAATTATTAATAATTAAAAATAAACAGGGCTGGGTGGTGGTGGCGCACACCTGTAATCTGAGCACTCTGGAGGCAGAGGCAGGCGGATCGCTGTGAGTTCCAGGCCAGCTTGGTCCACAAAGCTAGTCCAGGACAGCCAAGGCTATGCAGAGAAACCCTGTCTTGAAAAAACAAAAACAAAAACAAAAAACAAAAACAAAATAAAATAAAATAAAAAATAAACAGGAAAAGGAAAACTTAAGCCAGGTGATGTTGGTGCATGACTTTAATCTTAGTACTCAAGGGCAGAGGCAGGTAAATCTCTGAGTTCGAGGCCAGCCTGATCTACAGAGCAAGTTCCAGGAAACCTGTCTCAAAAGGGGGGTGGGCTTAACTAATTCTTCTGAATTGTACTATATGATGCTATTTGACTGCTTTGCCTTGACAATGGTCTCGTGTAGCATAGGCTGACCTCTTCCTTGTTATGTTGCCAAGGATGCCCGTAATCTTTTGACCCTTCTGCACCCAGAGTGTTGGTATTGCAGGCCTGCAACACATGCCTGGCTTGACAAAATTGTTGGTAGTGGTTCCTGGAAATCTCAGTGTCCCATTCTTTGCTATCAGAGACATTACTGGTACTTTGCAATCACTGGTAAATAATATCTATACATAAGACTGTAGGCTTTGATCTTTTCTTTTCTTTTCTTTTTCCCCAAGACAGGTTTCTCTGTGTTGCCCTGGCTGTCCTAGACTCACTTTGTACACCAGGTTGGCCTCAAACTCGCAGCACTCCACCTGCCTCTGCTTCCCTGTGCCACCATGCCCAGCTTGGCTTTTTTCTTTTTAAAGCCTACTTTATTTAGGGTTCTTTAATGGCTCTATCTCCCTTCCAACCCAACTACCCTAGATAGGAGAGAAAAAGGGCTAATATAGGGACAATGGAAGTAGACCTTTTTAGACTCAGTTCCTTAGAGAGATTCCACTCTGTCGACAGGATTCCAGCACACCCATTAAACAGCAAACCCGGAATTTAGCAAAAGTGACCACAACTGCAGCAGCCAGTTCCTCTAAGCATTCTCTGGAGTGTTTCTTCTAGGAGCATCTCGAAGTAGAGTGATGAGCAACCAGGCGATTCCAAGAGATGCCAAAGGGATTGATCTTTGTTATTTGGACTATTTATACTCTCCCATAGTCTGTCCATACAGAATGTTTTTTCAACTGACAAAGATCATGCCCCTGCAAGAGGCAGTTCCTTTTCTAGCGGACAAATATCTCACAAGGTAGTTTCACACCCCACACTTGGGATCAAAACAAAAACATATTTACATCCACTACATAAAACGTTAATTTTGAAGTCTTGTTCGTTTATTTCCATAACTTCAGAAAGGTCATCAGTATCTACTGGCCTGGGCTTAAGGTCTTCTGAGTTAGGTTTCTAGCATGTTTCCAATTCTGCTACTGTTTTTGGCCATGGTACTATACGTTAAGGACCAGCAATGATGTAAGAAAAAAAATCCATTTATGTATTTAGAGACAAAGTCTTCAGCTTACTCTTTTATTTATTTTGGTTTTTTTTCCTGTGTAGCCTTGGCTGTAACTCACTCTGTAGACCAGGCTAGCCTCAACTCAGAGATCCACCTCCCTCTGCCTCCCAAGTGCTAGGATTCAAGGTGCACACTACTACCACCCCCAACATCCTTTTATCTTTACATTGTTTTGAAGATTATGAACTCTTTTTCTTGTAGGCATTCATTAGACAGAAAATAGGTTATTGTAAACTACTTCACCAAACTTTGCTATAGGACTTTGATTAAAAAAAAAATTCTAGCCAGGGGTGGTGGCACATGCCTTTAATCCCAGCACTCAGGAGGCAGAGGCAGGCAGATCACTGTGAGTTGGAGGCCAGCCAGGCCTACAAATCGAGTCCAGGACAGTCAAGGCTACACAGAGAAATCCTGTCTCTAAAAACCAAAAACCAAACAACAACAACAAAAAACCCAACAAAAAATCCATTTGAATATAGCCATGTGATAATATGTAAATGCTACTTAAATTGCCCGTACCATCATTATTAGGACAAATACATATGTGTTCATTATCCATCTTCTGTGGCAGCTAGTAGACCAGCAGTACAGTTCAACAATAGTGACAGAGACATGGGATTCACAGAATATCTACTAACCAACCCTTTGCCAGCCAATAAAGTTAATTTACACTTACAGATGCAAGTTCCTGAGCCTGATTAAGTACAAGATAACATGCAACCAGCTGTCACGGACAGAGACAACTAACTGAATATTCAGTCAGTGCAACTTACCTTTGAACAGTTCAGAGTGGGGGGTCAGTAGGTAGCTAAGTGAGTCTGGTTTTGTGGCTCTGAGGATCAATCGTCACGCTAACGTAGCAGGCACTTTACCAGCTGAGCCATCTCCTCAGTTAAGTTGTGGTTTGGTGGACACGGGATCTCATGCAGCCAGGCAGAACTTGAATTTGCTATTAAACTGAGGATGACCTTGAACTCTTGACCCTCCTCCCACTGCACCCAGCCAAAATGCTGTTTGTAAAATGTAAACCATGATGTCACTCTCCTACTGATACTATCCCAGAATGACATACAAAATCCTTATCTTGACTAGTAGGAACCTACTAGTAGGAACCATGTCCTGTTTCCCCTCTTTCATTTCCTTCCATTTGAAGCTTCACACAAACTGGATGTCGTCAGCAGAATATGCCCTTGTCCCGATCCCTGGATCCCATGAGCATGTTACGTCAATAGGTAAAGGGCGTCTTGCAGCTATGATTAGGTCTCCTGAGCCAGGGAGGCGTCTGGATTATCTGGATGAATCCGTGTAATCAATCACAGGACCCATTGGAGGAGAAAAGGGATGTGATGGCCAAGCAAAGGTAAGAGACAGTGGATGGGGGGCATTCCTAAGTCAGGTTTGTTTCCCCTGAGAGGAAACTCAGCAGCAGTGCATTGCTCCCTGGAGGCTCTAGAGGGCAGTCCAGCCCTTGTCTTTTCCAGCTTCCAGCGCCCACATGCTTGCCGAGGTGGTTTGTGGCCTCTTTACTCATCTCCAAAGCCAGCAGATGAGCACCTTCAACCTTCTCCCTGCTCCCTTCTTCCACTTTAATGTGACTCATTAGGCCCACCAGACAATACCCAAAAAGCTTCAGGCTGGGCGGTGGTGGCGCATGCCTTTAATCCTGGCACTTGAGACACAGAGGCAGGTGGATCTCCATGAGTTCGAGGGCTGCCTAGACTACAGAGAGAGTGCCAGGACAGCCAGAGCTGTTACACAGAGAAACAAAACAAAACAAACAAACAAACAAAAACAAACCAAAAAACCTTCCCATCTCAGAATAGTAATTTAACCCACCTGCCAAAACCCCTCCTTCCTGCAAGGTAATACAATGAGAAGAAGTTCTGGGCATCTGAGTGCACACATCTTTTGGAGGGCATTGTCTGTAGTGGAAGCTTTGGTGTCTTTAAAAACTGAGTTATGTTATGTAAACATTTTTTTTTTTAAACCCCAGGTGTGGGATATGGGGCTGATTCAGATTGTCCACAGCAGCAAACTATTTGCCTCGTGCTGGCCCTGAGAGGGCTCTTTGCCAGCTGCAGATAGTTTAATTCTGAGGACTCTGGAGAGGGAATAAATGCCAGGCGGGAGAGAGACTGGGAACTCTGAGAAACAAGAAAAGCTGAGGTTTCCCACTGCTGCTCCTGGTTGCTATTGATGCAGTTTGATGAGAAGCTGGAGATATCCTGAAACAAAGATTGGACTTGCCCCAAGGAACCCAAGGAGCCTACCCAGCAGGAAGTAGCTAGAGAGAACCCCACCCCTTCCCCCTACTAACCTTCTTTCTCTCCTACCAGGTGCTGTGGTGTTTGAAGGGACTGGGGTGGAGAAGGGAGAAAGAGGCACATAGAAGCAGGCGTGGTGGGGCATCCCTTTAATCCCAGCACTTGGGAGGCAGACTTTGAGGCCAGCCTGGAATACAAAGTGAGTCCAGGACATCCAGGGCAGTCACACAGAGAAACCCTGTCTTGAAAAAAAAGAAATTTAAAAAGAAAGAGGCACAAGGAACCCAAATAAAACTGGGTGCAGCGGCGCACGCTTTTAATCTCAGCACTTGGGAGGCAGAGATCACTGTGAGTTCAAGGACAGCCTGGTCTACAAAGTGAGTCCGGGATAGCCAGGGTAACACAGAGAAACACTGCTCAAAAACCAAGGAAAAAAGAAAAAAGAAAGAAAAGAAAAAGGAACCCAAATAAAATATTTAAATAAAAAATTGGAGCCAGGCTTGGTGGCATACACCTTTATTCCCAGCACTCAGGATGCAGAAGCAAGCAGATCTCTGTGGGTTCAAGGCTCTGTGGTCTACAAAACAAGTCCAAGGCAACCAAGGCTACACAGAGAAACCCTGTCTCAAAAAAAAAAAAAAAAAAAAAAAAAAAAAACCCAAAAAGCTTCTCATCTCAGAATAGTAATTTAACCCACCTGCCAAAACCCCTCCTTCCTGAATTATGTTTAAATTCGCATTGAGGCGTTTCTTCAGCTCGGTTTGCATGTCTAGCCGCAAAGCAGAACATGCTCCCAGAATAAGGAGATCAAAGAGCAGTGCCGAGCCGCCTCTTTCCATCTGGGGAGCAGCTTGTTGCAACCACGTGCTTTCGTCTTTAGCATAACAGAAGCCATTTTGTTCATCAGGTGAAATTAAGTTCAGGCTTTCAGGCTCTACCTGCCTCGGAGGCTTAAACAGCCTTTTACTTACAATTCAATACTTGAATGGTCTGCTTGAATTAATGATATGTGTTCTACTTGAAGGAAACCACAGTAGCCTGCTATGTTACAACAAGCCGAGGGGACTGTCCCATGCTTGTTTAAAAGAAGACTCACTCACTACTGATCTAATTTGGGCACTGTAGAACTATATTTAAACTTTTTTAAAAATTATTATTATGTATGCTTGCAGGAGTTTATGGTCACTGTGTATATGTATGAGCCCAGAGGAGTCAGCACTGGATCTCCTAGAACTGGAGTTAACAGTTGTGAGCTGCTGGGTAGATGCTGGGAACCCAACCCAAGTCCTCTGCATGATCAGTAAATACTATTAAGCCCTGAGTCATCTCTCGTCGAGTCACAGGAACTGTGCTTTCAAATAACAGAAAGGTTTGGCTAACTTGTTTTTCAAGACAAGGTCTCTCTCTGTAATAACCCTGGCTGTCCTGAACTCACTTTGTAGACCAGGCTGGCCTCAAACTCGAGATCCATCTGCCTGCCTCCCCAACGCTGGCTGGCTAGTCAGTTTTACCTAAAAGTAACAAGGTTAAAGGAGTATTGAAGACAGATGATTGTGAAATAGGAGCAATGTGGAAATGTTTATCCATGCCTGCGAGTCCTAAGTTAGAATGTGTATTAATGTTTTATGGTTATGACTTTGAGGCTTATAATAAATGATCTCCTACCTCAGCAAAACCAAAGAGCAGGGCAAGATAAGTAGGGTAATGATAACGCAGAGGGTGAGGAGTCTCTGGGATCAAGCGTGTGAGTGTGAGCAGGCAACCGGACTTTCTGTGGGAATAATTAGGCAAATGTACAAACACAGCTTTCAGGAGTCGGCGTTCTGATCTGTACTGGCTGTGGTTAGAGCTTGGCTTTGTTTGCGCACGTTTCCAAGGAGACAGTCACAGCTGGGAAACGTTAAAAATCAGACACTTTAAGAGACGGCCCACGCCCTTAAACACGAAGTAAAACCGAGCAGGTTCCGAAGCCACGCATTAACAAACCGGCATGAACAAGGAACGACCTGCAAGGCGGAAGGGACTCTGTACCTAACAAATATGGCTCCCCGGTTACTTCCGTTCAGCGCGTAATTTGGCTCCGCGGCTTCTCGCGGTTTTACATTTGGAGCTGCTTAGCAAACGCCTGGCCTCCATCTTGAGGAGAAGGCGGGAAGAAAGGATCGCTGCATTCTGATTGGTTGCTATGCGGTAGCGTTGCCGGCTACGCCCCGGCCCTGATTGGTTGCCAAGAGGTGAGGTTTGAGAGGCAGCTCGGCGGCGTGGGGGAGCCATGGGTCAGCCGGCCAAGGTGACAGGGCCGGGTAGGAGGGTGCAGGCATGCTGAGGCTCAGGACCCTGGCCGGGGAGGGAGGCGACCCCGAGGGCGGAGAGTGGAGGAGGGTGACAACCTTGAGGGGCGGTGAGTGGCGTGAAAGAGGGTGACGAATTTAAGGCAGTGAGTGAGGAGGGAGAAGACCCCCCGAGGGGCGGGACTGGAGGAGGGGAACAGTGAGTGAGGAGGATGACGTAACCATGGAGATGGTGAGTGGAGAAGAGTGATCACCGTAAACTGACCACTTTGCCTTAACAAAGAGTCCACTAGTAGGAAGATGTAATAAATAAAACCGCAGGAAGTTCTTCAAATTAAAAGCACAGCATTTTGTGAACCTGTAACTAGGATTTAACTTACTTAGAGGGATACAGAAATCTCTGAGAGGGAGAGGCAGCATAGCTGAGCCTAATTATGGCAATCCCAGGCAACATAGAGCTTGTCTCAAAATTTAAAAATCTCAAAGAACTATGGGCAGTTAGGAGGGGCTGGCCTCAGACTTACTGTGTAGCCGAGGCTGGCTTCCCACTCGCAGCAATCTTCATGCCAAGAGTTGGAATTATAGGTATGAGCCGCTACACCCAGCTACTTTCTGCATTTGCAAAGAAGTTTCTGTTTTGTTTTGTTTTGTTTTTGAGACAGAGTTTCTCTGTATAGCCTTGGCTGTCCTGGACTCAGTTTGTAGACCAGGCTGGCCTCGAACTCAGTGATCCACCTGCCTCTGCCTCCCGAGTGCTGGGATTAAAAGCATGGGCCAGCACGCCTGGCCTCAAAAGAAGTTTCTTAGTATGGCTGTGGTAGTATTTAGCTCGCTACTAGGGCGGTTGCTTAGCATTTTCCATGCCCTGGCTTCCATGCCCAGCACTATATAATTAATAAATAAAATATGTAAATTATTTTATTAGCACCAAGGAAATATTGGCCTCAGTAACTTTGTGGTAGTAAAGATGGCATTTGCTTTTAAAATTATTTATTTTATGTACATGGGTGTTTTCCCTGCATGTATGTCTGTGTACCGTGTGTGTGCCTGGTCTCCACGAAGGCCAGAAGAGGGTGTCAGATGCCCTGGAACCGGAGTTACAGGGGGTTGTGAGCTGCCATGTGGGTGGTGGGAAAAACCTGGGTCCACTACAAAAGCCTCAGCTGTTAACCTCAGAGCCATCGCTCCAGCCCCCATTTCTTTTTATAAAGATTATAAAATAGGGGTGTTTGTTTTTGTGTTAATCCCCCTCCCCAGGTACTATATAAAATTACTGAGATTACTCACCTCTCACTGTTTGGTTTGAGACTACAGTCTTGCTATGGTCTTAAACTTTGGGAACAATACCAGGAGGTAGTGGCACATGCCTTTAATTCCAACACTCGGGAGGCAGAGGCAGGTGGATTGCTGTGAGTTTGAGGCCAGCCTGGTCTACAAAGTGAGTCGAGGATAGCCAAGGCTACACAGAGAAACCCTGTCTCAAAAAAATCACAGAAAAGAAAGAGAAAACTTTGGGATCAAGTGATTCTCTCTTCTCCACTTCCCAAGATTCTGGGACTACAGGTCCCCAGTTCTATATGTTTTGTGTGTGTGTGTGTGTGTGTGTGTGTGTGTGTGTGTGTCTGTGTGTCTGTGTGTCTGTGTGTGTACGTGTGCATGTGTGCAGAGGAAAACCTCAGTTCTTGCCTTCCTCCTTGTTTGAGGCGGGGACTCTAACTGGCCTATGTAGCCAGGTTAGTTGGCCCTTGAGTTTGTGGGATTCTCCCTTCACTTCTGCCGTCCTCTCACAACAGGCACACAGTGACTACAAGTGTGTGCTACCATGTTTGGTTTTTACGTGGGTACCAGGGATTTCAACCCAGCTCCCTAAGATCGTGGAGCATGCATTTTATCCTCTGAGCCGTCTCCTCGGTCTGAACTCTCCTTTTTCTTCATAGGTTTTACAGCTCTTTAAAACACTGCACAGGACCAGACAACAGGTTTTTAAAAATGATAAGCGAGCGTTAGAAGGTAAATATGTCTTTCCCTCCTTTAGCGCAAAGAAAGCATGCTTTTGTTGTTGTGTGCTTCATGTTTTACAGTGCTAGGAACTGACCTTAGAGCCTCACACATGCAGGTAGCTAGCCTGAGCCTGAGCCTGAGCCTGAGCCAGGATCTTAACTATCTCAGTCTGAGCGCTCGGGAGGCAGAGGCAGGCAGATCACTCTGGGTTCGAGGCCAGCCTGGTCTACAAAGCGAGTCTAGGACAGCTAAGGCTACACAGAGAAGCCGTGTCTGGAAAAACTGAAACTAAAACAAAAGAAAACAAAAAACCCATTCTGGCTTTGAACTTGCTTTTATGGAGGATGACCTTAAACTCCTGATCCTCCCCTCTGAGGTGTCGGCCACCCCTGGTACACATCCATTCTTCAGCTGACTGCTCTTCTTTTCTGACTGTGTGGCATGACCTTTAACCCTCTCTCTCTGGCATTCCATAAAGACCTTCTTATAGTATACTTACGGAAGACTACTTCATATCTATAAAGATCAAGTTTTCATATAGAATCAATGAAAAAGGGGCCGGGTTATACTCAAGTCTCTTCTTAATCCCATTTCTCTGTGGTATGACCCAATTTTCGAACTCTAAAGGCAGCTGCTACCATGTTGTTTATGCCTGAGTAAGTGTAGCAGTCACTGCAGCTGTGAGAGATTACGCCCACGGGAATCCTGACTCAGCATCTCTACGTTTGAGGCGGTTTCAGGCTCATCTGGAAGTAACAGCAGCTTTAGACCTCAGGCTCTACATGAGTTTTGTTGATTTCCACCCATCATGCGTTTCCAACCTCCCTAAGAGGGCGCTAGGCAAAGTGTTCCCAGGAAATCAAATTTTGTCTTTCTTTCTTTCTTTCTTTCTTTCTTTCTTTCTTTCTTTCTTTCTTTCTTTCTTTCTTTCTTTTTGTGGTTTCTCTGTGTAGCCTTGACTGTCCTGGAACTCACTCTACGGATCAAGCTGGCCTTGAACTCAGAGTTCTTCCTGCCTTTGCCTCCCGAGTGCTGGAATTAAAGGCATGCACCACCACTGCCCGGCTTTGTCATTTCTTTTAAATATTGGTTTTTATTATGTTTAATTGTGCATGTGAGTGCTGTTGCCCACAGAAGCCAAGGTGCATAGGCTCCCTGGGAGCTAGAGTGACAGGCAGTAGGTCCTCTGCAGGAGCTAGAGTGACAGGCAGTAGGTCCTCTGCAGGAGCTAGAGTGACAGGAATTAGGTCCTCTGCAGGAGCAGTACATGTTCTTCTTTTGTTTATTTTTTTTAACTTGTTATTTTTTAAAAGTTTATTTTGTTTTGAGACAGGGTTTCCCTGTGTAGCCTTGACTGTCCGGACTCACTTTGTAGACCAGGCTGGTCTTGAACTCACAGAGATCCACTTGCCTCTGCCTCCCAGCTGCTGGGAGTACAGGTGTGCGCCACCACATTTGGGTAAGACCAGACTCTTTTTTTTTTGTTTTTTTGAGACAGGGTCTCTCTGTGTAGTCTTGGCTGTCCTAGACTCACTTTGTAGACCAGGCTGGCCTTGAACTCACAGCTATCCGCCTGCCTCTGCCTCCCAAGTGCTGGGATTAAAGGCTTGTGCCACCAACGCCCGGCAAGACCAGACTCTTAACCACCTTACATACCAAGGAAGATCAGCACTGAAGGAGGCTCCTGTGGCTTTTTTCTTTCCTGTTGACCTGGTATATTTTGTTGCTTTAACCAGCCTTTGTTGACTATTTCTAAGAGATTGTTCCACTAAATGCTCACAACACAGCAAGGTCAATTAGATTAGAGTATATTAAGCTGCTGTAGTGGGAGTGGTAGATGTGATACTAAAAGGTTTTTTGTTTGTTTGTTTGTTTTTTGTTTTGTTTGTAGCTGTCCTGGAACTCAACATGTAGACCAGGCTGGCCTCGAACTCACGAGCACCTGCCTCTGACCTCCTGTACTTAGTTCAAAGGCATGCAGTACCAACCTAGCAACTTCGCTTTTATCATTCACTTTTGTGTCAGCCAAGGTGCTGAGGATTGAGTCTTCCATACTGATGCATCTGTGTGTGTGCAGGGACAGGTTACATACTTGTCTGCACTGGTTCATGCTATCCTCATGAAGCATGGTAGTTGGATGTGGTGGCACATACATGTAACGTCAGCACTCTGGAGGCTAAGGAGAAGGCCTGGGCTTTACAGTGACACCCTATCTCAAAACAAAATAAAGCAAGGTGTTACTTTAAACATTTAGGCTTAGAGGAAAAACTTACTTGGATTTGGATTTATTAGAATCCAGGAGCTCTGTAGGTGCTGAAGTTAAAGAGAAACTGGCCATGGTGGCCTTTAACCCTAGCACTGGAGAGGCAAAGGCTGGAGGATCTCTGGGTTCAAGGCCAGCCTAGCCTATGTGATGAGTCAAGAACAGCCAGGGCTATGTTGAGAGATCCTGTCTTAAAGAAAAGAAAGAAGTTGAAGAAAAAAGACACAGAGGAGCAGAGTATCAGAGCACTAAGTTTTTTTTCATAGATTGAGCCAGCTCCCAAGAGCTCCCCAGGAGACCTGGTTAATATATTATTTCTTCCTCCTGCTCCTCCTCCTCTTCTTGTGCTTTTAGACAGAACCTCACTGTAAAGCCCAAGCTGGGCTCAGACTTGAACTCCACCTGCCTCATCCTCCTACATGCTGCTGTTACGGTGTATAACACCATGCTTGCTACACATCTCTCATGCTGCATTTTATGAGTAACACTGAATAACATGTAAATATTATGGGTTTTTTTCTTTCTGTTTTTTCGAGACAGGGTTTCTCTGTGTAGCCTTGACTGTCCTGGACTCACTTGGTAGACCAGGCTGGCCTCGAACTCACAGCAATCCCACCTGCCTCTGCCTCCCGAGTGCTAGGATTTAAGGCGTGGGACACCACACCCATCTATCATAAATATTAATTGCCTATATTTCTGTCTCTCTCTAGCAGCCAGAATAAAGATAAATGAAGAATTCAAGAAGCATAAAAGTGAGACCTCTCCGGAGAAAATAAAAGAGGTGCAGTAATAAATAGGTTTCAGTTACGATAAAGCTGGTGTAAATGTTTTTGTAAAAGAGGGGACAGTGGGAATGGATGGTTGTGTGAAGGAAAGCTGTCACTCCACACTGTGGACAGCCTGCACTTGATTGCTGTGGCTCCCTGCCTCAGGATTATCTCCTGCCCTCAAAGATAACAAGGCCCCCTGGGCAGGGAACGCAGACATGGCTCTGGTCAAGTGCAGAGCAGTCGGACCATGGCAAAAGCATACATCCTTTCACTCGAGGCAAGTGACTAAAGCTAAGGAACTGGCATTCTCATCAGGCTGCACTTCAGAGGGAATTTTTGGCTCTTTTATCAGAAGTAGGCTTAATCCCCCAACTCCCACCCTGGGGCTGAAGAGAGAGCTCAGCACTGGCTGTGCTTCTAGAGGACCCAGGCTCAATTCCCAGCACCCACATGGCAGCTCACAACTGTCTGTAACTCCAGCTCTAGGGGGTCAGACACCCTCATGCAGACATACATGTAGGCAAAACACCAATGCACATGAAATAAAAATAAGTAAAATGTTTACAAGTGTCATGGCATTGGTGCAAGCAGCCATAATAAGCATTTTGGCTACTTGCTCAAGTGAAGATGGTCCACTGACACTAGTATTTGAACGCCTAGTGCTCTCAATACATGCTCACTGAGAAAGTACACATGAGTTTTGGTTTTTTTTTTTTTTTTTTTTTTTTTTCTGTATCATTCATACCTGGTGAATACACATTGTCTTTATCCTGCTTTTTCTGTGTCTAGCTTTGTATAAGCACCCTTAGGAAAAGCAATGCAAAGTAGAACTGAGTGTGCTGGAGTGTGTGTGTCTGTGTGTCTGTCATTCTAGGACTCAAAAAGGGAAGCAGGAAAATCATGAATCCAATGTCAACAACCCCGGCTACATTGAGATACTGCGGGGGGTGGGGGGGGAGAGAAAGAGAGAGAGAGAGATGGAAGAAAGACAGGAGGTGGTGGTGCAAACCTGTAATCCCAGCACTTGGGAGGCAGAGGCAGGCAGATCTCTGTGAGTTCAAGGCCAGCCTGGTCTACAGAATGAGTTCCAGGACAGCCAGGGATACACAGAGAAACCCTGTCTCAAAAATACAAAAAAGAGGGGGTAGGGTGGGGTGGGGGAGATTGATTTGGTAATGGAGAAAATACAAATAAGAGAATGCCTCCCATATTTAATAGCAGTTATACAAGTGAATAAAATGTTAGGTAAAAATGCTTTTGTTTGTTTACATTTTTGAAAAGATTTATTTATTATTATATATATAGTGCTCTGCCTGCATGTACACCTGCATACCCGAAGAGGGCATCAGATTACATTATAGATGATTGTGAGCCACCATGTGGGTGCTGGGAATTGAACTCATGACCTCTGGAAGAGCAGTCAGTGCTCTTAACCATTGAGCCATCTCTCCAGCCCCTTTTAATTTTTTAAAATATATATTTTATTATATATACAGTGTTTTGCCTGCATGTACACCTACATGCCAGAAGACTTCACCAGATCTCACTATAGATGGTTGTGAGCCATCATGTGGTTGTTGGGAATTGAACTCAGAACCTTTGGAAGAGCAGACAGTGCTCTTAACCTCTGAGCCATTTCTCCAGCTCTGTATTGTTTTTTTGAAACAGGCTCTCACTATGTACCTCTCGCTGTCCTAGAACTCTCTATGTAGACAAGGCTGGCCTCAAACTCACAGGGATCAGCCTGCTTCTGCCTCCCAAGTGCTAGGATTAAAGGCATTTGCCACCATGCCCAATCCCCAACACATTTTAAAATGTATATTACAACCAAAAAAAAAAGTTCTAAATCTGTTTTTGAACAAAATATGGGATGTATAAAGATGAAGAGTATCTGCATTGCCTGCACTTTCTATACTTGATACGGTTGCCCACAGATAACAGCCACATTACCCAAAAGGGACCTGCAAAACTATGTTTTCAAAACCAGGGCAACCCGATGAAGCACTCAGGGGTTACTCTGTTTGATTTTTTAACAGGTAATGAAAATAGGTTCCGATGTTGAACTACTGCTCAGAACATCTGTTATCCAAGGTATTCACACTGACCACGACACGCTGAGTAAGTAAAGGGAGAGAAAATGGTTGCTGAATGTGATGCTTCAAAATAGTGAACAATTACTGTACCTTTGTTTGCCTTTATTTATTATTAATTTTTGAGGTGTTTTTTTTTTTTTTTCTTTGAGATAGGGCTTCACTGGGTAGGCCTGGCTGTATTGGATCTTGCTGTATAAATCAGGCTAGCTCCTTGAGTGCTGGGATGAAAAGCATGACCATGCCCACCACACTGGTATTACTCTTTAATAGCAACACCTGGGATTGGACTCAGAGTCTTTTTGAGTTTTTTTTTGTTTCTTTGTTTTCTCTCTGTTTTTTGAGACAGAGTTTCTCTGTGTAGCCTTGGCTACCCTGGACTCACTTTGTAGACCAGGCTGGCCTCGAGCTCACAGCGATCCACCTGCCTCTGCCTTCTGAATGCTAGCATTAGAAGTGTGCGCCACCGGGGGCTGGAGAGATGGCTCAGTGGTTAAGAGCGCCGCCTGCTCTTCCAAAGGTCCTGAGTTCAATTCCCAGCAACCACATGGTGGCTCACAACCATCTGTAATGTGATATGGCGCCCTCTTCTGCCTTGCAGGAGTACATGCAAGCAGAGCACTGTATACATAATAATAAATAAACCTTTAAAAAAAAAAAAAAAAGAAGTGTGCACCACCACAACCTGGTTTATTTTTAGATTTTTAAGTTTTATTTTATGTGTATGGAAGGTTTGCTTGTATGGTTTTTGTTGTTGTTTATTTGTTTGTTTTTGTGTGCACCCCACCCATGTTTGCCTGATTGTGGTGGAAGTCACAGGAGGGTGTTAGATCCCCGGAGTTAGAATTATGGATGGTGCACGCAATCTTGTGAATGCTGAGAAAGGAACCGGGTCCTCTCCAAGAGCAGCTAGTGCTCTAACTGCTGAGCCATCTCTCTAGCACCCCTCATTCCCCAAATCTTAATTCCTGGTTATATTGTAAAATTGTAGTTACAAATGCTTACTGTGTAGACCAGGATGGCCTTGAACTCACAGAGATCTGCCTGCTTCTGCCTCCAGGGTTCTGGGATTAAAGGGTCGACCACTACCTCCTGGCCAACCAGTTTTGTTTTTGTTCTGTTTTGTTTTGTAGAGACAGGGTTTCGCTGTGTAGCCTTAACTGTCCTGGACTTGCTGTGTAGACCAGGCTAGCCTCGAACTCACAGTGATCCGCCTACCTCTGCCCTTCAAGAGCTGGGATCAAAGGCGTGCGCCACCATGCCGGCTGACTTTGGCCTTTTTTATGGACTTGAAGGAATTCTTATATGTTGTAAATACAAATCGCTTGTTGGATATGTGTATTCTAAGAACCTTCTACTTGTAGCTTTCCCCTTTGAGGAGGTCGCTATCTTAATATAGTCCAATTGATCCATGTTTTCTTCATGCTGGGTACTTTTGGATCCTGTTGAAGAAGACTTTGTGTCAAGCAAGGTCATGGAGAGATTCTGCCATGCTTTGTTCCAAAAGGTAGCTTTTTTGCTTATCTTCTGACATTGTGCGCTTGGTCCACTCCCTTCCCACTGACATGAGCTTCCACAGCAGACAAGACCGCTGAACCGTGTAAAGGATCTTGACTCTTAACTCTAAACAAACATGAATGAAAACCTTTGACTCCTTCACCTTTGCAGTTATGGAGCGCAGATCCACTGCGAACGGGCTGGATTTTGATTTCACCTTCATGAATTTCTCCTGGTCTAGAGTTAGCATATCGCCTCCCCACCAGCACCCCTCCCACAGGAGGGCAGCATTTCACATTGCTTCCTTTTTTTTGTTGTTTTGGGCTTTTTAATTTATTTTTAAGACAGCACCTCTCTATGTAGTCCTGGCTGTCCTGGAACTTGCTATTTAGACCAGGCTGGCCTCAAATTCAAAGAATCTGCCTGCCTCTGTCCCCTGCGTGTTGGAATTAGAGACCAGGCCAGGCCTAGTGTCTCCTATTTCTTGAGGTCACTTCCTGAAAAGCCATCAGTTTCCGGGCAACTCCTCGCTGGTCTACATGCTTCACCACATTTCGTTAAGATGAGTTTCAAGATGGGTCTCTTTCACTTCAAGCAGCCTGCTTGAAGCGAAATCTTACAGGCATTCTTCCCACTCTAGCCTAGGCAGGGGCCATCCCTGTGACTCAGCGCTGTGATCAGTATGTAGTCACACTGCTGCGCTTTCCTCTCAGCTGAAGCTTTGTGGTCAGAACTTGAACAGCTTTATAGAAAGGAGTCTTTATAAGATAACGGAAGGCTGTCTTTGTGGTAAGGCAGAAACAATAGCAGCCACTTATGGAGACTCTTCACACCACTCACCAGTGTTGAAAACCCAAGGTTAATGTGACTGACAGGCAGCTGCTTTGGCTGTAGCCATGGTGATGTTTTCCCACAGCCTGGAGGCTTGGAGACAGGAATACATTTTAGAGGCTTCAGAAGTCTAGACTTCTCAAGCCAGTGCCTTCTGACAGGGGACCTGTCTGTCAGCTCCGTAAGGGCGTCATTCTAGGCCTGTTGTGACTTCCAAGTAACATGTACATCAAGAGGGTCTCTGGGTGAGCAACTGTTGTGAGGTGCACATCGGAGAAGAGCACTTGGACACAGGTTCAAGACAATCAAAAGGCTTTATTAACTGGCTGGCTACCCTGGGTGTCAGGACCCAGGCACAGTCCCTAGCCTTTCTCCCGGTGAGCATTTAAGCACAAAAACTGCATCCTGGGTTGCCACACCTCATTTAGGGACTTTCCCAGAACTGTGGACTTCGATGGAGTAAGTCCTTGTTCTTGTTTTGCGGATGTGTTTGCTCCCTGTGTTCTGGGCTCCAGGCCTGAATGGTACCTCCATCATGGTGTCAGTTGTGCTAAAGTCTGTTCCACAACAGTGCTAGTTCAGGCTCTGAGTTTCCCATCCTCCACACCAGTTTACTCTGTTGGTTTCTCTGGCCTTTGATAGTAAAGTGTGAATGCACCAAATGTTGTTACATGGAAAGTGAACCAGCAAGCAGCTCACTTCCAACTCAATGGGTGACGAGAGGCTTCGCCATGTACCGTCCAGGCAGGAGGACCAGAGGCCAAAGCCTCCTCCACCCTGATATTTTCTTTTAGATTCTGTTTAATGAAAAGATGTTTGTTATTTATTTTATGTGTATGTATGTGCACCTGAGTGTGTGTGTGTGTGTGTGTGTGTGTGTGTGTGTGTATCATGTGCATGCAATAGCCTAAGGAGTTGAGACCCTCTGGAACTAGAGTTAGCTGATGTGGATACTGGGAACTGAACTGAACTCAGGTTTTCTAGAAGAGCAACTTAACCGTTGAGCTATCTCTCCATCACTCTGTTTTGTTTTTTGAGACAAGGTCTCCAGGATACCTTGTAATTCATTAGGTAGCTGATGACCTTGAACTTCTGGTCCTCCTGCCTCTACCTTCTGAGTGTTGGGATCACCAATTTGTTCCACCATGCTTGATATATGTATATGCTAGGCAATCACTCTATTGTCACTGCAAAAGCAAACCTTCACCTCAACAGGTGCCTTGTGAAGTGCCCACCTTCTCTCTATCCCCAACCGTGTATGTATGTATATGTGTGTGTGTGTATATATATTGTTTTTGAGACAGGGTTTCTCTGTGTAGCCTTGGTTGTCCTAGAACTTACTCTGTAAACCAGGCTGGCCTCAAACTCACAAAGATCCACCTGCCTCTGCCTCCGAAGTGCTGGGATTAAAGGTGTGTGCCACCACTGCCCGGCTTCTAGCCCTGTTTTTTGTTTTGTTTTGTTTTGTTTGAGACAAGTTTCTCTGTGTAGCCTTGACTGTCCTGGACTCACTTTGTAGACCAGGCTGGCCTCAAACTCACAGAGATCCACCTGCCTCTCCCTCCCCAATGCTGGGATTAAAGGCGTGCGCCACCACTGCCCAGCTTGCCCAATTTTTTTTAACTTCCTCTCTAGCATATATGTAAGACAGGCAATATTGGGTTGTATTTCTAAATATATGTGATAACATTAATAAAATATAGCAAGAGCTGGGCACAGGGACACACGCCTGTAATCCCAGCACTAGGAGGCAGAAGCAGGAGGATCACTGTGAGTTTGAGGCCAGCCTGGTCTACAAAGGGAGTCCAGGACAGC
>OU015755.1:84819781-84835007 GCA_907169655.1 Acomys percivali | reverse complement strand
ACATGACTTTAATCCCACCTCTCAGGGAGGCAGAGGCAGATGGATCTTAGAAGGAAGTGCTCTGGGGCTGGAGAGATGGCTCAGTGGTTAAGAGTGCTGCCTGCTCTTCCAGAGGTCCTTAGTTCAATTCCCAGCAACCACATGGTGGCTCACAACCATCTATAATGAGATCTGATGCCCTCTTCTGGCCTGCAGGTGTACATGCAGACAGAACACTGTATACGTAATAAGTAAATAATTCTTGTTTTTCAAAGATTGATTTATTATTTATATAGTATTCTGCCCAAATATGTGCCTGCACACCAGAACTCATTGTAGGTGGTTATGAGCCACCATGTGGTTGCTGAGAATTGAACTCAGGACCTTTGGAAGAACAGACAGTGTTCTTCACCTCTAAGCCATCACTCCAGCCCCATAAATAATTCTTTAAAAAAAAAAAAAAAAAAAGAAGTGCTCTGGTGGGGACTACAAGGAGAGGAAGAGTGGGAAACTTCAGTCTGAATGTAACACATGAGAAAATAAATTATAAAAATTTTTAAAGAAGGTAAACACAAAAGGTGAATATCTACAACATAATAAAGTGCTTAATAATATGTAAAAAAGAATACATAAACAAACAAAAAAGAAGTGGTCTCAAGGTATCGCTAGCAAGTGTAGCAGATCGCAGAGACCATTAGTGAAACATGACTGCCTTTATTGCTTAAAATTAGGTCAAGATGCTTGCCTGTGGCTTGTTTCTGGGACCGACTAGAAACAGACTTGAGGTTTATAGTTTTTGAGTGAATTATAGTGCTAAGAAACCCAGGCTTGTCTAGTTTACTTCAATTCTTAAAGCCATCCTTAGTCTCCTGAACTCAGATTAACAGGAAGTGGACTATGAAAGCCCCCAGAAGAGGCTGTCTTCCTCAGGGTTTCCATACCCCAGGACAGGAAGTGGCTCAGAGGCTAGAGCTGGCGTCTGTGTGCTAGAGTGCATCAGAGGGGGTTGTGAGACTTTTGAAATAGATTTGGTAATGTCAAATTGTGAGGCTGAGGATTTATTCTGTTACCAAATTAGGTCTTTACCTAGCCAGGCAAGGTGGCACATGTTTTTAATCCCAGCATTTTCAAGGCAAAGGCAGGTGGATCTCTTGTGAGTTCAAGGCCAGCCTGTTCTACAAAGTGAGTCCAGGATAACCAGGGCTACACAGAGAAACCCTGTCTTGAAAAAACAAACAAAAGCAAAAAGCAACCCTCAAAAAGTCTTTGCCTTTTCCTATCCCTGGAATTAGAGTTTTGTTTTGTTTTGTTTTGTTTTTTTTGTGGCCTGGCCACTACCATGGATTCCCAATCTCATGGTTTTATTTTTCATCCATCATTTATTTCTAACTAAAGTGGCGTTGGCTATCTACTATGTGAGCCACAGATGGACACAACTGGCGGAGCAGGCCAGCCCATTAACCAGCGGTCTCTGTGAATCTGGGTGAGGCTGTGGGGACAGGTAGTAAGTGGGAGTGTTCTGTGAGTTGCTTATGGCCCTATCACATATCCAGAGAGGGACATCAAGGAAGGATGTAATGTGATTTCCAGACTTTCTGGCCTCTTTCATAAGTACCTATCTACTGAGTGTTATTTCCTCTGAAGCCATTGTTTTATTGAAGAGGAATGGGCTGGGTGGGGCTTCCCTTCTGCCCTTTGTTCTTCCTGCTTGAGTGGAAATGTGTTAGCAGAAGGGGAGGCAGACTGCTGTTCACCTAGGGCTGCAGGCAGGTTGAGAAGATCCTGGGTTCTTAGCAGCACCAAGGATGTGTACAAGCTCAGACCTGCTGTGCATCATAATGGAAGAAAATTAAATCTGTCTCTCTCTCTCTGTCTCTGTCTGTCTTTGTCTCTGTCAAGACAGGATCTAGAACTCTATAAACAAAGCTGTCTTCGAGCTGAAAATTAAGTATCTCATTAAAACACTGGTAGACTTCTGATTATTCAAAGCTGAACATAATCTAAAATAATATTGATAGGTTTAGTAATTTATTTCCCTATAAAAGACATTTGTGGAGGCTGGAGAGATGGCTCAGAGGTTATGAACACTGCTGCTGGGCTGGGCGTGGTGGTGCATGCCTTTAATCCCAGCACTCGGGAGGCAGAGGCAGGCGGATTGCTGTGAGTTCGAGGCCAGCCTGGTCTACAAAGTGAGTCCAGGACAGTCAAGACTACACAGAGAAACCCTGTCTCGAAAAACCAAAAAAACAAAACAAAACAAAACAAAACAAAAAAAACCTGCTGCTCTTCCAAAGGTCCTGAGTTCAATTCCCAGCAACCACATGGTGACTCAACCATCTATAATGAGATATGGTGCCCTCTTCTGGCCTGCAGGTGTACATGCAAACAAAATGCTGTGTATACTTAATAAATAAATAAATCTTTTAAAAAAAGACATTCATGAATCCATATGTTATATAGTGTGATTTGTTGTTTATCTTATCTTTTCCAAGAAATTATGAGCCCCTTGAAGCCAAAGAATTTGTTCTTGTTGTTGAGACAAGGCTGTCTGTTATGTAGCTCTGGCTGTTCTAGATTTGCCATGTAACCAGGCTGGCCTTGAACTCACAGAGATATCCACCTGCCTCTGTCTCCTGAGTGCTGGGTTTAAAGGTGTACACCATTATGCCTAGCTTGCCAAGGAAAATTTCATGTTTACTTTCACCTTGTTTTTTTTAAATGTAATATCCAGCATAAAATATACACATATGTTTGATAAGTGAAAGAAATTATTACCTTGATTAAGTTAAAACCAACACAGTTGCTTACTTGGACAAAAGCACTAAAGAGCCAGTAAAAATAATTACAAGTCAGAACTAAGTAGGGGCTTTCTCATTTCGTAAGCCAGATTCATCCTATAGGCATATTACCTTATTAACTCATGTTTGTGTGGTAGGGTCCTTATACGCCTTGTTACGGTATGCACATGGAGATTAGATGACAGCTTTCCTGCCATTGTGTGGGTCCCAGGGACCCGATCCAGATTGTCAGGCTTGGTGGCAAGTGGCCTTGTCAACCTCTCTCTCTATTAAGTGCAAATTTCAGTTAATTTCTAGATTTTCTTTTTAATTTCTTTCTTTCTTTCTTTCCTTTTTTTTTTTTTTCAGTTTTTTTCTGAGACAGGGTTTCTCTGTGTAGCCTTGGCTGTCCTGGACTCACTTTGTAGACCAGGCTGGCCTCGAACTCACTGGGATCTGCCTGCCTCTGCCTCCCAAGTGCTGGGATTAAAGGTGTGCACCATTACGCCCGGCTTTTAAATTTTTTAAGAAAGACTTATTTATTTATTTTATGTATGTGAGTGCTCTGTTTTCATGCACACCAGAAGAGGGAATCAGATTGCATTACAGATGAGCCACCATGTCCTTCCTGGGAGTTGAACTCAGGATCACTGAGCCATCTCTCCAGCCCTACATTGAGTTTTTGTTGTCGTTGACATTTTTTAAATTTAAGTAATTTATTCAGATTACATCTAATTTGTCATCCTCTCACTTGTATCTTCTTGTTTCCCCTCCCTCCCTCTTTTATCTTATTCCCCTCCCCTAGTCTATGGCAGAAGGGGACCTCTCCCCCACTGTAAGATCACAGCCTATCAGGTCTCTTCCTGGTAGCCTGCTTACTCTTCCTCTGAGTGTCACCAGGCCTCCCTGTTGACATCTTTAAGACAAGGTCTCATGTAGTGCAGGCTGAGCCTTCGGCCCCCACTTCACAAGTGCTAAGAGTATGAGACTGTCCCATCACACCAACAGTTTATTTAAAATACTTCAACATGGCACTTGGAGGGATGGCTTAGCAATTCAGAGCCCATGTTGCTCTTCTAGAGGACTGAAGTTCAGTTCCCATCACCCACATTGGGTGGTTCACCATCACTTGTAACTTTGCCCTGGGGGAGTCTGACATCCTCTTCTGGCCTCCTGGGACACCCACACACATGCGCAGACACACATTCATATACATAAATAAAAATAAGTCTTCAAAAATACTTAAAGATGCATTTCTTTTTCTTTTTGATTTGTGTGAGACAGGGTTTCTTTGTGTAGCCCTGGCTGTCCTGAAACTCCCTCTGTAGACCAGGCTGGCCTCAAACTTACAGATGTGTCTGCCTCTGCCTCCCTGAGTGCTGGGATTAAAGGTGTGCACCACCACCACACAGCTACAAGGCCCTTCTAACAGAAAGAAACCCTTTTCCCCTGAGGTCCAGGGTACCACTGAATCTCCAGTATCTCCTGTGTCTAGAATGGTCGTTTCATCTTTTCATAACCGTGTTTCAAGACTGTAGGCAGGTTCTGAGAATGGTTGTTAGAGGAGCATTTGCTCTCTTGTTCGACACAGAATCTTATAGATCCCAAGCTGGCCTAAACTCCTTGTATAGCTGAGGATGACCTTGATTTCCAGCTCTCCTTCCTCCACCTTCTGAGTTCCAGGTTATAAGTGTGGACTACCACACCAAGGGGCTGGAGATTGAACTCAGGGCCTTGTGCATATAGTCAGGCACTCTACTACCCGAGCCACATCCGCAACCCTGCTTTTCCTGAGACAGGTTTAGCTAGGCTGGTCTGGAACTCATTGTATAGCTTAAACTGTCCTCGAAGTCATGGTGATCCTCCTGTCTTAGCTTACAAGTGTGATTAAGATTACAAGTGTGGCCGGGCGGTGGTGGCACACGCTTTTAATCCCAGCACTTGGGAGGCAGAGGCAGGCGGATCGCTGTGAGTTCGGGGCCAGCCTGGTCTACAAAGTGAGTCTAGGACAGCCAGGGCTACACAGAGAGACCCTGTCTCGAAAAACCAAAAAAAAAAAAAAAAAAAAAAAAAAAAGATTACAAGTGTGAGACACCATACTGGGTCTTACGAGGATGTCTTAGCTGGGTTCTGCTCTTCCAAAGAAAGGGGGAAGTGATGTATGTTGTTGGCTTTCCTGCTTGGGTGGAAGGTGTCCTGGGACTCAGGAGCCCAAGAACCACATAGCTCTGAGGTAGGACAGTGTCCCAATGGAAGAGCATCCTGAGAACGGGGGTCTAAGCCGGGTATGGTGGCGCACGCCTTTAATCCCAGCACTCGGGAGGCAGAGGCAGGTGGATCACTGTAAGTTCGAGGCCAGCCTGGTCTACAAAGGGAGTCCAGGACAGCTAAGGCTACAGAGAGAAACCCTGTCTCGAAAAACCAAAGAGAGAGAGAGAGAGAGACAGACAGACAGACAGGGATAGAGACAGAGAGCATGGGGGTCCAGGAACCACACAGTTCTTAGAGGAGGCTTCTTCAGCAGAGGCATTGTAGCTCCCAGGGGACGATGTCCCCAACTGAGCTGAGGGACTTGGGAGCCTCAGCCCCACTCTACTTAACGTCTTCCCTTCTCTTCATTGCTTCTTGGCTTCTTCTGATGAAAGAGTCACACCAGGCAGCAAATCTCATAAAAGAGATTTATTGGAGGGTCCAGGGAGTAGAGGGACAAAGCCAGAGTTTGCTGCCTCTGCTCCCAGGTGAAGACAAGTTGAGAACTGAGCAGACACAGCCTTTATATAGGATTTCTTAGAGGTCGAGCTTTCTTGGGCAGAGATTTCCAAGGTGAGGATTGGTGGGATTTCAAGTCCTATGCTTGGGGGAGCTTAGTGATTGGTAGGTTTTCCTGTTCAGGGATTGGTCAGTTTTTGTTCAGACTTTTCATATAAAATGAGCAAAATCTGGGAAGGGTTCCTTTGAGGGGCTGGAGATGACCTTTGTGACAGTTACAAAGGCTGGAAATGCCATTATGATAGAGAGGTGTCGGGGAGGGGCATTAATGTGTTTTCAGTTTCAGTTGTTTAGTTAACTATGTTTAATAAAATGATAAAGGACTTGGTTGTATAAATTTTTATGTAACATGAATGAGGATCTTATTAAATGCTGTTAGAGCTTGTGGGGAAATGGGTGTGTTGGCTCATCGGTCTGATTCAAGGAGGAATAGTGCCTGGAGTTCTAACCATCTTAATCATTTCTCTGTGTTCCTTTTAGAACTGGTCCCCAGGAAAGATCTTCTTACAGAAAATGTGCCATATTGTGATGCGCCAACCCAGAAGCAGTAAAGTTTCCAGGACGAAACCCGCCTCTGTTCCTCCCACTTTAAATATATACCTGGCAAAGGTCCTCAACATGTACGTTTCTCTCTGCAGCAGCACGTTGCAAATGAGTGACAGGCTGAGGGCTGCCGAGCACGGCAGGGCTCTGAGGACGTAGACTGCCCTCCCTTCTCACTGACAGGCAGCCCTCACATGGCCCATGAGGGCTTGGGGAGGTGGAGCACTCTCCCCTTCCCTTTGGTAGGTCTTTTGGTCTTACCAAAGCTGTTTGCCAGTGAAGCACTTTACCAAGTCGGTGACTTTTCATCCCATGGGAAACACAACTGCTAAATAGAAAATGCTGCATTAAATTGATGTTTAATCCCCAAAATATTAAGTGGGTAAAAAAATTAACGTTTTTCCGACAGCTCTCTATTAAAAGCAGCCATTGTTTCCCTGAGTCCTGTGATTGTTCCTGTGGCTAACAAATAATTATATAGCATATTTTTCTTTATTCTTATAAAGGCAGCTTTCCCCTTTTTGTTTTGTTTTGTTTTATTCGAGACAGGGTTTCTCTGTGTAGCCTTGGCTGTCCTGAACTCACTTTGTAGACCAGGCTGGCCTTGAACTCACAGTGATCTGCCTGCCTCTGCCTCCGGAGTGCTGGGATTAAAGGTGTGTACCACCACGCCCAGCTCCCCTTTTTGTTTTATGTGTATGAGTGTTTTGCTTGCATAAATGTCTATGCACCTTGTGTATGTGATGTCTGCAGAGGTCAGGAAAAGGCATTGGGTCCCCTGACCTGGAATTACAGATGGTTGTGAGCTTTCATGTGGGTGCTGGAAATTGAACTTGAGTCCCCTAGAAGAGCAGCCAGTGCTCTAAAGCACCATGCCACCTCTTCAGTCCCTATAAAGACATTTTAAACAGTCTTCTGAAGACAGGTAAATGAAATATTAAAATCACTTTGGGTCACTATAGAATAAAGACATCCTAACATTTTTAGGAAGTAGTGGCCCTCCGTCAGACTATTTGTGGTCTTTGTAGAATTATCTGTATTTGGATCACAGTTAGGCTTTGTTGTAAAATGCTGTATATGCCCACCCCTTCTCTGTCTTTGTTTTTTGAGAAAGGACCTCACTGTACAGTCCTGGCCATGAACTCTGAGATCCACTGGCCTCTGCTTCCCCAGTGCCTTACATAATTTGATCCTGAGTGTTGTCAAATAAATAAATAATAGCAATAATAATTGGACTTTATCAAAATTTAAAAATATTTATATAATCGTTAGTGAAAAATTACAGTTGAGATAATATTTAATGTCATATATCTGTTAATTCTATACAGTATATGTTACTAAGTCTGTAAAAGATTTATCAGATTATAGAAAGGACTTTGAGTATAAGAAAGCAAGCAGGGAAGCTGGGCGTGGTGGCGCACACCTTTAATCCCAGCACTCAGGAGGCAGAGGCAGGCAGATCTCTGAGTTTGAGTACAGCCTGGTCTACAGAGTGAGTTCTAGGACAGCCAGGGCTAAAACAGAGAAACCCTGTCTCAGAAAGCCAAAAAGAGGGACTGGAGAGATGGCTCAGAGGTTAAGAACACTGACTGCGCTTCCAGAGGTCTTGAGTTCAATTCCCAGCAACCACATGGTGGCTCACAACCATCTGGAATGTGATCTGATGCCCTCTTCTGGCTTGCAGGTGTACATGCAGATAGAGCATTGTATACATAATAATAAATAAATCTTTAAAAAAAAGAAAGAAGAAAGGAAAAAGCAGGGCTCATAGCTCATAGCTCATAGGTTAAGAGCTCTTGCTGCTCCTCTCTAGGACCCAAGTTCAGTTCCTAGCACCCATGTCAAGTAGTTGACAGCTGTCTCTTTCTCTCCAGGGATTCAGGGCCCCCTACTGGCCTCCGAGGGCACTGCATTCACATGTACAAACTCAAACCAACAACACACACATATACATAGTAAAAGTAAAGGAATCTTAAAGCAAGCAACCCAATTAAAAGGGCATTATTTTGTGTGTATTGGTGTTTTACTGCCATGTATGTCAGTTTACCACTTGCGCATTTGGTGCCCACAGAGACCAGAAAAGGGTGTCAGATTGCTTAGAACTGAGTTACAGAGCCTTCATCTGGGTGCTGGGAATTGAGCCTAGGTCATCTGGAACACCAGCCAGTGCTTTTAGACACTGAGCCATCTCTCCAGGCTCTCAACCCAATTTTAAAAGTAAATATTTGAACAGATGCTTCAACAAAAAAGGCACACAGGAGCTGTCAAGATTTCAAGTCCTTTAACCTGCATGATGGAAGGAGAGAGTCAAATTCTGCAAGTTGGTACACATGCACATATAATTTTGTATTTTGTATTTTTCAGTTTTTTGAGTCAGGGTTTCTTTGTGTAGATTTTGCTGTCCTAAACTTCTGTAGACCAGGCTGGACCACCACTGCCTGGCCTAAGTTTTTTGTTTTTGTTTTGTTTTTTTTAGATTTATGCATTTTACTGCACTTACATGAATGTTTTGTCTGCATGCATTTATATGTGCCACATGCATCTCTGTTGTATTATCCCTTGGGGTAATGGATGATTGTCTGATAACATGTGGGTGCTGGGATTGAACCCAGGTCCTTTGCAAGAGCAACAAGTGCTCTTAACCATTGGGCCATCTCACCAGCCACAATTTTTAAAAGATATGCAAATGACAAACATAGTGTGAAAAGTTGCTTAACATGGTCAGAAACCGGAAATAAAAATCATAGTGACATACTGTTATGTGTCTAAAATTAGAATGGCCAAAATTTGGATGGCTGACAATATCAAGTGTTGGCAGGGATATGGCTTTTCTGAGTCAGGGTCTCACCACATAGTCCTGGCTAGTCTGGAACACATTGTATTTGCTTTTTGCCTTTTTTTTTTTTTTTTTTTAATCAGATCCCTAGGTTACCATCATCATCACTGCTCAGGGCAGGTTCAGGTGTACTGTGATGGTTGTTCTGCACGGCTGTGACAGAGCAGCTGAAGAGCAGTTTCTGGGTTTGGCACATCATGATTTCAGGCCGGCACCATAAGGACGATGCCTCAGTAAAACATGGCAGCACTTGGCTAAGCCTGGCAGGTGGTGGGTGGGCGGGCATAACATTAAAATGACTGTTTCTAGTGATCAACTTGTGCCAGTCAGGTTCCACCTCTTAAAGGTCCCACACTTCAAAACAGCCCTACAAGCTAAGGGGAAACAGTTAAAAAAGGAACCGGTTAGAGACATTTCCGAGTCAAACTGTAACTCTGTGTGTGTGTGTGTGAGTGTACTTGTGTGTGCACCTGTGATTGCATACATGTACATGCTATGACACATGGAAGTCACAGAATAACTGTGGGTGTTGCCTCTCAGGGAATTGAACTTTTTTTCTACTGAGCCATCCCCCTGACCCACATTGTATGTAATCTGAGTTGGAATTGTGGAGGGCTGGGGCTGTAGCTCGGTGGTACAGCACTTGTACAGTGTGTACAAGGCTTAGGGTTCAGTCTCCAGCACTACAGGAAAATCAACAGCTGGATAGAGAAGTCTGTGGAGGTATGGGCTGGAATGCCCCAACAGAGATAGCTGGTGATTTCCATGCTGCTCTAGTAATTTAAAAATTAATTCTAGGGCCAGGTGTGGTGGCGCATGCCTTTAATGCTAGCACTTGGGAGGCAGAGGCAGGCGGATCTCTGTGAGTTTGAGGCCAGCCTGGTCTACAAAGTGAGTCTAGGCCAGCCAAGGCCACATAGAGAAACCCTGTCTCTAAAAGCCAAAAAAACTCAAAACAAAACAAAAACATAAAAATTAATTCTGGGGATGTGGTTTTGTTAGCCAAATGGCTAGTGTGTATGAAGCCCTGAGTTCTGCCCCCAGCACTGCATACCCAAAGTGGTTCCCAGCACTGCAGTATGGGTCAGGTGGGGATAGAGGCTTGAAGATCAGAAGTTCAAGATCAACCTCAGCCTCACAGTAGGTTTGCAGCTGGCCTATGATGTGTGACACCCTTCTCAAAAAAAAAAGAAAGAATTTATTAAAATATTGTCTGTAAGCCTGGTGGTGGTGGCACACGCCTTTAATCCTAGCACTTGGGAGGCAGAGGCAGTTGGATCGCTGTGACTTCGAGGCCAGCCTGGTCTACAGAGTGAGTCCAGGACAGCCAGGGCTACACAGAGAAACCCTGTCTTGAAAAAATGAACAAAACAAAATATTAAGTGGGGCTGGAGAGACAACTTGGTGGTTAAGTTAAGGTCACCTATTACTCTTGCGGGTTGTTGAACTCTAGTTCAGTTCCCCAAACCCACATCACAGTGGCTGGCTCCAAGGGATGGGGCACCTTTTTCTCCATTCCCCCAGGCACCTGTACTCAGGTGTGAGTACACACATAGTCACATATATACAAAGAGTTAAAGGTAAAAGTTATGTAGAAAATAACTCTAGACCTAACAGCTTTTAAGAAAATGAATTGAGCTGGGCATGGTGGTGCATGCCTTTAATCTCAGCATTCCAGGAGGCAGAGGCAAGTGGATCGCTGTGAGTTTGAGGCCAGCCAGGTCTACAAAGGGAGTCCAGGACAGCCAAGGCTACACAGAGAAACCCTGTCTCAAAAGACAAAGAAAGAAAAGAAAATGAAGTCAGGCATAGTAGTGTATGCCTGTAATCCCAGCACTGGGGAGGCAGAGCAGCCATATCTTTATGAGTTCAAGGTCAGCCTGGTCTACAAAGCGAGTCCAGGACAGCCAGGGCTACACAGAAAAACCCTGTCTCAAAAAACAAACAAAAAAGTTTAAAAATAATTATGAGGCAGGGTCTCACATAGCTTAGATTAGCCTAACTCACTGTATACCAAGGCTGACCTGAAACTTATTGTTCTCCCTTTACTCACCACCACCCTGTGTGCTGAGACACAGGCACACACCCCTGCACCTGCCACCAACCCTGTGTGCTGAGACACAGGCACACACCCCTGCGCCTGCTTTAAGAGAAAACCAGCTCTTACTGGTGATGGAGGAGTACTCTGGGGGCGCTTAAGCATCCAGTCACACACCGCTTTCTGTAGCTTTTTTTATCTTTTGTTTTTTGCAACAGAAAAGTGAAAAGGGCTCATGTTTTAGCTGGGTTTCCCAGGGGGAAAAAAATCCACAGCGTTGCTTGTGGAAGGTTTAAATTAGAGAGTTCTTGGGAAGTGAAGGGTGTAAGATGTAGCAGGGCCTGGGGGAGCTGAGATGGCCTTCAGAATCGGGTCACCCTGAGGCAAGAGCTCTGTGTCCTGGCACCAAGGCCTGGCCTAGCAGGACAAAGGCAAAGCCTCAGGGCGGCACTTCCTTTAGATAGGTAACTTATTTCTCTGAGGCAAGAGCCATCAGCGAGCCTCAGGCCGACGTCCCCTGCAGCTAAGGAGAGAAGGTGGCTGAAGGCGTCTGGGCAGTGCAGGAGGGACACAAACAGCCCTCAAAGCCAGCATTGCCTTAGATGCCAGAGGTGGCTCAGGGTTCCTCTCCAGGCCACTGTGTGTATTAGACACGCTGCATACAAGCTGAGATGAGAGCCAAGCGAGTCAGTGCACCCTGCAGTCACTCATCTAATATTTTTCTATTTTGAATTACATAGAAAAATATCCACCAAAGTGTGAAACAGGAGACTGGAGTCTGGTCATGGTTATGCCACTGAAAATGGTGTGTCTGAGATCACGGATGTGTTCCCTCTGGGGACTTTTGATTGTATTGCCTAGCATGGATTAAGGCATGAGTCCTACCCCCCAAGCACTGAAAAAAAAAAGTCTGGATACTATGCTAGTTAGACGAATTTTAAATAAAAAAATTATTTGTGGTATGTTTTTAGGGGGAGGTGGTCACATTACACCGCACGTGTGAAGGTCGGAGGACAACTTTGCAGAGTTGGGTCTCTCCTCCCATCACGTGGGTCCCAAGCATTAAACTCAGGCCAACAGACTCAGCAACAAGCTCTTTTACCCACTGAGCCACATCAGCAGCCCTAGTTGGTTATTTTACTAGGTGTCTGCTGCAGCTGGCTCTCTAAAAATGTGAAGAGAATGGGGATGGAGCTCACTTGATTGATGTTTGCCTAGCGTGCACAAAGCCCTGAGTTCCATCTCGAGCATTGCATAAACCAGGAGATCAGAGGTTCAAGAGTTCAAAGCTGGGCTGGGATTATGTGAAACCTCGTCTCCAGAAATAGACCAATCTAGGCTGGGCGGTGGTGGCGCACGCCTTTAATCCTGGCAGTTGGGAGGCAGGCAGAGGCAGGTGGATTGCTGTGAGTTCGAGGCCAGCCTGGTCTACAAAATGAGTCTAAGTGAGCCAAGGTTACACAGAGAAACCTTGTCTCAAAAAAACCCAAAAACCAAAACCAACAACAACAAAAACAAAAAAAACCAAATCAAAACCAAAACTGGTAATCAGGGGCTGGGGCTAAAGCTGAGTCAGGAGAGTTCTTGCCTAGCATGCACGAGGCCCTGGGTTTGAGTCCCAGCACCTCATGTAGCAGGCCGAATGTTACACACCTGTAACCCCAGCATGCAGAAATGGGAGCAGGAGCAGCAGGCGCTCATAGTCATTCTTAGCTACATAGACTGGCCTAGCCTGGAGATCCTGCCTGGGGTGCAGGAGAGGGTTAGACAAGCAGGAAACCCCAGAAATTCCCAGCCATCCCTGGGGTGACATTTGGTGCTCAGGTCTGCAGTGTTTATAAGCTCTGAGTTCCTGGAGTCCCAGCTTCAGCCTTATCCTGAATGAACATGGCCTGTTCTTGCTTTCCCACATGCAGGCTCTTGTTGCAGGCTGCCACTTTGGAACCCCCGAAGCAGTGTTGGGAAGGAACAACCCCACCCTGCAAGACAGCTTGGTAGCCTCAGCTACCCGCCCACTGTCCTAGGAAACAGATGAGTAGCCTCCTCACCCACCCACAGTCCCAGGAAACAGCTGAGTGGGCCTTCCATAACTGGCTTGGCTCACCAAGGCCCCTGGAAAACAAGCAGGCAGCATTACGAATCGGCCTTTAGTCTCAAGAAGCAGTTGAACAGTTTGTTCTCAGCTCGGCCTAATTCTGAGGTCTGAGAAACACCAACCACACAGCCTCAGCTCCAGGAAGCATCTGAGCCGCCTTCCTCTAGCACTGAAAAGTCACCCTGTAGGCCTCAAGCACCAACATCAGTCGGTCACTAACAAGCAAGTTGCGCCACACTCACTGTGGTCAGGACAGCCCCACCCTCATGTGCCCACAGGAGCTGACAGGCACCCCAATACCTAACAGCCAGGTGCACCACACCCAGAGCTGTCGGGGAACTATCTTACACTAAACAGCTGTATCCCAGCTGGCTGTGAAGTACCACAGCTGGGACCTCCAACACGTGCAGCATTGCTCAAGTGGATTAAAGCGGAACTACCCCCACCATACACCAAAGCTTCCCCCTGGAGTCAGCATCCTGGAGTCAGCGCAGCCTGTCCAGCCAATACATCACTGGGAGAAAGCCTTTGTTTGTTTTGCTTTGTTCTTCGAGACAGGCTGGCCTTGATCTCACAGCGATCTGCCTCCCAAATGCTGGGATTAAAGGTGTGTGCCACCATACTGGGCTTTTTTTTTAAAAGTAATTTATTCAGATTACATCTCAATTGTTATCCCCTCACTTGTATCTTCCCATCCCCCCCATTCCCCTCCCCTAGGTCTGTGACAGAAGGGGACCTCCTCCCCCATCATATGATCACAGCCTATCATGTCTCATCCTGGTAGCCTGCTTACTCTTCCTCTGAGTGTCACCAGGTCTCCCCACCAAGGGGAAGTGGTCAAATAGAGGGCACCAGAGTTCATGTCGGAGTCAGTCCCTGTTTTCCACACAACTGTGGAGAATGTGCTGTCCATTGGCTAGAGGGTGTAGGTTTACTGCATGCATTGCCCTTGTTTGCTACAGTAGTTTGAGCAGACCCCCCTGCATCCAGATCCACCAGCCTTAATGGTCTTCTTGTAAGTTTCTAGGACCCTCTGGATCCTTCTATTTCCCCATTCTCCCTTTCTCTCTCACCTGGAGTCCCAGTAGGAAGTCCCAGTATCTATCCCAGTCTCCTGCTAAGTGAAGACTTTCAGGGGACATCTCTGTTGGGCTAGTGTCCAATTATAAATGAGCGTATGCCATGTGTATCTTTCTGGGTCTGAGTTAACTCACTCAGGATGATAATTTCTAGTTCCATCCATTTGCCTGAAAATTTCAGGATTTCCTTGTTTTTAATAGCTGAGTCGTATTCCATAGTGTAAATGTACCACAGTTTCTATATTCAGTCCTTGACTGAGGGACATTTAGGTTGTTTCCAGGTTCTGGCTATTATGAATAAGGCTGCTATGAACATGGTTGAGCATATGTCCTCGTGTGGTGGAGCATCTTTTGGGTATATTCCAAGGAGTAGGATAGCTAGGTCTTCAGGTAGCCCTATTTCCAGTTTTCTGAGAAAGCACCAGATTGATTTCTAAAGTGGTTGTACAAGTTTGCACTCTCACCAGCAATGAAGGAGTGTTCCCCTTGGAGAAAGCCTTTTACTCTGTGAAAGGCACCTGGTAAAGATGGCAGAGTCACCAGATACACAGACACTCTCGAAGAGGCACAGGGAGCACATGCTTGTAATCCCGGCACATAGGAGGTAGAAGCAGGAGGGTTAGGAGTTCAAGACCATCCTCAGCTATGTAGTGAATCCAAGGCAGCCTGGGCTACACGAGACCCTGCCTCAAAACACGCAATAACACAGACAAATGTATACTGGTTGTCTCTTATCACTTACATCTTTGGGTATTTGTTACATACTAATTAAAACACTTTAAAATCTAGAAGTCATAGAATTGTTGAAGTCAAATTGGTGGATAACTTTGGAAAACAGACAAATAATGGTTTAAAAAAACCATGGGGAGCTGGAGAGCACTCTCCCAAAGGGCCCAGGTTTGATTCCCAGCACCCACATGGCAACTCACAACTGTTCGTAACTTTAGTTCTTGGGGATCCAAAATGTCTCTAGGCCTCCGCAGGCACCAGTCACGTAAGCAATGAAGCTAGACACGCACGCAGGTAAACTACCCACACGCATAAAAGTTTCTAAAAATTGAAAACACACACACACACACACACACACACACACACACACACACACACACA
>OU015755.1:84809723-84819771 GCA_907169655.1 Acomys percivali | reverse complement strand
TTTTTATTTAGTTGATTTTTGTTTCTGCAATACCAGGGTGAAAGAAGACTTTCTATGTGGCAAATACTGGACCACTGAGCCGTTGTGGTCCGGTCACAGGCTGTGAAGCTAGCACCCAGTCAACAGGGCTTTGAATAAATAGAAGTGCTTCAACATTGCAAAGCATCGCAAAATAGCAGTGTTTCATGTAGTGCACAAGTACTGTTGTCATGTGACTTTGCCTGGAGAGATGTGATCAATCGTTTTCCCACCCCTTAGAGCACTGACAGTAGAACAAAAGAGCCACCCAGCTCCAGCTTGGTGACTTAAGGGCTCACTGGGGTTATTGCGGGAGTGTGGGGGAGGGGCTGCCTAACCAGAGCAAGGCTACTCAAAGGCAACTTCATCACCAAAAAGCCCACCGCACATGAGACAGCTCATAGCAGCTTAGTCATTGCAGCTTCCTGATGGATTTGCAGGCAGTTACCCCGCCTAGCAACCAGTTACTGTTTCTGTAACTGGGTGAGGGGCGGCTATCTTGTGAGTCTTGCGGCTAATGGCTGCACAGTACCGAGGCTTTAAGGGAGCCATGTGAATGTCTGATTTTCTTCCATTTGTGGCTGAAAGTTGGGTCACTATGCCACAACAGTAGCCTCTTATTCACAGTAGGTTGGCTGAGTCTCTGCAGTAGCCACCGCCCACTGCGGAAAACAGTTTCTCTCCTGACCTTGACCGACTTGGCAGAAATCTGTGGACGTTAATGTAAACATTCAGCAGGCAACTTGACATATCCACAACAGCAGTGGCCTCCTTGTTGGGACCTGTGTCTCAGGCCTCTGCCCAACTTACCGTTCCGAATGCCTGTGGAGTGGATTGTGTGGGCCACACATGTGTTTGTGTGTGCACACGTGCATGCAGGTGTGCATGCTTGCAGTAGTAGATGTGAATGCCCAGTGTTTTCCTCAGTTTCCACATTACTAGTGGTAGTCGTATTTTGACTCAGGGTCTTATCATGTACTCCAGGCTGGCCTCGAACTCACAGAGATCCGCCTGCCTCTGCCTCCCCAGTGCTGGGAGTAAAGGCCTGCGCTACCACGCCCTGCTTGCACATAGGGATTTTCATTCAAGGACACTATGCCTTTTGGGAGTTCCTTCTTCCATGTATGCAGCTTGCCTTTTTCAATTTTTTTTTTTTTTTTTGGAAGGACAGTGTGAATGCAGTCTTAACCACTAGAAGCTATGCACCTGAAAAATTTGAATTTGGAGAAATTGAAGGGAGCAGCACAAATAAAGAGCAAGGGACGAGCCTTGCCTGGAAAACTGCCTGGTCTTGGTATCTCCCCTGTGAGGTAAGCACTTTAAAACACTTTAAGTGTTTTGTTGTTGTTGTTGTTTTTCAAGACAAGGTTTCTCTGATTTAGCCCTGGCTGTCTTGGGACTCTTTCTGTAGACCAGTCTGACCTCAAACTCACTGAGCTCCACCTGCCTCTGCCTCCTAAGTGCTGGGATTAAAGGCCTGCGCCACCACCACTCTGTTTAAATGCTATTTTTAATGTACTTCCACATGCTTTGCCAAATCTGTAAAGGAATCCAGGGTTAGCATTGTGTAATGGAACGTAATAGAGGGCAGGCAGGGCCTCAAAGGCTGACTACTAAGTGCTAGTTGGCCCATCACAGCATGAAAGATCTTACTACCTGAATTGTTTTATCAAAGAGAAAAGCTACAGAGGAATGCCACCCATTTGGCTCTGTAACCCACAGTCATTTTGCATGAACCGTGGTCACTTTCATCACCCTGGGGACCACTGTGCATCTCCTCATCCCTCACTGGCTGGCTTGCACTGCCTGTCCTCAGGATCCTGGCTCAGGGTCAGGGTTATGCTCTTGTCTGCCATGTCTGCCACTGGAGCTGAGTCCCAAAGCCTGATAGCTTCTGGGGTGGAGACATGGTCATTGTCTCTTCATCAGCCACACTTGGCTACTGCCAGGGCCCCAAGCCGAGCGAGCAGACAATCTTCAGTCCCGGTGTACTTTTTTTTTTTCAAGACAGGGTTTCTCTGTGTAGCCCTGGTGGTCCTGAGACTCACTCTGTAGACCAGGTTGGCCTCAAATTCAGAGTTCCACCTGAGTGCTGGGATTAACAGAGTGTGCCACACCCATCCAGCTCAACTTTCTTGCATGGACAAATGAACACAGTACACTCTCTGGCAGCCCTATGACAAGCTTAATCCTTTTGACCCATTTCACTCGTGTCATTCGCTCCTTCTTTTTTATCTCTTTTGTTGCTCAGACTTCCAAGCCTTCCCGAGGCTCAGAGGCTCTGGATTTAGCTGTCAATTTTTACTCTAAAAATTCTGACTCTGTGCAGCTCTTGCCGCACATTGTCTTTCAGGGACCCAGCAAGGCCCCACAATCTTCGTTCCCTCTTTCCTCCTCCTCTGAACCCTCTAGAATCGTTTGAGCTCACTTTACAGGCCAATCTAACCCCTTCAGGTCTGTTTGGCCCTCTCTCACCTTGTGAAGACCGCAGCTCACTTGAGGGCTCATCTTAGCTCCCGGGAACTGTTGCACCGCCCTCATTTCTCCAGTAGGGAACATCTCTCAGTTCAGAGGGCACAGGGCAGGCAAGATGGCTCAGCAGGTAAAGAAGGCACTGGCCGCTAAGCCTGACGACTTGAGTTCTTCCCTAGAATCCATATGGTGGGAGGAGAGAACAAACTCCCTTAAGCCGTTCTCTGACACCCATGCATGCATGTACACACACACACATACATGATAAAGGAATGTTTAAAGAAATTAAAAGCAATCCCAAGGAGCTATCTATGTGACAACTGAGTTGCACAAAATACATTGCTCTGTGATGTGACATGAAAAGTGTAATGTCAATCAGGCAGTGGTGTCACATACCTTTAATCCCAGCATTCAAGAGGCAGAGGCAGGTGAATCTCTGTGAGTTCAAGGTCAACTTGGTCTATAGAGTGATTCCAGAACAGCCAGGGCTACACAGAGAAACCTTGTCTTGAAGAAGAAGGAAAGCCGGGCGGTGGTGGCACACACTTTTAATCCCAACACCCTGGAGGCAGAGGCAGGAGGATCTCTGAGAGTTCGAGGCCAGCCTGGTCTTTCAAGGGAATCCAGGACAGCCAAGGCTACACAGAGAAACCCTGTCTCAAAAAAAAAAAAAAAAAAAAAGGAGGAGGAAGAAGAAGAAAAAGTGTGCTGTTGCTAGGCAGCAGGGGTTTCCAGCTCAATCATCTTAGCAGATCATTGTTGTGCGTGCAGTCCTTGTGGTGCATCATTAGACACCACATGACTGTTCTGAATGTTAAACAGTTGTTTGTTTTATGAAAACTCACTGAGCTTGTGCAGCTCTGGTTTGTGTGAATTTTTGTGTATATTCTCAAGACAGGGTCTCATGTGTCCCAGGCTGGCCTCAGCTTACTACATAGCCGGGGATGGCCTTGAATTTCTGATCTCCCTGCCACCCTCTCTCCCAAACACTGGAATTACAGTCATGAGTCACGAGGGAAGATCAAAACCAAGTGCTTGTGTATGCTAGGAGACCATTGTACCTACTGAGCCATACCCCCAGCTCCCCGTGGGAGTCTGGTCTGGTGCTTTGTGTTTGTTAATTGCTTGCCCCCACCCCCACTCCCACCCCTGAGATTCTTACTGTTTATGAGCAAACTGTCACATACCCCAAGTATTGCTGTTTAACCTAGTCTAAGAAATTATTCCTGATTGGCTGATTAAAAGGCCTCAACCCACTGGGCTGGGCAGAATGGGGTGGGTGTGGCCAAAGTTCATGGGCTTTGGGAGAGAAGGATCTTGGGAAGGAGGAGGAGACAGGTACCTGAAGAGGAGAAGGAAGAAGATCTCCATGGGAAAGAAAGGAGCCACGTGGGCCCAGAGGAGGAACCGTAAAGTTCCACATGAAAGACACGGCCCAGATGAACAACCTTAGCAAGTATTTTGAGACTATGGATGGGAGGAGACCAAATAGAAATTATTAGAAGCAGATGGCATGGGATGGAGGCTGGGAGATAATGGGACATAGCTTAGGAATTATTATCTGCCCTGCCCCAGGTGATGAAACTATTCTAAAATACATCAGGTGCCTGTGTCTTTATTGATTGTGAAAGAAGGTTAAATAATACTGCCATAATCCACTGTAATAATTATAAGCCTAATAACAAACATTTATTAGGTCATTCCATTAAATCAATAGCAACAGCTCCCAAAAAAAGCTTAAGAAGAAACCCCAGGGTCAGGTAGCAGCCTAAGCAGATAAGGGCACCTGCTGACAAACCTGATAACTTGAGTTAGGTCCAGGGGCCCCACAATGTAAAACCAGAGAACTGACTCCTACAAGTTGTCCTCCAATATCCATGTATATATTATGCATATGTCCACACAGACATGTAATTAGTTAATTCATGAAGAAAGCCTACATTATGCTTGATTATCAGATCTTATTATTTTGGCATGATACATATTATACATACATATTTCCCATAATGGGTATTAGGAAAAAAAATACTTGTGTTACCTGTAATGGTATATAATACTGTATTTCAAGACTTAAAACTTATTGCTGTGGAGCTGGGAGTGGTGGCACACGCCTTTAATCCCATCACTCCAGAGGCAGAGGCAGGCAGATCGTTGTGAGTTTGAGGCCAGCCTGGTCTACAACGTGAGTACAGTACAGCCAAGGCTACACAGAGAAACCCTGTATCCAAAACAAAACAAAACTTATCACTATGGGGCTGGGACTGCAGCTCAGAGGTAGAGTACTTGTGTGGTATATACAAGGCCCTGAGTTCCATCTCCAGCCCTGCAGGAATCACCTTTACCACCATCACTACTACTACCATTACTGCCACCACTGTCACCATCATCATCATCATCATCATCATCATCATCACCAACACTGCCATCATGATTACTACCACCACCATCACCGTCACCATCACCACCACCACCACATTTAACACAGTCTGGCATAGGTTGCTCCTGGTGGCACGTTAGATAAAAGCCTTTATTGCGTATTCTGAACATACCTCAATGTTCTTTTCAGATAAACTAACAATAAAGTCTGACTTTTTCCAGGAACTGCGCTGTGTTATTTCCCTCCACAATGGTGAGCCAGTGAACTGAAGCACACCGATCGGCGAGATGGGTCATTAAGCACTGCACTCAGAACCCAGGCTGCAGTAACGTCACACAGGCAAGGTGCTGCGGCTTTGACGCACACACTGCGGAGGGACTAGAGTTGCCACAGTGATGGCAATGTGCCTGCCTATATCTATGTAGGCTCTTTTTTGTTTTTTTTTTTCGAGACAAGGTTTCTCTGTGTAGCCTTGGCTGTCCTGGACTCACTTTGTAGACCAGGCTGGCCTCGAACTCACAACAATCCGCCTGCCTCTGCCTCCCGAGTGCTGGGATTAAAGGCATGCACCACCACACCCAGCCTGTGTAGGATCATTTAATTCTTCTATAATTTATATCAGTTTGGCTGAACAATGGTTGCTACAGGAATTTCTTCGAAGTACTGAATTTCTATAAATGGAAGCTGTGATTCATAGTGCCCTGGTTATGTGCTTGCTTCTAATCACGCCACTCAGGAATAACCCTGCTTCAGAAGTTTCTTTGACCCTTTTCTCAGAAAATATTTCTAAGCAAGCAGAATATAACACGTATTTCCAATGGTGAGGACGTTCAGCTGGTGTGGCTTGGGCACTGTGATAGGTGGGGCATGAGAAAGGTAGAAGGACAGCAGCAACGCGTTACTTAAGCTCTCGGAGCGAACTGGGGCATAGCTATTACTGGAATTTTGCTCAGAATGAGGCATTTGCCACATGCTGTTATGAGAACTGTGAGAAATGAGGTCATTTCTCCAGCCTCCTTCTGCCATTATTTCCTGTGTCGATTTGACCGCAATCTGCACGTGCACACTGGCTTGTGGTCTGCAAGGAGGAAAGGTCTCCAGAGACTCTCACTGGAGACTCTGCACACTCTTCTCATCCACTCCGCCTCCCAGGCAAATCCACACTCAACACCTGCCTGTACCCAGAGTGCAGCTGTGGATACTGTGCAAAACACCCAACAATGGAGATGCGAGTCCACCCCAGCGTTCACCATGTTAGCAGATAATTAGCAGGGTAGGGACAAGCCCAAGACACCCACTCACCTGTTCCAAAGGACGGTGCTTCCGTTCACAATTCCAGGTACAGAACAGAGGGCGATGCTTGCCACTTAGCATAAAAACTTCTATTCCCAGCTGGGCGAGGTGGCTCATGCCTGTAATCCCAGCACTCAGGAGGCAGAGGCAGGCAGATCTCGTGAGTTTGAGGCCAGGTTGGTCTACAAAGAGAGTCCAGGACATCCAAGGCCACACAGAGAAACCATGTCTCAAACAAACAAACAAACAAACAAACAATTTCTATTTCCCCACCCCTAAACACACACAACACTATTTTTAAATTTTTATTTTTATTTTATGTGTATAAGTGTTTTGCCTACATGTATGTCTGTATGCTGCAAGTGTGCAGTACCCACAGAGACCAGAGAGGACGTTGGATCCCCTGGAGCTGGAGTTGCAGGCAGTTGTGAGCCACCTGATATGCTTACTGGGAGCCAAACTCAGGTCCTCTGGAAGAAGTAGATGTGCTCTTCACCCCCCCCCCCAGCCATCTCTCCAGCCCCTGTCCAATATATCTTTAAATATATACATGTGTTCTAGCTGTAGGATATGTACTGTGCGTTACAGAGCAAAATGATGAAGCCAGACCAAATGAAGGCTGCATAATAGCAATATGCAGAAGAAAATATTTACGCAGATACTGTGATGTGAAACAGTAGCTTTTATTTGTTAGAGTAGATACACCCAGCTTAAAGGCAGGGATGAGGGCCTGAGGAGATGGCTCAGTGGCTAGAGCTCTTCCTGTGAAGGCCCGAAGACCTTAGTGAAGAGCCAGATGCCTGCAATCCCCAGTGTCAGGGAGCAGAGATGGGGATTCCACAGACCCACTGGCCAGCCAGCATAGCCCCAAATGGGACCTTAGGTTCGTTAGAGACCCTGTCCTAGCCTGGCAGTGGTGGCACATACCTTTAATCCCAGCACTCAGGAGGCAGAAGTAGGAAGATCTCTGAGTTCAGACAGGCCTATGTTGTGAGACTCTGTCTCAAAGTAAAATTAAACAAAAAGAGTAAGGCAGCAGTGACAGAAGACACTCAGGGTCACACACGCGCGCATGCACACACATGCACACACGTGCACGCACATACACTACAAAAGAAAATAATAAATACAGAGATGAAATTGTGCTTATTTATTTACTTATTTGCTTTTGTAGAAACCATCTTCCTATGCAGTTCAGGCTAGCTCCGGACTTGTAATCCTCCTGCCTCCACTCCAGGCACGTGCCACTATCCCCAACCACATCACTCCTCCCTCTCTCCACTTCCCATCCACCCCTTTCCTTAGGTAAACTGTGTAACTTTGACTGTCCATGGCTACATGTTGGTACCACAGGGAACATGACTAGTTAGTTTTCTGTTGGCTCACAGATACACAGATTCATACACCATGTAAAGAAACGGCGAAGAGCATCCCGGCCTCCTGAGACGCTGAACATGAGGACACTCTCACTTCACACGCCACCCTACAGCTCCAACTCAGCTCACACAGGAACTCTCTTAATTCATCAGAGGAAGTGTGCTAGGTGGGCGTGAGGTATACACATGTCACCCAAGCACACGGGGTCCAAGGCAGGAGGATCCTGAGCTCAAGGAATCAATCTCCAAACAATAGCAGCAGGTTGTTAGACTTTTGTACCGTAAGGTCTCTGTGATGAGAGACAATCTCAGTAATTCCAGATGGACTCTCATTGTGTAAAAATGCAATGTGCTTCATCAGGGGAGTTCTTGGCCACCCAGAAGTCTAGGTGATAAAAGCAGTTTCTGCAAGGCACCTAACTTCCCCTCTGCATCGCGAAAAGGACAATAGTGCCCTCTCACCCCAAAATTGATTAATACACTGGAACTGCTGGGGCTGGAGAGATGGCTCAGTGGTTAAGGTCATGTACAGCTCTTGAAGAAGGTCTGAGTTCGGTTCCCAGCACCACAGTGAGTAGCTTACCACCATCTCTAGCTTCAGCTTCTAGGGAAACAATGCCCCCTTCTGGCTTCCGAAGGCATTTCCACTCTTGTGTACATAGTGCCCCAAACTTAGTTAATTAAAAATATTTTGGCCAGGTATGGTGGCACATGCCTTTAATCCCAGCACTTGGGATGCAGAGGCAGGTGGATTGTTGTGAGTTTGAGGCCAGCCTGGTCTATAAAGTGAGTTCAGGACAGACAAGATAACACAGAGAAACCCTGACTCAAAAAAATTTTTTGAGGAGAGATTTATTAATCTTTAATATGTGTGTATGAGTGTGTATATGAGCATGTGTGTGAATGAATCTGTGTCTGTGTATATGAGTGTGTGTATGAGGATGTATGTATGTGTGTATATGAGCATGTGTGCACATGTATATATGTGTATATGAGTGTGTGTATGTGTATGTCTGTGTGCATGAGCATGTGTGTGTGTGTGCATGTATATGTCTGTGTGTACTGTGGCAGTCAGGAGAGTACTGAATAAACTGCATCCATACTAAAAGATGGATCATTTTATACCAGTCTTGCCACAGACCCATCTTTGCTTCTGCTCCTTGCTACCCCTGTCTCCAGCTGCCCCAGGTTAGAGTCTCTGGCACTCTGCCCTGAAAGCCATAATGGACGCTGGCTGGTTTCTGAGCTAATGTAATGAAATCATCAGCACCCTATCCACTTTCTTAAAATAGGATCTTTTCTCTCCTCCTTCCCAGCACTGTTTCTTAGCTAATTTAACTGGCTCATCTCGCCTCATCCATTTACTTAAAATAGAAGACTGTTTTCTGCCCTCTCTTTCGGCTTCCTTTCCAGTTCTAAATGGAACTCAACTGACTGTAAGACATAATTGCTTCTTTCTCTCCCCTGTTCCCACCTGACATTCCAATGTAATCCAAAGCCCCTCATCTCTGGCTACCCTTAAGTATACCTGGGGCATTTGTTTAGTCTTTTGCCTCGACTTCCTCTTCTGAGAGATGCACTTTCCTAGGAAGATGGTCCTGGGATCACAGCTGGGATCTCTGAAGCTGGTTTTCTGTGGCTTTCACAATGCACTTGCTTTCTGACCATCAGTATTATAAATCAGATGAGACATGTGATGTCAGGGCTGGGAGAAGGCTCAGTTGGTAAAGTGCTTGCCACAGAAGTATGAGGATCTGATTGTCAACTCCCAGCATCCAAGAAAATGCTAGGGCGCATGATGGCTACATATGTCTGTGGCCACAGTGTGGGGAGAAGGGGATGGACATGAGTAGATCCCAGGGGCTCAATGGCCAGCCAGTCTAGCCAAAGTGGCAAATTGCCTGGAATGCATGAAACCCTTGTTTCAGTCCTCAGCACTGCATAATGAACTGGGCGTGGTGATTCATGACTGTAATCCCAGTCATGGGAGGGAGGGGGAGGGGCATCACAGGAGGTAGGGGGAGGGGCATCACAGGAGGTAGGGGGAGGGCATCACAGGAGGTAGGGGGAGGGGCATCACAGGAGGTGGGGGAGGGCATCACAGGGGGAGGGGGAAGGCATCACAGGAGGTAGGGGGAGGGCATCAGAAGTTTTAGATAGTCTTCAGCTACAGAGTGAATTTCAGGCCAACCTGGGATATATGAGACACTGAAAACTCCACCTTGGTGCTGGTTCTCTCCCTCTCTCCCCACCCCTCTCTCTCTCTGTCTCTCTCTCTCTCTGTCTCTCTCTCTGTCTCTCTCTCTGTCTCTCTCTCTGTCTCTCTCTCCCCTCTCCTCTCCTCTCCCTCCCCACTTCCCTCTTTCCCTCTGTCTGTCTTTATCTCTTTGCCATTTTGAGACATAGTGTCACTCTGTAGTTCAAGTTGGCCTGGAACTCATTATGTAGTTCATTTGGCCTAGACTATGTGGCAGTCCTCCTGTTTCAGCCTCCCAAGTGTTGGAATTACAAG
>OU015755.1:84796014-84809713 GCA_907169655.1 Acomys percivali | reverse complement strand
CACCCCACCAACCTGCACCAGCCCGCACCACCCCACCAACCTGCACCTGCCCGCACCACCCCACCAACCTGCACCTGCCCGCACCACCCCACCAACCTGCACCACCTGCCCGCATCACCCCACCAACCTGCACCTGCCCGCACCACCCCACCAACCTGCACCAGCCCGCACCACTCCACCAACCTGCACCAGTCAGGGCTATAAAGTGACGTCCCTGCTGATCATGTCAGTGGCCAATTCCCCGTGCTTGGCCTTTCCAATCAATGGCATTTCATGTCCTGGTCACTCCACCTTCGTGTCCTTTCTGCCCATCACTCATAGAATAGAGTGCCTGCTTGGTTTGTGTCTGCCTTCCTAGCTGTTGGTGGTATATTGTGTGCCTGTATGCATGCTTGCATGTATGTAGGTGTATGCATACTTAAATGTGTGTGTGTGTGTGTGCATGCTTGCATGTATGTGTGTATGCATGCTTGCATGTATGTGTGTGCCCGTGTATGTGTGCTTACATGTATGTATTTGGATGTGTACACACAAAAACGTCACAGCCACTTCCCTCTGAGACTATCAAAAGAAAAATGTAAGGACCCTGCAGTAGGAGATACATTCAGCATAGAGTTAGGCCTGTACCGATGCTAGGTCTCTGTGCTCAGTGACTGAGCCACAGTTAAGACATCTTCTGGGACAAGCATTCGAGCTGTGTCCATGATAGGAATGTATCCCAGGGAAGCCTTCCTAAAGGAAAGGTGGACTCCACAGCCCGTGGGGGGAACCCAACGTGACCTCAGCAGCAGAAACGACAAGGCGAATCAATTTAGTAACGAGATTTCTGATGTCCCACAGGCTCTGAGGCCACCTCTGGCCATCATGGACCTGTGTAAGATGCCCAAGGTGCTGCCATCATACTGTAGTGATACCCTGGCCCCAAGCCGCCCCTTCCCCCACAGGAGGATGAGGAAGAGGAAACTGTATCTTGGCTGTCATAGGAAAGAAGGGCCAGAGGGTGGTGACAGCGAAGGAGACCAACTGGGCCCAGAGGCTAGCATGACCTCAGCAGAAGCCCAGCCAAGGCTGACAGCTGGGCAAAAAAGCGGACCCAGCAGAAGCAGTCTGTGTTGGGGGAGGGGACACCAATGTGCAGCCCCAGCTGCCACCGCCATTCTTGGCCTGAGAAGTGTTAGAAATAAAGCCGGGCAGTGGTGGCGCATGCCTATAATCCCAGCACTCAGGGAGGCAGAGGCAGGCGGATCGCTGTGAGTTCGAGGCCAGCCTGGTCTACAAAGTGAATCTAGGACAGCCAAGGCTACACAGAGAGACCCTGTCTCGAAAAACCAAAAAAAAAAAAAAAAAGAGAAGTGTTAGAAATAAAAGACATCAGACTTGTAGTGATGAAGCTGAGATGATTGCTTTTCGGGTGACCCTTGTTAAAAGAGTGGCAGCATCAAGGCCATGGCCCGCCTTGGGGGCCTCAAGGGAGAGACAGAGCCTGCAGTTCTCTTCAGCTCCAAAGAAGAGCTGCATTAGGGGTCCTGAAGTAAAAGAACCTTCTAGGCTTGAGAACAGAGTTTCTTGTCCTAACTGGTTTCTGGGCCTGGAGGAGTCACAAGACAGAAAGGCCCCAGATAAAAAGTAAAATTATAATTCAAGGTTGTCTTGGGCCTGGGTATGGGAGGTGGCAGCCTTGGCTTGTACGTGCAAGAGGGAGGCCACAAGGACACAAGAGGCTTGTTTATCAAGCACTCTCTTTCCGGAGATAGCTGCAAAGGGGCAAGGCTTGATTTCTGAGAGAGTGTTGCTGTGGAGTAGTAATACCTTCTGAACTGAATGAAACAATGCGTCCTGGGGGGAAGCTCACTAAGACTCAGAAAGTTCCAAAGCAGTGGTTCTCAACCTGTGGTCTGTGACCCCTATGGGGGTAAAAATGACCCTTTTACAGGAGCCACATATCAGATATATTGTACATCAGATATTTATATTACAATTCATAACAGTAGCAAAGTTACAGTTATGAAGTAGCACTCTAATGTGAAGCCGCCATGCATTCTTTTTGCTCAGATTATATTCTTTTTTTTTTTTTTTTTTTTTTATGGTTTTTTGAGACAGGGTTTCTCTGTGTAGCCCTGGCTGTCCTGGACTTGCTTTATAGACCAGGCTGGCCCACCTGCCTCTGCCTCCTGAGTGCTGGGATTACAGGAGTACGCCACCGCACCTGGCTGCTACTGCCTTTTTAAAAAGTCCGTGTAAGTGATCTCTGGACTTCCTCCATTGGCCAGACTCAGGCTCCAGGACAGCTTTTTCTGGAAAGCACCGAAAGAAACCATCTTGGTCCTGTGTCTGACTCCACAGGAAATCTTCCCAATGTCTCACCCCCGAGGGCGATGTAGGAGCACCTGTCTCGTGTATTAGGCACTAACTGTTAAGTAATTAGAAACGCTGAAGCAGCTGTAGATGTTTCAAACAGGGACCTTAGATAATTATGACATCATTGTAAAGACAATGAGCAAAAGATGCAAGTGCCATTGCTCAGAGCTCTGAGCAGCCAGGGTGCCGCTGCTGCTGGGGTCGGGAGCACCGGAAGAAATCAGATGGCCTTTTAAACGCCCAGTTATCCGCCAATGGCGGCGTCTAACACGGGGAACACACTCGTCATCAGGCTTCTAGCTCTTGTGGCTGAGAGAGCACAAGTGAAGGAAGGAAGCCAACAGCTCCAGATCAGGCGAGCTTCTGTGCGTTCCTAGGAAGTGAAGAGATTGTGGCAGGGGAAGGCAGGTGTGTGAGTGTGTGCGGGTGCGTATGGAAGACAGAGGTTGGTGTTGGGATTGCCTCCTCATTTCTCTCATCATCTTTGTCATCGTCATCATCATCATTTTGAGACAGGGTTGCACTGAACCTATAGTTCACTCTTTTGGCTAGACTTAGGGCCAGTGACCCTATGGTACGCTCTTGCCTCACTACTGGCCTCTCAGCCGTAGCACTGGGGCTCTGGACACATGCACCCATGCCCGGCATTTACATGGGTTCTGGGGGTTCAAACGCAAGTCCTCATGCCTGTGCAGTAAGTGCTTTATCAACTGAGCCATTGTTGTGGGACACTGTTCCTGAGGACATGTGAATAAATGTCCTCTCACTCCACATAGGGAGCTTTTGACAAAGTGTAGACACCACCTGAATCTAACTAGGTGAACCAAAGAGTTGTTTTAAGGTTAACTTATATGAATATGGGTGAGGGGTTACTTACAGGAGCAGAAAGGACTGAAAGACAGCTGCACTGCCAAAATCTACCCCTGTACGTATGTGTGACAGTGCAAGGAAGCTGGGAATGGGGAGCACGCTGCACAGCCTGCAGGCAGCTCAACAGGTTGAAGAGTGTCCTGTCCTGATGGCTTCGCAGGTCTGCTTCTTAGGTTAGTTTGGTTGGTCTGAGTCTCCTCCAGGCAGCTTAGCTTCTCTCAGCAGCCCTTACTGCTTGTATAAGGTGGGGAAAGGAGGGCGCCAAATGAATCTGCTCAATTTCAGGGTCTTCCTGAAGCCTTTGAGTTGTTGAGGAAGTATAAGGAGCTTCCCTGCAGGATGGAATGTTCCACATTCACTTTGAACATCCTGTTGTTTCACCTCCCCTTTAACATCCTGAGCTTTTGTGGTGGCGCACGCCTTTAGTCCCAGCACTTGAGATGGCCAAGGCAGGCAGATTGCTGTGAGTTCAAGGCCAGCCTGGTCTACAAAGCGAGTCCAGAATAACCAGGGTTGTTATACAGAGAAACGTGGTCTCAAAAAACAAAACAAAACAAAACAAAAGAACAAAAAAAACAAAACAAACAAAAAAACTAAACCAAACCATCCTGTGCTTTAAGGGGCTTTCCTCCAAGACGGGGTGTTTTCACCGGGGAAAGGGAGGGACAGCAGTACACTGCTACACAGCAGCCATCTTCTCAGCACTAGAGTTTTTACAGTTTGCTTTTTCTGCATCTTGAAGATGGTGCTGTGGCCTTTTTTTACTCTATTAATGAGAGTGCTATTAATGGTTTTCTTCTTGCTACAACTGATTTGATGTCTTTGGTAACGCGTGTATAAAGGTGCATACACAGACCTTTGTTCAGGGCCTTTTCACCCACTTACCCTTGCTATTAATCCTCACAATCCTTCCTCTTCTTCCTCCTCTGTGTATGTGTGTGGTATATGTCTTTGTATGTGTTCACGTGTGCCCACGTATGTGCAGGCATGCATTCACCTGTGTGCAAAGTGCTAGAGAGGTCAGAGGCTGATGTTATCTATTTTCCCGGTGCTGGAGGTTGAACTCAGGTCCTGGGACTTTTGTGGCAAGCCCTCTACGAGCACATCCTCAGCCCATTTCTCTCATTCCTGTTGCTTGCCCATCTGTTCTGTGTTTTTGTGAACCATAATGTAACCTTATCAGGGTGTCCTTTTGTCTTGTGCTTTTTTTTGAGTGCATTTGTCTTCTTTTGTTATTTATCCTGAGTGTTCATGTGATGGTTTCTGGGCGAGCTCCCCACAAGGCAGTTTGAGTGGCACTCCAGGTGTTTCTGGTGGCTTCTGCATCACTTTAAGTATCACTGCCTCTGGGCTTCCCTCACCACAGGCTGTCTCACATCCTGGAGAGACTTCATCTTGAGTTATCGGCTTCCCAGAGTCCCACTCAGAGCCAACTTCCTTGACGCTTCTGGTTTGACAGCTTTGCGGTCCTCCTGTGAAGGGAGGCCCTCAAGGTCACTGCATTTCAGAGAAACTTATCAGTTTCCTTCCCTGCTTGAAAGGGCCAAGGCTGTCTGTTATCATCTCCTAGGACTGGTGAGCACAGCCTGGCTGTCAGGGTCAACATTTGTATCCGGTAATCTGCCTTCATAGTAGCTATGTACTTCCTGCCCTCGGGAGTGAGCTATTATTATTATTTTTTTCTGCTTAGAAAGGTCCTGTCAAAAAAATAAGTTCCAGTTCCAGATTTTTAAAGTATTTCTCTGTTTTATGCATTTCTGAGATGAACATTGATCTTACAAATTTTAATATGCCATGTTTGAGCTCAACATCAACACTGCATCCCTTTCTATCCATCCATCCATCCGTAGATACAGCAGTGTGGGGCTTCTTGATTCCTGACATCCCGTCTCCGGTTATTTTTATTCAGTTACATAATTTCTACAGCAGATTCACATTAGAATCTCTAGAAAGGTCCCAGAAATGTGCATCTGAGTTTCAGGGTGCACCAGACAGCACCCCAGCTTGCTGCCATAGACTGGCACATGCTCCTCAGAACTTGAATGAGCTCCCCAAAGTCACTTACTTCGAGAGACGCATGAGACTGGCGTCTACTCCTTTCTCTACTTAATGCTACCCCTCTGCTTTATAAAATTGCAAATTGCAATTCTTTTTTTTCCCCCTCCTGTTTTTTGTTTTTTTTTAGACAGCTCTAGCTGTCCTGGACTCACTTTGTAGACCAAGCTAGCCTCAAACTCACAGAGGTCCGCCTGCCTCTGCCTCCAGAGTGCTCGGATTACAGGTGTGTACCACCACACCTGGCCAAATAGCAATTCTTTTTTTTTTTTCTTTTTTTGCAGGTGGGGGTGTTTCAAGACAGAGTTTCCCTATGTTATCCTGGCTGTCCTGAACTCACTTCATAGACCAGGCTAGCCTTGAATTCAGAGATCCACATGCCTCTGCCTCCCAAGTGCTGGGATTAAAGGTGTGCACCACCACGTCTGGCTCAGCAATTCTTTTTTTTTTTTTTATGAAAATAAAGTAACATGTTTTCTCTTTATTACATAATTTCCCTTAAATATAGACGAGCCTGCAGTAAATTTGTCCTAAACATTAGGTGTGGAAACTTGTTTGCATGTATTAATGATTTTATAAATATTCTTAGGTAAAAAATGAAATATTAGCATAATGCCATAATGTAATTTATCTCGGCTTTAAATTTTTTACATTTATTCATTTGTTTGTGTTTGTGTGTAAGGAAAGGCCTTTCTTTTTTTTTTTTAAATATTTTATTTAATTTTAATTTATGTCCGTTGGTGTGGGAGTGTCAGATCTTGGAGTTACAGACAGTTGTGAGCTGCCGTGTGGGTGCTGGGAATTGAACCCAGGTCCTTTGGAAGAGCAGACAGTGCTCTTAACCACTGAGCCATCCCTCCAGCCTGGAAGGACCTTTCATAGTTAGCTGAGAACATACCCAGACACAAAATTCTCAGCACAAAGGAGGTATATTACCCTGGAGGGACAAGCAAGGGGCTGTCTCTGGATAGGACAAAGACAGCCAGCGAGCAGCAGGTGTTTCTGTAGGAGGTAGTTTTAAGGAGAAAAGCGGAAGTCTGCGCATGGATGAGTTGGTAAGTCCTGATTGGACAGGCTAGCCAAAGTAGCCGAATGAGGAATTCTGCTTGCTGGACCTTGGTGTTTTGATAGATGGAGCTTGGTGATCTGTCTCAGTAACGAGTCAGTGGCCAAATAAGGGAACGGACCGTGGGGGCTAGCTTTAGAAATATAACCTAACAGTTTAGCAAGGGAGAAAGAAGAACGTGCCAGTGCCGCGTTTGCCGTGCTCGGGCCTGTTAGGCCTTCTCTGTGGGTGTACATGATAGGGGTCAGAGGTCAGAGGGCAACTTTAGTAAGTCAGTTCTCTCCTCCCACCATGTGGGTTCGAGACTGAACTCAGGTCACTGGGCTTGGCAGCAAGTGCCTTTACCCACCAACCAGCCACGCCAGCCCCATTTCTGCCTTTACTGCTAAGAAATTTCTATTGTGTGCCAGATAACACACGTGTGTGTGTGTGTGTGTGTGTGTGTGTGTGTGTGTGTGTGTGTGTTATTCTGTGCATGGGTGCACAGTACACAGTGGATGTGTGGAGGTCAGAGGACAACCTCCACTATCAGTCCTCCGGTACCTTGCACCTTTTGTTTGAGACACTGTTTCTCACTGGCTTGGAGCTTTGTCACATAAGCCAGGCTACCTTAGCTGAGCGTCTCACCTGCCGCTCAGACCTCGCTGGGGTATGAGGCACAGGTGCGAGGATGGCATTTACTAACTTGCCCTCAGATATTTTGGAGGCCTTTTGTTTGGCAACATTATAAAATGATGGGCTTATGCTGCAAAGTGCCTTTATTGGGCTTGCCACATTAATAACCCATGAGAGTTGAATCTGTCCTTACAGGAGTATTTCTTTTTTTGCGTTAGTGGAGAGGGGGCCCAGGGCCTTGTGCAGGCTACATAGGTGATTTATTGTTTACTGTTCTAGTTGGTAGGGCAGAGCCTAAAAATGAGGCAGCCTAGGTGGGTGTGGTGGCGCACGCCTTTAATCCCAGCACTTGGGAGGCAGAGGCAGGTGGATCGCTGTGAGTTCGAGGCCAGCCTGGTCTACAAAGTGAGTCCAGGACAGCCAAGGCTACACAGAGAAACCCTGTCTCGAAAAACAAACAACAACAACAAACACCCCCCCAAAAAAACAAAAACAAAAACAAAACAACAACAAAAGAGGCAGCCTAAAGTCTCATGCAATAGCCAACTTTATTCAGAGCATGAGGCTATTTGTACCCTGAGGGTTAGGAAGAGTCACCTGGGTAAAGCATACAGTCACAAGGACACCCCTCACATGGTAAAAACATGGTTTTCCATAGAAGCACATGAATAACAACACATGAAGTAAACTGACACAGCTCAGAGCACTTGCTGCGTCATGGAACATTAGGGTTCGGCTCCCAGAATCCATGTAGCAGGTCATAACCGCCTGCAACTCCAGAGCCAGGGCGTCCGACACCCTCTTCTGGTCTCCCCTGGCTCTGGTACCCGTAAACTCAGACAGAACACACATACAATTAAAATTTCAACCCCTTTCCACTTTTCCCTCTTTAGACCTGCACCTCCCTATTCGTTTATTTAGTGAGTGTGTGGATGGGGGGGCGGTGGGGGGCAGCAGTGTATATGTCGAGGTCAGAGGTACACTTGTGGGACCTGGCTCGCTCTTTCTACTATGCAGGTTCTGGGGATCGAACTCAGGTTGATGGGGTTGGCAGCAAGCACCCTTACCCCCTGAGCCATCTCACCAGCCCTAGATCTGTCCTTTTTCTCCTTAGCACTAATCTCTGACACATATGTCCCTCCCTCACCTCCCCAGTGCTGCGGTGACTGGATGTACCACGGCGATTAACCTTCTGTTAGGGGAACGAGCGACAGATGAAGGAGAGATAAACATGTTTCTTGTTTAGATCCCAAGTATAGGATGAGAAACAGACTTGTGAGAGAGCAGGTGATGTTTACCCCCTTAGAAGCTCCAACCACCTTGTCGGGGAGCTTGGCTGTTACCAACTGAAAAACATCCTTGAACAAATTCTGAGAGGAGATATAAATGTGAGCCAAAAACAGGAGGCAAGGTCTTTGGAGACTTGGGATTGAGTGGCTGTTCATCGCTGGTTTTCCAGACACTCCTCAAGAGAACCGCTCCAGTGAAGGCTTCGGGGTTCTGGACTTCGGCTGCTGTTCTGGGCTCCAGCTGACGTTCCAGGTTCCAGTTGCTCCAGGTTCCAGCAGAAGAAATCCTGCTGACAGCGCCAGGACAGTCGTTCCTGGGAACTGATACTCGGAAGGTTTCATTTTTGTGTTCTTTAATCTTCTTTTCCTTAGGTTTATGCTAGTCGGGTTCTAAGGGATGTATGCTCGTTTGATAAGTTCATAATAAAATATAATTGTTAAGAAAATTGAGCCTACAGATAGCATCAGCTTTCAGTTGTCCAGGGCAATGAAAGCCTTGTGCTTTATTAGTTATCTACACTTTATCAGTTGACAGCTGATATTTTCCTAGATGGGGATCTTAGTATATTCCCCAGGGAGGTCTCAAGCTCATGAGTCCAAGTGATCTCCCAGCCTCAGGCTTGAGGGTAGCTGGGACTACAGGAGTACTTCAGAAAGCTCAGCTCAGAACTGAAATGAAAATTGTGCTTTATAGTCTTGCGTGCATGCACCCACGCAACTATCATTTACATTGGTGTACATTGCCGCATTGAAAGATGTGTCCATAGTGAAATCTGAGGGCTGGGCCCTAGTTGTGGGAAAATTTCAGAAGGGGGATTGAGTTCTGGATTCTTTCCCCCTTGTGCCTTAGCAACGCCTCCGTGTGGGTAGTGATGACCTGCTAAAGGAGCAAAGGACAGCCAGCCCGTTTGTCTCTTTGACACTCCTGCTTGCTTATTATGGGTATGCTGTCTTCGAAACCAACAGCTAAGAACTCACAGGTTTATGCATTCTCTCTTAGAAAAGAACCCTCCCATATATTGCAAGAAGGTTGTTGTTGTTGTTTGTTTGTTTGTTTGTTTTTCTTTCTTCCCTTTTGAAAGCATCTCATGTAGCCCAGGCTGACCTCAAACTCAACTGTGCTGGCTAGATTTTCTGTCCACTTAACACAAGGTAGGGTCATCTGGGAAGAAGGAATCTTAATCTAGAAAATGCATCCGTAAGAGTGGCCTGTGGGAAAGTCTGTAGGGTGATTTTCTTGATGGATGACTGATGTGGGAAGGCCCAGCCTGTTGGGAGTGATGCTGTACTTGGGCTGGTGGTCATGGTTCTCTCAGAAAACAGGCTGAGCAAGCCCTGAGGAGGAGCGAGTCACTCAGCAGCAGCCTTCATGTTTTCTGCTTCAGCTTCCCGGCTTCCTTCAGTACCGGACTTCATTAAGCTGCAAGGCAAAATAAACCTTTTCTTCCTCAAGTTGCTTTTGGTCATGGTGTTTTATCACAGCAATAGGGACCCTAAGACACTTGCCACTGAGCCAAGGATGACCTTGAACTTCTGATCCTGCTTCACCTCATGAGGGCTGAGATTACAGCCTGGGCAAGCACAGCCGGTTTAAACGATTCGAGTCTCAAACATAGGTTCTTGTGCATGCCGGGCAAGCACTGTACTAACTGGGCACACATACCCTATGCGTTTCTTTCTCAAGTTTTAGGACTCACTTGTAATGAACACTTCTCCTTTAACTCCCTTACAACCCCAATGGGGCAAGTGAGCTCCTTCACTCCCCCACCCCCACCCCACTGCCAGAAATACTGGACTGGATCAGCACTCAGAGTTTACTTCACGTGGGGTCAGCTTCCTGTGTGTGCCTTGAAGTCTCGGAGAACCCAAGGATGAGAAGGGCCCACTATAGGTGTTAATCTCTCTCTCTCTTTCTCTTTCTTTCTCTCTCTCTCTCTCTCTCTCTCTCTCTCTCTCTCTCTCTCTCTCTGTGTGTGTGTGTGTGTGTGTGTGTGTGTGTGTGTATGTGTGTGTGGTGTGTGAGACAGACAGACAGAGACAGAGAGACATGCACATGGTCCTGGGGATAGAAGCTATGCTAGGCAAGTGTTCGACCATAGAGCCAACACCCCTAGTCCCGTCTTGATGTTCTTTTACATTTTTAAATTATTTTTAAACTCATGTTTCTGTGTGGGGGTACTCACATGTGCATATGAGTACCGGTGTGTGAGGCGCTGTACTTAGAGGCAACTGGGAGCCACCTGATGTGGTTGGTGGGAATCAAACTTTGGCCCTCTGTAAGACTGCAAGCTCTAAACCATTAAGCCGTCTCTCCAGGGCACGAGCGCACACACTCCCCATCTCGCTCTCAATGATCTCCACATTTTAATTTTGCACAGGGCCCTGAGAATTAGCCATTTCCCCTCTGAGAATTTGGTAAATTCTGAGGTAATAGTTCTTGGTGAGAATGGAGAAGTTGTGAGGTCAGGAGGGGTGTAAAGTTCCTTGTAAACTGAGTAGTGTCCCCGTGTCGCCCTGGAGTCTCATAACCTGTCCCGACAAGTGGACTTTGATGTGGAGACAGTTGTGCTTTGTCTGTGCTCAGTGGCTGTTCCTGGATTACACCTGCACTTTATACCTTTAAAGAGCCTGGAGTTGTGTAACTATCCTTGGACATCAGGCTACTGGAACAGTGGACCCCAGGGATTTACTCAGGAACCCCCAGGCTGTGGGAGGGGAAAGCCTGAACCAGTGTTAGCCAGAGTGGGAATTTGCATTCCAGGAAGAGATTTTTACACAGTTCTGACAGCTCACGGAGACCACCTTGCAGGAGAGACTGGAACCCAGAGATGATAGGGGGCCACATCTTGACCAGGACTTTTAGCTTTAAACTGAAGTTTCGTGTCAGTACTCCACAGTTGAACTCAGGGGTCACTGCCGCCCCCTCCCCCTCCCCCTTTATTTCTCTTCCCGATATGGCCTACACTGAGAAGACTCTCTTTGCTTTGCTTTCACTGTCACACCTGCCTCATGAAGTGTTGGGGACAGATGGCTGAGCCAAGGCCCAGGCTTTCACCTTAAAAATTCTAGTTAGATCCTAACAACAATGGCTGCCAGGAGCTGATGCGCTCGGAGGAAGGAGCTGCAAACTTAGAAGTCAATGAACTCTAGGGAAGACGTGAAGTTGAAAGTAAAAGAATGGGGGAAAAAAATCAGACTGTGCACATTCTAATTGTAAAAGCTGATACAGCTTTATAATCTCAGACTCTGGGACAGGAAGTACTACTGGGGCCAGTAACCCATGGAGATAAAATATCCAGGTCCTGTTTACCAAGGGCGCTCTAACAACTCAGACTTTGTATGGACTTACCTTGGCCTCAACATTTAAAATGCAGAAATTGCGAGACTGAGCCCTGGGGAAAAGAAACATGTAAATGAAAAGCCAAAATTGCAAATAGAATCAGACAAATTCTAAGCAGAGTGGGGGGCAGGTGATTGTTGGCTTGTATTTTTTATCTATTTTATTGGGGTCCTTATACCTCTACCTTCCTTCCAACCCTTAGCTACTATAATCCCTTCTAACCCCCCAACACTAGACAGGAGAGAAAGAGAGGGAAAGAGGCAGCTACGTCACCTTTCCACTCCTTCCTGCTGTTGAGGGTCAGTGGGTTCCTTGGAGCAAGTCCAATCTTCCTATAGGATATCTCCAACTTCTTCTTGTCAAACCACAGCAACAGCAGCGAGCAGAGCAGCAGGGGGGAAGCAGCAGCTGCTGCTTTCTTCCTTCCAGCCCCCCTCCCCTCTTTGGGATCTGGCATTTATATCCTCTTGAGTCCCCAGAACTAAACTATGCAAAGCTGGCAAAGACCACGCCCCTCTCAGAGCCCTCATGAGGCAGATAGTCAGCTGCTGTGGACCATCTGAGGCTGCCCGACATCCCACATTTGGGATTAAAACAAAAACATGTTCATATCACATAACTGGGTTTTTAAAGACACCAAAGCCCTCTCACTACAGGTGATGTTAACCCGCCTCTCAGTGTTGGTACGACAAGCCAACTCTAAATATCAGAAAAGAGGAGCTGAGATGCTCTGTTCATAAAGTGCCTGCGTCACATGCATGGGAATCGGAATCCTGATCCCTAGCACCATGCAAAAGGTCACCAGTGGAGTGGGAGAGAGAGCACGCACTGATCTATCAGAGGACTGGAGTTCAGGCCCCAACACCTACATCTAGTTGTTCACAAATGCCTGTAACTGCAGCTCCAAGGGATCTACACACACACACACACACACACACACACACACACACACACACACACACTCTCTCTCTCTCTCTTTAAGCAAACAAACAAAAAGCTGTGCAGTGTGAGCACCCATGTAACCTCAGTGCTTGTGGTGAGACAGAGGCAAGTGATTCCTTGGAGCTCTTCGGCCAGTCAGCTTGGCCTAAATATGAAGTTCAGATTCAGTGAGAGACCCTATTTCAGAAAATAAGGCAAAGAGACGTAGCGAGGAGGTTCAGGGAGTAAAAGTGCTTGTGGAACAAGCCTGGTGACAATCCGTGTTCCATCCCTCAAAAACCAGGTAAGGATGGAAGGAGTGAACTGGCTCCATGAAGTTGTCCTCTGACCTCCCCACATGTACATGGCATGTACACCTACATATGCATCCCATACACATATACACACACAAACATACAAATGATAAATCCCAAATGACTGGAACTGCAGGTGTGTGCCATTGGGCCTGGATTTACACAAAGTGATCGGCAAACTTGGATTAATGAACACATGGTTAACACTGTGCCCACCACGGCTAAAAGCATATGTGTATCAAACTCACGGAGGACATCCTCAAAAATCAGAAACAGACTAGGTCAAATATACAAAGTCCTAGGCGGAGCAGAAGGCCAAGAGATCTGCTAAGCCAGCCACAGCCAGTGGGGTGACCAGAAAGTGCCAGGATCCCGGGAAGCAAAGGAGGCTATAGAGGGATTTGCTCCAGATCAGCTACGGCTGTAGCAATGAGGTCTGCCCACCCTCAAATCAGAACACTCAGAGCTCTTTGAAGAAGGTGGGTTCACTACAAACCAACAAGCAAGGGAGCCACCAGAAGCAACTGCAAACGCTGTTCCTAAAGTTTGCAGAGAAGCCTTAACGGCATAACTATGCATGGCAGTTTTGGAGGAACAGAGTAGCAAGCTGACGGGTTGGAATGAATGGAAAAATGCAGAGGATTTCTGAAGCTCTGGAAGAGCCAAGAAAGGAGAGAGACAGTGTCTGGGAGTCAGTACCCAACTATTTCTCCCAAAGAAGGGGCCCTGAGCATCTTCAAATTTGCTGCACATCAGAGCTTACAGAACTTATTAGCTTAGGTGATTGTTTTAAAGATTTATTTATATAATGCATATCTATGTGAGTGTGTGTGTGTGTGTGTGTGTGTGTGTGTGTGTGTGTGTGTGTGTG
>OU015755.1:84732032-84784953 GCA_907169655.1 Acomys percivali | reverse complement strand
TCATGGATTAATGTGTATTGGTCCTTCTGTTCTTGTGGCTTGACAATAGGATGGGAACTCAGATACATTCTTGAATCTTTGAGCTGCCTGCCAGCTAATCTAGAGAAGGGCAGAGTCAATGCCAGTGCTTTCTATTACCGTATAACAGATCAGTATATGCTCAGTGACCTGAAACAACACCCATTTATTAGCTTATATTCTCTGTATGTTAGACGTCCTGTGCACCACGGCCAGAGTCTCTGCTGGTTGTTCCCTGCTCGTAGTGTCACAGGGTGAAATCAAGGTGTTTGCATATCTTCCCTCATGGGGGGGGGGGGGCTCCAGGGGGAGGGTCTACTTCTTTCTCATTAGCAGGATCCAGTTCCTCGAGGGTATGGGACTTAGGTCCCTGGTCATTTGCTAGCTGTCAGTCAGTGACCGCCAATCTGTGCTCTTAGGCTGTTTGCAGTTTTTGTTCAGTGCCCTACTTCCATCTAACCAGCAAGCCTAGATCTCTCCAGCTTCTCTTCCTGTCACTAGCCAGAGAAAGCTCTCCACTTTTAAGGGCTAGTGTCATTAAGTCAGACCCACTGAAATAACCTTCAAGGTCAACAATGACCTCACAACATGTTATGAGAATGACAGGCCCTCCTAGTCAGAGGTTCTTGGGACTGAGGCATGGAATGCTGGGGATACAGGACAGTACATTTTTAGCAGTCAGACCACCAGCGTCATGGCCAGAGTGGCAGTAGGCAGGAGCAAGGCGCCAGAATCCTCCTTCCAGCTCTGCAGCCTAGCACATGGGGACGACAGAGGCAGAGCAAGGTCTTTTTGTGAGGAGCAGTGGCCCTTGCTGGATCAAGAGTGCCACTGGGACAGGAAGGAGTCTGGTTTGCCATCTTCCTTCCCGGAGATACAGATCTCTGCTAGGAGGAAGTGACAACATTTGTCTTGCGTATAGGACACCAACCTTTTAAGTACTTGAGGGCTACCAAATGCCCTTTGCCCTCATGCTGGAGCTCCAATACTTGGAAATGGAAATCCCGCTGCTCACTAGGTCCCACTGCCCGCTGCCTACTGCCCGCTGCCCACTGCCCACTGCCCACTGGCTCCTCATGCCTACAGCCCTCCACTGCCCGCTGCCTTACTGCCCACTGGATCCTGCTGCCAACAGCTCTTCACTGCCCACTACCTGCTGCCCGTTGCCCACTGGCTCCTCATGCCAACAGCCCTCCACTGCCCACTGCCTGCTGCCCACTGGCTCCTGATGCCTACTGTCTCCTGCTGCCTGGCAACACTGGAGCCAGTTCTGCTGGCTCTTGTAAGCCAAGGAGCCTTCTCCAGGTACAGGTGGGAGCAACTCTCTAGGCTGCAGCCTGGTGCTGAGTGGAATGGCCAGCACAGCCTCCACTCCCTTGGACTTAATTTTCAGACTTTCCCTGTGTTTATTTTTAATTTTTTAAATTTTTTTTTTGGTTTTTTGAGACAGGGTTTCTCTGTGTAGCCTTTACTGTCCTGGACTCACTTTGTAGACCAGGCTGGCCTTGAACTCACAGCGATCCGCCTGCCTCTGCCTCCTAAGGCTACACAGAGAAACCCTGTCTTGAAAAAAAAAAAAAGATTTGTGTCCTGTAAACTGCCTTTTATTTCTTTATTACCATTATAATAAATATTAGTTTGTTAGGTTTCTCTTAGATTTTTAAATGTAAAGATGATGGTGGTGATGATGATTAGGATGATGATGATGTAGATGATGTGTTGTCCAAATTGGCCTCAGACTCCCTTGGGAGCAAGCATGTGCTACTATGGCTGCCACCCCTCCCTCACTCCCACTTATACAAAACTGGGTTGAGCCCAGGGCTTCATGTGAGTTAGATAGGAACTCTACCAACTGAGCTACATCCTGAGTCATGAGTCACATTTAAGTGTGTGGTTTTGCATGTGTGTGCATGTTCATGTGTATGAATGTACCCGGGAGGCCAAAGTTCAATCAAGCCTTCAGTGTGTTTCCACATTTTTTTTTTTAACAAAAAAGTCATTACATTTTACTTGTGTGCATGTGTGCGTGCATGCATGCCATGGTGTCCGTGTGAAAGCCGGAGAATGACTTTCAGGAGTCGGTTCTTTCCGACTGGGTCTCAGAAATCAAACTTGGCACCTAAGTAACTGGTGCCTTTATCCACTGAGCCATCCCTCTAGCTCTGAAGATTGATTTACTTTTACGTGCATGAGTGCTTTGCACCACATGTGTGCACCTCACGTGTGCCTGGTGCTTCTGGAGGCTGGAAGAGGGCGTCAGAGCCTCTGGCACTGGAGTTACAGAAGGCTTTGAGCCACCGTGTGAATTCTGGGAACCAGGCTCAGGTCCTCTGCAAGAGACGCAAGCGTTGTTAAATACTGAGCCATCTCTCCAGCTCCTCACTTTGTTTCTTGAAATAGGGTCTCCCTTTTGCCTGGAGCTGGTTAATGCAGCCAGACTGGCTGGCAGACGGCGCCAGGGATCTGCCTGCCTCTGCTTCCCCAGCGCTGGAATCACAAGGGTACGTGTGGCTTTTTAACTTGGGTTCTGGGTGGCAAACTCAGGTTCTCACTTTGTTTGCCAACTGAACTATCTACCTAGTTGTCCCCAACTCATATTTAACTTAACTTTTGTTGAAAATTCATACATGAGGGCTATATTTACATCATTTCCGCCCTTCCTTCTTTGCCTTCCAACTTTTCCTGTGTTCCTTACACTCCCTCTTCTGCATTTATTCATGACCTCTTCTATAAGTATTACTGTTATATATACTCTTCCATCATGATGATGATGATGATGACGATGATGATGATGATGATGTTTTTGAGACAGGGTTTCTCTTCTGTAATTATTATATGTTATATATCTCTATATCTATATCTGGCCCCAATATGAGTTGTGGTCATAGTATCTCTTCACAGCAATAAAACCCTAACTAAGACACACAGGCAGATAGATACAACCTGTTGAGTCTATTTATGTGTGCACATGTCTGAACACTTGGGACTGGATAAGCTATGAAAGACCAAGTCCCTGAAGAAAACTGATTCTCCTTTCAGCATCATTGGTTGCCTATAACTATTCACCTGGGGTGAGGCCTTGTGAAATTTCCCCTATCCATATAGACATGTCAACTCATTGTATAGGTCCTGTTTAGGCAACCATATTATTGAGATTCCATGGGTAGAACATCCCTATCATCTCTAGCCACTCTCTAACAGAAGATGTCTTGGTCCTCTGGCTCTTACAATCTTTCTGCCTCATCTTCCTAAGGTGTGGAGATTGTAATATAGATGTACCAGTTGGGGTTGGGCACCCCACGGTTACTTATTCTTTGTATTTTAACCAGTTGTGGATCTCTGTAATAGTCTCTGTTGCTAAAAGATTAATATATATATTATGATCTTTTTAAATTTTATTTTAAAATTTATTTATTATAATACAGTGCTCTGCCTGCATGCCAGAAGAGAGCATTAGATCACATTATAGATGGTTGTGAGCAACCATGTGGTTGCTGGGAATTGAACTCAGGACCTCTGGAAGAGCAGTCAGTGCTCTTAGCCACTGAGCCATCTCTCCAGCCCCCATATTTTTTAATTTCTAAAAATTACTTTATTATTTTATATGTGAGCATTTAGCCTGTGTACATACATGTGTACTCGTTGAGGTCAGAAGAAGGTGGCAGATCCTATGGAACTGAGAGGTGAGGGCTACACTTAACTGGGAGGGCTGGTGCTCATTAACTTTCCCCTTTTTTCTGAGACTCTCTCTATGTAGGTCTCTCTATGTAGGCGTGGCTGGCTAAGAACTCACTACATAGACCAGTGGTTTTCAACCTTCCTAATGCCTTATATCGTGACGGACTCTCCCCCCACTAAAATTCTTTTGTTGATACATCATAACTGTATTTTGGCTATCGTTATGAATCATAATATAAATGTATGATATGCCACCCCCAAGGAGTCTTGACCCACAGGTTGAGAACTACTCATATAGACCAAGCTGGGCTTGTGGTCTCAGAGCTCTTCCTGCCTCTGTCTCCCAAGTATTGGGATTAAAGGCATAATCCAGCACACCCAGCTCCTCATATTTAACTCTAACAAATGTGTTATGAAAACTCATTGCTATTGTTTGGGAAAAGCTGTGTATCTTGCATATATAGGTGTTAACAGGAAGGAAGAAGAAGGCTGTAGCTCAGTGGAGGAGCAATTGCCTCACATGCAGTATATCCTAGGTTCAATCCCCAAGCCTGCTTTAAAAAAAAAAAAGGATGAAATAAATGAAAAAAGGTTCTAATTGCTGGTGATCTCTACTCTGATGGTCTGACATAGCATAGCATAAAACCTCTTCCTTCCCCCTTTTCTGGCTGTTTGTTTTTCAAAGACATTTTTATTACAATTCCCAACTGTTTGCTGGGCATAGTGGCATAGACCTTTAATCCTAGCACTTGGGAGACGGTGGATCGCTGTAAGTTCAAGGTTAGCCTGGTCTATCTACATAGTGAGGTCAACACCAGCCAGGGCTACATAGTGGGACCCTGTCTCAAACCAAACCAAACAGGAAACTACAACACAACAAGAACAACAACAACCCAACTCCTAACATTTTTTTTTCAAGCTCTACAGTGCATTTAGATTACAGGCTACATATGCTATTGAAGCTATATAAGCTGCGTGGACCCTAGTCCACCCTTCTCCATCCTTGCCTCTCAGGAAGTGTGCTCCCTAAAATCACCTCCTACAGCACCTCAGGTGTATTCTCCAGGGTATAAAAGCTTCCTCTTCTACCCACTCAGCTGACTTCCCACTTTTCACCCCAAATTGCTGGCCTGAGAAACCAGTGCTGTCTGTAGAGATCTCTGTGACCTCCGCTGTCTTCCTAAGACTATGATGTCCAGTTATAAGATGCTGCCATGTGGCATTTCATGGAGGAACAGGCCAGGCTTTTCTATCCAGCCTTTCCCAGCACCTGGTATCCTACCTGGCACACAGTGGGCATTCAGTGACTCCTGTGGTCTGATGTTCAGCAAGGGTTCAAGGAGGAGTGAAGCAAGCGTGTGCTGAGTTGCCATCTCAGTGCCTCAGACAATGCCTTCCGAGGTGGTCATTTTTTCTGTCCTTATTGAGTTCCACATGTTTTCTGAGTTTCCCCCATCTTCCCAAGTCGTGATTTATGTGCCATGTGTCAATGATCCTGTCCGCTAACTGGCTGAGATGTTTGCTATTTTCTGTTGTTTGCCTGAAGGTCTAGCTCAGTGACAGAGGGGTTAGCAAGTGTGAGGTCCTGGGCTTCATCCCGAGTGCCAAGAAAGAAGGAAGAAGAAAAAGGAAAAGCAACTTAACCTTCTATAGCGTTACATAGGATCAATAGAGTGTCCTCTGTATTCCAAACAGCTTGTACATACACCTAGAGAGTGGCTATATATAATTTCTCTCTGGAACCTGGATACAACTGAGAGTTAAAAGTGGACACAATAATAAGCCAGAGCTAGAAATGGTCCTGACAGACCCAGAAATATGGCCAAGTTATTATGATAATCATTATGTGCTGAACCATGAAGCTGTCCTAGGCTGATGTAAGCCTTGCTTCTCCTTCCTTCCTTTATTGTATGGGAGTGTGCCTGTCACATGGTCTGTCTGAAGGACAGATGGTGCCTCACTGAAAACACTCTTTTGGGGCTAGAAATATAACTCAATGGTAACGTGCTTGCCTAGCAAGTGAGAGGCCCTAAATTTAACACATACACAGCAAAATTCATCTTATTGATTGTGCTCTCTTTAGGGCTCAAATAGTCCCACGCAGTGCCTTTTATGAACTTTGGTTATGAACTAGGGCAAGGAGCTTATTAGATGCTTGTGTGGTGATGATAGTTAATGCTTTCTGGCGGGTCTGTGAGTTCTCTCAATGATTTCTCATAAGTTCTCTACAGTTCTCAAGGTAGACATTAAGAGCCCTATTAAGAGAAAAGATGGGCTTGGAAAGGGCTCTGATCTGAGCCACATTGCTAATTATGCAGCAGAGTCTGGATTGAATGCCAGATTCTGATTCCACACACCATCTCCTTTCTAAATGTGGAAACAGAGCTGCAATCAAGTTTTGGAAAGTACTTAAAAATATGTATGTCACACTTATAGGAAAATTCATTGGCTTTGAGTTGCATGTGTGTGTATGCATGCACAGTGTATGCAGAGACCAGAGATTGATGGCATACACACATATCCTTCATCACTCCCCATCTTGCTTTTAGGGGTAGGTTTTCTCTCTTACTAAGTCTGGGACTTGCTGACTAGGCTGGTTAGGGATCCTCTCTGTCTCTGCCTCGCAGTGCTGGGCTTACAGGCTTTTTCCATGGGGGCTGGGGATGGAACTCAGTCCATCTGCACTGTGCTGTACAGCAAGTATTTTTCCCTGCTGAGCCATCTCCCCAGCCTCCGGCTTTGAGACCTTCAAAAGAAGGTTTATTCAGTTTAGTGAGATTGCAGAATCAGGCCGATGTGGCAGCTATGTGAGCTCAGAAGCGATTAGGGGTTGGTTGGACCAACATGTTGCTTCCTGCTGTCCTTGGTGTTTCCACTTGTTAGGGATTAGGAAGTGCGCAAGACAGCTTCTTTTGCACTTTAACAACTGTGCTACTTACCAGTATCTCACGAGGCAGGCCACTGTGCAGCGGTGAACAGTGGTGTCTGTTTTCTGTCCTTGGCCGCCTTTGGGAGCAAGATTGTACTTGGGAAAAGTCGCATCCTGTCTCTGACTCTAGAAAATTCAGGTCTTGGTATTATCATAATTACAAACTGTATTTTGACATGGTGAAATCCATTCTCAATGATTTTTTTTTTTTTTTTTTTTGTGAAGAAGAGCAACGTTTAACACTTACTCCTTCCACACTCTCCACTCACCAAACGAGGCCTCACTGTGTAGCCTTGGCTGTCCTGGAACTTGCTGTGTAGACCAGGTTGGCCTTGAACTCACAGATTAGAGATAGATGCCACCATGGTTGGTCTAAAACTGTTTTTAAAAAAATCTGAATCATAAGGTATAATGATAGTTATTTATATAATATTGAGCAAACCATCATGTATATATACAATGGTATCATCTAAGCCAGGTGCATGCGTGTAATCAGTATTTGAGAAGCAGAGGCAGGTGGATTGCCCAAGTTCAAGGTTAGTTTAGTCTGCAGAGTGAGTGTGAGGCCAGTCAAATCAATGCATAGTGAGACCCTATGTCAAGAAGCTATAACAGCGGCGGCGGCAGCAGCAGCGGCGGCAGCAGCAGCGGCGGCAGCAGCAGCAGCGGCGGCAGCAGCCGCAGCAGCGGCAGCAGTAGCAGCAGTGGCGGCGGCAGCAGCAGCAGCAACAACAAAAGAATCCCCATCTAATTGAACACAGAATTGTGCCCTTAACAAAAGGGAGGATGGATGGCCCAACAACTCAAATTAGATGCTGTTCAGTCACACACTTATCTGTTTATTCATTCACTTCTTTATTTATTTGGTTTTTTTTGAAACAGGGTTTCTCTGTGTACCCCTGGCTGTCCTGGAACTTGCTCTGTAGACCAGGCTGGCCTCTGCCTCCCTAGTGCTGGGGTTAAAGGTGTGTGCCACCATCCCCCAGCCTCACACTTTTCTAAAATATGAAAAAGTCTATAAGAAAAAGATAGTTACCTTCTATGGATAAGAGGTAGAGGATGTTGTTCAAGGTGACCATATTTGCATGTCAAAGAGCAATGTAACTGAGCAATGTATGACACTTGGGAAGTTTTGGGGGGTTTTTGCCTTAGAAAAGGTTTCTGAAACAATGTGCCTTTAAGTATTATATACAAATTTCTCTGCCCTTTCACATTATTCTTACTTAGTGAAATAGGATACAAGGACATCACTGGCCAAAAACTGCATCAAATTATCAAGTAAATGGTGACTGTACACAAGAGAACTGGGAAGTCCAAATGCTTATGGTATGATGTAGGTTAAGCTCTAATGGTTGGTCGATAGGCAGAAAGTGGAATCAAGAGGAAACTGAAAATAAAATTGGCATGATGAGGGATGTATCAGGTGATTAGAACAGTCATCCCTGGCCTCTAAGGTCGGCACATGTAGCTCAATGGTCACGCACCCACCGAGCAAGAGCCAGCCCCTGGGTTCTACCCACATCACTGCAGAAATCAAACCCAGCCAACTCGCACAGCCAGCTGCTGTTGGGGAAGACAGCCATAGCAAAACAAAACTCTGGACTAATCGTGAAGCTGGTTCCTGGAAAATGAGAACGGGCAAGGTGGGAAGGCCTGAGGCCAAGTGTCACTGTTAAGGAAGATGTGAGTGGAGTGAGGGACAGAGATGGAAATTAAAGAATGTCCTGGTCCCTGCGTGGCAGTCTGGAGTATGCAAGCAGCGGTGAGTGGTGGGAGATGAATTCTGAGACCTATAGGGAAAAACCAAATCCCAGGGACTTTGTCAGCCATTGTAAAGATCTTATCTTCCACAGTGACTGGAACACTGGTGGGTTTTGACCATATGAGACATGAGCTGACTGTCCTTGAGGGAGGATAGTCTCCCTGTTGTTTTGACAACATGCTGTGTTGATGTCGGTCAGGGAGGCCACTGAGGTATGACAGAGACCACGGATGACAGAAACAATGTAGGTGAAAAGTTAGATTTTTGCTTTCTTTTGAATGCAGAACCATACCAACCACCCTCACTGACAGAATGGATGTAGAAGTGAGAATGAGAGGGACGAAGGAGTTCTTCAATTTGGGATTAAACTCCTAGAAAATGCCTAGTCATCCTGTTGGGGCGGTAGCTCCACATCTGAGTATGTGTGCCTAGGTTTCAAATGAAAGATGCTCATTTGTTTCTTCCAGCTGGGTACGTAAAGTGTACAGCTGATGTAGTCATAAAACAGAGTGTGGTGGCTGAGGCAGGAGGACTGCCGTGAGTTCCAGATCAGCCAGAGTTTTACTCCAAAAGGCCTTAGATCTGTGACACACACTTGCAATCCCAGCACTTGGGAGGTGGAGACAGGAGGATCACAGATCTAGGCCAGCCTTAGATACATAGTGAGTTTGAGGCCAATCTAGACTTCAAAAAGAACAAGGTAGCGCACACCTTTAATCCTAGCACTCGGGAGGCAGAGGCAGGTAGATTGCTGTGACTTCGAGGCCAGCCTGGTTTACAAAGTGAGTCCAGAACAGCCAAGGCTACACAGAGAAGCCTGGTCTCGAAAAATAAAACAAAAACAGAAAAACAAAAAACCCCCCACAGAACAACAAAAAAACCAAAAAACGAACCAAAAACATTCCCCCCCCCAAAACCCACAAAACAGAACCAACCAACCAAAACAAACAAACAACAACAAAAAACAAAAAGACAAACCGATCCCACAAAAAGTCAGAGACCCACTGAACACTTTTCACACATTTCAAATGCCAGGCAGAAGTTCTTGGCCAGTGATTCTGCTATCTTAAAAGAAACGTGACCCAAGTGTTTGGGCAAATAATTCTCGACTTCTACTGCGAGAGACACTTGGTGCTGGTTAGCTCTGCCTCGCAGTGCCCTCACTCGTCCCGATGCGACCACGGCCGGATCCGGATAAGAAGGTGCTGTGTGTGGTTCGAAGACAGGGCCTCCATCTTCCTAGCCGCCCACCCAGAGGTCATTCTGCTCGCGCCTGGCATCCCCAGCGTTCTCACCACTCCCTCACTGGGCGGGGCCTCGGAGCCGCCAGCCCGTTTTCTGGGGTGGAGGGCGTGGCCTTGTGGCAATGGGCGTGACCGCGCAGCCGCACACTCCACCTGTGACTCCGCCTCTGCGCGCCAGAGCCTAGGCGGGAGGGCGGAGCCCGAAGCAGGGAGCGCAGCTGCGGGTGTGTGGGGAACCTAGGAGCGGCGGAGCCGGCGCTCGGAGCCGCGCGGCTGGAACTGGCGGCCGAGACAAAGGCGACGGTGAGTGCGGAGAGGGCCCCACGAAGGCCACGCGGCCCGAGGTGCCAAGTGCAGAGTCGCTGCCCGGAAGGTTGAAGGCGAGCGCGGCCCGGGCCTCGCCGCCGTGCGGACTGGGGCTGCGGGCTTGAGGCTGCGGCTGCGGCTGTAGCCGCGGCGGCTCCATTTTTCAGGTCTGGGCGAGGTCCTCACGCGAGGACTGGCGTATGGTGCCCTTCATTCTCTGCGAGGCCGGCGCCCACGGTAGCATGCACCTTCTCGACCGGGGAGGCGCTACGGACCCCTCCCCCAGTCCGCAGCCCCGCCGGTCTGGACCGGCGCGGAGCGGCTAGGCTTCTGGACACCGACTCCCGCCCGGCCTGCCGGGGACCCCGGGAGAGGAGGAAGCCCAGCCGCCGCCTCACGGCCGCTGCCGCGACTCTTACAGGTTGTTGCAGTGGGAGCTCGCAGCCGGGGTGGTGAGGATTCCTTACGGGTGTGGTAGGTAGCGGCACGCTGACGTCTGGTTTTGAGCCGAGTAGCAGTCCTTGGCCGGCTCATTTCGCGCGGCACCCGGGAATTCCTCTTCAGCAGCAGTGATTGCTGCTGATAAGCTTTCCTGGAGGAGTTTGGTAGTGATGTGCAGAGCGCAAACGTTCTCGGTCTGGGAGTACTGCTCAGTGGTAGAGAACTTGCCTTGCTTGTAGGAGGCCCTGAGTGGTTCAGTCCCCTGTACTCCCGCCCACCACCAAGAGAAAAGAAAAGAAAAAAAAAAAAAAGAAAAGCTTTTATTAAAGGACCTAGCACATAATACATGCTCAGTAAAATACTGGTACACTGAATGAATCTCAAAACACCACACAAAGTTATTCGTACTGGGAAGATTCGGCACTTACCCTCTTGACCCAGATGGACTATTGGAGAGAACGCCTATCATGTTTTTGTTCCCCGCCCTGTGTAAACTATTGATAACTAACAATTCAGTCATCATCGCCAGCTTCGCAGACAGTATGCTTGAGATGTGAAATTTTGAGAGAAATTGTTTACAGCTTTCTATTTCTTAACAGGCCCTATTTCTCATCATCTTTGAAGATGACGGAGACGATAAAGGTGTTTGGGGTGAATTTTGAGGCCTAGCTTTCTGTTTGGTAGGAGTAAAGAAAGAAGTGTGTGTGCTTTTGAGGGACTGAGGCATGGTCTCGAATCTCTACGGGGGCGGGAACACGGACTGCACAGGGGACAACACCTAGTGTCGCCCTGGTTAAACACATATGAAGTGCAGAGACCGCTGTCGGATGCTGTTTGTGGAGGGAACATAGCCCAAAATTATTAATCTCTTAAGCTTGAGCATGAAGTTCATCCTATGGTATCTAGCTAGTGAGGAACTGACTCAAACCTCCAGGGCCACTTTATTTAAAAAAAAAAAAAAAAAAAAAGTGGCCTGGTGAGCTTCAGGAAGTGTTCATTCATAGCACTCTACCTGAAAGTTAATAAGTAACTCTTTTAAGGCTAAGATTGTTCGGTTATGGTTTCATTTGTCAGCTTAGTAGAATATGTGTAAGTTTTAAAGTGACAGAAAGAATGGTTTCAACAAGATGGTGTTTTTATTCTCCCCTGAACTAGATTTTGACGCAGTGTGATTTATTGATAGTGTGATTCTAGCCCTATTTGAGTAAGGATCTTTGTAGCAATGGTTTCTATATTAAAAATCCTTCCTCTCCAAGAAGAGACTTGATACCCTATGAGCATATACAGGGGGAGGAGGTCCCCCTCAGTCACAGTCATAGGGGAGGGGAGTAAGGGGAAAATGGGAGGGAGGGAGGAATGGGAGGATACAAGGGATGGGATAACAGTTGAGATGTAATATGAATAAATTAATAAAATACATTTTTAAAACACCCTTCCTCTGTGGTTAGGCCAGCACCTGCTGCTCTTGTAGAGGATTGGAGCTAACTAAGTTCCTGACACCCACTCTGGATGGCTCACAACTGCCTGTCAAAGGCATATGACGCCCTCTTCTGGTTTTCATGGAGCACCCAAATATAGGCAACATACACACACATTGAGATAATTACAGAACAGTAATTAAAAACAGTTCCCCATAATGGGCAGGGAACGTGGGTCAGTTATATGAAGCCCCTCGTTCAATCACCAGCACTACCAACTGGTGTGACAGTGTGAGCCTTACTGCCAGCACCTGTGACGGTGGAGACAGAGGGTTGGAAGTTTAAGGCCGTCTTTGGCCAGTATGACAAACTTGAGGCCAGCTGAAGCTATGTGAGACTCAGAGAAACCCAGGACAAGATAAATTAGTAGCTTTCTCTTTCTTTTTTTCTTTTTGGTTTTTTGGGACAGGGTTTCTCTGTGTAGCCTTGCCTGGCTTAGATTCGTGTTGTAGACCAGGTTGGCCTCGAACTCACAGAGATAGCAATACCTGCTTTTGCCTCCCCAAGTGCTGGGATTACAGGTGTGTGCCACTGTGCCCAGCCAGTGGCTTTCTTTTGTTTTGAATATTTTAGCTATTTTACTTTATTTCATTTTTAACAGAACTGGGGATGTGACTTAGGCAATACACTTGCCTACGGTGCATGTACCAGTCTCTGGATTTCATCTTTAGTATTAGAAAAGAAAGAAGTTGATGGGTAGAAAGAAATACTTTTCAGTAATTTTCTTTTGGCTTCTTGTTTAGCATTTGAAAACCACACCACTGACTAAATAGTGTTGGCAAGAGAAGAATTATTAGTAATAATATATGTGGTGCAGTGGTTGCTAGTACTACAACTATGATAAAATTGCATATCAAAGTGAGGGTGTGGGCTAGGCACTGTAGGTGGGTCTCTAAGGCCAGCCTACATCCCTAGTTTCAGGCCAGGCCAGACCCTGTCTGAATGGGGGAGGGGAGGGTGTAGGCTGAGGGTATACCTTAGTTGCTAGTTTGTTTAGCATTCATGCAGTCTTGAGCTTGAGCCTCAGCACTGCGTAAGTTGGGTACATTCCTGTAACCCTCGCTCTGGGGAGGTGGAGTAGAGGCAGGAGGATCAGAAAATGTTGAAGATTATCCTCGGTTGCTTATTAAGTTCCAATCCACCCTAAGCTACATGGGAGCGTATTTCAAAACAAAACCAACCAACAAACAGCCCCTTTAAAACAACAACAACAAAAAAAACCAACTCCGTCCCCCCCCCCCCAAAAACCCCAAACCAAACCCAACCTGTAAACACGGAAGACTTATGATGTAGCTTGGTTGATGAGAGTGGTTTCCTAGCATGCATGAAGCCCTGTCTTTAATCAAGGGGTGGTGGTACACTGCAGCCTTACCTCAGGAAGAAAGAGGTGGAGAGTACCGATGCATTTATTATGAACAAGATGTTTCTGTTGTCTTTTGTTGATGTTTTTGGGTGAGTTTGAACCAGGGCCTCATGTGTTCCACCTCAGTTGCAGCCATAACCCATTTTTATTTTTATATTTTCATGTATGGCTTAAAAATAGTGAAATTATGTGCCCCATTATGACTTTCTGGTCAACAGCATTGACTTTTTATGGCTGTTCTAGCAGTAATGAGGTGTTTGATAGAATGTTTTGATTTTAGATATGTAGAGACTCAATCTTCATATTTTTTCCCCCAGGAATAATATAGGTAACCTCACACATGTTACTGATGGGGAAATCATGATAGTTTTTCTGTCTTTTCTTTCTTTCTTTCTTCCTTTCTTTTCTCTCTTTCTTTTTTCATATTGGTTTTTTTGAGACAGGGTCTCTCTGTGTTAGCCTTGGCTGCCCTGGACTTCCTTTGTAGACCAGGCTAGCCTCTAACTCACAGAGATCCACCTGCCTCTGCCTCCCAGAGTACTGGGATTACAGGTGTATGCCACTATACCCAGCTCAAAGAACTTAAAAAAAAAAAGATTTATTTATTTATTTAATGTATATGGGTACTTTAGTAGCATGTATACTTAAATGCTAGTAGAGGGCATCAGATCAGCCACCATGTGGTTGCTGGGAATTGAACTCAGGATCTCTGGAAGAGAAGGTGGTGCTCTTAACCACTGAGCCGTCTCTCCATTTTTTCAAAAAAAATTACTTATATATTTTATGTATATGAGTGCTCTATCTGCATATGCTCCTGCATGCCAGAGTCATGGGATCCTATTTTAGATGGTTGAGAGCCACCATGTGGTTGTTGGGAAGTAAACTCAGGACTTCTGGACAAGCAGCCAGTGTTGTTAACTGCTGAACCATCTCTAGCCCCCTGTTTTCTCGAGAGTTTTTGTTGTTTTGTTTTTTTAGATTTTATTTTAGGTGTAAGAATGTTTTGCCTGTATATATGTATGCATACCATGTTTGTGTCTGGTTCTCATGAAGGTCAGATTCCCTGGAACTAGAGTTAGGGATGGTTGTGAGCCAAGCTACCGTGTAGGTGCTGGGAATTGTACCCAGATTCTCCACAAGAGCCACTGGTGTTCTAAACAGCTGAGCCATTTCCTTAGCCCTTAGTTTCTCTCTCTTTCTTTCTTTCTTTCTTTCTTTCTTTTTTTAATTACACTTGGGCATGGTGGTGCACGCTTGTAATCCCAACACTCGGAGAGGCAGAGGCAGACAGATCTCTGAGTTTGAGGCCAGCCTGGTCTACAAAATGGTTCCAAGGCAGCCAAGGCTATACAGAGAAACCCTGTCTCTTCAAAAAACCAACCCCCCCAAATTACTATTTTTATTTTTAATTATGTGTATTTATGTCTCTAGGTGTGGCATGTGCATATCAGTGAAAGTGCTTGTAGAAGTCAGAGGAGGTAGTGGAATCCCCTAGAGCTACAGGCAGTTGTGAACCACCAGATGTGGGTGTCAGGGACCAACCTGGGTTCCTCTGCAAAAGCAGTATGTGCTCTTGACCTTGAGGCATCTCTCCAGCCCTGACAGTTCTTTAAATGTTATATTTTTGAAGAGTTCATGAGGATACACACCACATAGCCTCAGTCTGTAGAATGTGGTAGTGTCTGGTTTGTAAAGTATACTTTACAGTAGTTGTATGGTGAGGAAATCACCTAATGATACATTTTGCAGAATGTCTCCATCATTGAATGATGTTTGACTCCTTCAGAAGTCAAAATTAATGTTCTGCAAAGTCTATCTCCATCATTACAAGGTAATGAAGATTAACCACTGTTTTTATAGTTAGCTTTTTAATTTAGTCAGCCCTTGTGACTTACCAGTGCCTGAAATATTTTCTCTTTCGTTTTTTCTTTTCCTCTTTCTCCTCTTCCTCCTCTTCTTCCTCCTCCTCCTCTTCCTCTTCTTTGTTTTTTCTTTTTCTTTTTCTTTTTTTTTTTTGTTTTTTTGAGACAGGGTTTCTCTGTGTAGCCTTGGCTGTCCTGGACTCACTCTGTAGACCAGGCTGGCCTCGAACTTGCAGCGATCTGCCTGCCTCTGCCTCCCGAGTGTTGGGATTAAAGGCGTGCGCCACCACCGCCCGTCTTCTTTGGTTTTTCAAGACATGGTTTCTCTGTGTAGCCCTAGTTGTCCTAGAATTCACTTTGTAGACCAGGCTGGCCTGGAACTCACAGATCTGCCTGCCTCACTGTAGTTGTGTTTTAGGACCAAAAAAACCCCAAAAACCAAAAACCAAAACAAAACAAAACAAAAAACCCAGAAACCCCTCAGATTTTAGTGGTAGAGAGTTGTGATAGTTTTAGGATGCTTATTTCTTATAGGAAGTCATTTGATGACATGCCATGACATCCTAATGTTACAAGAAACCCTAGGGTAAATGTTACAGAGCCAGCAAATAACATTGAAGATGGGCTGAGATGATATCTGATACAGCATGGTTCTTGCTGGAGGATGGCTGCTCACCCTTGACCAGCTGGAGATCCACCAGAGTGTGGTCTACTTACTTCTCCATGGCCGGTGGAAGGAGGACTCTTGATTATGTAGTAATTCATTCCGTACAGAGATCTGAACCCAGCAATTGCTACTCAGTAGATTTTTTTCCTGGTTGCTTTTGAGCCTGCGGCTCCTTCCTGTCTGAGAGCTCCAGGTGGACAGCCTGGTCACTGTGGCTGAAACTGCAGCTTGTGGAGGGCGGAGGTGTCCTTGTGACTTATGCTGTTGGTATTTCTTCTGTAAGTGTGAGCAATGGTCAGAAAGGAAAGGTGAGGGTCATAAGGCCAGAGGGTGAACTGTACTGTCTGAACGTGTCTGTGTGCGTGTGTACATGCATGTGCATGTGAGACCACAGGGAGAAAGGAAGAAGGGCAGGAGATGGAGAAAGTAGTGGATAAACAGATACAATTTCTTGTCAGAAAGTAGTTATTGAATATAGATATGTCTGGTGCTAGAGAGATACAGTTCACCAGCACTTGCTGCTTTTCCAGAGGACCCTGATTTGATTCCCAGCACCCACATGGCAGCTAGTAACTGTCTGTAACTCCAGTTCCAGGGGAATGAGATGCTCTACCCATTTCTGCTCTCTGAAGGCAATTCACGCACGCATACACACACACACACACACACACACACACACACACACACACACACACGCAGGCAAAATGCCCATATGTGTGAAAATAAAAGCAAGTAAATCTAAAAAAATATTAAATATAGATGTAGATGATGGAGAGTTATTTGATGGGTAGAGAATTTCTGTTCTGCAGATGTACAACTCACAGTGTGATTGCTTGATATAATGCCCAGTGCACTGTGAATGGTTAAGATGCTAGCTATGTATTTTATCTCAGTGAAAAGTTAAAGTCTAAGAAATGTTTGTATATACATATTTTTTAAAAAATAAATGCTTCAGACTTATTGACAACAGCATTGAGACCTTGCCAAAAAAAATAAGAATTCATAATTTTTGGTATATTTAAAAGTACTAAAAGTTTTCAAAGTATTAACCTGGAGTTTTTATTTGAGGATAAGTCAAGGCAGGATGGTTTTGTTTTTTTTTTTTTTTTAAAGGAAGGATGATCTTATTTGTAACTGTTGGAATATTTGAAATACTGAAGTGTTGGTGGAGGATTTTTTCCTTAAGTAATTAGTTCTTGAGAATTCTGTACAATTGAGTTTTGACCGTATTCAGTCCTTCTCTCAACTCCCGTGCCTACTCCCTTCCTAACCAGCCAACTTTGTGTCCTCCTTTTTTTCTCCTCCCCACCTGTCAGGTCTAATTTGGCTTGCCCATGTATTCATAGGCCTTCTGGAGTGTGGCCATCTGACCAGTGACAACACTGTTTGTGTTCACCTCCCCTCTCCATGCTGGGATTTAAGACTAGTTTGAGCTTGCACTGGGATTAATGTATGCTATGAGAATGCTGTGAGTTCATGTGTGCAGCTGCCCACTTGTGTCTGCGGACACTGTTTCCTTGTGTTCACTTAACACCTCTGGCTCTTAGTGTTCTGAAATGATCCCTGAGCCTTGGAGACGAGGGTACAGTATAGATGTTTCATGTAGGGCTGAGCATTTTGCAGCCTCTTACTCTTACCTTAGTCACTTGTGGGCCTCTGTGTTAATTACCATCATCAGAGAAGCAAATAGAATCTTCTCTGATGAGAGCCAAGAGATGCGTTAATGTATAGATAGACATAACAGTATGTCACTAGGGGTCAGTTTAATGCTTTGTCCATTTAGCAGAATAATAGTGGTAGGTTCTGCTCTTGGGCCTATGAGCAGCCTCCGGTTCTTAGCCCAACAATGGTCCCAGGTGTGGGTTTTATCTTATGGAGTGGGGCTTATATCCAGTTAAAAAGTGGTCGGTTATTCCCATGATGTTTATGCCACTATTGTATCAGTGGTCATGTCTTGCTAGAACTGTTGTTGTTTTAGTTTGCAAGATTCATAGCTGGTGAGATTGATGATCACTTTTCTTCTCCAGTCGCATGCATAGCACCTTCTGGAATTATGAAAATTAGCCAGTAGTGATGAGACTTCCAGGTTAGTACCAGCTTAATATCTCCATGTTCTATGACTCAAGTGCATAGCATCAGCAGCAATAAGGCCTTAACATCAAGCTCTGGAGGGTAACCAACAGCATTGTCAATAGCCTGTCATGTTTAGGGGCCTCTGGGACCTTCCTTGCCAACACCTTCAAAAGAGGAGTTCGTTCCTAGCGTTGGGCTCTTCATTTGTTAGCTTGTGGTGTCTAGTAGAAGTATTGCTGTTCACTTTTAGGGTGACTATTTTAACCTCCACACTCTCTATGTAAGTATGTATGCATGTATATATGTATGAGGAAATTTCTACAGTAATAGGTAGGCTTCTATAGGGCTTTTTGGAAAGATTATTTCTTTCTCTCCATTTTCCCTTCCACGCCCCACTTCAGTTTAACCCTTCTTGTTCTGTTGACCCCTTTAAACCTTTATACAGCTGTTTTCAAGGCATTTAAGGGTTTTGTATCTGTTAGGAGGGCATTAGTTCATTTTTTGTAAGAGTGATTTTGCCTGCATGTATATCAGTGTGAGGAGGGTATCTAGAGTTAGAGACAGGTGTGAGCTGCCATGTGGGTGCTGGGAATTGAAACCAGGCCCCATACAAATGAGCAGCTAGTGCTCTAAACTGCCAAGCATTTTGTCAGCCCTCTTGGAGGATTTTAAAAACAATTGAAAGTATATATTTTTGATTTCTTTTTTTTTTTTTTAAAGATTTATTTATTATTGATACAGTGGTCTACATATACACCTACAGGCCAGAAGAGGGCATCAGATCACATCATAGATGGCTGTGAGCCACCATATGGTTGCTGGGAATTGAACTCAGGACCTCTGGAAGATCAGTCACTGCTCTTAACCTGTAGATTGATTGATTCATTTATTTTTGGAGACAGGTCTCATGGTGCCCAAGGCTGGATTACAGCTGCCTGTGTAGCTGAGGATGACCTAGAATTTCTGATCCTCCTAACAGAGGTTAGCTGAAACTCTGTTGTTCCACCTGAAATGTCCAGTTTCAGTAATAAGTAATCTTTGCCTGAAACTGTAGTACTTAGAAATGTATGTAGTTAAAAATGGATTATGAGCTGGGAGTGGTGGCACACACCTGTAATCCCAGCACTTGGAGGCAGAGGCGGGCAGATCTCTTTGAGTTCAATGCCAGCCTGGTTTACAAATTGAGTCCAGGACAGCCAGGGCTACACAGAGAAATCTTGTCTCGAAAATAAATAAATAAATAAGAAAGAAATGGATTATGGTAAAACACCCCTTTTCCTAGAAAGTGCTACATGAGTTCACATTAAATCCGATGCTTATATTTTATAGGGATTGTATGAACCTTGAGTAGTTTCGTTTACTGATCTAGAAATTCATCCAATGATTTCTTATGACATTATGTATACCAAAGTACAAAATTATTTTTGGTTTATTTGGTTTATCAAGTAATCTACTTTGACTTTATTTTTCTTTTCAGTGCTGGGGATGGACCCCAGGGAGCCCCAGGTGTTAAGTAACTGCTTACTGTTGAGCTGCACCTCAGTCTTCTACTGGGACCTCTTGTGTAGGAAAGCAGAATGTGTGTGCGTCTGTCCAGCACCGTGTGTGCTTCACACCTCTTGCTGTGGGAGACTACAGATCTCCGTGCAGCTGCTCTGCTCAGTGATGGTTACTGATAACGGTGTAAGTGGACGCAGGGGTTCTCACTGTGCCATCAAGCCTTCCCTGCAGATTCCTTCTCTAGGTCTTGTGACGGTCATGTAGCTTTCCTAGTCACTTAAATAATAAAGTCTGCTAGTGTCTGTCAGCGCTAGTCTTATTTAAGTTCTTCTTCTTTTCCTGCCTTCCTTCCTTCCTTCCTTCCTTCCTTCCTTTCTTTCTCTCATTCTCTCTCTCCCTCCCTCCCTCCTTCATCTTTCTTTTGAGACAGCTTATCATTATGTAGTTCTGGCCGGAACTTGGCTATGTGCACCAGGCTGGACTCAAGTAATCTCCTGAGTGGTTTTTTGCCTCCTGAGTGGTGTGATTGAAGACGGTGCCATCTCACCTGGTAGTTTTCTTTTTTGTTTGTTTCTTTGTTTTATAAATAATATTGTCAATTTTTTAGTAGGGGTGTCTTCCCCTGTTTAGAGATTGGGGATAAGATGCGGTTTTGAGTGATTAGTTCAACTATTAGCTGCCATTTTTGTTGAATAGATTTTTAGATGAATTCTTCCAGAAACACTGTGAGTGGTGTTCTTGGGTGTTCATGCCTGGGAAGCACCATCTCCGTGGGTCTAGTATTCTGGCTCAGTGCACTTAACATAGGCTCATTTTGCTCAAGGAGAAGTTTATCTTAGCCTTTAAGTTAGCTGAATAGCATGTTACTAGAACTAAACACAGTACATTAAAATGACTTTATAACACAGCATAGCTATCAGCATTTTCCTGGGGCCTCAACATCCTTCCCAACTCCTGCTTAATAATGCCATTTTCAGGGTACTTCTGTATATGTGTGATTCATGGTCTACTTCTTCTTTTAAAAATACTTTTCTTTGAAATTTTTTCTAAGATTTATTTATTATGTATACAGTGCTCTGCCTGCTTGTGTGCCTTCATGACAGAAGAGGGCATTTGATCCCAGTATAAATTGTTGTGAGGTGCCATGTGGTTGCTGGGAATTGAACTCAGGATCTCTGGAAGAACAGTCAGTGCTCTTAACCTCTGAACCATCTCTCTAGCTCCCTGCTCCCCCCTCTCCCCAGGTCCACTTCTGGTAGAGTCATTTTGCTGTTAAGTTTCTTTTCTCCATAACCTCTCTTGAGTATTCTTTGTCTGGTTTGAACCCTCTTTAACTCATCCTTCCATCACTGCATTCATCTGAACGCCTGTCGCCCATAGCTTCTATTGCAGTTTTTTTTTTTTACCCTGACTGTGCCCAAGTCTTCCCAGATACTCCCACTGGCCTCAATAACCTTACATGCTCTCTAAGTCTGTAATCTCACTGCTTTTCCCTGGTTCAGTGCTTTCTTTCTCCTGAATGACTGTTTACACCTCGTTCGTCATCTCTTGCCCCCCCCCCCCCTTTTTTTTTTCCGTTTCCAGCTGATGACCTAGTTTCTTGTAAACTCAGAATGAAAGCAATCAGAAAACATTTCCTGGGCATCTTACATCTCTACTCATGCCTTATGCATCTTCTGTGTCTGTTCTCACCCTTGGTTTTGTTCATTTTCTCTGGTCAAGGATATTAATTGCTCCAGTCTTCCTCTCACTCAACATGTACCTTTGCCCTATTTCTACTGGATCACTCTTATCTAATCATATATAGATAAAGATGAAAAATCTCCCATCTTCTAAAAAGTCTTCTTCAACAACATGTTAATCTCTTTCCTTAGTTACTGTTCTAAAAAAGTTGTGTTTTAGCCGAGCGGTGGTGACACACACACACACACCTTTAATCCCAGCACTAGGAAGGCAGAGGCAGGTGGATCTCCGAGTTTGAGGCTAGGCTGGTCTACATAGTGAGTTCCAGGACAGCCAAGGCTACACAGAGAAACCCTGCCTCAAAAAAAAAGTTATGTTTTTTTTTGGTTATCAGTTAGTTATTACTTGTCTGTCCAGCTCCTATCTATTCAGTCTACTATAGCTGTACTTCGGAGGTAGATTCCCTAGTCAGTTGTCCATACTAATTTCAGTTGAGCTAGCAGCATTTGGCTTGACTGATAATTACATATTTGAAACCTTTCTCTCTTTTGCTTTCCGGATAACTGTGTTCTCAGTTTCTTCTTCTGCTTCTTTTCTGTTGCCCCAGATTTTTAAAAAAAAAGGAGGCAGTGTTCCCAGGGTCTGTGTTTAGACCTCTGCTGTATTTATATTTAGTCTCTGTGATCTCATCCTATCTAGTGAGAATTACCATGTATTTCAGGCTTAGAATTTTATCTTTAGTCTGAATCTTTTTCTAACCGCCAGTCTTCTAGATCCATCTGCCTAATCAACATTTTCAACTAGATATCTAATAGGTTCCTATTAACAAAAATTCACAGCTGAATTCCATCTCCGGCTTCTCTTCCTCTGGTCGTTGTTTCCATTCCAGTCTTCCTCTTCTGGTTAAATGTCAACTCTGTCAGCTCCTGTTGTTGAAAGCCTGGCAGGCCTTCTTGATACTCCACATTAAAATAAGGCAAATCAAAATAAGGTGTCATGAAAACATATGCTTTTATGTATCTTAAAGGCTGGGTTAAGAACAAATGCAGGGCCTCTAGGGATACGCAGCGTGGTGGCTGTGCTTGCTGAACGTGTGCAAAGGCCCAGTGTTTGATCCCAAAAACACAGGCACAGAGACGCTCAGAAATAAATCCACCCGTTTTCCCATCCTCAAGTCCTGTCGTCCTCTTCTGCTTCTCTGTTCTGTCTCTGGCAGAGCAACCAGGTCAGGCTTTTAAAGTGGAAGTCAATTGTTTTACTTCTACGTTCAAGAGCCCTTTTTGCTGCTCCACTTTCCTTTCTGTTGCTATGATAACATTTGGACCAGAGGTAACTTGGGAGGAGGAAAGAATTTATTTGGCTTATACTTCCAGGTCATAGTACAACATTGAGGGAAGTCAAGGCGGAAACTCAAGCAGGAGCTGGTAAATTAGCCAGAGAGTTGCGTTTGGACAGTGTTTCATCACAGAACAGAGCAAATTGCAGCAGGTGGCTGTCTATGTTATAGAAAATGGCAACCAGAGTCACTGCTGTGCTTATGAGATCCTCTGTTGTTTGTATTGTCCTGAGCTCAAGTTCTAGCTTTTCCTGGGCAGACTGGACTCTGCTCCATAGTCTTCTTTGCGGTTCCTTGGCCCTAGTGTGCAGTTGTGCTGTCTGTGCCCGTAGGGATGCAGCTTTGCCTCATTCCTGCACTGAATCTCAGTATTTGGCAGTGGATGGCTGTGGAAGGTGCTCGCATTTGCTAAATGAGCGTGTGGAGCTGGTGCAATGCACATATGTTTCTGTAGCTGAAAGTGTTTATAGTTCTATGCAGAATTAGTGGAAATAAGAAAGATGCAGGAAGAAAAAGTAACTGGAATTAATTATTTTTAATATGGAAAGTGGAAACACACTGAAATAAATAGTAAGGGGCAGTAGAATTGAAGAGAACTCTGGGGCAAGCAAAGACAGAGACGGAAATGTGGTCTGAAAGGAGGTGACAACACTTAAAAGTTTGTTTTGTCACAGAGAAACCCTGTCTTGAAAAGAAAAAAAAAAGAAAAAAAAAGTTTCGTTTTGTTTCAGTTTAATTTTTGAGACATGGTCTCGCACTCAGTAACTGTGGCTGTCCTGGAACTCACTATGTAGGCCAGGGTGTCCTTAAACTCAAAGAGATCCTCCTGCCTCTGCCTCCCAAGTGCTAAAATGAAACGAGCCACTGTGCCTGGCTCCACTTAAAACTTTTTGAGAGTGCTTACTCCATATTTCTCTTTTACATAACAATCCTTGAAGGCTGAGTGTTGGTGACTTACATGGACTTACACACTCCTGCTTTGGCTGTGTCGTACCTTGCTTTTTACTAGAGCTGTTGGTTGAAATGAGATCGGAAGCCAAACATTTTTCTTTTACTAAGCCTTTGTTAAAGAAAAACAATTATTGTTACTTACAGAACTTGGCAGTATTCTTTTGCATATGCTTGTACATAACCCAGAGGTTAGCCTCTAGGTGTGGTTCCTTGAGCTTCTCCCTGCTCCCGCCTCTTGAGACAGAATCTGACTGGGACCTGGGGCATTGCAGATCAGCCGGGTTGGCTGTCCGTGTCTGTGCTGGGGTTGCAGGCGAGTGTTACTGCCTGGGCGTTATGCTGGGGATTGATCTCAGGTCCTGGTGGCCAACACTTGATTGAACTTCCTTACCAGCTCAAACAGTTCACAGAGTTTTAGGGGGGAATTTCAGGGCACAGAAGTTGGTAACTGTCGTGTCCTTGCAGACTGTACTTCCTGTTTACTCCTCTCTCAGAAGCAGAGCGGGGGGGCATGAGGGTGGAGTGCTGGTGCGCCACATAAATACCCTGCATTTCCATGGTATATTAGCCACAGTAATGCATGTCACTATTTTGACCAGTGTTTAATGTATGGGTGTACATATTTGTGTTCTTAAGTGAGAAATGCTGGGATGTACATGAGTGCTTTTGTTTTTGTGATGCTGCAGGTTAGAACGGTGGCCTCACATGCACGGCAGTCATGCTACTGACTGAAGTTTAAGTCAACCATGAGAAGAGAATACCTGTGAAGTTAATTATATGCAAGTTTTTAGAGTTTTGCTGAGACAAGAATTCTTATTTAACTTTCCACCCCAAGCTATAGGCATCATTTCCTGTTGATTAAAGCAACTTTTTAGGTAGAATTTTGAAAAAAGTGGCATAGAAATTACCAAATGAATAATTGTAAAATTAGAAATTATTCTCTTTTTTCTGGCCTAAACATTTTTGCATTTTTATTTAATATGTAATTTACCTTTTTATTGATTTGTTTTGTGGGACTAGTATGTGGACATAATCTAGACTTGAATTTTATGGTCATGTGAAGTAGATTTAAGTATGCTTTTGTATAAATATGTACATACAGTTTAAGCTTATATGTCTAGCACTCTTAACTCCTAAGCAACAATAATCATAAAAATCAGAATTTGTATTTTATTTCGCATTAAAAGGAACATAACCAGGCTGGACATGGGGTGCATGTCTTTAATCCCAGCACTCAGGATTGCTGAGTTTGAGGTCAGCCTGGTCTACAAGGCAAGTCCAGGACAGTCAAGGCTATGTTACACAGAGACCCCCCACCCCACCCCATCCCCCCAACCCCCCAAAAAAAGAGAAAAAGAAAAGAAACAACCTACATATGTATTTGTTATTGTAGTATTTGAGAGTCTTTCTGTTTAGCTTGGTCTAGCCTCAAATTTATCATCTTCCTGCCTCAGCCCCAAGTGCTGAGATTATAAGTATATGCCACCACACTGGCTCTCTTTCATAATTAAAAAATTATATTTAAGCCAGGTGTGGTGGCACATATGTGACCTTTAATCCCAGCACTTACGAGGCAGAGGCAGGTGAGTTTGAGGCCAGCTGGGTTTACATAGTGATTTTCAGGACAACCAAAGCTACATAGTGAGATCCTGTCTCAAAAACAAAACAAAACAAAAACAAAAAACAAAGTATATATTTATTATTTTTAAGTTATGTGTGTGTGTTTGGGTGTGTTTGTGTGTTTCTATGTGCATATAAGCATGGATGCATTTACCCTTGGAGCCTGGAAGAGGGTGACCTGAAGTTATGAGTGGTAGTGATCTGCTTTCAGGTGCTGGAAAACTGCCTTTGATTGCAGATACACTGTTACAATTTGGGGGAGGGGGTTTCGAGATAGGTTTTCTCTATGTAGCCCTGGCTGCCCTGGAACTCGCTCTGTAGACAAGGCTGGCATCAAACTCAAAGAGATTCACCTGCCTCTGCCTTAAGAGCTCTGGGACTAAAGGCATGTGCCACCACTGCCCAGCATCTGTTACAAAAAAATTTTTTAAAGGTCTCTTTTTTTTAAAAAAAAGATGTATTTATTATGTACACAATGCTCTGCTTGTATGTACACCTGCAGGCCAGAAGAGGGCATCAGATCACAAAGTAGATGGTTGTGAGCCACCATGTGGTTGCTGGGAATTGAACTCAGGACCTCTGGAAGAGCAGTCAGTGCTCTTAACCTCTGAGCCATCTCTCCAGCTCCCTGTTACAAATTTTAATACATATTTTAATGTCAAAGAAACTTTGAATGACACACTAGAATGGTTTGGTTAAAGTTAAAGGATCCATTTATTTTATGGACTAGGTTATCTTTATTAGACTCTAGCATTGATCTGCTCGAGTTTATATGTGAAATACTGCCCTGGGATTAATGCAGTCCATATTCATGAACTTGTGCATAAAACAATTACTCTGTGTGTGTGCATGTGTCCACACAAATGCTATGGCACTCCTGTGGACGTGAGAGTAGGCCTGACTTAATTTCTTAACTGTATTCTGAATTTCTTCTTTATCCCAGTGCTGATCATACAATGCCCCTGAGAGTTTGTTGGTTTTGTGACTGATCAGTCTATTCAGATTATTTCTCTGTAGTGAAAGAAGTCCATCTGAGCCACTGTGCTGTGTGCAACTCCCTGCCCCTTCCTTCTGTAATGAACACGCTACTGCAGCATTTTGATTTGAGTTGGTTTTGCCTGTCAGCTATCTAAATGCTACAGACATTTCCTGCTACTCTCCGATGTCTCCCAGTCAGTGTTACCAAGTCAGTAGATGATTTCCTGTCAGTTCTCAGGTGCTCACAGATTCTCCTACCATATTTTTCGGACCATAAAACACACTTCCCCACCCCCAGCCCCAAACGTCGGGGGTGGTTGTTAGAGTGTGCCTTATGGTCCGATTGCTTTTTTTGCTGTTTTTCTTGTTTTACTGCTCTAAAAACTAGATCTGTCTTAGGGTCAGGTGAGTTTTGTAGTCCAAAAAATATGGTATGTTTCCAACCCCCTGGTTCTAGAGACTCTGCTCCTGTCAAAGTGAACTTCGTTGCCTGAGAGGGTTGCTGGCATTTGTTCTGCCACATTTACTTTACTTAATTTATTATCCCTTAACCCAAATAGTTCATTAATGCACAGTACCAAGTAAATAACTTTTATAAAGAACATCAGAAAATATAAACCGAAGGAAAAGGCTTGACTCTCCATCCTAACATTACAGGGAGTGATTTTTGGTTTTTCAAGACAAGGTTTCTCTGTGTAACAGCTCTGGCTGTCCTGGAACTTGCTCTGTAGACCAGGCTGGCCTCGAACTTACAGAGATCCACTTGCCTCTGCCTCCCGAGTGCTGGGATTAAAGGCATGTGCCACCATGCCTAGCTACAGGGGGTGATTTTTGATGAATTGCTTTTCAATAAAGGCGATATTTCCTCACAAAAGTAAGATTCTATTACATCTCACTCTAGCAAATGTTGCCACTATGAAAGCATTGCTTTTTATTCAGTGAGAGAGGATCTATTGGAAAGGGGAACTTAATATTGGACAAGGGTAACGCTGCAAGTTGTGGTGCAGAGTAGTGTTAGGCCTAGCTGGGTGGTGCACACCTGTAGCTCAGCACCTGGGGGGCTGAGACAGGAGGATCAAGAGTGGGAAAGGAGGTGAAGCTGGGCCACCTGTGAAGAGCTGGATAGGGCTCAGAGTGTGTGTGTTTCATGTATGGAGTATGGAGGTAGTGTGGAGATGTGGGTCAAGAGTCGCTGTGGCCTTACTATAATGGGCTGGGCTTGGTCATCCCTGGAGTGGCCTGTGTCTGTTGGCTCAATAGTGAAAAAAGAATTGCCTGAGTTGTTTTCATGGAGTGAGATAGTCATATCTCTGGAGTCAGTTTCTATTATGTGTCCAGGGACATGGAGAACATTAAGAAAGCATATTTCTGACTCATGGAAAACCCTCACCTGTGGTCATCTGTTCCTGCTAGAAGGCTATGCTGCATATTATGTAGCAGGTGAATGTTATGTAATGCTGAATAAAAATGAAAGAGAGCCTTTAAAAAGAGGATGATGGGGCAGTGTGGGCTACATAATGAGACCCTGTCTTGGTGTTCTCATGCCTCTTGTATTTTTGGACAGTAGAATGTGGCAAGTCACCTCAAGACAATAATTAAGTAGCATTTTTTTTTCTCCTTAAGGACATTCTTACTGTCATACAGTGGCTATGATTCCATATACAGTAGAATTACTTTAATAAAATAAAGGTTGTAGGATAAATTCATATGTTTTTGTTTGCCTTGTTTGGTGTTGCCTTAAGGTTAAGCTAATTATAATGGTCCTGTGAGATGACTTAGGCAGGGGTGCTGGCTACCAAGCTCACACCCATGTCTGATGCATGGGACTCACATAGAGGAAGGAGAGAACCACTTCTTACACAGTGCCCTCTCATTTTCAAAGTTTCACCATGGCACATATAGTAAGTAAGTAAATAAATGTGACAAAAAAGGTAATTTTAGAAAGCATTCCTTGGAACACTCCAGTAGCATCTTGCTCATGGTAGGCAAGCACTCTACCATTGAGTCATACATTTTCAGCCTCAAAGATGTGTTCACTTGAAGGTGTACAACTAAGTCTGTGTTAAATAAGATAAATTTATCTACAGTTGACAATTTCATTAGTTACTGATGTACTTTTTATGTCAGGCGTTCTTAGGAAAAAGTTTAGCATGTAAGAATTGTTATATTAGGAGCTGGGTGAGGCGGCACACGCCTATAATCCCAGCACTCAGGAGGCAGAGGCAGGCAGATCTCTGAGTCCGAGGCCAGCCAAGACTACATAGAGAAACCCTGTCTCCAAAAACAACAAAAAAGAATTGTTACATTACAGTTTGATTTAATTTTTATTTCATACGTGTAAAAGTACTTTTGGGCTGGGCAGTGGTGATGCATACCTTAAATCCCAGACCTTGGAGGCAGAGACAGTTTGAGGCCAGCCTGTCTACATAGTGAGTTCTAGGACAGCCAGGGTTACATAGAGAAACCTTGACTTTCTGAAAAAAGTACTTGTGGGAGAGGTGTGTGTGTGTCTGTGTGTATTTGTGTTTCATACAATCACGGTCCCAGTCTTGGTGGTTACATCTTCAAGTAGTAGTGGTTACAGCTATCCAAGAGCCCTTAGGTTTGTACAGTTTAAGTGACCAGTCTTTTACCAGAGTGATGGATTACTTAGGATGAGCTCCTAGTTTCTTGCTTTGGTTTTATGTGCCCTAACCCTGTCTTATTACAGCATGTTCACAGGCTCCTGTAGTCTCTCTCTTTTGTAGCCATTTTCTTAACTTAGTGCTACTTCCTTGGCTGTATGGATGTTGCTCAAACTCCTCTTATGTGGTAAAGAAAAATAAAAAGTGGTATTGTTGATGTGGCTTTTTCTACTGAGAAATAGTGCATTTATTGTGTGAGGTAAGGACTGACTCCACTGAGAATGTCCTTAAAAACATGGCATTGTAAACAGATATGCAACTGTGCCCATTGGAAGGCACAGAGTGAATCTTTAGATAAATTTAAGAAAAATGTTGACTTTTTCCATACTTTTTGATGTTTTAAATACTTTTTATTTTATTTTTTATTTATTTATTTTTTCAATATTTATTTATTATGTATACATTGTCTGCCTGCATGTATACCTGCTTGCCAGAAGAGGGCACCCGATTATAGATGGTTGTGATCCATCATGTGGTTGCTGGGAATTGAACTCAGGACCTTTGGAAGAGCAACCAGTGCTCTTAGCCTCTGAGCCATCTCTCCAGTCCTAAAATACTTTTTAAAAAGATTTATTTATTATTATGTATACAGTGCTCTGCCCTGCATGTACACCTGCACTCCAGAAGAGGGCATCAGATCACATTGTAGATGGTTGTGAGCCACCATGTGGTTGCTGGGAATTGAACTCAGGACCTTTGGAAGAGCAGTCTGTGCCCTTAACATCTGAGCCATCTCTCCAGCATGTTATTTTTTAGAATAGTTCTTATACTTTGACCATTTTGTACATATAAACAATATATCTTGATTTTTTTTAAATTAATTTATTCCTGTTACATCTCTATGGTTATCCCATCCCTTGCATCCTCCCATTCTCCCCTCCCTCCCATTTTCCCCTTATTCCCCTCCCCTATGACTGTTCCTGAGAGGGATTACCTCCCCCTGTATATGCTCATAGGGTATCAAGTCTCTTCTTGGTGACCTGCTGTCCTTCCTCTGAGTGCCACTAGGTCTCCCCCTCCAGGGGATGTAGTCAAATGTGAGGCACCAGAGTACATGAGAAAGTCATATACCACTCTCCACTCAAGTGTGGAGACTGTCCTGTCCATTGGCTAGATCTGGGTAGGGGTTTAAATTTTACCGCCTGTATTGTCCTTGGCTAGTGCCTTAGTTTGAGCGGGACCCCTTGGCCCAAATCTGCCTATCATAATGTTCTACTTGTAGGTTTCTAGGACCCACTGGATCCTTCTACATTGCTATTCTCACATGGTTCTCTCATCTAGAGTCCCAATAGGATGTCCTCCCCTCTGTCCCAGTTTCCTGGTAAGGGAAGGCTTTCGTCGGACATGCCCATTGGGCTTGTATGCAGATATAAGTGCGTATATACCATTTGAGTCCTTCTGCTTCTGGGTTAACTCACTCATTATGATCATTTCTAGCTCAATCCATTTATCCACAAATTTCGGGAATTCCTTGTTTTTAATAGCTGAGTAGTATTCCATAGTGTATATGTACCACAGTTTCTTTGTCCATTCTACTACTGAGGGACATTTAGGCTGTTTCCACGATCTGGCTATTATGAAAAAATATGGAACGCTTCACGAATTTGCGTGTCATCCTTGCGCAGGGGCCATGCTAATCTTCTCTGTATCGTTCCAATTTTAGTATATGTGCTGCTGAAGCGAGCACTATATCTTGATCTTATGTTCCCCAGTTCCTACTCCTCCACTACTCCCAGGCCACCCCAACGTGTCACCCATTTTTTTCTTTTCTTTTTTTTTTAATGTCCTCTACTTTGTGCTAATAATTCACTGAGTCCAGTTAGTGTTGCCCATCGGGTGCTCACTAAGCTTGTTGACTTGACCTTGTTGAGGCAACCACAGACCCAGTGAGTCCACGACTGCAACACCGTCATGTCAGGAAGACAGCATTTCTTAGCACTTCTCCCATCCTCCAGCTCTTAGATTCTTTCTGCCCTTCTTCTTTGTACCATGAGCCTTTAACTAGTAGGGTCAAAGGGAGGGTGTGTGTGGGGGGGGGCACACGCCTTTAACCCCAGCACTTGGGAGGCAGAGGCACGCATATCGCTGTGAGTTCGAGGCCAGCCTGGTCTACGAAGCAAGTCCAAGACAGCCAAGGCTAACACCAGGAGAACCTGTCTTGAAAAACCAAACAACAGCAACAAAAAAACACCACCAGGGGCTGCAGAGATGGCTCAGCTGTTAAAGGTTAGGCTTACAACCAAAAATATAAAAACACCACCTGAGCCAGGTACAGTGGAGCACACCTGTAATTCCAGCACTAGGGGAGGCAGAGGCAGGTGGATTGCTGTGAGTTCAAGGCCAGCCTGGTCTACAAAGCAAGTCCAGGACAGCCAAGGCTACACAGACAAACCCTGTCTCAGAAAACAAAACAAGGGCTGGAGAAATGGCTCAGGGCTTAAGAGCATTGTCTGCTCTTCTAGAGGTCCTAAGTTCAATTCTGCAGCCACATTGTGGCTCACAACTGTCTATACTGGGATCTGATTCCGTCTTCTGATATGCAGGTGTACTTGCAGGTAGAACACTCATACATAAAATAAAGTAAATCTTAAAAAAAATAAAAAAAGAGAAGAAAAACAAAGCATCATCTGTGGTGGTGTTGCATGTCACCTTTAGCACTTGGGAGGCAGAGGCAGGTGGATCTCTTGAGTTTGAGGTCGGCCTAGTCTACAGAGCGAGTTCTGTGATAATGAGGTCTACACAGTGAAACCCTGTCTTAATCCCATCCCCACCCCCAACAAAAAGAAAACACAAGACAAACAAAAAAAAACTTGACTTTAAAAGAAGTTTTAATGTTAAAAACTGATGTAGCCAAGTGATTATTAAATTAAAACAAAAAACCAAACTCAAGTAGCCAGGCACCCTGGAAACAGGCAACTAGCTGGGTGTGGTGGGAGGCAGAGGCAGGTGGATTTCTGTGAGTTCGAGGCCACCCTGGTCTACAAAGCAAGTCCAGGACAGCCAAGGCTACACAGAGAAAACCTTGTCTTGAAAAACAAAAAACCCAGCCAAACAAAAAAGTTAAACGTTCTAAGTTGAGCTGAGCCAAGCTGAATAAGAGAAGTTAATTATTGCTGTCCAAAAGGGCGAGAAAGTAACTATTTCTGTATTTCCTTGGAAATGAACACATTTGTATATCTATTCATATTCATTTATTCATAAGGATGTCTATTTTAGTTAGAATCCCTTTTGGAAACAAAAATATCCTTAAAATATGGAGGAACAGCTCTCAACTTCAATAATTATTACAAGTTTCTTTTACCAGATTTGAGAGACAATGGTATTTCAGTCAGGAATACAGTATGCTGCTAGGTACAGTGCTGCAGGGAGTGAGTTGGTGGGACCTATTCTCCAAACACCCTGGTCTGTGCCAAAGTGTAGATATTAGTATTTTCACTTTAAGAATGTGCCTTGGGAAAACAAACAAAAAACCAGTTTCCCTCTTTTGGGAGGAAGTGGCACACCCCAACAGGCTTATTGGGAAATTTTACATAAATTTAGTTTGTTGAAATGTGTAAGTCAGTGCTGTTGACCACCTTCTTTGTCTAAATAGTATTTTTATCACCAGAGAAAGCCAGCATTCTTCCAGCTCTGTGCTCTGACACAACAATGAAGTTTTTGACCCTGACAGTTGCCTCTTGGGTGTTTGGTTGGAAAGGAGTCCTGTGCTTACTACATCTCATCAGGCTTTGTCAGTAATGTAGCACCTGTCACTGCCGTTCACAATTGAACAGTTCATGCTGTACACACACAGCATTTTCTTTTTCCTTTTTCTTTTTCCTTATTATTCTTCTAGCTTGGTTTTTCCAGACAGGTTTCTCTGTGTAGCCTTGGCTGACCTGGAACCAGGTATGCACAAAGTCCTCTGCTAGATTGCCAGCGCAGCATAAAACCAGAGGCCTGTGATCTTAGCACTAGAAAGGTGGAAGCAGGAAGATCAGAAGAAATTCAGGGTTATCCTGATACATAGTGAGTTTGAGGCCAGCCTGAGCATTTCAAAAATGACAACCACGGCCGTGTTGTGACTGCCTACAGTATTCAAGGCAGTAACATCGCCTGTATACAGCTCTGTAGACAAGAAGCTAGTGTAGTAGGAATTGCATTGAGATTCATATAAGCATGCTGTGAAGTTTATATGGTAGTCTTAACCTAATCGGGAAGTCTTAGACTGTATTTTTGTGGGCAGGTAGTGGGTGCCTAGCCAAGGGTTTGCATGGATATGCTTAGTTTATCTTTATGTATATGTATACCTTGGGATGGATTTGTAGCATACTAATTTATATGTCACCTCTTCAATACTATGATGAGGTGCTAGACTATGGAACTAAGGTACTGCTCCATTGCAAGTTCCACTAGTGATGTAAAGCTTCGTATATGGAGCCTTTTGTAAATGGATATTTCACTTAGTGTAATGTGTTCAAGGTTTATTCACTTAGTATGGATCCATACTTAATTAACTTTATGTTTGCATAATATTCCATTATATGGGTGTGCCATTTTGTTTATCTTTAAATTTTTCTATGGTCAGTAAAACACTCTTTGATAAAGGAATTGTTAAGTGTACCTCCATGTACCTCCATCCCACTAGTAATTTATTTTTAGATTAAATTAGAAAAAATTTTTATGACTGGGCCCTCACTATGTAGCTCAGGGAGGTGTTGAACTTGTGATCTTCTGCTTCAGCTTTATATGCTGCTGAGGCTGTGAGCATGTGATTGTCAGATCCATCATTCCAGTAGTAATTTAGATTCACTGTGGAGAAATCAGGGGAGAATGTCAGGGTGCAGTAGCATGATTTGGGATTGTGCATGTGCTGCTATTCAGTGAGTAGTCTGGAGGGTGGAGCTAATTGAGGTTTTAAACATTTCTGTACTTCCCAGAGAAAAAGGAACATTTTATTTATCTGGGTTTTTATTATTGTTGTTTTGGTTTGGTTTTGATTTCTGAGATGGGGTCTAACAGTGTAGACCAACCTTGCTTCAAACTCCTGATTGCTCTGCTTTACTCTGCTGGGTGCTGGGCTGACAGGTGTATGTAACACCAAGCCTAGCAAGGAAGAAGTTATTTTTGTTCTTGTTGTTTTTTGTTTTTTGTTTTTGTTTTTTTGGTTGGTTGGTTGTTTTTTCTATGTAGTCTTGGCTGTCCTGGACTTGCTTTGTAGACCAGGCTGGTCTCACAGAGATCCGCCTGCCTCTGCCTCTGCCTCCCTAGTGCTGGGATTAAAGGCGTGCGCCACCACGCCCGGCGGCAAGGAAGAAATTGTTAAAGCAGCAGTTGCATCGTTATGTTAACGGAAATTTATTCAATCTAGAAAAGCAGGATCACGCAGTGTTGGGGCTGTCTTAGTTAGGCCTTCCATTGCTGTGAAGAGACACTCTTACACAGGAAGACACTGAACTGGGGCTGCCTTACAGTCTCAGAGGTGTGGTCCATTGTCATAATGGCAAGCATGATGGCGTGCAGGCAGACGTGGTGCTGGAGAAGGAGCTGGGAGTTCTGTATTTGATCTACAGGGAGCAGGAGGTGAACTGGCTTGAATTTCAGAGACCTCACAGACACACACCTCCTTCAACAAAGCCATACCCTACTCCAAGGCCACACCTCCTAGTAGTGCCTCTCCCTAGATACCTATAGGGGCCATTTTTATTCAGACTGCCACAGGAGTGTTAATATTTTATATCAGTCCATTAATTGGCGTACACTATACATAAAATAATTCCCGATTACCTCTGGTAGAATTTTGTTAACTTCGTTCTTGAGTGTTAAAATTTCAGGCGTTTTCCACCATGCCAGTTATAAAAGAAACTTTAATTTTTCATACTGATCTGGCAAATTCAGTTAATAAAACTACATCTTATATATTATGCTTATAAAATGGAGTGAAGGAATAACAAAGGCAATGCATATTTTAAACGTAACAGACACCTACTATAGCTTTCAGAGTTCATTCTATGAATCAAACTCTATTCACAATTTCAGAGAGGCCATTTATATAGGACATTTGGTATTGATAACATTATTGGATAAGGTGAAGAGAGGAGGATTGGGACCCTTCATTCTCAAAGTGCGTGAGATGGGAGATCAGGACTTCCAGACTACCCTGGACCTTGTGAGGCTCTGTCTCAGCACCCCCCCCCCCCAAAAGGTAATGTGTGGTCTGGAAGAATTAAAATTGAGATTATTTTTGGAGTGATATATTCAAGTAGATAGGCCCATCTTCTTGACCTAGAGGTCCTAGAGGCCAGGAAGTTGAAACTAGCAGGTGGCTGGCTGTAAGAACTCTGAATCTGGGGTCACAACTGCTGCTGGTGGCAGTAGCTTCTAAACATGGGGATCCTCCCACTCATCAACTTACCACTTAGCTCAGCAGCAGGAAGCGAGTCCATCTCACGTCTGCTTGCTAACTCTCTTAGGAGCTGCTTACTCAGAGCCCTGTTTACATTACAAATGTTAACTACAAGAAAAAAAATCTGGAAAATATAGAGAAATTTTTTTCCTTTGGTGGTAATGTTGCTTTTAAAAAAATTTTCTGCCCCTGAAGTACAGGAAGGTATATATGTATGTCTAGGGAATGTGAATATCTTTCTGTTATTTGGTTACAAGTGCTGGGATTAAAGGCATGCACCACCACACCCAGCTTCAGCTTAGATTTGTTATGTTCTGAAATGTTATACTGAATGTGAACAATTAATTTTGTTGTTTATATAAAGTGGGTTTTCAGGCTTATTGTTTTCAGTTGGAAGTAAGCTAGTGTTTGTAAAAACCGTTTATAGTGTTTCCTGTTTGTAGTGAATGGTTGAAGTTTGTGGATGTAACTGTAAAATCTTTATTTTTCTCTCTTATTGCTGGTTTTTATAGAATTGAATTAATGCATATTTTGAATGTATTTTTTTTCTGCTTGATTTTGTAACCTGGTTGCAGAGGGGGAGGAGGGAGAGGGAGAGAGATTGAGATTGAGATTGGTTGAGGGTGTGCATATGCCACAGCATGCACGTACAAGTGAGGACAGCCTCGGGTGCCAGTCCTCTCTCTCCGTCTTGTTTGAGGAAGGGTCTCTCGCTCACAGGCTGGTTGGCTCATGAATTTTTATTCTCTCTCTGTAAAGCCCTGAGATCAGAGATGTACTACTATGCCTGGCTCTCTTTGGGTACTGGGGATTCACCTTTAGGTCCTCATGTTTGTGTAAGGACTTTATTTATTTGCTGCGCCATCTCCACTTCCTATGTCTTATTTTTTAAATTCAATTTGTCTTTATTATCTTGATGAAATGAGATAGGGTATGATAATCTTCAAAAAAATAACGTGTGATAGGCCAGATGTGGTGGCACATACATTTAATACCAGTACTCTGAGGCATACACAGGTGGTTTTCTGAGTTCAAGGCCAGTCTAGTCTACAGTTCCAGTACGCAGGCAGCAAGGGCTACATAGAGAAATCCTGTCTCAAAAAAAGAAAAAAAGAAAAAAGAAAGAAAGACATTATGAACTAGGAATTAGCAAGTCTTACTCAGACTAGACTGGGAAAATGTTTGCTTTTATTATTGATTCATTTCTGAGATTTGTTTTATTTTATGTGCATGAGTGTTTTGCATCAGATCTGGAACTGGAGTTACAGGTGATTGTGAACTACCATGTGAGTATTGGGAGTTGAACTTGGATCTTTGACAGAACAGGTGCTCTTATAACTGCTAAGTTTGAGGTTAGCCTGGCCTACTAGAGATCCCTCCTCAACAAAATAAACAAAAAAATCACCCCCCAACAGCAAAACAAACAGAAGACTGTATGCTAAGTAACTTCCAGATTTTGATTTAGTCTTTAAAAAGTGTGCGCGCTCTCGCCAGCATGCTTGTGTCTGTACAAGTCTATGTATATGTCTGCCTTGTCTGCTTGGGAGGAGGCCTTCTGAGTGTGCCATATAGCATGCATGTGAAGGTCAGAAGACAATTTACAAAAGGTTCTCTCTTCTACCATGTGGGTCCTGGGGATGCAACTCCTGTTGTGGGCTTGGTGACAATCACTTTTACTAGTGCTATAGGACTGGAATTAAGTAGATTGTAAAAATAGTTAAGAGGGATCTTGGCTTGACTTCGAACAACAAAGCGGAAAGGCAGGAATCAGGAATGATATTCTTGTTTTTTGCTTGGGAAACAAGGTAGAAGAAAGAGAATAGAATAAAATGAAGTGGATGAATTGAGGTGGGAGAGTAGTAAGGAAAAGTGGAGTCAAGCTGAAGGCAGCGGTCACACAGCTGGGTGATGTTCTGCCTGCTGTAGGAGGCTGTGCGTATTGACGTTGAAAGACACCTGGGCTGGAGAGCTTTGGGATGGGGGGTGGGTTTGAGTCTCACTAGTATACATCATTGATACACATGTGCTCCATGAACTCAGGGCTGATGGGAACAAGTTAAGTAGCCTGTATGGAGTGAAAGACAGAACTGAAAGAACTCCACTATTAGTGTGTAAACATGTAAAAAACTGCCCAAACTATTTGATCTGAAGAATGAAAACTGTCCTTAACGAGCTTCACTCAGCTTGTCACAGTAGCTGAAATTCCTATTATTAGTATTTCTCTTTGGGTTAAAATATTGTCTTTTCAGGATAAACTTTTAATCTGTTACTGTAGTGCTCATATTTTTAGATCTCTAACCTTTATTTTGGAATTCAGATAGAAATCTAAGAAAGATTAAGTTTGGCAAACATGACACTGTCTCAAAGTGTGAGATTAAAGAGGAATCTTAGACTTGGAGCCTGTGCTGGAAGTGGGTCATGGTGAGTTGGGGAGCAAAAGGATCCTGTCACCAAAAGGGGAATGTGAGAGAGCTGGGCGCCAGCATCCTTTGTAATCCAACTCCTGGAAGGCAGAGGCAAGAAGATAGAAAGTTCCCAGGCCAGCCTGTCCAGTGAGGTACTGATCCACAGAAGGAGGGGGTGAAAGAACATTCGGGAAATCTCAAGGTGGTTCAGTTTTAGCCAAGGGTGGCCATGCAATTTATAATTGAATAGAATTATGATGTAATTTGTTATTTGAACTAGGTATCCTGAGACAGAGACAGGAATGACCCTGAAAACAAGTGTAAATTGGGATCATGATGGATAGTCATTATACAAGATTATAATATATCTATTTCATTTGTAGCATAAAACATTTCAAGTTTTAGTTAAGTGTCAAGCATTATACTAAGTGGCACTGTATTCATTTTATAGTTAATGGTACCAAGGTATCATTAATTTGCTTGCAAATCTCTATGGTGGTCAAACCGGATAGTATTTATTTGACTATTGATACAATCTACATCAACTGCAGTTCAGGCTGACCTTAAACTCCTCTTTTCTGCCTGTGCCTCCACAGTGTTGGGTTACTGCTGTGGCTCATCACAGTTAAATACTACATTGTACTACAGTTGCTGTGAGCATGCTATGTATTTTAAAGTACCCTGACTTCAGAGTCTTCATCTGACCAGCTGATAGCGTACTTGTCACAGTAAGCTTGATAATTATATTCTGGGATCTTACTTTGTGCCACATAGTGCCACACAGTGATTTTATGGATTATTTTCATTGTATGGTTTAGCAGACTGAGGCTTGGAGTGGGTACATAGCTTGCTTAAATTTAACCCATGTAATAAGCGGCAGAGCTAGAATTCAAACTCTAGACCCTCCTTCCTCAGCTGCTGTCTCATTGAACTCCTTATAACTCACAAGGTTCAGTAAGTAGTTGTATCCCTTTATATGAAAATCTACAAACTATTCCCACAGGTTATGTGGCTCTGCATGCCCACCAGTACATCATCTCTAATATAATAACCTCATCTCTTTTTGTGTGTGTGATAATAGGACATTTGCATCTTTTCCCATCAGGTTTTGAAACTTCAACAATTAGAAGTAGGCCCCCCCTTTAAAAACTTTGCCTTGGCCAGGCACAGTGGTGCACACCTGTAATCTCAGCACTCTGGGAAGCAAAGACAGGTGGATCTCTGTGAGTTTGAGGCCAACCTGGTCTACAAAGTGAGTCCAGAACAGCCAAGGCTACACAGAAAAACACTGTCTCCAAAAAAAAGTGTATGGGGGTGGGGGCTGGAGGGATGGCTCAGAGCTTAAGAACACTGACTGCTCTTCCAGAGGTCCTGAGTTCAGTTCCCAGCAACCACATGGTGGCTCACAACCATCTATAATGAGATCTGATGCCCTCTTCTGGCCTGCAGATGTACATGCAGGCAGAGCACTGTATACATAATAAATAAATAAATAAATGAATAAATCTTTTAAAAAAACCTTTTGCCTTGTTTATTGCTATCCTCACTTGTATGTATTTCAAACTATAGACATAATTTCTGGAAGGGTAGCCTTTGTCTGTACCCTCACTAACCCCACTACATCTAGGAATGTGAACAGCACCAACAGTTCAGCAAAACGTATCAGGATTGCAGTGTTAACAGTGTTCCACTATATATTACCCAGATACGTTTTCCCTGAAGCTAGTTAGTGAATGGTTATTTTCCTTGTAGTTTGTTTATGGGGAAGTGAATAGCAGGGGTTCATTGCAGGGGTCATAGATGCTATAGTGATTGTGGTATTTGGACGGTTCTAAAATCAGGAGCTTCCACTAAAGTTTTGACCGATCTGAGTTTGTGAAGAAAAAAAGAGAGTGGTTGTTAGATTTTGTTTTGTTTGTTTTGTTTTGTTTTTGAGACTTGTGTAGCCTTGCTGGACTAGAATTCAGAAATCTGTTTGCTTCTGCCTCTTATTAGATTATTTAGACTAATTTAGTTTTTTGTTTGTTTTTTTGTTTTGTTTTGTTTGAGACAGAGTTTCTCTGTGTAACAGCTCTAGCTGTTCTGGAACTCAGTCTGTAGTCTAGGCTGGCCTCGAAATCATGGATATCTGCCTGCCTGTGCCCCCGCCTCCCAAGTGCTGGAATTAAAGGTGTGTGCTACCATATTTAGAATAACTTAATAGGAACAAGTCCTGCTAATGTGAGTTACTATCCACTTAGGAAAAGTGAGAACTACATAAAGATTTTTCTGTAAGACCTAGGACTTTTGAGTTACAGTGGATTGGTACTTAACACTCAAGAGAGGATCTAAGGGTTTGAAGGAATCAAAAGTGAGTTTTGGCCATCAGTGGGATCTTTAGCCACCTCCCACCATCCTGGAAGCAGGACGTATTACTGTCAGGCAGTGGGGACAGAACAGATGATGTGAGTATGGTGTATGGTGTAGTCCCTGAGATGAGCAAGAGTGAGGAAGCAGTGATCAGATTACCAACTGAGTTTGCACATGCTAGATCTTAGGCCTGATGTTTGCTTGGTGTGCCAAGTGTTTGTTTGGATGTTTGTGTGAAGAGATCGCTTAGCTTTACTATAGCCTTGCTCACAGAGCTGCTGACTTTTCAGAATTAGATCCCAAATCTACAGCTTTCTGATTCAAAGCTCCTGTTTTTATCTCATGTTATTTTATATTCCTAAGTCAGGAAAACATGTTTGACTTTGACAATAATACAGTGCTCTCTGTGAGCTGTTAAAACTGCGTATTATTGGAGTTTGAAAGCTCAGATGCTTACCTGGTCCAGACAGGCAACTATGAACTAAGTTACAGTGGAGAGAGTGGCAGCGCCCATGCCCATCGGGAGTTGGCTATTAATCCTGTCTGGTAGTACTCCATGTAGGAGCAAACCTCATGTTGTCTGCTTTCATTGTTCAAGAGAGATTAGAAATCTGAATTTTTCTTGTTAAGTCTTCAGATTTGTCAGTGTATGAAGGTGTCCTTCAACACAGTGTGTAAGCCAACCTTGGGTGTCTGCAGAAGACTTGTTACCTGAATTCTGTGCATTGGCCACCCTTGGTATGAGTTGTACCTTGTATAGCAAGGAAGCAATGATCAATTTATATGATGAAAATAAAAATTGTAGTAACTTTGTAATAAGCACATAACAGGCATTAAAAAGTAGGTTATTTGTTTAAACATGGTACTTAAATGTGGTCTAGCATTTGAGTTCAGTGTTCATGTGTATCAGTTAGTTATATAGAGGGAAGAATTGCTCCCTGTAGCTTTTGTTTCCTAATTGCATCCTTTCATTTGCAAATAGGGTCAGTTTTGAGTGAACCAATGAAATCAAATGAGAAGAAATCTTCAAGGAACAACTTCTGTTAATGAGTCTGCAGAGACACCTGTGTGTGTCTTACGGCATAGTCTCCGCTTAGAGACAGCTGAATAAGTGGCCCCATTGATGAGTGGTAAGTCTGTGTCCGTTGATGGCTAGATATCGAAATGATCTCCACAAAAAGTCTACTTTCTTTCTGTTGTTAGCACTCAGCAGTAGTAAGTGCATTTTGTTGGAGTTCTCCCCTCCAGTACTTAATGTGTGGTTTCAGCGTGTGGCTTTGATCCTCAGGTTCAGTCAGCCTTCCATTGCCTGTGGTTTTCTCTTCACTTTTAGTGACCATCATGGTAGTTATTTATTCTCTCATGGCCACCTTTAGTTAGTCACAATACATTACACATTTTATCAGTAAAAGTAGCCATAAAGGTTGTCTACTCTTCAAAGCCATTTTATTAGCCTAACCCTAACCATTAAAAATCTACCGGGAGCTAGACATGATAGTGCATGCCTTTAATTGTAGCGCTTGGGAGGCAGAGGCATCCTGGTCTATATAGTGGGCCCTAGGATAGCCAAGACTACATAGAAAAAACCTGTCTCAAACAAACAAACGAAACCTGGAGTTTTTTTCAATAGCCAGTACCGTGTTTATCCTCTCTCCATTATGTGATCCACTGTCTAACAAAATGAGGATTGTTGAGGCGCAATGTAAAAGATAACAGCCCTTCCACCATAGTGTTAGAGAACGCGTGCGTGCGCACACACACACACACACACACACACACACACACACACACACACACATTTCTGGAGGAGGAACTGGTGTTTCTTTCCCATCACACAGTCAACACTGGCAGTGACAGAGAACTTAAGAGGGAGATTCTTTTGGCTATATATTTTAAATAAAATAGAAATACTGTTTCTCTAAAATAAAGGGAACTTAAGGCTGGTAAATGCCCCAAGCTTTTAAAAATAAAATAGCGTGTACTAAGGGCAAAACCTATTATGGGAAAAGTACAGGAGTATTTTAAAGTTCTTTTGTAAATGCTGAGAGTGAACATTTCATGTAGAGCTTGACAGCTACAAGAATTGAAAAGTAGCAGGAAAGCAGTTGTTTAACATGCATCTGTTTAACATGCATCTGTGTGTATTAAGTACACTTAAGTCTCTGATTCCGTTTTGATTGCAGCAGATAAAATGCCAGGAATTTGTGCCTCTTTTCTTGATCTACACACATGTGTGGTCAAGTTCTCCAGGGAGCGTGTCCTCACCTCCTTCGCTGCTTTTTTATACTGTAAGCACACCACTGTGGAACAGGCTGCAGTGTACTCCAAGGAATACTTCTAGCTTGTCTCTAAAATAGTCAGTATTCTAAGGTTCTTCGTGCTACAAAAATTCTAGTGCCCTACCAACACTGAAAACACTGTTTAATAAAAATCTGTCTTTGCCTTTGAGTATTTATCTGTTTATAGTCTGTTGAATATAACTAATTTTCATAAATTTACATTAATGTTTCTTGTAAGATAAGCTCAGTTGTAAATTGCCTCTCATGAACAAGGCCAGCAGTTGTTAGGAATTTTATTGAGAGAGCCAGAGGGCATGTGAAAATCCATAGAATTCTCCTCCAAGCAGCTGTTAGGGCCCTCAGGACAATAGCATAGTGAGTGAACCCTTTCAGTGTCCCCACTTTTGTCTGTGAATTTACTCTTGGTTGTTGTTGGACAGCACTCAGGCTTTCCCCCAAGTGCTGACTCTTTAGAAATGGTGTTTCTCAAGTCACATCCCTGCCTGAGCGCAGCTGTCGCTCATGGCCACACTACTGATTTTACACTTACTGAAAAATAACCTGCTAGGTTAAGGTTCACTGCTGAGCAGTGTTCTCTGCCCCAACTCCTTTTACTGCTGGTAAGGCTGAGCTGCTGCCTTTGTCTTGTGTTTAAGTTGGCAGAGAGGGATGTGAGTAGTTGTGTGCCTTGGGAAGGGAAGGGTGGAGCCTAATCCTCTCTGAGTTTTGAGAAGAGATAATGAAATCCTTTATATCCTTTTCCATAGACCAGCATTTCAAAGATTCCATTTTAATAAGAATTGGTTGTGCAGCTGCATCCCTGGCAACAAGGCCTGGGTGAGAAGAATTGGGGCAGAATTCCAGAAACAGGCCTTCAGTGGTCTCCTGTGGAGCTGTGCTAATGAAACAGATGAGCACATAAAGCATCTCATAGAAATAAGCCCAGTGCTTTGTGTTGGTATAGAGAATGCTGAAAATTTCCACATATATTATATTACTTAAAAGCTACAGAAGCTTTCATAAGCTATGTATTCAAGAGTAGCTATGTTATATTCTCTGAGTATTAAAAAAAAAACCCTATATATTCTTTCAACTTAATAGTTCTATGAATTATATCTAAAATGTAATTGTTTCTGCCCATTTTTGGTGAAGTCCAGGTGTTTTCAGAACATGATTTATCAACTATTTTAAAGACAAGATTTGCTGCTGAAGAGACAACTCATGGTTAAGAGTACTGGCTATCTTTCAGAGGATCTTGGTTCAGGTCCAGCATCCACATGGCAGCACACAGCCATCTGTAATTCAAGTTCCAAGGGCTCTGATGTCTTCTTCTGGTCTCCGTGGGTATCAGGCACACACAGTACACAGATGTACATGCAGGTAAAACATCCATACACATAAAATAAAAATAAATATCTTAAAAAGAACAGCAAGATTTTAGGTTTATTCTTAATAATGTTAGATTTTAAATGGGTAGATTATTTTCATGTAAATTTCCTATGATTATTGCACTATTAAAATGCCTTTAGGCAATACAGTTTGTTAAGCATATTCTTTTAACATTGACATGGCTGTAAAAGCCATCATTAAGCCATAATTCAATAGCTACCTGGCCACTTGACGTTAGGTTTTTTCTTTTGTTTGTTTTTTCCAAATCCAAATATTTGGATTTTTAAAAATCCTGTTTTTTTTCTAAAGGAGTATATCAATGAAGAATTTTTGTGCATTTTTCTTCTTTTGGGTTCTTTATAGATTACTAATGGTGAAAATTTAGTTTACTTTCATATAAGGGCTGAAACTCACATGCATGTGGTTGCCAGGCCTTAGTAATTTTTCTATTGCTGTGATGAGACACTGTAATCAAAGAAGAGTTTGTTTGAGGCACATGGCATCAGAAGGTTAGAGTTTATGATGATGTAGTGAATGAAAAGCGGCCTGGAGCAGCCGCTGAGACACCTTAAACACCCAGAGGCAGAGAGAGCAAACTGAAAATGGCACTAGTCTTTTGAAACCTCAAAGCCTGTCCCCAGTGACATACCTCCTTGAAGAAGGCCACACCTTTTAGTCCTTCTCAAACAGTTCCACCGACTGGGGACATGAACCTGTGGGGCCATTCTCATTCATACCATGTCAGGTACTACCAGCTGGGGCTCAAGTATTCAAACCTCCAGCCTCTCTGGAGGCTGTTGTCACTCAAACTACCACAGACATTTTCACTTTTCCATTTCCAGCAATGAATACAATCACGTTTTAAAATAGAATACATGTGAAATGATAGTTGCCATTTGGGGCTTTACTTTTTTTGAGCAGATTTTAGTTTATTAAAAATACCTTAAATATATATTTAAGCACAACATTAAGAGAGTCATGTGGAGAAATATAGTAGTACACCCTCCATTGGCTGCTCTAGAGAGTCACCAATTTCCATTTCTTTAATTAGAATCAGTGAACATTTTTAATTTGTTATCTTCCCCTGTGGGTTTTCATATTCAATCCTTTTTTTTTATTTCTCGAAAATCCATTTTTAAAAAATTTTTAGCTAGTACCCTCAAGAATCTCTCAAAAGCTAAAAGTTTCCCAAGTCGAGTATGTGTAGTGGCACATGCCTTTAATCCCAGCACTTGGGAGACAGAGGCAGGCAGATCATTGTGAGTTCGAGGCCAGCCTGGTCTACAAGGTGAGTCCAGGATATCCAAGGCTACACAGAGAAACCCTGTCTCAAAAAAAGTTTCCCATTTAGTTTTTACACACGTGCGCACACGCACACACACGCACACGCACACGCACATTAACGTGTTTCAGGTTCTGTTTATAGCCTGAGCAAAGCAGACATGATACTGTTATAGGCTCCTGACAAGGTGCTTGAATCTCCTTTTCCAGCACTTATGTCTACCCTTCCTGCTGTGCTGTAGATTGCCAAAGGACAGGCATGCCAGCCTAGTCTAGCCTCTGGTTCCAGGAGCCAGGGTTCATTTCATTCCTTGGACACAATAATTATTCCAGTGACCACATCAGACAAGTTGATCCAATTAAAGTGCTGATTTAAATTTTTATTTATTTTTATTACCATTAAGTTGTATTTAGTACTTAATCCATTCCCTCCCAGTGTCCAACTCACCCCAAACAAGGACTCTGTGCAATTCTGAATTATCCTGACTCTGCCACCTAGGTACTGGAATTTGTTTTCTTTGAATGGTTTAAATTTTTAAAACATCAGTGATGTTAGTACATTTTCTTGTAAAACAGAAGACTCCAAGCAACTACATTATAAGCCTCCCCCAAAAAGGAGAAAACCAAACATTTGAATGTTAATCACATTTACTAAATGCATTTTGACAAAGATGATCCAGTTCCAGGGGATCCAGTGCCCTCTTCTGACTTCCCAGGAGCCAGGTGTGCAAATGGTGCACAGACATATATTCAGCAAAACATTAGTATATATAAAACAAGTAAATGGAAAAAGCTTTTAAATAGAAAAAAAAAGTAAAGAAACCAAGAGAACTTCTTATACAGTGTGGTATAATTTTGCTGTTACAGCATATTTTATTTAAAAAAAAAAAGCTTTCCCTCTAAAAATTCATTTGACAGCTGAAAATGCCTTATTTATTGGAGGAAAATATCAAGTTGACACATCTGACACTTGGCCCCAAGCACGCAGGACTGAAGTGTAGGACCAAGTGATCTTTTGTCTCTGCAGAGTAATCTGAACCAGGATTAAAGCTGTCCTCCACCGTGCCTTGTTCACACCCAGATAAGCCACTGCAGTTTGTGTTGAACTGGCTTTCACATCCCCAGGGACTGATAGGGACTTCTTTGCCTGGCCAGGAAGCATGGGTTACACACACAGCTCACTTGTTAAGCCTGCTCCTGATAGTGCTTCTTGAAAGTACCTAGATATTGACTGTCATTCCCTTCTGAACCTTTACACATCTGACCATCAGGGCCTTTTGTTCTAAGAAGAGAAAACCTGACAAATTAATTAAGTATACAGTTATGTTTTATTGACACTCACTAATTGATAAAGTAACCAAGTTAGAATTCCTAGCTCATCTTCCACTGAAAGTTTTCTGTTGTAAACTTAGTATATGGCATGGACATATAAATTATATATATACTTGAAATACTTTAGAGGATTTAAAAAGGAAGAATTAATTGGTTTATTTTTTTCCCTGTACCTTGATACCAGTTTTACTTCATTTCCTCTTTTAAATATAAATGTAAATAGACACTTTTTTAAAATATGTGTTGCTCTATCTAAGTTAGGAAGCCTGACTAGAAAAGTCTTTGTCCATGTGCTATTCAGGTTAGCACTATGGAGGCCTGTCTCTGTGTAAAAAAAAAAATGGTAGCTAGGGCAACAGTAGTAACATAGCAACAGCAATGGAAAGCAGTTACATAGGGGAGGTGTTAACACATTTGGCCCTGTAAACTTCCCTATATTTACTCATTGAATCCTCATGCATCCCAAAGAGGTGGACACTAATGTGAAATAATTTCATAGACCAGCAAAACTGAGTATACAAAGATCAAGTATTCTGCAGTTCTAAGTCAGTTTGTAATATCTTGATGTGTAGCCCAGGCTGGCCTCTACTGCACTAGCACTAGCAGGCATGTGTCCATGCCAGCTGTTACAATCCTAAACCAGCATTCCATACTGCATTTCTAATATTTCCTCTACATATCACTGTTCAGTATGAATGGATGTCCATGTGGAATAAAAATTCTAAGCCAAGGAATTAAATTAAATTCATACTTGAGTTTAGGCATTTTACCTTGTGGCTATCTAAACAATCGTAAATGCAAACTACTCTTTAGGAGCAGTGGGCTTACACAGGAAGAACAAGCCTTCAGTCATGATTAATTCACAAAACAGTTAAAAGGAAACTTTGCAGTAACAGACTGACTCTAAAGTGTGTGTGGAAATAGAAGGGGCTTAGAAATGGAATGGAACTTGAAAACTAAGAGTAAAAGCAGGGCACTCCATTCCCAATTGCAGGTCTTACTTCAGTGAGCTGGAGGTGCAGGTGGACAAATGGACTACAAATTGGAGTATAGATACAAAATGAAACCTAAGAGTTCTAGAATAAATGACAGTCTATATGACTTGAAAGAGTATGTTGAAATTTCTTAGGCAGAACACAGATCATAAAATATAGAGTTAATGCATCAGAGTTCATGCGAGCTAAACTCTGTAAAAGACAGTGGTATGAAAGAAAAAGACAAGGGAAAAAGTCATGTATGTAGTAGACAAGGCACTTGCTCTAGAGTATATGAAGAACTTGGCTTAATTAAAATGGAATTGAGATTATAGTAATAGAACATAACTAAAATTTAAAAATGGGTTTTGGAAAATAAAAATAAAACTGGGTTTTGGGGATCTGAAGATGTGGTTCAGATTTGGTTCTCACATCAGGCAGTTCACAACCTTCTGAAACCCAGGGCTTCTGTACTCTGAAGTTTAGAGCACCTAGTTAGAAACAATAAAAATCTTTTAAAAATGGGCCGTACATCTGAAGACGCAGACCCAAGGAAGGTATGTGAGTGTCAACAAACGTACTGACCTACCTCTCCCATTTATTTGTTTGTTTATTTCACACCCTGATTGCTCAGAGAAGAGGGAGGTCAGTGGGGCTGGAAAGATGGCTTAGCAGCCAACAGTGCTTACGTGTAGAGGTTCTGAGTTCAGCTCCTGGTGCCTCATAATCACATGTACCTCTAGATCCAAGAGATCTGTAGGTACCTGCACACACATGGCATTCATTCACATGGACACATACACATAAACAAAGAGAAAAAGATTTTTTAAAAAAGAAAATACCATTAGTATTATTAGCTATCAGGAAAGTGCAAATTAAAACCAGAGGGACACTACTTTACACCATAATGACCAAGGTGAATGCTGACCACAGAGTGTAGAACAGTGGGACCCTCACACAACTGGTAGGAAGGTAAAGTGATAAACCAGTTTGCAAAAGTGATGGACAGTTTCTTAGAAAGTAAAACTCAAACTGTGCTTAAAATATGATGGAGGATTTCTACTTCCATGTTTCCCCAAAATAAAAACTTCACAAATACTTGTCTGCGTATATACTTAGGACTTAAAACTTTTAAAAATTTACACGTATCTGTCTGTTCATTCATTCATTCACTCATTCATTATGTTTGTGTATGTGTGCACATGTGTTCATGGTACCCACAGAGGCCTGCTGGAGGCACAGGCACTACCCAGTGTGGGTGCTGAGATCTAAACTCTGCAAGCCCTTTTTAACCACTGAGCCATCTCTCCAGCCCCACTAAATATTGAGCATATTCTATGTGATTCATTTACATGAATCAGTGGGAAAGTCTAGTGTCTAACTAGTTATTTCAGACATGAGAAAAATATATTGTTACTATAATTGCAAGTACTTCTCTCTGTGCCTTTTAAAAAATAAAATTTTTAAATATATATATTCATCTTACATCCTGATCGAAGCCCCTTCCCTCCACTCCTCCTTGTCCCTCCTTCCTACCCTCTTTTCCCCCCACTTCTCCTCAGAAAAGGGGAGCCCCCAGCCCTCAACCCCAGCACATCAAGTCCCATCAAGTCCTTCTCCACTGAGGTTAGGCAGGGGAGCCTGGTTAGGGTGAAGTGATCAAAAGCAGGCAAAGGAGTTCATGTCACAAAGGTGGTACCTATTCAACTTACTAGAGAACTCACATGAAGAGCAAACTGCCCACATATGTGTAGGGGACCTAGGTCCGGTCTGTGCATGCTCTTCTGTTTTTTGCTTCTGTCTCTAAGCTCCATGGGTCTAGGTTAGTTGACTTCTTGCAGTGTTCCTGACCCCTCCTGGTCCTTCTGTCCTTCCCCCTACTCTTCCACAGGACTCTTGAGCTCTGCCTAATGCTTGGCTGTGAGTCTCAGCATCTAATTTGATCATCTGCTCCCTGTACCTTTTGAGACTAGTTCAATAACAGTGGCTTCTTTTGGCTTTGGTTTACCAGGAGATCTGTTAATAATTACAGTTGGAAACTACTCCAAGAGATACCACAAATGAGTTTCAAAGAACCATTTCAAGCTGGGCATGTTGGCCATTCCTGTAATCCTAGGATGCAGCAGGTGGACCAGAAATGAAGCAATCCTCAGGGTCACTTGGGCCACATAAGGCCCTGTCTGAAAAGACTAAAAACAAGAGGCCGGGGATTGGCTCCATAGGCGGAATGCTTACTGTGCAAGAATGAGGACCCACGTTTAATCCCCAGCCGTTGTGTAAAAGCCAAAGGGTGCAGTAGTGCATACCTGTAACCCAGGGCTGAAGGGCCTTTCCTTTGTGCTGCTCCCTGGCCAGCCAGTGTAGCTGAGTCCATGAGCTCCAGGTCCTGTAAGAGACGCCGCCTCAGAAAATAAAGTCACCTGTTGTAGCTTGACCTTTCCTCTAATGTGGAAAACAAGAGTCTGGGAAGAGATAGCTGGTAAAGAAAGGACCTGAGTATGATCTCAAAGCCACATTTAAAAATACGGGGCTGGAGAGAGGGCTCAGGTTGAACATGCGCTGTTCTCCTAGAGAACCCAAGTTCAGTTTGTAGCACCCACATGGAGGCTCAGAACCATCTGTAACTCCAACTTCAGAGGATCCAATGCCCTTTTTTGGCCTCTATGGGCACCAGGTAGGCATGCAAGCGCACATGCATACATGCAAGCAAAATATTCATACATAAAATAATTAAACCTTAAATTGGGCATAGTGGTACCCTAGTGTTGGGATGTTGCTATCTAGCCAGCCTAGCCTGGGAAAATCCAGGCCAGTTTGAAATACCCCGGCCCCCACAACACACACGGTAGGTAGCATCTGAGGAGTGACCTCTGAGCTTACCCCCTGAACTTTACAGGCACATCCACACAGACCTGCATTTACACTCATCCACATATATAATGGAAAAAAATTTTAAAGCAACCTGAAAACAAAACCATTTCAAAACTAGTATCAGACAGTTTGTGCTCATGTGGGCTGTGAAGACCTGTATTGATAAATCATAGTTGTCATTGACTAATAGTTTTAGTGTTTCTGTAGGAAATAACTTTGGCATTGGGCATAACTTAGACACCCTTCTCCCCTAATTATACCCAGCCCTTCAATGTCACTATAAAGGCGTTTATTTTTACTTGAAAAATTTCCCCCACTTTTCAAGACAGGGTTTCACTTTGTAGACCAGGCTGGCCTCGAACTCACAGTGATCCGCCTCCTCTGCCTCCTGAGTGCTGGCATTAAAGGAGTGCACTACCATGCCTAGCATTTTTTTACATTTTCATTCCTGATCTTTATCAGTTCATTATAACCAACTGCTAATTATTAGCATTTACTGTTGTTACTTACATCTTATTTAAACTTTTGGCACTTAGAAATAAATATGTATGACTAGATATGTAGCTCAGTGATTGAAAGTGCTTGGTGTTCTTTATTTTTTATTTTATTTTTTTAACGTGCATTAGTATGAATGTGTCAGATCCCTTGGTACTGGAGTTACAGAGAGGTGTGAGGTGCCATGTGGGTGCTAGGAATTGAACCTGGGTCCTTTGGGAGAGCAGACCGTGCTCTTAACCACTGAGCCATGTCTCCAGCCCACTTGGTGTTCTTAAAGAGGACTTGAGTTTGGTTCCCAGCATCTGGGTCTAGTAGCTCACAACCGTGTGTAACTTAAGTTTCAAGAAATCTGGTACTTTCTTCTGGCCTCTATGGGCACCTTCAACACACACACACAGAGGAAGTGGAGTGGAAGAGGGATCCAAGAGATGGTTCAGTGGTTAAGAGTTTTTACTGCTCTTCCAGAGGACCCAGGTTCAATTCTCAGCACCTGCAAGGCAGCTTGCAGCCATTTATAACTCCAATTCTGATGCCCTTTTCTGGACTCTGGGCACCAGGCATGAACATAGTGTATATACACACATGCAGGCAAAATACCCATTACACATAACAAAAATTTAATCAAAAGATAAACCTTTAAAAATATATAGACACTTGTGTGGTACATAAATGTACTGATTAACCAGCACTTTTGTAGCTACCACCCAGGTTTAAGAGAGAGAGATCAGGGTTGGGGTCATAGCCAATGACAGACTACTTGCCTGGCTTTCATTCCAGCCCAGTTGGGAGTAGGGAGGAGGGCAGAACATTGTCAGTGGTCCAGTAGTCTTTGTGTATCTTTTTCTGTTTGGAAAACTGCCCTTGAGTGTCCTCCTGGCTGTTAACAATTTTACTTTGACCCATTTCTGTGTCTCTAGACAAAATTGTTTAAACTGTTCTTGAATTTGTGGCAGTGGTTCTCTGTGTTCCATTTTATATAATGCTTCTCAAGAATCATGCTCTATAAAGCGGTGACTCATTATTTTGTATAAATGTGCCATTTTCTTTAACTTCCCCCCCCCCCCCACTATAGAGCTGGCTTGGTGGTTAAGGGTGCATAGTTCTAGCAGAGGACCGGGTTCTTTCCCAGCACCCACATAGGCTCATGCCACCTGTCCCCATAACGTCACAGCTAGAGGCTCCAACACCCCTTTTTGGCCTCCACATGTACTCACATGCATTTACACAGGTACTATACACATACATAAAACTGAAAATAAATCTTTTTTAAAAAATTGTTTTTCTTGGGGCTAGAGAGATGGCTCAGAGGTTAAGAGCACTGTCTGTTCCTCCAAAGGTCCTGAGTTCAATTCTCAGCAACCATATGGCGACTCACAACCATTACTATAATGAGATCTGGTGCCCTCCTCTGGGGCATGCAGGCTCACATGCAGGCAGAATACTGTATATAATACAGTAAATAAACAATAAAAATAGATTCTATTGCAAAAAACTCAATGTTGCTACTGTATTAATAGTTATTTTCACTAAGTTGATTAATATACTTCCATTTCTAAAACCTTATACTTTTAAATAAATAAATCTTTTAAAAATTTGTTTTTCTTAATAGACCTGAGCTGTTTCTTAGTTTACAGTAAGACATGGTAGTGTGTGCTTGTAGGCTGAGCTGCCTGGGAGTCCTGAGGCTCAGAAGTCAGAACTGATACAGGCAATATCAAAACAAAGAAACAGAACAACAGCAACAACAGACTGTTACCGTTGCTTCATTCTTTTATTTACCATTTTTAATTTTGATAATAAGATCATTCAGTATTCAGTTCCTGTATATAGCATCAGATTTAGCCCTCACTTTATTTATTTACTTATTTTTGGTTTTTAGAGACAGAGTTTCTCTGTGTAGCCTTGGCTATCCTGGATTCACTTTGTAGACCAGGCTGGCCTTGAATTCACATAGATCTGCCTGCCTCTGCCTCCCGAGTGCTGGGATTAAAGGCGTGCGCCACCACTGCCCAGCTTGGCTCTCATTTTAGATCTGGAAACTGAAACACAGCATTCTGTTTTATACCAGAATACCAGACTGGGTTCTAGGGCCTGCCACTTCTCCATGCTAGCATTTCTAAAATGATTGGAATTCTGAAAGTCTTTGGACAGCTAGAAGAATGTCACTCCGTACTACCAGCATCTAAACTTGGCTTTAAACACAACATGTGCCACATACCTTAATTCCAAAGCCTAAATTCTGAATTTTGCCACAGGGCTACACAGACTGAATATGCTCAGTTCCTAAACTGCACAGTCCTTCCTTCTCTCTAAGATTAGGGTTAGGAGACATCTGTGCTGCTGAGGACCAGCCTGATAATGAGTTGTGTGTGGAATGTGCTGAGCTGTGTAGCTGTTGGAATGTTGCTCCCTTGTGCACAGTTTGTCTGTTTTCTTAAGTGTAGGGGTTTTCGTTTGGTTTGTATTTTGTTGAGAGTTCTCATGCCGCCCAGGCTGAGCTCAAATGTGCTGTGTAGCTGAAGGTGACCTTGAACTTTTTTTTTTTTTTTAAGGTACAGTGAACTTTATTGATGGTATTCAAGAGA
>OU015755.1:84705922-84722761 GCA_907169655.1 Acomys percivali | reverse complement strand
TGTGTGTGTGTGTGTGTGTGTGTGTGTGTGTGTGTGTGTGTGTGTGTGTATATATGCCTGAAGTGAATTAATGTATGTTATTCTGTTTGTTTGCTTTTTGAGACAGAGTCTTACTGTGTGGCCCAGGCTGAAATTGAGCCATGTGCCTGTTGTCTCAGCCTTCTGAGTATGGAGGCTTCAGACATGCACCGCTGTGCTAGGGTTGGAATTTACTTTGGAAGAAAGTCTAATTATGGTTATTTTTCCATGTGGTGACTTTTCCCCTGCAGCTCCTTGCCTAGTAGTCAGTATAGATCTACCATAGTGTATTGTGGCCATGCTACCTGGCATCTTTCTAAGTTAGCCACGGGTACGAAAATGTTAGGAAACGCTCACCTACGTCCACACGTCATGAGTCACTCAGAGTCTATTCATTCTGCTCTTCCTGAGCTCAGCACTGTACTGATGTCATGGTCTCTTCTCTGCTTTCTATTGTCCTGCTGTCTGGGAGGGCAGATCTGTCCTTCTGTTTTTATTTTATGCTTTGGCCAGTCTTAGTGGAATTTTCCATACAAATTTCAAACTTTGTCAGGGTTTCTAAAGGATATATTGAGATTTCATTTAGATTTGAGTTGATTTTACAGACTCATGAAACTGGATATACATCATTTCATTTGCAGACTAGTTCTGAGAAAGCGTGCTTGTTTGCTTGCTTGCTTGCTTGTTTGTTTGTTTGGCAGGATCTCATGTATCCCAGGCTGGCCTCAGACTCTTTATGACTTTGGATTTCTGATTCTCCTAGTTCACCTCTCCGAGTGTTGGGGTTACAGTTGTGTACCACCAAACCCAGTTTTATGTGGTGCTGGGCTTTGTTCATACCAGACAGACACTTGACCAGCTGAGTGACATTCCTAACAGAGAGAGAGTGTGGGGAGAGGCGAGAGAGAATGAGAATGAATGAGAGAATGCTGTGTTTGCCAAAGGCTGACACTGAGTGCCTTCAGTCCATCCATTGTTCTCTGCTTTTTCCTTTGACTTAGGGTCTCACTGAGTGACTATTAGGCTCTTGTGTTGGATTTTAGTCTTGTGCTATCTAATTTTAATGTGCACAATACTGGCTTCTTGACTATTGGGTTATGAATCAGGGTGATACACAAATCAGAAATTTCTTTAAATAAAATTACCCAATTCAAGCCTTTCCACTCTTTTGTCCATGAGTATATGCAGCATAAGATCAGTGTTTTGTCACTGTTTTATTGCTGTGAAGAGATGGCATGACCAAGGCAACTTTTATAAAGAAAAACATTTAATTGGGGGCTTGCTTACAGTTTCAGAGACTTAGTCCGATATCATCATGGCAGGGAGTGTGGCACTGGAGCAGTAGCTGAGAGCTACAGCCTGATCTGTAGGCAAAAAGACACAGACGAGGGGATGAGAAAGCTGGGCCTAGCACAGGCTTTTGAAATCTCAAAATTGCAAAGCCCTATACTTCCTCCAACAAAGCCGCATACCTACTCTAACAAGGCCACACCTTCTAATCCTTCTCAAATACTGCCACTCCCTGATGACTAAATATTCAAATATGAATCTGTTGGGGCTATTCTTATTCAAACCACCACACTCAGTCATTCTGGCATTTTGAAATGCACATGTCTGTAGGTGGAATCTCTTATGAAGCTGTGCTGTGCATCTTTCATTGGTAGATTTAGTTTCAAATGTAGTATTAATGTAAATATTAATATAATTATTAATTGATATGATTCATACTTATAATCTATACTATATACTTTTTATTCTATTTTTAATAATTTTAAAGAAACCTATACACTTAATAACCTCATGGTAACCTGTATACTAAATATTAGTAGGATGTAAATTAAAAAATAAAAAATAGAAGTTGTTGTATTATCGCCCCAATAGAGAGATATTCCATGCTATAAACTTGAGTGAACAGTTCAGAAACAGGTTACCTTTGGGGAAGGGTGGAGCAAGTCAGGGCTTATGTGTAGCTTTGACTATCCTGGAGCCTGCAACCTGGAACCTTCCTGCTTCTTTGCCCCAAGCACTGCTGTTAAAGATGTGTGCTGCCACACCTGAGCTGTACTGACTGTTGCCACAAACAATTACCACAGAAAGAAAGTCAGAAACCCCTTTTTGATGAATAGAAGAAAAACAACTATTGTCTTCAAATAACTTTTTAAAAAGTGGCAAGCCAGCTTTATTTTCCTGTGCCTGCCCCAGTTGCCTCATGCTGTGTCACCCAGCCCTCTCTCTGCAGGCCGTATGGAGAGCTCCTGCTACCTGGCAGCTTGTGTGAGTTCTGAAACATGCTTGCTGTTGTGCGACATCTCACACATCTGGGAAGTGTGAGTTTACTTAGAAGACACAGTCTGCAGTGACAGTTCCTGTTGTCCTATGATGGTAACCAGGGCTATGCCTTTCTTGGCCATGAATTCTTAGATGACCAAAGTGAGCTTGTTCCCTAACACCAATGACATGGACTTACTGTTTCCTTTTGGATTTTATGAACCTGCACGAATGGAGAGGCAGTCCTTTGCTTGAGGCTACTGTGCTTGGGCCCTGTCCCTCACGTGACCTTGATACACAGGTACAACAGAAACTGCCATTTCACTCCTCTTAACTCAGTAACAGGCTGGTAAAGTTTGGAATGAAATGCTTACTCACATTTTCTGTAAATAAGGACATGTTAGAGGTTAATTATCCAGAATTAATAATACATTGATTTGGGTAAGAGCATGGGCCATTCTTCAGCAGGCTTGAGTTCAGTTCCTAGTACCCAAGTTGGTGGTTCACAACGACCTGAAACCCCAGTTTCAAGGGATCTCATATCCTTGAAGGAGGCCGAGGCAGGAGGATTGCAAATTTCAGGCAAGCCAGGGCTACACAGCAGGATTCTCCTGTCCCCAATCAACCACCAACCACTAAACACACACAGTAGTTTTTGGGTATAAAGTGGACTTTTTTTTTTCTTAAAGGAACAGCACACTTTTCAAGTATACAGTATTAAAAAATTCAAGACAAACATAGATGCAGTTGCCGGCAGCCAGGGGAATTCCACAGTTGGGCCTCTCAAAGCAAAACAGGAAGCTTGAGATGGCGCTCAAAACTCTGTGTGGACTTGGGTCGAGTCCCTGTGTTTCCTGAACGCCTCACTCTTACCAGGCACTTCATGAGCTGCAGGCCATGCAAATAATCCCTGTCGTTCTGTATAAAGTCAGAGGTCAGAGGCACAGACGGGATCAGTTGTGCTAGAGTAGAGGCAACTGGGCAGAGCTTTCTTCCCATGGATTTTCTGCATCATTACATCATAGAGTGTCAGTATGCAGTCATTTGGAGTTGTGAGCCTTGCCTTCATGTGCTCTGTACAACTGTGAAAGTGTGTTTATGGACATAAAGTCAGATGGCTGAGATGACAGTAAGGAATTGAGAGTTCTGTGAACACCTGCAGTGAGTGAAGGACAGCACACGCTGGCGGACATAAGGAGACCGTAGACAGGTGGCTGCATGGAGAGGGGAGGGGAGGGACATAGGAGGCCGGCTGTGCTGTGTTGACTGGAGTGGGCCGTGTGCTTGCTCCCTGCCCTCTGCCTTTCCTTTTTCATCTCTTACTTCCTCCACCATCTCAAGGCTATTTATGGACAGCCACGTGCCTTTGTGAAAAAGGGGAGCTGGAGGCTTCCCACCTTGGCTTTTGCATGTGAGAGTGGTCCTTTGGATTGCGTTTGCATATCCTCCCTTAGCACTGAGAATATGCTGGGGTACTGAGCTCACTGTGGTGGCTGTTATTCCCCTAGCCCCTTAGTTGCCTAGCAGTTGGAGTGCGTCACTTACTGTAGGTGTATGGTCTATGTGTAATCTCTTCCAAGCTCCACAGTTTATTGATGGGCATGGAGAGGGGCCACAGAGACTCTGCAGGGTCTTCAGGGCCAGAATGATAGAGCCTAGGTGTGCAGGAAGGTTTGGCTCCAAAGTCTGCCAGGTCTCTGTCTAGAGAGGTGTCTCCAGCAGGCTGAGTACACAGCAGAGGCAGTTGCTCCTACAAGGGAGGTCCTTGTGAGGCCTTGGGAGATAGCCCTAGTCCTGCAGGTCCACTGCTCCAGCGAGTACAGCTGCTGTCCTTTCTCCTCGTGATGGAATTTGCCAAGAACCTAGATGCCTATTTCTCTTTCCTCAGTTGGTACTATTGGGGGCAGAAAGTCTAGTTATCTGTTTTCACTTAAGACACTGAGAAATTGATTATGATTTGGAATACATACAGGTGGGTGAACTGAAATGAACAGCTTCCAAGGGCAATTTAAAAAATTTTTTTAAATTTAATTTTATTTTATGTGCATTGGTGTGAGGGTGGCAGATTACCTGGAACTAGAGCTACAGATAGTTGTGAGCTGCCATGTGCGTGCTGGGAGTTGAACCTGATCCTCTGAAAGAGCAGCCTGTGCTATTAACCACTGAGTCATCTTGCCAGCTCCAAAGGGCAAATTTAATGGTTTTTAGCAAAGGGGAATGTGACTACTGTCATATCCGCTTTTGCTTTGGGTCTTTAGGCACTTTTACAGAATTGTGCTTTATTGCCCCAAACAGGAACAGTGTGGAGGGAAGTAAGATGAGTGTGGTGGGTAAAAACAGACAAACTGAGTCTGGGTGAGCCCGGAGAGACAGCATCTGGCCCTCTCTTGACTTTCTGATACCTTTTAAATCTAAAACTCAAATAAGCCCCATGGAGCAGAGCTCCAGAGCACTCCACCAAAGGCCTGGAGACTGAGTTTAGAGGAACAAAGCATAAATGGCCTGGGTATGGTGACACGCACTTTTTGTTGTTGTTTTGTTTTTTGAGACAGGGTTTCTTTGTGTAGCCCTGACTCACTTTGTAGACCAGGCTGGCCTCAAACTCACAGAGCTCTGCCTGCCTCTGCCTCCCCGAGTGCTGGGATTAAAGGCATGCCCCACCACACCCTGTCCACACACACTTTTTATTTAATGTTTTTTATGTATTTATTAATAACTAAAAATTAATTTATACACTTTACATCCCAATTGCAGCTTCCCATCCCTCCCCCCCTCCCCAGTTTTTCCCTGTCCCTCCCTCTCACCTCGCCACGGCCATCCTCCTGTCCTCCCTTTCTCCTTAGAGAAGGAGAGGTCTCCCATGAATATCAACCTGCCTTGGCATATGTAGTTGCAGTAGGACTACGTGTATCTTCTCCTATTGTGGCTAGGCAAGGCAGCCCATTTAAGGGACAGGGATCCATAGGTAGGCCACAGAGCCAGAGACAGCCCCTGTGCCCACATGAAGACTGAGCTGCAGGACTGTTACGTATGTGCTGAGGGCCTAGGTCAGTCTCATGCATGCTGTCTGGCAGTTCAGTCTCTGTGCGTCCTATGAGCCCAGGTTAGTTGGTTCTCTTATGGTTTTTTGTGGTGTCCTTCATCTTTCTGGCTCCTTCAATCCTTCACGCCCCCTGCCCCTTCCATAGAGTTGCCTAAGCTCTGCCTAATGTTTGTCTGTGGATCTCTTCATCTGTTTCTGTCTGTTGCTGGGTGAAGCCTCTCAGATGACAGTGCTAGGTGCCTGTCTGGATGGGCTCTCTCAAATGGGAAGGGCAGCTGGGACAGTCCTTGGTTGGCCATCCTCTCAATTTCTGCTCCATCTTTACCCCTGCTCATCTTGTGGGTAGGAGAAATTGTGGGTCTACAGTTTTGCGGCTGGGGTGGTGTCCCAGTCCCTCCATTGGGAATCTTTTCTAATTAGAGGAGATGGCCGCTTCAGGCTCCATAGCCCCCATTGTCCTAGGTTTCCAACTCATCCCAGAGATCCTCCTATTCCAGTCTCTCTCTCCACTTGATCCCTCCTGCTCCCCTCCCCACCTCCTCCCCACCCAGTTCCCACCCTCCCTCCGCCCCAATGTCTATTCTATTTTCCCTTCTTGATGAGAGTCAAGCATCCTCCCTTGGGCCCTCCCTGTTACTTAGCTTGTTCGGGTCTGTGGATTGTAGTGTGGTTATCCTGTACTTTATGGCTACTATCCACTTATAAATGAATACATACCATGTTTGTCTTCCTGGGTCTGGGTAACATATACTTTTAATCCCAGTGTTTGGGAGGCAGAGGCAGAGGCCTGATCTATACAGAGAGTTCCAGGACAGCCAGGCCTATATAGTGAGACCTGTCTCAAACAATACAGGAAAAAAAAACAGGTGAGAATGTTGACTTACTGTGTTAGAGGCTAGCACTGCAAGTGCTCACAGAGGTGTAAACACATTAGTAACATTTAAGAGTGAGCTCTTGAAAAATTATCATAAAGCCCAGGGAAATAGATAGTAAAGGTATGTGCCACACAGGCCCAGCGACCTGTTCAATCCCTAGAACCCACATACAGGGGGAAGGAGAGAACAGATTCCACAAAGTTGTCCTCTGACCTCTAAGTGTATGCCCTGGCACAGGCCTCCCTCAGTAATAGTGGTAATTACTATTACCCTCATTATTGCTGCTACTTAAAACAGGCAAACATAAACCAGTCTGATTGAGAGTTACAGCTTGTCACACCTGGTGGGTCAAGTGGCCTCGAGCACTTACTGTGCATAGGAGCACCTTAAGTTTAAGGTTTGTTTGTTTTGTGGGGGACATTTTGCCTGCACGTGTGTCTTGCACCATGTGTATGCAGTTGCCTGAGGAGGCCAGGAGAGGGCGTTGGAGCCCCTGAAACTGGAATTATAGATGTGAGGTATCATGTGGGTGCTGGGAATAGAACCCAGGTTCTCTGCAAAAGCAACCAGTGCTTTTAACCACTGAACCCCATTATCTATGTTTGGAGTCCCAGCACCCACATAAAAAACTATACCTATCTATAAGCCTACCCTGAGGGATGAGATGGGATGAAGAAGATCCTTGAAGCTTGCTGGCCAGCCAGCTTAGCCAGTCAGTGATCTCCAGGTCTAGTGAGAGACCCCCAGGAAGCAAAGGCAGGTGGATCTCTGAGTTCTAGGCCAGCCTGGTCTACAGAGCAAGTTCCAGGACAGCCGGAGCTATGCTATGTAGAGAGACCCTGTCTCAAAACAAACAAAAAAACCTACGGTAGAGAGTGAGAATGAATTAGTAGGTGGTTTCTGTGCATTCTGTACATATACACATGAAGTTACCAAAGAATAAAAAAAGAACAAAAAATCTAAAAGAAAAACTACCACAGCCATGCTCATGTAACTAGCTCTAAATTCAGTGGGTCATTACAAAGGGCGTGGAAGTAAGAGTGAGGGGAGCTGCTGGAGGAAAGGGGTTCAGTGGGAGAGGAGTAAGAGAGTAACGGGACTGAGTGGGATCAAAATATACCACATACACATGAGATTCTCAAAGAATAAACTTTAAAAATATTTTAAAGAAGCCAGGTGGTGGTGGCACACACCTTTAATCCCAGCACTTGGGAGGCTGAGGCAAGTGAATCTCTGAGTTCAAGGCCAGCCTGGTCCTGAAAAACCATATGTATGTTTATATCTGTGTGTGTGTGTGTGTGTGTGTGTGTGCGCGCGCACACACACACACACACACACACACACGTTTATATATATTTTAAAGAAGCTTTTAAAAAAAGTGAGGGAGACAGTGGGACCTCCGGCCTGCACATGGGCATAGGTTGACAGAACACGTTGGCTGCATGTGTTTTAGTGTCCTAGTTGCTTTGTTCCTGCTACAGAGGTAAGGCGGAGCTTGAAGTGTTGACACTTTAGTCTTTGTCAACTCCTGAAGAGAGAGAGCTATTTTCCTATAATACATTATGAAGAGACATTTTAAAATAATGGATGAAAACAAACTCTTGAGAGCTCTCTCTCTCTCTCTCTCTCTCTCCTCTTCCCTCCCTCGCTTGTTCCCTCCCTTCTTCCCTTCCCCCCTCCCTCAACACACACACACACACACACTCACACTCTTATACTCATGAGCATGAACATTTGAGCAGCTCTAGGAACAGCAGGAAGGAGTACAAGAAGCTTCAGACTCACTGTGTCACCAAGCAGAATTAATGGACACGCGCCATCACTGAACTTAGAGAATCAAGTATTTTCAAAGAAAGTGTCCAGCTGCTTTTGGGCCTTATTCAGCAGCCCACAGAAAACCCTGAGCCGCCTCTGCCATGTACATGTGAACCTTCCACTTCCGTGTGTTTATAGAAAGCCATGGTCTGACAGACAAGTTACTCCATTGCAGTTGAATGGACTTGGAGTGCCGTGTCCTTAGGTTCCATTCCTACAGTTCATAGTTCCCTGGTGTGCTGTCACAGTGAAGCCTTCTGTGAGGTCAGTGACCCCGCTATACTGGTGGCTGCTCTTAGTTGTGTCTATCTGAGGGATCTGTGCAAACTTCAGATGAGCAAGGAGGGGCAGTCGTGAGGCAGGAGGCGGGTATGCTGGTGGGAAGCAGGGTGCCAGCTTGGCTGCTCCCTGGGAGACTGTCCAACACTGCAGCCAAGAGTGGTAATGCCACCTGTGACCTCAGCACTCAGGAGCCACTGAGCCTGGACTAGAGAGATGAGGCCCTATCACAGAATTAGAATATGCTTGTCAAACACTAGGACGCAAGCTCAGCCTTGTTGTGTTTGGACAGTCACAGTGCAGTGAACAGACTAGTACTAAGTCTCGCCCCTCCCCCACAGGCCACTGAGTGACAGTCATTCCTGTGTGGAAGCTGGGTGGATACAACCCAAGTAAATGACATCAGAATATAATCAACTTGTTAATAAGAGCTAGAAAGTCACACTTAAAATCAAGAGCATTGAGGTCAAATCATACATGTTCTTGGCTAATGATAAGGATAATTTTACATGTCTTAGTTTTTAAGTTATTTTTGACATAAAAATACATGTCAGTGGGCATTATAAAGTTCAGTGGGTGTACATGTATAACATTTTAGTCAGATAAAATATTTCCTCAGGCTTCTTTTATTTCAACTAGTCATGGCAGTGAATACCTATAATCTCAACATTTGGGAGTTAGTAGCAGGATAGTGAAGAGTTCCAGGGTCATCTGAGCTGCATGAGACCCTGTCTTAAAAAAAAAGTATTATTGCTTAAAGAGTTTTGTTTTTGAAAAGTCTTATATTGTTGCCCAGGCTGGCCTTAAATCCAAGGTCCTTTTGTCCTAGCCTCCTCGGTGCTGGGGCTATGGATGTGTGTTACCAGTTAGCTCATACTTCCTGCTTTATGCTAAGAACTTCCAGATGCTCCTTCTAGCACACATCACAGCATCACAGGGAGTCAAAGGGCAACCTTCTACCGTGCATTCCGTGGATAGGACGTGGGTTTTTTTTGTTGTTTTTTCAAGACAGGGTTTCTCTGTGTAGCCCTGGCTGTCCTGGACTTGCTTTGTAGACCAGGCTGGCCTCCAACTCACAGCGATCCACCTGCCTCTGCCTCCTGAGTGCTGGGATTAAAGGCGTGCACACCATGCCCGGCTAGACTTGGGTTTTGAGGCCTGCATGGCATGCTTTTTTACTGGCAGAACCATCTTGACTGCTCTTCCTTTAGGTTTTTGATGTTTTATTATTTGAAAGAAAAGTTAAAAGTATGAGAATTGGGTTTTCGGACCAATGTGGGAGAATAAGACCGTTTTCTCAACACGTTATTTCTCATATTTTAGAAAAGGCGACGGCGGATTGACCGAAGTATGATTGGAGAGCCAACCAACTTTGTGCACACAGCTCATGTAGGATCCGGAGACCTATTTAGTGGGATGAACTCAGTAAGTGTGTCACATGGGACTGTGGGAAAAGGCCCAGTGGGACCTGCATGGCAGACTCACACCTTTAAGTGACCTACTTTATACATGTCAAATGTGTTCTGTAACTGGATTGTACCAGTCAGAGGCTGAAAATATTTTGAAAAAAAAAAAAACATTGTGTCTGCACAGCCCTTTCCTGTTGCCACTCCGCGAGCAACATCATCTAGCAGTTACTTGTACATTGTTGACACTGTATTAAATATGCTGCTAAACACAATACAGATGAGTTATATGCAAAAGTCAGACCACTTCATGCAGGAACATACATTCAGTGTGAGTGTAAGTTTTAGATTTGATTTGGAAAGGGTTAGTGATTAATCCTTATGTTCCCACCATGAGACTCAAAGATGAACTTCTAAATTAATATTTATGCCAGGCAGGTTGGCATATGCCTTTAATCCCAGCTCTCAGAAGCAAGGCAGGATGAAGATTCTGAGTTCAAGGCTACCCAGGGCTATGTAAAGACTCTTAAAAAACCAAATAAATAAACATTAGCATTTACCCTCTTATGAACTGCTTTTCATATACTTTAAGATTTTGTTTTTATTTACATGTTTGTGTACATGTGTGCAGAGGCCAGAAGAGGCCTGATCCCTTGGAGCTGGAGTTACAGGAGGTTGTGAGCCACCACATGTGGTTGGGTGCTGGGACCAGAGCTCCCGGCCTCTGCAAGAACTGTATTGCTCTTACCCGCTGAGTCACCTTCTCTAGCCCCACACCCATGTCTGTTGAGTCTGCTTCATAAATGTGTTTCCCTGAGTGCTGCAGATGTTGATTCCTGCTCCGCAGATAGTTGGGATTTGCACTCATCCCTTTAGGACAAGGCAGCAAAATTTTGCCATATTTGGCAGTTGGCTTTAAAGTACCTGAAGTGAGGAAGAGCCTGCCATCCTGTATATAGAGATTTAATTCATGCCAGAGTAGACCTTAGGCTCCCCCATCTGGATCCCGTGTTCTGTGATGTCCACCTTCCATAGCGCCAGTCCCTGCACTGACCCTGCAGTAGCAGCAGATTGAGGGGATTGTGTCCAGACTTCCCAGCCAGGACCAACAGAACAGGGCTTAGAGGATATGCAAACTGCAGCCCCTCGGTGACTAAGACAGCAGGGGAGCCATTCGCAGCTCCTGTGGTGAGCCTGTGGCAGGACTTGTTTTGCTGGCTTCCTAGTAGAGAGTAAAGGTGTCTTGATGTTTAGAGAGGACCAGCTGTTTGCTGGGCAGCAGGTGAAAATAGCAAAGCAGTCAGGAGCCCTTTGGCTCTGGGCTGGTGTGCTTATTAAAATCTAGCTGTAGGACAGGTGTTGCATGTTTATCATAATGAGTATCATCTCATCAATAAATGTGTTCAGATTTCATCTAAAGATGGAGGCCAAACTGCTCCTGAATTTGGGCTGCTTCTTTGGGCTGGTGGATGCTGGGACATTACCTAGCTACTACCTCTTAAGAGTAAATCTAACTCATGGTGTTTGGAAACATTCTCAGTCTTTTTCTTGTACAGTTCAGAATTTTCTTTAAAATCTGAGCTTAGCGAGCCAGACGGTGACACACGCCTTTAATCCCAGCACTTGGGAGGCAGAGGCAGGCGGATCACTGTGAGTTCAAGGCCAGCCTGGTCTACAGAGTGAGTCCAGGACAGCCAAGGCTACACAGAGAAACCCTGTCTCCAAAAAAAAAAAAAAAAAAAAATTAATCCCAGCACAACATGGCTACATGGAGAAACCCTGTCTTGAAAAATGGGGGCGGGGGGTGGAATCTGTGCTTAGCATCTTGCCTTAGTAAGCTTCATTAGGTGTGCTGCTTGCGTAGATGAGGTAGGGGCTCCTGGCTGACAGCGCAGGCTCTGCCCTGCAGGCCAGTGGAGTCCTCCCTGTAGGACAAGTGCTGTGTCCCTTTAGGAGAGTGATTTCATTAATGAGCCTGCTCTCTCTACAGCAACCCTGCCCACAGAATGCTGAGTTCTTGCTGACAGTAAAATTGCTCAGGGAGGTTTTAGAAATTACTCCTTACAGTTCCCGTTTAATAAATTGGACTGTAAGAGAAATTGTGTTTTCCTGTGTAAGAATAGTGACAATAATCCAAAACCATGAATAGGAAGGCTGCTCATCCAGGGAACCTTCCTGCCCTGTCTGTGTCCTGAGGCTGGAGCAGCAGTGGGTAGAGGAAGGTGCCGCCTGGCCTGCACCTAGCACTGACTGTCTCTGGTTTGTGGACTTATTTTCGATGGGTTGGATGTCACTGGTTGGTACTGTGTTTAAAGTATGGACTGCCACATGTACTTTTTAATGCTAGTTTCTTGCCAGAAAGAGCTCTGTGAGCCTTTAGTAGGAGTTTTAAAACACTGTATACCTGTCATGTGACTATGTGACTGCTCTCAGCACACTGATAGGCCACAAGGTCACTTCCTGACCCTTCAGTCTGACACCGAAGAATCATAACTGCCTTTTTTTTTTTTAGACTTGTGTGGCTTTATGAGTTGGCAAGTCCTGACTAGGTGGGCTGGACATCTGCGGATCCTGTGTGTGTGCTGCATATAGACTGTTATCCAGGCCGAGGCCATATTGTACCACAGTTGGGGCATTGGGTGGGGTCATGCCCCATGGTGTAAAGCCAGTGCATATCCTTACCTAAAGCAGCCATCAGTTGTGAGTACATGTGTTTAGTTGTGGTGTGTGCATTGCTCTTGGGGTGGGATGCTTGTCGGAAGTCAGTGTCCCCAAGTAAGGCAAGTGGCATGTAAGGCATAGCCCTTAAGCTTAGCACCGTGTTTTCTTGTGACATAGCTGAGTGCTACTGCAGAAGTAACGTAGGCATGCCCCTTTTCTCCCTTCAAATATAAAAGAATGGCTTGCAGTCACCAGCAAAGGCCGTGCTTCCTTCATGACTGGCAGCACTCGGATTCATGAGCGTGGTCCAGGTCTCATCCCATGGGCCCCAGACTGTGGCTGACTCATCACTGGGCATCACCTCCAGACTTCCTGCCTGGGTTCCTCCTCCTAGCCCTGTGGCCTGACTCACGTTCTGCTTCTGGAAGTCTCTGGTTTACAGGAGCTGGTTTGGGACAAACACCTTGAGTCCATCAGAGCGAGACTGTGGTCTTACTGCAGAGCAGGGTCTGATAGACTGATATGGAAGTTCACTCACTGACAGGATCAAAAAGTGAACATGACTTGTCCTGTGTCTTCGGAATCTTCACTTCACTTCCTTCACACCTTCACTTCAACGCCAGCCTGGGCTACATGAGGCCGTGCTTGAGGGGAAAAGCAAAACACAGATTGGTCAATACTGGCCTCACCATTTGCACTATAAATAAATTAAGGTGTTTAAAATGAATGTGTTTTCCCTATAGAAGTGTTATGAAGACGGTAGGGAAATCATTGCTGCACTGACTGGTTTCTGCTGTACATCTGTTCTCTTCCTGTTTGTTTTAGGTCAGCTCCATTCAGAACCAAATGCAGTCTAAGGGAGGCTATGGAGGTGGCATGCCTGCCAATGTGCAGATGCAGCTCGTGGACACAAAGGCAGGATAGCCCTGGTGCCTTCATCTGTGAGTACCTCAGAGCTGGGGTGGCCTCTATCCCTTGACAAGAGTCTCGAGGTTAAAACAAAAAGTTAAGCCAGGTGTGGTGGCACACTCCTTTAATCCTAGTGCTTGGGAGGCAGAGGCAGGTGGATCACTATGAGTTCAAGACCAGCCTGGTCTGCAAAGTGAGTCCAGGACAGCCAGGGCTATGTAGAGAGACCCTGTCTATAAAATAAAACAAAAAGCCTGAAAAATAATGATTTGAATTTTTCTTTTGGTTTTGTAGGTCATTGTGAATTCCTGCATTTTCTCTGTCCACAGTTCTATAATATTTTTGTCTTGTGATTGGATTTCTTTTATTTTTATTATAAAAAAGAAGTGTGGCGGCAACCTGTTCACCCCTGTGATCTCCAGCAAGACATTCCTGCTCCGAGGAAGGTAGCGTCAGGCCCACCTGACCTGCTTTGCTGTCAGCGGCATGCATGCCTGGGACTCTGACAGAGTTCTTTGGATTGTAGCTGAATTGTCAATGTTTAATCGACATGGATCGGATCTTAGCATGGTCTTTTTTTGTGACTGCTAGCACTGTTTTGTAATTTTTTTCATTTTAAACCTTTTCATTGCGCCTCCAGCCCCTCTGCCTTATGATTTTACTGATAAGCAAAGACCTGTAATTACTGCCACCATTTATGTATATTTTGAAGGTGTGTGACCCACAAGCACAAAATAGTCCTTTTCATCTGTTGGAAACTTGAGTGGAGTGCGTGTGCCTGCACACTCCATGGTGCTGCTCAGAGGGGACCCCACAGGACACCAAACACCGGTGTCCCGAGCTGCTGCGCTTGAGGACGCTGCTCTCTTGGAGGACGCTCTACGTAATCGGAGTGGGTTCTGGTCTGGTCAGAGCAGTGATGGGAAAGCCTGCATTCCAAAGGCAGTTGCTTGGCTGTAAGTGTTCAGTGTATTTATTTGAGAGTAAGGACCTGTGATTGTGTGTGAGCAAATGCCCTCTGTATCTGAGTGTTGTGAAGCCCATCCAGTTTCTCAGCATCTCGTCCTGTTAGCTCCTCTTCTTTGTGGACCTGTCGCTGTTTTCTATTTAGTCTTTTGGTATTGTTTCCACTAGCTGTTTGTTGAAATTCTGGCCTCTGCTACCTGTTCTGACTTGCACAGAGCCCTTGGCCTTCCAGTGTTCCACTTACTATGGAGGCTGTGGCAGCTTCCGTCAGCAGCCTGCTGCCTGGCTGAGTCCCTGGCAGTGACCAGCCCCACAGTGGCTTCTGTGATTAGTAAGAGGCCTTTGCTCAGGTCCCCACTCTGTTCCTCTTCCCTGCTCAGTGTAGGCAGGTGGGCCTGTGGTCCACGGGACTTAACCATCTAACTGCCTTTGATTGATAGATTGGTGTTCTTGCAGAAGATGGGTCGTTACTGAAATTAGAGCTCGGAAGGCACTTAGGTCCTTGTTTAGAGAAGCTGTGATCTTTCCTCTTCTGCCTTCGCCTGTCCCTGTCCTACACTGACCCTGTCCTGAGAATGTTGACTCAAGAGCCACTAGGCTGACGCAGGCAAAGCCGAAAGCATTTCTCCCTTATTTCTTCTGAACTTAGCAGTAGGGTGGAACACTGGATTACCTGATTTTTGATTTTTGTAATTCTTAACTGTTCATAGGTGTCAATCCTGAGCACAGACAGATTCTGTCAAGGAGAAACATTTAATTCACTGTTGTCTTTAATTTACCATGTGGACACTGCACTCTTGACTTTGTCATTCTGCTTTAGCCAGTGTGAGGTTCCTGCCAGGGCACTGCTGTGTGCAAACACTTTCTGTGTGACAGACAGACAGGGACTTCTTGGCATCGTCAGCACTGGTGGATGGGGCAGCATAAGGAACCATTGTCCCCTTCCCCACCACTCTGTTTGCTGCTCCAAGGCTCATGGAGCCCATGATGGTCCTGCAGCTGCCTCTGACTTCTCAGCAGTGAGACACTGTACACAGTGCACTATACCAGTGCCCTGGAAGGTTCCAGTAAGGTCAAGAAAACGTACAGAGGAACCTTGTACATGTTTCTATGAAGGCCTAAGGATGCTGGCAAAGGTGCGGGGAGGCAAGCTTCCCACCCCTACATGGGATTGTAAACCTTGGGAACTCCTTTGTTCCCCGTAGTAACACATCTCATTTTTAAATTGGAGCTAATAGGATTTTGTACCCAGAATTTATTATATTAATACTTGTCTGAAATCCATGGTGACAACTAGTAAGCAAGAGAAACAGCTGATTGCAGCAGTGTGCTGGGCGTGGCTTCTCCAGTGGCCTGGGGCATTTGCCATTAGCTTCCCTCTGGTTGTTAATGGAGCTGGTGTGGAGAGCAGCAGCCTTCGTCTGCTCAGTGCGTCTGCTGAGCACCAGAAGACAAGATGGACGTATTTTTATAATATAAGCATACTTTTTTTGTACATTGTGTTCATTCTTGAATAAAGTGAGCTCACTGTTGGCTTGTAGATATTAAAAAGAAAGTATTGATTTTGATTCAATAAATGTTTTCTTTTAGTCCTGGTTTTGATTTTTTTCTTTCTTTAATGACATTATTCATCAGCACTTATGTAGAGGATCTTGTAGCATTCTCCAGTGACAACCCATGGGTGCCGACAACTCGCTGCTAAATTTCAAGTACTAATGGATGTAAGCTGGAAGAGATGCAGCCAGTCTGAGGCTGCAGCAAGAGGCCTGTGGGGTTAAGTGTCACGCCAGCCTTCAACCTGTTCAAAAAGAGTTCAGTCTCTCTCATTGTTCATCCAGCGGGTGGCCTGGCTTCCACGTCTGGCAGGCTGGTTCAGGCGCTGGTTACTTCCAGATGAACCTCAAGTCAAAGGTCCCATTTCTTGCTCATGGGTGGCTTAGAGTGCTCAGGGTGAGGCCCGTGTGCTAGGCCAGGGTGTGGAAAGAGTTTTCCATGGAGTGTTACAGTTTAGCTCTTTTAGAATGAATTGCCGGTATCAGATGGCCGTGGAAACTTGGGCCTCCCAAAGGCCAGTGTTGATACTGCAGCATTAACAGCTCTTTGGTTAAGTTGCTGTGCTGAGCATCGCAGTGGATGCAGGTGGACAGCAGGTGCTTCACAGATGGTCAGTATCAATATTGCTGTGATGGAGACGGCTACAGCGTCTGCCAAGGCGGTTACATACCAGTGAATGGCAGAAGGTCACGGAGGTCAGTGGTGGACTGGCAGTCTAGAAGCTCTGTGCGGTCCACAGTGAGTCTTCAGGAGCCCTTTCTTCCCTGGAATAAATGATAAATTCCCAGATGGTCGTGGTGAAGTGAATCAGGGATTTATAAGCCTTGGGCTCTGGGGAGGGGTTTGAGGGTGAATGTGTCTGATTCACTAGGGCTAGAGGTGCCAGGATAGTTGATTTACATGCAGTGTATGGCATACATGCAGGAGCACAGGGTCCTATCACAAGGAGAACACAGTACTTATCCTATGGGTGGGGGAAGAACTTCCAGGTACAATTAAAGGTCATTTGCTGAAGGCTAGGATCTCCTTAGCATAGGGTGGCGTA
>OU015755.1:84658222-84705912 GCA_907169655.1 Acomys percivali | reverse complement strand
ACACACACACACACACACACACACACACACACACCACCTTATGCCTACCCATCCCTGGCAAGTATGATTTTAAAAAATAAAACCAAAATAGAACAAAGTCCAGTTCCATCCCTTGACCAGATTACCTGCAGTGATCTGTAAGAGTGGCCCAAGGGCTGGAGACATGGCACCTACACTTGTATACACACACACACACACACAACTTTAAAAAAAAGATTGCCTAATAAAATGTGTGTGAACAAAAATAAATGTTGGAGGAGTAAAAACTATGATAAAGCTTATATATATTTCTACTCTAATATGAGGTATTGTACCCATACAACTCAATACAAGGTTTACTTCCAACACTTTGAAAGTGTTATTGCAGGCTGCTTAGGATAATTAAGTAATGCAAGTTAATTGTTAGTTGATCAAATCATGATCATGTCAATTACTAACCTTTTTTTTTTTTTAAAGATTTTTATTTATTTTATGTATGAACACTCTATCTGCATCTGCAGGCCAGAAGAGGGCACTAGATTCCAGTATAGATAATTGTGAGCCATCATGTGGTTGCTGGGAATTGAACTCAAGATCTCTGGGAGAATAGACAATGTTCTTATCCACTGAGCCATCTCTCCAGCCCAATTACTAACCTATTTTTATCACAAGAATATACATCCTAGGTTTAGCAGATAGGATGATTCTATAGATAGACAAGGTAAAATAGAAAGGTCTTCAAAAACCTCAGAGACCTATAGAATATGGTATTTAAAGATGTTTTTATTATTTTAAAGATTCTTTGACAATAAGGCAGGTTAGCCCTTGGAAACACCCAGCCTACCTCAAAGAAGATGATGAGCATCAAAGAACCTCTTTATGGAGATCACTTCAAATGTGGCAAACTGGGCAAAATGTCCTTGTTTCAGTCACAGACAGAATTCTGCCTAAAAATGGGCACGCTTGGATGCAGGCAGAGTCTATGGCCAAACTGCCAAGACAGGTTAAGCAAGTCCTCAATAGTTCCTGCCTCATAAATATGTCTGTCAGATATACTGGACTAGAAGGCTGAAGATGCTGCTCCAATGTTATAGAGAGTTTTGAGTGACTGTTCAGGCAGCAAACTGTCATTTTTTCACCTTGGAAACGGTTAGCCTATACTTCCTGTTTACTTGGGTAATTAATTTTATTCCTTCTCAAGTCTCTGATGGGGTTGAAGACCAGGTAGCTTAGTTTTAACAATGAAGCTTAGGCATTTAGGGGTTAAGATGTTTTTAGGTCTAGATAGATGTTTTAAATTGATAGAGATGAGATATGATAGCTAATGATTTTCATTCAGAATTTTAGACTCACCAAGATAGGAAAGATGTTTTCTTCAAGGTTGCCAAATATAAATAGCCAAAACATTATGCATATAACATTTATATAAATCCTAATTGTTTTGTGGGTCTTCTTGTATGTAGTTTATTATATATGTGTGTATGTGATAATATAAATGTATATGTAGAAAACTAAGCCAGGCGTGGTGGGGCACACCTTTAATCCTAGCACTTGGGAGGCAGAAACAGACAGATCGCTGTGAATTTGAAGCCAGCCTGGCCTACAAAGTGAGTCCAGGGACAGCCAAGATTACAGAGAAATGCTGTCTCAAAAAACCAAAAAAGAGAAAAAAAAAAGTCTAATTGAAAAAACAAAACCAGATATTTAAGGGATTCAGAAAGCTGTGGCATCAGGTGTTTTTCCCCCCTTAGTCTGTATCTTTATATCTGAAAAGTAAAATAAGATCAAGACTATCCAGGTGTGGTAAGACAGACAAAGACAGACCACAGGCACAGGTAAGGGAGTCCCAGTAACAGCAAGAACGCCCTGTCACAGAGAACTGGTTTGGAGACCCAGTAGAAGCGGCAGGCACTAGGACACGGTCAAGTTTCTATCCTCAGTTTCCTCCCTAGAGTGAGTAGCTAAGGGGCTTCCCATATAAAAACTGGCTGTGTACCCGAGGGTTGCTCTGAGGTGGGGCCCAGGACTGCCAGAATGCCTTGGGTCTTGGCAGAGGTGAAGGAAGGGGAGGGGCAGCTCCACTCCTGCCAACACAGTAGCTCAGGCCATCCTGCCCCAGCCAACCTTGCAGGGTTTAATGGAGACTGTAGTGCCCGCTTATGACCAAAGGAGGAGCCCTTCCTTTTCCCTTAGCAGTACCAGAACCATTTTCATGTTCTGAACATTCTGAACAGGATCCCAAAGTCCTTCTTCATGGAAGGAGTCCAGGTTTTAGTTGGTCCTTTTGTGGATAGAGAGAGTGGGGGGGGGCGGAGGAGAGAGGGAAAGAGGAGGGGGGGGGGGGAGGAGAGAAATCTATAGTCTCTCATCTTTAGATTAAAGATGTAGTGGTACACATCTTTAATCCCAGCACTCAGGGAGGCAGAGGCAGGTAGATCTCTCTGGGTTCAAGGCCAGCCTGGTCTACAAAGCGAGTCCAGGACAGCCAGGGCTACACAGAGAAACCCTATCTCCAAAACACAAAACTGAAAAATCTATGCGATAACAGCTCAGCTCTGAGGAGTACATGGGGCAGGCTTCAGGCTTCAGGGGTGAACATGGGCTTGTAATCTAGTTTAGCTGGCTCAATCCAGCTGAATGTGTGGCTGATTTCCTCAGCGAGAGTTCTTTCTAATCACCATGGACAAAGGGGTCTCTGCAACATACAGAGTTCCCTTGCAGACAGGCAGCACATTTAGTCACATTCAGTCCAAACTTACAACAGTCCCTCCCACTGTTTCTCTATGGGAGACGTGACTGTCACCAGCCCTCCTAGGGAGGCTCTGGTAGGTACATGCCCCTACCCCAACCTGTTAGCTTTACTAGAAAGCATCCTTAGGGCTTGCTCAGAAGCCTCTTGGATACTATAAGGTTGAGGCCTGAGGCTCAGCCTTGGCACCTTACCTTATCTGGCAACTTCCCTGTTGAGCTTTCCCCTGTCTCTGACAGAATCTGGAGTGGTGAGCAGCATTCTGGAGAGCCAGGTCTGTCTTCTCTTCCATGCCGTGTTTAGGGACATCTCACGGGGGCCTCCACATGCTACAGAAATCATACGCCTTACCTGTGGGGAATCACTCCACACACTTAGGTTAATGAAGGGAAAGCCGTCTGATAACACGCAACTGGTTCTAGTTAGTATACAAAAGGGGACCAGCCTTGAGCAGAAGGCTTTACCAGCTGTGCAGTCTTCAGGTTTATTCGATCCACATATGCGGTCATCCTTAAATCTCCTTCAGGCCTCAGCCCCAGTTTCTACTCGGAATGACAGGAGACTGCAATTGGCCATTTGGACAGATTGGTGATTTTTTTTTTTTTTTTTTCTGACACAGGGTTTCTCTGTGTAGCCTTAGCTGTCCTGGACTCACTTTGTAGACCAGGCTGGCCTTGAACTCACAGCAATCCACCTGCCTCTGCCTCCCGAGTGCTGGGATTAAAAGGCGTGTGCCATCATGCCTAGCCATATGGGAGATTTACATAGCAGAAATATTGCCAGAATTATCAAAGTAAACCAGTGCAGTCCTTGTCGAATAGTTGTTACCCACGCTCATCTTCCCACCAGGCAGACCCAGGCTTTCCCTGATGATGGCACAGGGAACAAAATGGCAGACAGGCCTTCATGACTGTGGTGACCCTGCACTGCCCCTTAGAGCCGTGTTCTTTGCTATGGGGTCAGGCCTAATGACTGCTTGTAACTCAGGTTGGTTCTTGTTATGGGAAGAAAGCCTAATTGGAAGTCAATTTTGGTGAACTAACAACAGAAACTCTCTGAACAACTGTGAACCTCAGCTGCGGTAGAAATTTTTCTATAATTTCTAAAAAGCATGGCTAGCACACTAAGTTCTACTTTGCGTAACTTACTGTTTATTTCCTAAGCAAGTTTTTGCTTTGTTTTGTTTTTGTTTTTGGCTTTTCAGGATAGGGTTTTCCTGTGTAAACAGCCTTGGAACTCACTTTGTAGACGAGGCTGGCCTTGAACTTATAGATCCACCTTCATCTGCTTCCTGAGTATTGAGATTGAAGGCATTTGCCACCACACTTAGGCTAAATTTGTTTTTGTTTTATTTTATTTTGAAATATTTACTTATTACGTACACAGTGCTCTGTCTGCATGTACAGAGGGCACCAGATCACATCATAGATGGCTGTGAGCCACCACGTGGTTGCTGGGAATTGAACTCAGGACCTTTGGAAGAACAAGCAGTGCTCTTAACCTCTGAGCCATCTCTCCAGCCCTGTTTTATTTTTTTTTAAAGTAAATCCTCAAGCACAGTTGTTCTCAACCTGTGTGCCGTGACTCCATTGAGGATTGAACAACTCTTTCACAGGGGTCACATATCAGAGATCCTGTACATCATAGAATAGCAAAAGTTACACTTATGAAATAATTCTATGGTCGGGGTCACCACAACATGAGGAACTGTATTAAAAGGTCATAGCATTAGGAAGGTTGAGAACCACTGCTCTAGCCCATCAACTGCATTACTTCCACTTCCTCATGGTCAGAAGCAGGTGCTTCTGGGACAGCACAGCCACCAGCCTAACACGTGGGAGCTATGGAAGTGGTTTTTGTCTCTTAGGATCTGGCAGAAGCTTGCTACCCCAGCTACAGTCAGTCTGCCCTACTTCCCTGTGGCTTCTGTGGCCATACAGTTTGCATGACTTACCTTCAGGGTTCTGTCCCTACAGCTGGGCCTCCATGACATAAGGCATTGCTGGAGAAGGGTGAGGCCTGCGGCCAGGGACAGCCACAGTTACAGACTCGCAGCCACAACCCTTGCCATGTTTGCAGTCAACTTTATGGTTCTCAGGTAAGGCCTCAACCTGGAGCAGCAGACACACAGCAGGTCCAGCCTCTGCCGAGTGGTTTGTTTGTTTTCTGAGACAGAGACAGGGTTTCTCTGTGTAGCCTTGGCTGTCCTGGACTCAAGTTGTAGACCAGGCTGGCCTCGAACTCACAGCGATCCGCCTGCCTCTGCCTCCCGAGTGCTGGGATTCCAGGCCTGTGCCACCATGCCCAGCTGCCTCCGTGGATTTATGACCCATAGAGAAGAGCATCAGTGTAGCTTATGACACCAAGTTTTGTGTTGGTTTGTTACAAAGTGATGCTAATATTGACTAGGGTGTTACAACAGAACCCAGGGGAAACCCAGTAACTGCAGCTGCTGAAGGAAAGCATTGACAGAGCTCAGCCGTTACTAAAGAAAACCAAGTGTAGGGGGAAGGCTGACAGAAGGGGCTTTCTGAGAGATGGAAACGCTTTGGCAAATGCAGGTTTTTGTTTTTGTTTTTTTTTTTTTGGTTTTTTTGAGACAGGGTTTCTCTGTGTAGCCTTGGCTGTTCTGGACTCCCTTTGTAGACCAGGCTGGCTTCGAACTCACAGCGATCCGCCTGCCTCTGCCTCCCGAGTGCTGGGATTAAAGGCGTGCGCCACCACCGCCCGGCTCTCCAACCCCTTCTTTCTTTCTTTTTTTTTTTTGGTTTTTCGAGACAGGGTTTCTCTGTGTAGCCTTGGCTGTCCTGTCCTGGACCTGCTTTGTAGACCAGGCTGGCCTCAAACTCACAGCGATCCACCTGCCTCTGCCTCCCCAGTGCTGGGATTATAGGCGTGCGCCACCATGCCCGGCTCCTTCTTTCTTTCTGGCCCTGCTGGCCTGGAGTTCAGGGATTAAAGGCATATACACCATACCTGGCCCTATCATCTCAGCATTATATCGTCATAAAGAAAGAGAAAAAAAGGTATGAACAACAAGAAATGGACTTAGTTGCTCGTGGGCAGATATAGATCTAAATGGATATCCTTAGAAGTGAGGCTGCCAGGTGCTACGTCAACATTAAAGAACCATTTTGTTTTCTGTCAAGACTAAGTAATTAAACACTGAAAATATAAAAGCTATTTTTCAAAGTGAAGACAAGGAACAAACTCTTAAACTGGCCTTCCAGGAGGGTTGGAGAGATGGCTCAGAAGCTATGAATTCTTGTCACTCTTGAAGAGGACTTGGGTTCAATTCCAGCACCTTCACAGTAGCTTACAATTGTCACTTCAGATCCAGGAGACCCAGCATCTACTTCTGGCATCTGCAGGCATCGGACACACATTGTCGCACACACATTCCTATAGGTAAAGGTAAACTTTAAAACCCTCACACAAAGAGTAAAGCCATGAACCAGACATTGTCTCTCATTTGGGGGGCTGATGCACAGGGGTGGTGAGTCTACAGCTAGCCTATTTGGGGGGTACGGGAAAGGAGAGGAAGAAGAACCAGTAAACAAACAGAAAAATAGCCAGGCGTGGTGGCGCATGCCTTTAATCCCAGCACTCAGGAGGCAGAGGCAGGCTGATCACTGTGGGTTCGAGACCAGCCTGGCTTACAAAATAAGTCCAGGACAGCCACAGCACTACATATGAAGACAGAGTGTGGTCCTGGGAGTGGAGAAAGAGACAGAGCAGACTAGAGACCAAGCAACAAACACAGACTCATATTGATGGCTGATCCAATAGCAAAGATGACTGATGTGTGGTCAGAAGATAGACTTGGCACCACGCCACATACACCTGCCCTGACTGTCATACATGAAAGGTGACCATGAGTGTGGACTAGGAAAACACTTAAGTAGACGCACAGGCCATGAAGACGACACATTTATCTAGTTGGAAATGAGGAACCTCTCTCTTCCAGGGCTGGAGAGACGGTTCAGTGGGGAAGGGATTACTGCTGGGCCATGTGGCACACCTCTTTAAGGCAGCAGAGAAACTCTTGAGTTCTGGTCCAGCCTGGTCTACATAGTGATTTCCAGGCCAGCCAGGGCTAATAGTGAAACCCTATTTTAAAAGAAAATGAAGTGACTGCTGCTCTTGCCGAGTTGTCAGTACCCACAATGGGCGGCTCATAGTTGCCTGTAATTGCTGGGGATCTTCTGCCCCCATGATGGGACTGGTTGCTGCCACCCAGGAGCAGATAAGCTGCTGATGCACAGATGCGCACCTTTTATTTTCTTTTTCAAGACAGGGTTTCTCTGTGTAGACCAGGAGCCTCGATCTCAGATCCACCTACCTTTGGCAGAGTGCTCACATCTTATTATCCAGTGCTGGGATTACGGGTGCAGCACACCCCTCCCTTGTGTCGTCCCCCCCACCTCTTCAATGCTGGTTAACCCTTTCCACCCACAGTATTTTCTTTTACTTATGTTCTGCTAGTCCTCTCAAGTTCCCTGCCCTCATTTCCTGGTTTGCACAGGTACTCCATTTCCTTCCTTCCTTCTTTTTTCTTTTTGGGTTTTTTGAGACAGGGCTTCTCTGTGTGGTCCTGACTGTCCTGGACTCGATTTGTAGACCAGACCAGCCTCAAACTTACAGAGATCCGCCTGCCTCTGCCTCCCTTAGTGCTAGGATTAAGGGTGTGCGTCACTATGCTGGGCTCAGGTACTCACTTTTGACAGATCATACTGAGGACCTGAAGCTATGTGCATTTGTCTTTTTGGGTGTGGGTTACTTCACCTTATCTGTGGTACTGAGGCTGAATCCAGGGCTTTGGTCATGCTAGACAAGCTCTCTACCACTGCGCCACATCCTTACCTCACTTTGAATATTTTTTTCCAATTCTACACGTTTCCTTGTAAATTTTTACTTTCTTTAGAGCTGAGTAAATAAAGTTCACTGTGTATATGTACCACACCCGTGTTGTCTGTCGGTTGCTGGGCATGTGGGCCACCTACATTTTTCTAGCTATTGTAAGCTCTGAATAGACTCACTCCTCAGAGAAGGGGACCAATGCCTGGTACTGTAAGCTTGGCTGAAAATGTAGGTCTGGGGAGGTAGTGGGTCCATGCAAGGACCATATTTCTGACGGTTAACTAAACCAACACAGCAATACACTGTCTTCTAAACACCCATGCTTATAGCTGTAGACAGAGTGGCCTTCCCTTCGCCTCATAGCATAGAGTGCTGGTGCAGACACTCACACACGCCCAGCATGCAGAGAATGGGGGACGGTTGTAAGCTCAGGCCCAAGCAAGACGCACACCTTCCCCTCTAATGCCCAGAGTGCACCGTGGAAGAGGGATGTGTATGGCTACAAAGTTCAATTCTCTGGGCTCGACATGGTAGTTAATATTACAGCTCAGGGCAACAGCAGTTGTCTGCACTGGCCACAGGAGACCAGCCTGTCAACAAAAAGGAGGTGGTGGGGCTCACAAGGGCCTTCCCTTCACCTCAGAATGATAGGCTATGCACAGATTCTAGGAGAATCACTGCCTTTAGTTGTATTCTCTGCTGGGCCCATGGGAACACACATTGCAATCTTAGGTCTCAAAACAAGAATCTATGAAATTGTGAAGAGAGTGGACATGGGTGGTAAGAAGGTGAGAGGTAAGAGTCATCATAATACTGGGCTTACATGTATAAAACTAAAAAACCAAACCACCACCACCACCACCAACAAAAACCCCAAACCAATCAACCAAAAAACAAACCAACCAAAACCCCAAGAAGCTACATTGTAGCATGGTGCCACCTGGTGTTGAAATATGTCTTGAACATTTTTTCTTTTTTGGATTTTTTGAAGACAGGGTTGCCCTGTGTAGCCCTGATTAATATTGGCACTCACTCTGTAGACCAGGCTGGCCAAAGCCACCTTGCCTCTGCCTCTGGCATCAAAGGTGTGCGCACCACCCCCAGCTTTGTGAACTGTTCTCTAGATTGAGTTGAGTCCCTCCTAAACCTGGGCCACACTGTAAGATTGGATGAATTGCAACAAAACTTTAAGCCACAGCCTCTGAAAGCCTGAACACAGACCATAGACTTTGATCTTACATGTGCCCCTGCATTACTTCTTCTAAGACGTGCTTAAGTTTAAAAACGGCTCACTGTGTATGCCTGTGTGTGCACATGCATGGAGGTCACAGAGCAGGTCCCTGCTCAAAGCAGGTTCAGTTAGGCCTGTGGGTCAAGGGCTGTAGATGTTCACTCTTGTGGTGCACTTGTCACTTTACATATTCTCCTCTGGAGGTTGATGTGAACGAATGTGCATCTCCCAATTTCCCAGGCTTTTTTTTTTTTTTTTTAAACCAACAGTATCTGTGTCTTTTAATATTGCCAAGTCTACCAACCATTTCTTTTTCTTTTTGAGATAGGGCATCTTTGTGTAGCTTTGGCTGTCCTGGAACTCTTACGTAGAACAGGATTGCTTCGAACTCAAAAGAAACCCACTTGGCTCTGGACTTGGCTCCTTAGTGGTAGAATTCAATGTATGCAATACTACGCTTCATTCAACCACTCTTTTAAGAATCACCTGAGATTCTGAGCATGACTTATCAGAACAGCAGTCCAAGACTAATTTTTTTGAAAAGCATTTAATGACAGGTACAACTGCCCCCATTTATCAAGGGAGGCTCTCACATTGCTTGGGCTAACCTGACTCATGATGTAGTGGACAATCCTGAGCTTCTGACTTCCCTGCCTCTACCTTGTGGTATGGTGCTGGACAAGTACTCTTCCAAGAGGCCCACTACACAGTCACCAGCGTCAACTGTGGCTGTTCTCCTACAGTGGCTGTTGACAACTCATGTTCTCACCACGTATTTTCAGAGCTGACTTGTAGCCATCTTGGGCGTACTCTCTAATTAGTTTATGCTGTGATCTTTCCACTAATCTTCATTTAATTTACTACTCTTCTGGTTTCTTGAGAAAACTTATTTTTTTTTAAACAATTTTTGTCTAATGGTGTTAAACTGATAGGTTTTGAGCCTGGTGGCACACGGCAGAGGCAGGTGGATCTCTTTTGAACTTGAGGCCATACTGGTCTATATAAATGGGACGGCAGGATCACAGTTGAGACCATTTCAAAAATAAATCTTAAAAATTACACTTGTTTTATGTGTGTGTGCCATGTGCCTGTCTTTGTTGGCAGTTGCTGAATAGTCAAACATTCCATTTTGATATGTGGTTTTGGCTCATCTATTTTATCTTGCAGGTGTTGGGTGTGTTTCCCATAGATCTGTTGGGTGGATTGGGTCCTTTTCATGCACACATCTTCACTGATATAGGGCAGCTACAGAATTTAACCTCCTATGAGATCAAGATGGAGGGCCTGCAGGGTAGGGAGAAATGCTTTCTTCACTAATGACATCACTGGTAGCGCAGCTCTTGCTTATGTAAACAGCCCTACTGAAACTAAACAAAAAGGAACCCGATGTGATGTGAGGCAAAGAGGTGAAGAAACTTGGATGAACACCGTGAGGATGAGATGCTGTGAGCATGCAACTCACAGGAACCCAGTGTTAGAACAAGTGACACCCAACAGTACCCTGAAGGCCAAGTGCTGTGTGTGCTTACCTGCATACCTTGAGTGAGGAACAGGCTGGCTGGACTGCTCCTGAGGCCAGTCTGGGATGGCCAGTGCCTCTCAGCTGTTCTCATCACAGGCTTCTTAGGGGTGAAGGTTGGTATGTTCCCAAGGTGTGCTATGGACCACACCCATAGCAATAGGAACCCAAACAGGTAAATTGTTTTGTTGCTTATACCTGGTAACAAGTTATAAGCTGGGTGGGCGACAACAAACATTTTGAGTTCTGAGTTCCAGAAGCCCAAATTCAAGGTGAAGGCAAAGACTTGTTTCCCAAAGAAAACAGCCTTCTGAAATTCTGGCCATTCTTCATCTGGAACACATTTGTATTCTCTAAATAGAGCAATGAACTAATGAGACATCGAGGGCAGCCAGCTGGGGAAACCCCGGGTCTGTGCTGGGCTGGGGGACCTGGAGCCAGCAGGTGTTAGCTCCCACAGGATCCTCACACAGCAGATAGCCCACTGCTCCGCCACAGCACATGGTGTCCCTTAGGGGGACTTCCTTAGGGGTTCTCGCCTACACTGTGGCTCTCATGACCTCAATGTGAGTAGAGCTTCTGGAAAGCTCATTTTTGAACAAAAGGGGACCAGGTTTGCACTTTTTGAGACCGTCCTTGAAGTGATGCCTTGGTATGAGGGCTGACAGGTCTGTTAGGGCTTACAGCGCCTGCACCAGGCCTGACAGCTTGATGATGCGCATTTCTTCAGGAAGCAGTTTCAAATAGGGTTACGCCATTGTTATTTCATTTGCAAGCAAAAACTTATCTTTTAACAGTAAATTATAACGCTTTTATAAGACATACAGTTAACAACAACAGAAGAGTCCAGGTCACTCCTTTGGTGACCTGGAGGCAAACAGGTGTCAAGTTCGCATTTTTATATTTAGCGTGGGTGCTCTAGGCTGGCTTCAAGCTCTCCATTTAGTGGAAGATGACTGAAATTCTGGTCCTCCTGCTTCCACACCCCCAGTGCTGGTTGCAGTTATGTGTTGTAATATCTACTTTTATGTGGTTCTAGGAATCAAACCCTAGCATCTTTATGCACGCTAGGAAGGTAGGCAGTCTCCTAACGAGCCGTTCTGCAGCCTGAACGTTCCTTTGAAGTGACCTGGTCGGCTGGCCACGGGCTCTGCATACTCGGAAGGAAGTACACACAGTCAATGCAGGTTCTTTATTGGTTCCAATGTGTTAGGGGATGTGGTAGTAATGATACCCTTACATTCTCTTAACCAAAAATATAACAAGTATTTACACTCAGTAAAAATACAAAAGCATACAGAGGCACTGTCTTTCTAAAAGACATAAGTTTAAGAGGCATCAAAAACTAGGAGACAACATTGCTTGTGACGGGATGCCTTACAATCATTGAATTGTGCAGATAATTGTCACTTGATCAGAGCAACTGTGCAATTTTGCTTTTGTTTTTTGATAAACTCACATTTTAATTTTAAAACATTGGGTTCAACTGCATTCATCCTGTACATTAATAGAAAAGAGGCCTTTTATAGCACAAAAGCTAAAATGAAGTGGGGCTCAAGTTTCAACTTGAAAATGTACCTGACTGTCTCAAGGCTGACCCCACCTTTTTTGTAACATATAACGGATATGGGATATACTTAATGTCTTCCAGAACCTTTCAATGCAAATAATCAATTTAAAATTTTTAAGGAAATCCTTCTTCCTTTTTTTTTAAATTTTGTAGTTGTAAGGAAACCCAGCTTGGCAAAGATTACGGAGACAGTGAGCATGTGACCCTCAGGAATACTCACTCAAGGATTTTACCCCCAAACGTCATCTTAAAAGACACCAGCTGGGGGGAATGAAGTGCGGGGATTGCAAGTAACCTTGCTGCATGCAGCTGCTCCAAATGATCCACTTTGGGATTTTGTTGAAATCTACTGTTTGGCAAAGTCTGCATTAAGGGCCTCCTGTGTCGGTAGTCTCGGCAGGTGCTGGGCACCAGTCTCCTTAATAACGTCCCACATTAGAACAAAGGCAGATGGGAACTTGGGACTGGAGCAAGCACGGGCTTCAAAGCTTCCCCTACGCTAGTCACATGATAACATAAAAAAGGCAGACATGATATTTTCAGGGACTCATCTACATCAAACTACAAAGCATTTGGTTTTCTTCTGATCAATGTGATCAGCTGGCCTGAACACTTACAGATAAAGCTCGATATAACCAAGGCGTGACACAGTGCAGGCTCAAAGCCACAGGCCTCAGCTCTCTGTGCAAGACATTTACACCAGTAAGTACTAAGACAGGCGAGCCTCCGTCTGGTCTGAAGACCTGCTAGATGAAAAGGAACTGTGCAAACAGTACTTTTTTTTTCCTGGAGCAATGGATAGAAAATGGTTACAATGAGTACCCAAACTTGGATTAAAAAGGTGGCTATAGCAAAAATACTTATTTTTGTTTTGGACATGAAAACAATATTATGCAAATAGGTGAATAAAAAATTCACAATCAGAAGACAGCACAGTTCAAAGGCCAGATCAGTTAAGCATGGCTGTCAAGCTGCAGCTGCCCTCAGGCTGCCTATACTTGACAGGGCCAGTAAGGCTCTGCCTCACCGCACTGCACCTAAGGCTTTGGGGTTAACGTCTCCCCAGGGGATTCTTCAGCCACTACTACTTTTCCTAAAGAGACAGGCATTCTGTGGGAAGACACAACACTGTTACGTTTGGAACTGTTCTGACTCTCAAGTGATTAGACAGGAAACAGGAAGAGAGAGAACGGAAAAGCACAACCTTGAAAAGGCAGTTGGTCACATGACTGCTCTGCAGCAACGCTGTCATGGTTAGTGCACTTTTAATGGCTTTGGCTTTTTTTTTTTTTAATTTTAATTTTTTGGTAGTTATAGAAGTCTATGAAATCTTGTCTTTACATTAAAAAACAAATGAAAAACTTTAAATATATATACAAAATGTTATGGTTAATTTGTAAAAATGTGAAAAGTCCATTTTATTTACTAAGCACTCACCGCATTTGAATTAAATACTTAAGAATGCCATATCCAGGAGGTCACAAAGGAAGCCCTCTCCAAGGTGGAAGTCCCTCTGCTATCCTAGCTCCTCTCTTGGTTACTGAGCTCTGTGGAGAGCTCAGAGCTCAGGTTCAATGATTGCACATGTGGTTGTGTGCTGCAAGCCACTGTGTAAGTCAGGGTGACCATCACCACTGTATCCATGATACTTTAAAAATTATTATTTACTATTTGTGTACTTATTATTACTGTGTGTGTGTGTGTAGGAGTGTTCTGCCTGCATGTATGCCTATGTGCCAAATGCATGCAGAACCCATAGAGGCCAGAAGAGGGTGTAAGATGCCCTGGAACGGGAGTTACAGGCAGTAAGTCAGCATCTGAGTGCTAGAAATTTTTGTTTGTTTTGGTTTTTTTGAGACAGGGTTTCTCTGTGTAGCCCTGGCTGTCCTGGACTTGCTTTGTAGACCAGGCTGGCCTCGAATTCACAGAGATCTGCCTGCCTCTGCCTCCCGAGTGTTGGTATTAAAGGCGTGCGCCACCACTGCCTTGCTGAGTGCTAGAAATTAAAGAGGCCCTCTGCAAGAGCATTTTAAGCACTGAGCCATCTCTCCAGCTCCTTCAATATATATGTATTTAAACTATGAATTCCACACTTGAGTTGTGGAATGTTAGCTTAGGGTTTCCATAGAAACACAACTCTCTAGGATCCATTCCCAGTGAGTCTGTAGTATCCTCACAATTGGCTGCAGCATGAAGTTCATTTCAGAAACAAGTTCAATGTTAACTTTTTCTATTTTGGAAATCAGGGTTTTCCCTTCCTATTTCCTCTCTGCTCCCCTTTCCATAAGATCGCCCAGACCCCTGTGGCTGCCGCAGCCCACATGACGATAAGCAGGCTGCTCACACTTTACTTGCACAGGTGTTTAGTTCACCTGAGTGTCACTACAATGCGGCTACATCTCTGTACCTGTGTCAGGATGATGCCTGCTGCTTAGACCACACACAGCTTTACAGACTCAAACAAACAACAGCTAACAAGAGCTCTTGAATACAAACAAAACCACAATACTTCAAATAATAAGTTACTTTTCAAATACACAAGACTATCCTTGGTATTGGCAGACATTTTGAATGTGTCCTTTAGCCCAAGCTATGGCTTGGAAATAATTATAATACCACTATCTTTAAAATGATTTGAAAAAAAGAAAAACCTATAGTGATATCGGGGGAACAACTCTGAGCTTGAACGTGGTCCCAAGGCAGGAGTGGTGTGCAAAGTGTAGGCCGGGATCAGGTGTGACATCCAGCTAAGGACACTGCACTTACAGGAACAGAACAAAGGGAAGAGCTCATCTTCAGAGCCATCGAGAAAACCTCAGGGTTAGTGGCAGCAGTGAGCTGTTGGCCTTGACCTGCAGAACCATGAGCTCTTGTCCATGTTCCTGGCTTCCAGTGGTATCCAATGTGCCATCCAAAGGCTACACTGCTGACACTTGTTCATTTTCTGAAAACAATAAAGACACAGTTAGCCAGAACATCTGCTTGTCAGTGCAGATCAAGCAATAGCCAACAGATTACCTGCTACATAAGCAGCTCTTCCCATCCCAACACATCTCAGCACACATGCCATGAAGGCCTCGCCTTCACTGTAACATCATGGTTTCTAATCACACTGAGGGTTAATAAGAAACTGGAATTTTAAAAATAAAATTCTTTTACACTTGTTTCCTGTATGTGTGTGCATGTGTGTATACACGAATGCGTATGTATGTATGTATGTATGTATGTATGTATGTATGTATGTGTACAAATGCCACTGTGCATATGTGAAGTCAGAGAACAATGTGCAGAACTGCCTCTCTTCTTCCACCATGTGGATTCTGGGGATCAAACTCGGGTCCATCAGGCTTGGCAGGAAGTGCTTTTGCCTGCTGAGCCACTTGCTGGCCCCTGTAGTTTCATTTTCTTTGGTGTGTGTGTGCCTATCTGGAGGGGGTACATATATATGTGTATGGGGATGGAGGCTAGAGGTTGACATATGTTGTCTTATTGGATGATCACTCTGTACTTGCTATACTTATACAGGATCTCTCAGTGGACCTGGAGCTTGCTGATTTGACTAGTCTAGGTAGCCGTGCCCCCGCACTGCAATTACAGCCACTCTACCTCCGAGGAGGGACAGGTACCTCCTGGCTTTTACATGGGTTCTGGGGCTCTGAACTCTGGTCTAAATGCTTGCAAGCAAGCACTGCATCTACTGAGCCATGTTCCCAGACCATAGATGCTTTCAGTGTATCATTTTATTGCTATATTGTTTAAAATTAATAAAACATTTATTTTTAATAAAGAAACTGGTTTCAAGCTTTTGCTACAGTTACAAAGTTCATTAAAAGTTTTGCTTGTCAGAGGAGCTCAGCCAAGAGTGTCTTTTAGAGGACTCTCTTTTGTAAGACTTTATCAGTGGACATCACATGCCTTCACTTAGAATTTTCCTACTGAAGCTGCTGTTTCATTATCAAAGATAACCACACTCCATGTGAGCCAGCATCAGAGCAGTGACTGTGAGTGAGTGAGTGAGTGAGTGAGTGAGTGAGTGAGTGAGTGTGTATAATACAGTGTTTGTGTGGAGGCCAGGGAGGACTTTTTGTGGTATTGGCTCTCTCCTTTGTGTGGGTCTGAGGGACAAAAACTCAGGCTGCCAGGCTTGTACAAGTGCTCTTGATGGCCCAAAACAATAATAAGTACATTTTTTTTTTTGCAGTGCTGGAGAGATTGATGACTGTCAGTCACTCTACCACTGAGCTACATTCCCAGATCGTACTTAAAAAAAATTATTTTATGTGCATTGGTGTTTGGCCTATATGTATGTCTTTTTAGGGTGTTGGATCCCCTGCAACTGTTACAGACAGTTATAAGCTGCCAATGTGACTGCTGGGGATTGAACCAAGGTCCTCCGGAAGAGCTTGCTGGTGCTCTTAACCACTGAGCCATCTCCAGTCCCCAGCCCCTACTTTTTAAAAAACACATTTAAAGAGATTAGAAAACATTACAAATTATCAGATACCAGAGAGACGACCCCTTTGTGTTCTACAATACACCTTAAGAGTCCTTGAGACAGCTTGTTAACGTACCATCTGCTTCGCTATCTGCATCCGCCACATCTGCTAGTGTGGGATGGGACGGCTGCAAACTATGCCTGTGAGGCTGGGATCCAATCTTCGAGGGAACCCAGGTCGAGGTGTGGCTACTGGGAGGAGCTGACGTCAGTCTAGACAGGCTGTTAAACATCATCTTTGACCTCTGCACTGCCACGCTATAGTCTGGAGGTTTTAGATGCGGGTGGGGTCCTTCCTTTAGGTCCGCTAAAGAAATTCCCAGATATCCCGGAGGAGTGGGAGGTGGCTCCCTATACCTATCACCTTTCTTGGGTGAGGTGACACAGTACACTGGTGTGAAAAAATAAGCAGTGGAAATGTTAATGGAAAAACATAATAAACAAAGGAAAGAGAACCCCACACTGAACATTACAATGGCAAAAATATAACTTAAAAACAGACAAAAGAAATACATTTAAATACAATGATAGCAAACTAAAAATGATCTTATGAACACTAATATTTAAACCTATTGGATAGTTTAAGAAAGCTCCCTAAACAGTTCCACAAAGCAGAAGAGTGACGGGACACTCCTCCTTAGGCCTTCAAGCCCAACAGCTCAACCAAACCCTCAAGCAGGAAGATGATCAGTCACAGACACACTTCTGTTGGCCGAAAAGTATCTACTGTGAATCCCAGCATCAGCACACAGATCACAGGGACCATCTTTTGGTGCTAGGGGCAGACACATTCTCAGTTCAGGCATGCACTAATTCCCTTTGGGATCATAGTTTTCTTTTGAGACAAGGTCTCTACATAGCCCTGGCAGACCTGAAACCCACAGAGATCCTCTGCCTCTGCCTCCTGGAGTTGGGATTAAAGGCAGATACCACCACACCCGGCTTGGGAGCTTGGGATCTTCTAACTCCTGTTTTCTAACTAAAGTGTAGATAAAAACTCAAGTTTAGGAAATATGACATTAAGAATAATGCTAACAGCAGGCATGGTGGCGCACGCCTTTAATCCCAGCAATTGGGGAGCACAGGCAGGCAGATGCCGTGAGTTCAAGGCCAGCTTGGTCTACAAAGTGAGACCAGGAGAGCCGAGGCTACACAGAGAAACTCTATTCCTCCCCCCGCACCCCCCAAAAGAACAATGGTTACTTTTCTTTTTGTTAAGTACACAATGAGCCGCTGGAATAGGATGAAGCTCTGAGAAGCATCAGAACAAGGAGAGAGGAGTGAAGACCCTTCCACTACCTGTTGATTACACAAAGGACATTTAAGAAGACACTCAACCCACACAAAAGCAGAATGGATTTAGGGAGTATTAAGTAATTTTCACACTAACAGGAAGTTTGTCCATTGGATTTCTATTCTTCTACCAGTAAAACTTGCAAGTAATGTAATGTAAGGGTCAGGGCCAGGCCGGACAAGTGGGCATGACTGAATATGGCAGCAGGAAAGATGTCAAGAAGAGAAAAATGAAGATTTGCCCAATGTCACCAAGAAATGAAAGACTTTAAAATTAACTCAGAGGGACATAGGCTTGTATATTCCTAGAAGCCTGGCAAAGTATACTAAACAAATCCAAGAACTACAAGGTCAGTACATGTGATAGTCACTTCACATAACCGGAGAGTACCAATATTATGTGTAAGTTCATGTAATTCAGGGAATAAACAACCTGACCACAAAACTTACTAGACAGCAACCCACAAGTCAGCTGACACCTGCTGATAAGGCCCAGGCTAGGTACACAGCAACGCTTGTCTCTCTCTATCTTGTGGTGCCTGAGAATGAGTGTAAAGCTCATGAGTGTAACCCTTGTAAAGCCAAATCCTACGTTATTACCGGGTTGGTTCAGGACCTCAGCATGTCTCTGCCTAAAAGAGGACTTGCTGTTTCTATCATGTGCACACAGCAACTGTGTTCCCAGTGGTTTATGAGATCGTCAGAACAACGTTTTACTACTGCATAGTCTACAGTGATGCCAACACACTCACTGCAGCCACAAGGATCTGAGAATTGAGAAGTCCCTAACCATCGCTTTCCTGCTCATACACCTTTCCATTGCAGTGGCTTGAGTATCTCCTCTGGACCTTTTGAAAAGGTTCCACCAAGGCTTTACCTATGTGTCTGTGTGTTTCATGTTTATTAGACAGCGATTCATGTTTCCTTTTTTCCCTCCTTGGTTTTTCCGAGATGGTTTCTCTGTGTAGTCTTGGCTGTCCTGGACTCACTTTGTAGACCAGGCTGGCCTCAGACTCACAGCAACCACCTGCCTCTGCTGGGATTAAAGGTGTGCGGCACCAAGCCTGGCTTTTGCTATGTGTGCTTTCTGTTAATGTCACTGTCAGTTCTCTTCTCAGCTCATGTAAGTAGAAGGACATGTATGGCAGAGGAAAAACAAAGCTCCTGAGAAGGCATGAATTTTTGACAATAAATTGTGGAAGGAGAAAAAGAAGTGTAGAGCGAAAAAGAAGTAATAAAATCTGGTAATGACAGCCCAATACCAGCCCCCCACCTGCCCCTTAAGGGGAGGAGGACACATAATCCCTCAACATCAGCAATACAAACAAACTTGCACTTACCAATCAAGCCCTTGTTTGTACTGGAAGTGACAGTTTTATAAACAGGGTCAGTGGTGTCCCTAAGCTCCAGCCCATCAGGCACCTCTGCCGGGGCTGCACCTTCCACTACTCTCCGCTTAACTGTCCCGTAGTTTGGTTCCCATGTGTCAGAGAGTGGGCTGGAGGAGGCCCAACTCTGCCTTAGCTGGCTGCCTCTGCACTGGCCACAAGTTCTTGAGCAGCCCTTAGGGCAGGCACAGGGCTCACAGTCAGTGGGCTCAACTTCAGCAATAGGGTCATCTAAATGCGTGTGTCTGTAAGAGTTCAGAGAGTCCCAGCCTTTTGGGTTTGGAAGGCTTTGGAAGTTGTCATGGGAGCTGCTGGAACAGGATGTCCAGCTGCCACGACCACTGTCCGCTGCTTCTAGCACAACGTGCTCATGAGACATCTCCTCACTGCTCAGGGAAGATGAGACGGCTATACCCTTGATAAGAGACGGCTTTGACAGCATCCACCTAAAAGTGGAGACATACAGATGAGCACAGGTAAGTCGGTGGCGTACTGGAGACTTCTCCAGAGTACACCTGAATGTTTAGCTAGGAAATATATCTTCCGAGATATTTTGACTGACTTTAAATAAAAATGCAGGATGAAATCTGAAATGAATGGAAATAAACACACCTTTGGAAACCTACTGCTCCCACAATGTGGAAAATTCAGCATGTCTAAGCTGAGGAGCCATATTTTATTTTTTCACAAACATTTGAGGTTAACTGAGTATGTCGTCAACAACCTCCTGAAGTGCCTACTGCACAGAGAAATGCCAGCATTTACAGCAAGGGCCGAACATGGGGCCGAACATGTAGCCAACAGTCTATTTCTTTACAGTATGGGGCAGAGATAGTTTCTGGCTTTTTTTTTTCCTTGTTTTTTTGAGACAGGGTTTCTCTGTGTAGCCTTGACTGTCCTGGACTCGCTTTGTAGACCAGGCTGGCCTCAAACTCACAGAGATCCGCCTGCCTCTATCTCCCGAGTGCTGGGATTAAAGGTGTGCGCCAGTTCCATTTGTGTTCAACCTGCAGTATGCATGCTGGCACAAATAGCTACAAATACATCACAATACAAAACCTGTAAGCATATAAATTAAATGTGCTTATAAATATACTGTGAGGTTTTTTTAATATGATTTTTTTGGGGAGGGAAGGGGGGAAGACTCAATTGTACTGTTCTTCACTGTCAACCTTTTGGAAGAAAACATAGTCTCAATGTCAAAAGGCTGCATGTGAGAAGAAAGACGAAGGGCTGGCCCTACTTGCCTAGCTCCTGTAATGTGCTAGACTGGAAGTCTACTATATAATACAATCTTTCTGACTAATCTCTAACAATCAGGAGCCGCATCTCTAGTTAACAGCAGGCACATAAGATACACGGCAGAAAGTAACTTCAATAAAGAGAATTCAGGAACATAAAAAAAGGGTATCCACTGGGTGGTGGTGGCACACACCTTTAATCCCAGGACACAGGAGGCAGAAGTAAGTAGGTTTCTGTGAGTTTAAGGCCAGGCAGACACCCTGTCTTGAAAAGCAAATCACAAAACAAAAAACAGAAAAAGGATGTCCATGTATCTTTCAAGTAGTATGTGTTTCTGTACTTAGTACATACAAAGGGCATATCTGTGGCCTCATTTTTTAAACACGGGATGTAAATACCTGAGCTACTGGGGGAGAGTGTGAGTCAGGCTCTGGGCGCTGCATACTGGTTCTACCTTTGAGACAAGAACACAGACATGGATGTTTACCCGTGAGCAAGCTGGCTGTGGTCTGTGATCCCTGAAGGGTGATCTGTCTTTTCCAATGCCCCTGTGGGCTCAGGAACTGCTAGGGTGTGGGCAGAACAGCGTTCATCCTGTGCAGCTGCAGACATGGAGTCAACAGAGCAGTTGCTCACAATGCTGGACCGAGAGGAGATTTCACTGTGGCTGGAGTCAGATAAGTTGTCACATTTAGCTGATGGCATGAGGGTATAACCTAAATGAGAAAAGCACACCACTAGTCAAACTTCAAAATATGGGTATAGGTAGGGGCACCATGGGAGATGAAAAAAAAAAAAAAAAAGAAAGAAAGAAAAAGGAAAAAAAAAAAAAGAAAAAGAAAAAGAAAAAAGGGAACAAAAACCTAAGTAGCAGGAAATCTCAGTTTTCCTGCATGAGGCTATAAAGATGATAATTTTATCCATACCTTTCCCTACACAGCCACTCACCTAGCATCCACACCACACCCACAGAACTCCACACGGAAGGAAAAAAAGTCAAGATCTAGTATTTCGGTCCCATGCTCACATGCTTTCAAATATTAAATCAAACAAGAGCAACAAATACATTATGAGCATTAACAAGTACACACAGTACAGTTTTCCACCTTTTAAAAAACTCTGTATCCCTTCCTTTGATTGACATAAAATACTTCATGCCCTCCCTGTGTAAGGGACAGGGATGGGAGCCAAAGAACTGTGTTTGAAGATCTTCAAAGTGCACACACTTACCTCAGGTATTCTACCCAAGCCTTTTCCCAAGTTGATGATCAATTGATGATGTTTGGTGATTCTAAGAATACAACTCAGGACAAATGCTCTACTAGTGAGAACTCCAGTCCTGGTTTTGTGTGCATGCGCACACAAGTGGTATACATGTTCACATGGGTATGTACACGTGTGTACATGTGTATAGGTCAGAGGTTGGTGTAAGGTGTTTTCCTTAACTGCTCTCCTTGTATTTTTAAGACATGGTTTCATACTGACTCTGTAACTCATCAGTTGGCTCAGCTAGTTGGTCAGAGAGCCCAGGTACCTTCCATCTCTATCACCCTGCCCCATGCTAGGGTTAAATAAAGCTCAATGAATTGTTACCTGGATGTGGGGGATATTCCCACACTGAAAGGTCTTCCTAGCCCTGTTTCAGAGTTTTTAAACAAATTGTTTCATTTTTGGACATGATTAACTGTGTTAAGAATTAAACAGCTGAACAGATTAGAATGTATAATGAAAACAGCATCTCCCCACTTTGCATTCTTCTGCATCTTACTGCATAGTGCATGGCTGCAGAGGTCTTGTCTATCTTGGGGGGATCAAAGAGTAGGGACAGAATAAGGCGAAGGACCCAAAACCACATCTACATATGATGGCTAAATGTACAAAGTGGTCTATTTTGATAATGGCAAGAAACCATACTTTGGTTTCAAAATAACAACAACAACAACCCCCTCCCCCAAACCACAGCAGTTCCACAAGGGGCTGGTCTTTTTTTTTTCCCTTTTTTTTCCCCAAGACAGGGTTTCTCTGTATAGCCTTGGCTGTCATGGACTCACTTTGTAGACCAGGCTGTCCTCGAACTCACAGTGATCTACCTACCTCTGCCTCCCAAGTGCTAGGATTAAAGGCGTGCGCCACTGTGCCCCAGCTGAAGCAACAATACCTTCTTGTTCAAAGGGCAGTGAGGTCTGACAGGTCACATGACTTTTGGACCAATTCCCAGAAACATTGCTAAGGAAGAAATGGAGGCCCTTGTATGTTACAAACCCCCAGTAACACAAAAAGGAGGACAGCAAGCTAAGTGCCTAGATCTCTTTAGGCCTTAAGGATTTGGCATGTGTAAATTCACTGAAGGAAAAGGCTGTGAAAGCACCATTTCTGAGAGGTGCTATTAATCAGTTCCCATAAAAATCAAGATCCAGAAATGTGTGGTTTTCCCTTGAGTTTACAGGGCCAAGAACCCAGTAGGCCAAGCCTAGCCAGTGGTTCTGACTTTTCCCACACGGTATCATGTTTGGGATCACTGTCTGTTGCCAGTGCCCATGAAATGATTATTTAAGAAGGACAACGGGTATGGCAAATGAAGACTCACCAGTTAACCTTCTGTTTCCAAAGAGAATCACTCTCTTTCACTGTACTCAATAGACTTGACTCATTATTTCAAGTCAATTTTATCCTTATGTTTGCTACACCAGAATCTCTCAAATGTAACTAATACTAAGAATTTATTAATTTACATACACATCTGGCACTCAAATTTTTGAGATGTAGGGTGGGACATGGTACTTTCACTTAAAAGTTTCCAAATGAATTTGAATCTGCTGGGTAGCTGCCCTCTTGGCTCACTTTGTTTGCCCCACAGCTGAAGCACTAAGATGGCAAACAGGTTCTGAAACAGAGGGCAGAAGTGGCTTCTGAATGGAGTTTAACAAGAAATTGAACACTGGTTTCTAATAAACTTTCTCTGATGATTTCACTCAGTCTCAGCTGCTACCAGAAGAAAATACAGCAAAGTACAGAAAACAAGTGGATAAAGTTTACTAACTCAGCACAGCGGTCAGAGAACATATGTACAAGTGAGGCACAGTAAAGCAGTATTTCTTTGCTGTTAGAGGCTGCACAGTGCTCATAAAATGCTTCATGTTGTTACTACATCATCTGCCCACCTCTGACAGATGGCTGGATTCAAGCCACGTTTACATTAATAACTTAAAACAAATTTAACACTAGTATGAAATAGGGAACTTTTCAGAGAGTCTTTCTCCTTTTACGCTTGAACCGCGTACAGAAGCAGCTTAGCGCGGCGCTGTGGCCTTGGCAACTCCAGCCGCAGGTGGCACTCCCTTTCCCATCTGTGATGTTGCTTCCAACATCTTTCACTTTCTCACAGCTCTTTGTAGCTTGATTGTGATCTGTGTCCTCTTTCTGGCTGTTGACTAGTCTCTCCCTTGAAAGAGTTCTTTCCCTAAGTCTTCTAAACGGGGATGTCATTCTTTTCCTGGTTGTGTTCTCACAACTTGTCCTGTCTCTATTCTCCTCAGTGGCCTTCTTGGTCCTGTCTGTTCTTTTGGCTGTGCTCCCAGTAATCTGAAGGATTTTCTTTTGCAAGTAAACCCCACCTATTCCGGGGCAGCTCTGGCCACTGATCTTGGTGCTGGGCTCACGGGGAGGGGACGAGGAAGACCCTGAGAGACGCAGCAGGATGCTGTGATCAGAGAGGATGCTGCCAACTGGAGGGAGAGATGCAAAAACCCTGACATGGTCACTTAATTCTTTTCAACTAGTCATAATCAGCTTGGTTTACATTAACATTTCACTATTTAAATACTTAATCATCTTGACATTATCTATAGTAACAGTTTTTAAAAAATCAATCAAAACAAGATAGACATATTATCTTACTCAGAACAAGCTGACAATAACCAAAAAAAAAAAAAAAAAAACAAAAAAAAAAAAATGTTGGTAAAAATAATAAAGATAAATACGACAAGAATATTGGGTGATCAGAACCATTTTTAAAAGAAATAATGCTTTAGAATTTTCAGGAGATTTTAATATAAAGAACTCAGTAAAAAACAAATAGGACACACAGGATGCAAGAACAGTTTTATAAAGCACCATTTCAGGTGCATGTGGGACTCCAAGCTCCAAGATGAAGGAAGACAATATTCAAATTTTTGGCTTACTCTCCATAGTGTACGTGTGCGTGTCTGTGCGCGAGGGTGCACGTGTATACAATGTATGTGTATGTAGTTGTGTAGGTGCCCCAGTGGAGGTCAGAGGACAATACAGGTGGTGCTTCTCCCTGATCTGTCTCTCCCACCTCCTCAGGCCTAGAATTATGAATGTGTTATCATACTTGAGATTACATAGAGCTGGGGGTTGAGCCTAGGAATTTATACTCACATAGTAGTTGTTTTATTGGCCCCAGCTCTTGGCTTTTAAGTTCTTGTTTAAAATTTCCTTATGAAAATATGAAGTAGGTTTCCTTTATTAGTGCTGAGAACAAAACTAATTCCAAAGTTTAACAGTAACTGAACAGATGAATAATGCATCTCTACTACAATGTTGTTCAGTCACAGGCCACCAGCACGAACCTTTTTATGGGAACAGAGGTCCTAAGGTAGGGCTGTGTTTTTCTTTTCTTTTTGGAAGGTTCTCACTGCAGTTCTAAGTGACGACAAACTTGCTAGACTCAGGATGACCTAGAACGCATGTCAGGTCCTCCTGCCTCAGTTGGCCAAGTGCTGGTACAACAGGTATGTGCCACTATGCCTGGCTCTTATTGGGGTCTCGAAATATTTAAGAATAATTTCTTTTATTTTTGGTTGTGAGTCTAGCCGTCTCTCAGCCCAAGAATAGTTTCTGAAGAGAAATCGTAAAGCTTCTAAAAATGATGACAGGCCCACACTTATAGACATCATTGTCAAGTGTCAGCCACATATGGAAAGAAAACTAAGAAAAGAATTTACTCCAGTGGCAAGAGTAGATTTTGGCCTACGTTTACCAGTAAATACCTTTAACCCTAGTACCTGGGAGGCAGACCAGGTGGATCTCTGTGAGTGTGAGTTTGAGGCCAGCCTAGTCTATAGCAAGTTCCAGGGCAGCTATGTAATAGAACTCTGTCTTGGGGGGAAAAAGTGGATTTTTTGTTGGGATATTCTTCCCAAGTCACAGGAAGCACAAAGCACAATCAGATCTCACTGCTTCTTCCTGACAGAGCTGTCTGTGCTTAGTTTCCACTCAGGCCCTGCACATTCGGACCACCTGCCTTAATAAGGCTTGGTTGCTACTTGTAGAGATCTGATGAAGGCATTCTGGATAGTCAGTTCATATAGATGAAGTGAAAATGAGTGCCTTATAAAAGTATGAGATTCAGCAGGATCAGAAACTGCTTTATGAATATACCAACCATACATATGCCTTCTATGTCCTATTTGCTTTTCATGAAGCACTCCTGAGGGTAGAAAGGTTGGGAGCAAGTGAGCTTCGCCACCCTGGGGTAGCAGCAGGGAAGAGACATTTGAATTTATTAATCACTTACCACATATAGAAATATCATTTCCTTTAAATTTTATACACAGACCCTAAGACAGAGGGTTTTTCTAGACCTTATGAACAAGTCATGAATGGTAACCAAGAAGTAGCCAGGGACAGAGTATCAAACTCAGGTGCTGCATCACTGCACTGCAGCCAGAAAAATCCTGAAGAGTGAAACTTAGACCTTGGGCAGGGAATGAACTGGACTGACAAAACTCTAGCAAGGCAAGGTCTAAGGTCTTCTGCAGTTGTTACTTACAGTGGTATTTTTTTTTTTTTTTACATATGAAGAGGCCAGGACTAGGATACCTTTTTCTCTATTGAAGGCTCAGAGTGTGGAGGACCAGAGTAAAAACAGGTGTTTTTTTGTTTGTTTGTTTTTGTTCTTTAAAATCATGCCTAACATGTGGTCACCATCATGTGGCATCTCATAGGCCCAATCAGCTGAGAAAAACTACAGTCTGACTTATGAGAATGCCTGTGAAGAACAAGCATTGCCATCTTTTCTTCTCTGGTTTTACGTCAATGTAAAAGCCACACAAAGGCATAGATTATTTAAAATCCTCATAAATAAGAAAAGCAGAAAAAAACCAAAAAGAGCAACCTAAATATGTTGTTTCATTTCTTTCATTCCTTTCTTTCTTTTTGTTTAGTTTTTTTTTTCAAGACAGGGTTTCTCTATGTAGCCCTGGCTATTTTGGAACTCACTCTGTAGAGCAGGCTGTTCTTGAACACAGAACCTAGCTAGTATTTGTTTCTTTGTTTACATTTTGCACTTGAACAAACACCCCCCAACACAACTTTTTTTTTTTTTTTTGAGCTGTGTTTCAGGTTCTGAATCTATTATATAGCTGATTGATGCCTCTGACCTCCTGACCCCCTGTCCCCTCCTCCGAAGTGCCAGGATTACAGGTGTGTACCACCACACCAATATAAACACAATTTCTTGTAGAATATTATTTGTAAATTCTCCACAGAAATGTTCAAAAATAGGAAATTGGAAAGAAGGCATTGAGCACTGGCACAGACCAAAGCAACTGTGAGTTATGTCCTCATTTCTACCCAGGCTTGCTCTCTCTCAAAGCAGCTAAAGATCATGCCCTGACTACTGGAGTTCTAGTCACTTGATAACACCTGAAAAACATTTGAATAATTCAATGTGAAACATTAATTCAAAACTATGCATTTGCATTTTCACTTTTTTGCCAGTTGTGTTTAGACTGAAAGCAAAGCATGCTGAAGTGCTGTTTGATCTGAGGAGAACTATCAGGAAGCGTCCCTTCTTACCTTTGCGAGGGGAGCTTTGAGGAGATGCAGGAGGGCTAGAATGCAGAGAGGATGCCACAGAAATAGTGTCTTCTGAGTGTTTCTTACCACTCACTTCCTCAGTTGTTCCCAAGCCTTTCTGAGGTAAGCTTGTACCTATAGATAGATAGATAGATAGATAGGTAGGTAGATAAAAAAGCAGGGCAAACAAGCAAATCCATACCATTTTACAATTAAGATGTATATAGCTGTCTAAATCCCTAGTAACTAAAGCCATAAACAATAGCTAGTATAGTCAACCAAGACATGTGAGTATAGTCAGGGACTAAGTGTCTGGGAAATGGCATACAGGCCTTGTCGCTTGGTTCTTTGCTCAAACTCAGCTGGCTGGTACAGACCAGATCAATAAGACAACTTTCTTTGTGGTACAGAGAAATCAATTAAACAGTCCAAGTATAGTGCCCTAATACCCACATTTATACCTGGTTGCCATCTTGAGAAGATAAAGGGTCAAACTCTGCTCTCCCCTCTGAGGTGGCCCCTCCAAGTAAGAGCAAAGAGTATCAGAAGCTGTGCGGAGTGTTGGCACTGTCACCACCTAAGGTGCATCTTTGCTGTGGGCACACACTCCAGGCGGCAGGGCTGCCAGGACAGCCCTTTTCAAGAGCACTCAATTTAAACTACAGAAGAAATTAAGCAACAGACAGGAAAATTATATGAAGCTCCCAAAACATTCTTAGAAAGTTCTGCCCTCACTAGCAGGCTGCTGAGCGTAGGTGAGATTCAGACATGGTTCCAGCTCACTGATTTTTTGCATAGTTTCTGGGAAGTCACTGAGCAAGGGCGACTGTGCTGAGGAGCTGGTATAGCAACAGCAGACTGGGTAAACAGGCACTTACAGCAACAGGCTCTCTTACCTCCCCACAAATGTGTATCTCCTCCTTCTTCCCACTCCACTCCCTTTCCTTGTCTCTATCACTCTCTTAACGGAGTATCACTGGATCATTCAGGCTGGTCTCAAATGTGTTGCCTGAGTTAATCCTCAATGTGAAATCCCCCTGCCTCAGTCTCCTAAGTGCTAGGGTTAGAGGAGTGTACACCATTCAAGACTTCAAGTCTTTAGTAGTTTCTCAGTGACAGACTGTGTTGGCACCACCATAAACTAAATATATTTATGACTCTACTTCTCCTATCCTGGGAGGCTGTTTAGTCTGGTGGTGAAAAAGCAAGGATTTTAGAGCCAACTAGCCTCCAATCAACAACTAGAGTGGCACTGTACTGGCACTGTGTAATAATAAGATTCTGTATAGAATGAGGCCAAATTACCACCTCATAGGGCTATTATGAAGACCAAGTAAATATATAAAGTTAATAAAGATGGATGATGTCTGAAACTCACTAAATGTTAAGTGCAAACTTCAAGTGTGTGTGCATGTGCGCATGCTGCTGGGAACATAGCTGAGCTTTGCGTACACTAGTCAAGCACTCTACTACCAAGTCAAATCCCCAGCCCTGACTTCCAGTTACATGCATGCCATAGGCCAAAGTGTTTGTAGCTCCTTACAGATACCAAGCCAAAAGCCCCTCATTATCCCTGCCTTTGCTAAAAGCTTCTCTTGCTTTCTTCTTTCAATGCACACAAATAATAAAGAAGCAATCTGTGCCTATAATGACACTAGACTGAAAGCCGGGCCATTTTTCATTCAACTCTGTATCTTAGATCAAATAAAATTAAAATCGCATACTTTTATCAAGCATGGACCATGTTCATAATACTAGGAAACAAATCTAATTTAGCTTCCCACGTGAAAGTGGACATAAAGATACTGTTAAGACAACAAATAAAAGTGATTTCAATAATCTGTATATGGCTCCATGAGGGAAACAGAGTTTCAGATTACACTTATGTATTTTATGTTTAAAACCCTTTTTAAAAGATTTATCACTTTATGTGTATGCATGTTTTGCCTGTACCACATGTGTTCCTGGTGCCCACAGAGGTTAAAAAAAAAAAAAAAAGGATCCTCTGGAACTGGAGTTATGGATAGTTGTGAGACATTATGTGGGTGCTGGGAACCACACTCAGATCCCTCTAAAACAGCAGCAAGTACTCTTAACTGCTGGGTCATCTCTCTAGCACTGTCACCTAAAACAAAACAAAACAAAACAAAACAAAACAAAACAAAACAAAACAAAAAGCCAAAACCCAAAAACCCCAAAAACCAACCACAAACATTAATTTATTATGTGTCTGGGTATGGGTATCAACAAGAGCCTACAGATGCCCAAGGAAGCCAGAGACATTTGATCCTCTGGAACTCAAACTACAGGCAGTTAGTTGTAAGCCACCTGATGTGGCTGCTGGGAATATAACTTGGGTTCTCATGAGGTCAATACACCTTCTTAACTGCTGAACCTTCTCTCTAGCGTTCTACCTTCATTCATTCATTCATTCTTCTTCTTCTTTTTTTTTTTTAAAGACAGTGTTTTTTTCTGTATAGTCTTGGCTATCCTAGAACTTACTCTCTATAGACCAGACTGGCCTCAAACTCACAGAGATCTACCTACTTCTGCCTCCCAAGTGATGGGATTAAAAGTGTGTGCCACCACTGTCTGGCTTCTACATTTATTTTTAATTAAAATTTTTGTGTGTATAGCTGGCACACGCCTGTAATCCTAGCACATGGGGAGGCAGAGATAGGTGGCTCTCAATGAGTTCGAGGCCAGCCTGGTCTACAAAGTGATTCCAGGACAACCAAGGCTACACAGAGAAGCCCTGTCTCTCAAGAAATCAAAAAGAAAAAAAGAATGATATGTAGTGGGGTTGTGACTGCATGTATGGCTGTATATCACATGTGTGTGGCACCCATGGAGGCCAGGAGAGGTGTTGGATCCCCTGGAACCAGAGTTAGATGGTTGTGAGCTACCATGTGGATGTAGGGAATTGAACCCAGGCTCCCTGGAGGAGCAGCCAGTGTTTTTAATCACCAAACCATCACTCTAGCCTTTGTCTATTTTACATGTTCTTTTCTCTTAATGAGGTTTTCAGAAGGGAACATAAATGAAAAAGCAGTGTGTATGTATTTTTCATAAAAAGCAATTTGATTCTCATAGCTTTTGGTGGTTTACATCTGCAGGAAGTACTTGAAATACATCTTTGAATGGAGAATGGACTTTAGCCTGATGTGTTACTAAGATTTGGTATATTTAAGATGTACAGTTGTATAAGATTTCTGTTGATAAACAGATTTTAGTAATATAGAAATCCCTCCACTAGTATTTAAAACAGATTTTCGTAATAAAGAAATTTGACCACTAGTATTTAAAACATGTTGAATCAAAACAAAACCTTTTTGACCCATGATACAATGACCATATTCTTCTAAGCACACAGCTAATTACCTGTCATTAGCTTTGGAATTAAGAGTGAAATGAATGTATGGCTATGAGCACTCACTCAGTATATGGTCTTTGGCTTGTCCTTTCTTCCTGATGGGGTGCAAGTTAACTGCTGGCACCTGAAGCACCTGGCTCACTCTGTGTGGCTGATGCAGGTGGACTTTAGCTGCTTGGCCAACTGACCTCAAAGGCACAGGAGACATTTCAGATGACTTGGCTGACCTTTTTTCAGTTAAGTTCTTTGTCACTACAAGGTGAGAGAGAAGGGTCAGGAAACTGCAAATTTTTAAGGCAAGACTATTAGCATCAACAAGTAATGGCTTATATAAAAAAATAAAAATAAAAGAAATTTAAGCATAATATATCTTTCTGAAGTTGCTGAAGAATAAGTGGTTTGTGTCTTAAATTCTTGAATCCATTATCTATCTGCCAAGGCCAAGTTCACACTCTCTCATCATATAGACTGAGACGGTCTCACTAGATCAACTCCGGCATTCCTCCAGCCATTCTCCAATGACAGCACAGTGCACTCATCTACTACCTTCCTTCTTTGTATGCCCCACAGACCCCCCCCCCCTCAGGAAGGAGACTCTAGCAAGGCCTGTAAAGTCATTAACGATCAATACAGCCTCGGCCATGTATGTTCACCACTCTTCAATCCCATATGCTAGAGGTTTTTATCAAGTCAGCCTTTGCCTTGGTTGGATCACCTTATAGCACTTGCCTCTTGCTCCTTTCAGATCTACTTTCTCATAAACTCACAGAGTCTTCTCTAACACTGTGCAAACAGAGAGAATAGAAAGAGAGAGGGGAAAAAGCTGCTTTCATCACCTAAAATCAATATTGTGGTCCAAAGGAAAGAAATTCCTCCTCAGCCAGCCCTTTCAGTCTTTTGGTTAATTATCCAGGATGTTTTCACCCAAAGGCTTCAAACACCAAGATAAAAGCAATAGACAGATGTTTACTGGTACCAGCACAGCTGTAAATAGGGAGCATGCATGCTTTCACTGTGAAAATGTTACCATATTTTGGGTAGAAATATGAAACACATTTCCTCTTTTTAAAAAAGATTTGTTTATCATGTATACAATGTTTGGCCTGTATGTACACCGTCAGGCCAGAAGAGGGCATCAGATTGCATTATTGACTATTGTGAGCCACTATATGGCTGCCGGGAACTGAACTCAGGACCGCGGGAAGAGCAGTCAGTGCTCTTAACCTCTGAGCCATCTCTCCAGCCCCCACATTTCCTTTCTTTTGAAACTATTTATTTATTTACTTATTTTTTTTTTTTGAGAGGTCTCACTACAGAGTGCAGGCTGGCCTCAAAATCAGTATGTATGTAGCCTAGCAGTTCTCAACCTTCCTAATGCTGCCACCCTTTAACACAGCTCCTCATGCTGTGGGAAGCCCCAACCATAAAATTATTTTGTTTTTGGTTCATAACTGTAATTTTGCTGCTGTTATGAACAGTAATGTAAATATCTGATAAGAGATCCCTGTGAAAGGGTTGTTCGACCCACAAGCTGATAGAGCACACTAGCTTTTAAGCCCATGACCCTTTTGTCTCAGTCTCACCAAAGCAACAAAGCCCTTAAAGAATATGAAATGCTCCCTAGGAAACATGCTGGGACAGGCTCAAGTCCTGAACTAGGAGGACACTACAGAGAGGAACCTTCCTTGGACGGCTGACCATCTCATAGTTCTGGTCACTGAATCTACATAAGCACCCTTCTTGGCCTTTGTTTTATTTTATCTGTCAATTAAAATACTGCTTCAGATAAGTGCATGGGGCAGGAGAAGCTAAGTATTTTTTTTCTTCCTCAGTTCTGGCCTTAACTATAAATACACCTATTTCTCTTTATCAATTCCTCTTAGTAAAATGGCAAACATCGAACCCAAGGTTCTGATTCTGTCATCATTTTTGGCAAAAAATCAAATTTTTACTTCACTCACTGACATCTTTTTTCAACTTTTTTTGGGGGGTGAGTGGGTTTTACTTTTTTACACTTTAAAAAAATCCCCCCCCCCCAGACAGGGTTTCCTCTGTGTAGTCTTGGCTGTCCTGGACTCACTTTGTAGACTAGGCTATCCTTCAACTCACAGTGATCCACCTGTCTCTGCCTGCTGAGGGCTGGGATCACAGGAGAGAGCCACTCTGCCCGCGTTCACTGGACATTTTAACTGCTACAGTTCGGAGAAAAACAAGCATTAAAGCTGTTTTCAACAAGGGTTGATACTCAAACCCAGATGGTAGTTAGCAACAATGCAGTATTGTAACACCTGAAACATAAAAAAACAAACAAAAAAACAACCCAAAAACCCACTTATGCATAAGAAATCATACAAAGATAAGTCTAATGAAGGGAATATTTATTCACATACATTTTCAAGGCTAGTTTAGACTGGTTTTACTCATTTCAATATTAGCAAGTATCACAGAACATGATTTAATGTTATGAATGAAGATACACCTAGGGAAGGTACAGGAAGAAGGGACAGACGTGTATGTACATGGCTGTGTAGAAAAAGTCAACAGCTGCTACATCAGACAAACCAGTAGATAATAACTACAAAGTTACTGGAAAAAAGTAACTCTGACAACAATTCAAAGTCAGGAAACAGGGCTTTGCAGAACTGGGAGTGCATTGGCCCCTAGCTTTAACACTCAGACCTTTGTCTCATGTAACTTTCACATGGCTGCCATCACTCTTGACAAGCCATAAGCAGTAAGAGTTCCCCAGGTTCCCTCCAACTCTACATACATTTATTTTATTTATTATTTATACAGTATTCTGCCCACATGACAGAAGAGGGCACCAGATCTCATTATAGATGGCTGTGAGCCACCACGTGGTTGCTGGGGATTGAACTCAGGACCTCTGGAAGAGGAGTCACGGTTCTTAACCTCTGAGCCATCTCTCTAGCCCAGATCTATTTTTTTTTTTTTTAAATGTCTTCAGTTAACACTTCTTTAAATAAATATTTGGAGCATGGCCCAACGCCTTCTGGTACTTGAACATGGCACAGACCCCTAGGCTTGCACAGCTTTGGGGTTGTTTGGGGATTCCCCAGCACGGCAAAAGCTTGTGCCCCACAGTAGCCTTTGCAGTGTCCTAAAGTGTTCATTGCATGTTCCTGCTGAGGAGCTGGAGAGCTCTACAAGTTCAGGGCCTAGAATTTACTTGGGCCAGTTTGAGCTCTCAGCCTGCCCTCAGTGGAGCTGAGAACAGGCCCTTGGTTGTGTTGGTGTGCTGAGGGCCCCAGTTCTCCCGTGAGTTCCTAATAAAAGCAATTTGCATGATGTTGTGTGAGCAGTGTAAAAACAAAAAAGTGCCTTGCTTGTGTGTGTGTGAGCAAGTATATGGGATTATAGATGGGAGGTAGCTTGATAGAGGTTATTGAAAACAGAGGGCATGGGATTGAGGCAGGGATGCCATGCCTGCCCCACTATGGGAGGCAATTTAGAGGACTGATATCTGCCCTGCCCCAGGTTAACTAAGGCTATCTTAAAATGTAACAAGTGTCTGTGTCTCGATTGGTTGCTAGCCGTGCCTACAGATAATACATGTAATTTTAAAAACAATACTGTCTGTTTTAGTCTTAGCTGTACTGGAACTCACTCTGTAGAGCAGGTTGGCCTTGAACTTAGAAAGCTGTCTGCCACCAGTGCCTGGCATCTTCTAATATATTTAAAAAATACTTTCAGAAGCAGGAGATCACTGTGAGTTCCAAGTCAGCTGGATCTACATAGTGAGTTCCAAAATACAGTAAAGCTAGAGCTAAATGGTGAGACATTGTCTCAAAAAACAAAACTAAACAAAAAACCAAAAACAAACAAACAAACAAACAAACAAAACCCAAAACCGGTGCAGGCTGGTCTCCAACTTCTATGTCTTCGGCCTTTGGGACTAAAGTGTATATCACTACACTAAGCTAAGGATAATGTTTACAGAGTATTTATTAAGGTTATTGCTGTCATATGGAATGATCTCAATTTCTACTGTTTATTAATTCTTTCTTCAAATCAAAGGCCAGGCACGGTGGTGCAAGCCTGGAATCTTGGCACTCGGGGAGGCAGAAGCAGGTCTACAAAGCAAGTCCAGAACTAAAAAACCAGAAAGAATCAGAAGAGACAGAACATATTTCAACATATTCTTAACTCTGGTTAAAGTTCCATGGTTTTTATTTTTTTATTTTTAAAGTCTAAGTCTCACTGTGTATTCCTGGCTGCCCTGGATCATACTGTGTTGACCAGGTTGGTCTGGAACTCCCAGAATCTGCCTCTTGAAAGATGGTATTTAAGGTATGGGACACCACAGCTAGCATTTTTACTTGCTCAGTAGAAACAAATGAGACTCAAACTCTGCTTCCATCCATTAGTGTCAATGCAAGCACATTCCATTAGCTTTTTTTTTTTAAAAGAAGAAGTATAGCTTAATACCGCCCCCACCCCCAGGTCTTCATTATGTAGCCCAGGCTGGCTGTGAACATACTATTCTCCTGTCTCAGTCTCTCAAGTCCTGTTAATCACCAGAGTACACCTGTGAGGGCTAAAGTAATGTTCTAAATTTTAATTACTGTGCTTAAGAGATCTATAAAACAAAACTGCCTCTACCCTGTAAACCCACTTGCCCAAGGACAGATAACTTTCTGGTATGCTGGGGGCTGTTGTTCATGTAAGATAAGAAACCACGTGTTTTTACTTCGGTAAACAAGGTTGTTTGCCCCATAACCGCACAGGAAGTGCTTGACCACACATTGGTGGGAGGTACCTTGGTAGAAAGTGTATCAGGATGTATGCTTGCCCCAAGTAAAGGAAGACAGGAAGTATGTAGTCTTGTGGGTTTTGCCTTTACGAACACCTGACTAACACAATTTGTAGCCATGTCCTGGGAATTCCGGAAATTCCATTCTCCTGGACAGTATTTAATGAAGCTTGCTTCAAATTTGGCTAAAAAATTGTGGTAATGGTCTTATTCTTATCCAGTGGGATTAACATGCCACTATCCCTGGCTCCTGCTAATATAGGATGTATTGAATGAATCTCTTTACCCAGTATTTTAAATTCATTATGAAACCAGTATGTTTCTCTGTTCCAGTCAGATGGTATACTATATTACTATAGAAGTACCAACTTATTTATTTATTGGATGGAGAATGGAGAATACCATTCCCTTCTATTAAGAGAAAACTTGCACTTCTGTTACGCTTTTTATAACATTTCACTTCCAATTTGGAAGTGGATTTCTTTTTTCCACTTTAGTTCCTGTAACTCAACTTTCTTAACCCAGAGACATGTGTTCTGAAGGCTGCATTTAAAAGAATGCAGCACTGGTCAGGGCAGTGATTGGGGATACAGTATGTACTAAGCAGGGCAGCAGTGGGCAGGTGGACTATGAGAGGTGTCAGTAGTGAGGAGGAAATCTCCACAGTGTCAGGATGTATCTACTTTCTCTTGAATCTTATTGGTGAGTCACTACTAGTGTTTTAACCAACCTCCCAAGCTTTCAAGTTGGTAACTGATTTTTGCCTAGTACTGTTGTCACTTCTCATATAGAGATGACAATGTTCTCAAACAGTATTTTCTATAATGTTCCAATTTAAAATTTTTATCTCTATTTTATGTGTGTGGGTGTTCTGTCTGCATGCATGTTTGTGTTCCATATATTTGTAAAGCCCATGGAGTCTAGAAGAGGATATCAGGTCTTCTGGAATTGCTGTTACAGACAGTTGTGAAATACCATATGGGTACTGGAAACTGAACTTAGGTCCTGTGAGAGTAACAAGCTAGCTCTCCAGCGATTGTGTACCCTCTCCTCATTTATAAAGCCCCAATTTTGTTTTGTTTTGCTTTTGTTTTTTTTGAGTCAGGGTTTCTCTGTATAGCCCTGTCCTGGAACTCACTCTGTAGACCAAGCTGGCCTCAAATTCAGAGATCCACCTGCCTCTGCCTCTGCCTCAAAAGTGTGCCAACTCCAATGCTCCAAATTTCAAAACCTCATTTATAAAGCCTTTAAAGGAAGAACTACTCCCTTTTCTCCCTCCTACAGAAGAGTTATGTAAGGGCTTGAAGGTATCCAGCGTCTCCTGAACAGACCAGGCTGTTGGAGTATAGCGGTCGTCTTTACAATAATCAGCACTAATTCTAGTGTGATGCAAAGGAAAACTACTCACAGGTACCATATGCAGGCTCCCACTGCACTGACATCATCTGGAACTTCTCCTCATCGGTGTCTATGTCCAGACTAGAAAGATACTGTTTCACTTTTCTTGCCATTTGGGCATCTTCATACAGCTTCTTGGCATTCAGCAGTGAACTACGGCGTGCTCTTTTCTTGTGAGCACCTCCCTGAACATCTAGCATGTTGGAATTTGTGCTGCCTTGACTCAATGACCTGTAAGAAGAGAGAAACTGCAATGAGGGCCTGTAAAGATGAGGATTAAGCAGGGAAGAATGAAGATTCAAACAGTTTTTTTTTTCTGTTAATGCTAGTGCATGCTGATGTAAATGAGTTAAAAGATGAAGAGCATTAATGCAAAGTAATTTGATACAGATGGCAATGTTCTCAATTAAGAACAAGATCTGGAACAACATGGCATTGCAAAGAGTAAGATACCATTTCCTTCCTGAGCAACTTATCCCATTAAATCTGTGTGTGCCTATGCAACCCATGGAACAACTGTGCTAACAAAAGTTTTCCTCTAATCCTTTTAGGCCATCCACACTCTAAGATGTGGAAAGAGTGTAGGTCGGGTTAATTTGTCCTTAGTCCTTCAGCAAGGGCAAACAGAGCAGCTTTGCTACCTGGGCTGCTTATAATATGCTATTAAAGCACCATTCCGTGAGAGCAGGGTCACTTCAGACACAGTGACCAATTTTACCAGTAACCATGTTTTGACCAAAAATTAAAGAGAGCGGAGATAATATCTGAAAATAACATTTCAATCCAGCATAGTCAGGGATCAGAAAAACCATGAAGAAAATTGCTCCTCTTTCTGCAGTCTGATGTGGTCAGACAGTATTTGTGTCATAAATAGCTGAGAAACAGCCTTTGCAATGCTTCTGAGCATGGCAGCCCTTCAAACTCGGTCTTAGAAATAAGTGCATTCAAATAAGCTGCAGCTTCACCTAACTCTACCTTTCCCGTCCAGCCTGCGTAGATGAAGCACAGCCAGAGCCAATGGAGGCAGCAACTGCAACGTAGCTCCTACTGTCTAACAGGCTGCTTGTAGAGCATTGCTTGTTTGTTTATTTATTACTGTGTGTGTGTGGGGGGGGGGTTAACATGCCAGAGCAATTCTGCAAAGCTCTGAGGAGTGGTTTTCTCTTCTTACTTTTATGTGGGCTCTAGGTAACACTCCTCAGTCCAGGCTTGCATGGCTTATATCATCATTATTTTGAAGGAGTCTCTATTTTCAATATTAGCATAATATTTACATAAAATATTCTACAACACAGACCATAAACATACAACTTGTTCTTCAATGTTCACATACCTGACTTAAAACAGACACTGAATCTTAAGATTTTCATCATAAATCATATATAGAACTGAAAAACTATTAATGGTATTTTTCTGTCACATTTTAAAGACATTTGAAGTAGGGTTTCCAGAGGGGGAAAAAGGAGGCAAAGTACAATAACACATGTGTGAAAATGTCATAAAGAAACCTATTATTTTGTATGTTACTGAAATTAAAAAACCAAATCAAACCAAAATCCTGACAATTCTTAAAAAAAAAGTAGACATGGTTATGCCTTTCATTTGATGGCAACAGTTCTGGCTGTTCTCAAACTCAGAGATATGCCTGCCCTTGCCTCCAGAGTGTTGAGATTAAAGATGTATGCTATTGCCTCTTGCTATATTGATGGCAAATTTTAGTTGCTGGTCAGGCAGAAATGATGACGGGTCTATGAGTAACACATGGAAAAGACTGAAACATTTGCAGAATATTTTGGAAGACAAATCTAGTTAACTAGTGAATTACCCTTTAACCTCTAAGAAGTACTTGATTAAGAGAGGAAAACCTGAAAAATTCAGTGAATATCCAACAAGGTAAGGGGGCACAGGCTCTGAGTGTGTGCTAAGCCTCCCAAGACACCCACAGCGTCAACCTTCCCTTCTTTTATGGTTTATCATTAAGTGACAGATGACCATGACTCCAGTGGTACAGAGGGCAGTGCTGTGCATACTGCACATGAGTGGGGGGCAAGGGGCAGGTACTAGTGATTCTATCTTTCTTTTTTTGTTGTGCTCTGGGAGATTCAAATTCTGAATATGAAATATCTAAACCAATCACTTTCCTTATGTTTTCCTGTTGGCTCTGTTTCTTAACAATTAAACTTTATTATACAACCCAACTAGCTTACCCAAGACCTGTGACAAAGCTTAATCTTTCCCACATTTTCCTTTTGATGTACGTGCAAGTTGTTATAGAGGAAAATGCAAAGCTAAGTCCAGGCACAAGAGAAGCATTTCAATGAGCTCAAACAAACAAGACAGTGAGTGCACTGGCTTTTCTCAGTAGACAAGATAACACATCTTACAATGTGTTGACTATTATTATTGTGTGAGTGTGCATGTGTGTGCTACAGTACATCTGTAAAGGCCACAGTACAGCTATGTGGAACTGGTTCTCTTGTACCTTTATGTGGATTCCAGGGATTGAACTAATAGTTAAATGAAGCCTGACCATTTAGAAGCAAATTTTAATGATAGTATTTAATAATTTTATCTTAGTTGTTATCCAAAATAAGAAAGCCAGCTTGTAAACAAACCTGAGATAACAAAGTTCTAATGTATGAGACTGACAGAAGCATCTTCTGAACTACTGCCAGAGCATCAGTGATGATGTGAAATGAAAGCGCCTGCTATCTGTAAGCCCCAAACACTATAGACCTCCCCCCAAACCTGAACAGTGGCTAGTGTAGCTCAGTCACTAGGTCATACGATGTCCTGCTGAAGTCGTAATGCCATCAATTTCAACTTTCAGTAAGAAGAACCAGGAAAGACCAAGACACAAACGTATGACATAGAAGAAAACACACGAGAAACACACCAGAGGAGGAAAGTCAAGCTGACCAAATGAAAAACAAGACCACAGATAAGACTCAAAGACATGGCTCAAGAAATTCTTACATGTAGCATAAGTATCTAACCTCACAGTCCATTAATTTTAAACATCAAAATTCTATGTATGTTCTGTGTATTCAATTACATGCACTTAAGTACTAACTCTTTCCTCATTTAAAATGAAAGGCCTAAGGAAATAATGTGTAAGATCTCTAACTGTGGGTGACTAGACAGCTGGCAATGCAGAATTAAGAGATCAGAACCTACTTTAACGACAAAAGGCTGGGCAGCTGAGAAGCTTTAGGGAGACAAGGGAATCTTTCTATACAGGTGGTAGAAATTTAAAGTAAATCAAACTACACTTCAGGTTTCAGGCATTCAAGGGATCTGATGGAGGGTTAAAAAAAATCTATTCACATTTATAGTACAGATTGAATAAAGATGCCTCTGCAAAAGTAATGGAAAATTCAACCCTTATAAACAGACTTTTTATACATGAACATATGTTTACTTTCATAAAATATGGTACTGAAATTAGAGAAAGTGTTGTCAGCTTTTAAAGCAGACCATCTAGGTTGGACACACCATTAGTGGGCTGCAAGACTGGGCAAGTTACCTTCCCAATCTGTGCCACAGAATAACAGATCTGTTCATAGGGCAACAAGAGACTTTTAACGGTTATTCATTTAGAGAGCTTACAGCAGTGTAGAGCACACAGGGAGTAAGCAACAAATATTCATTATCATCATCTGTATCTCATGAATCTATTATATTTAAATCTAAAAAGGGATTACAGAATGCCAATAATGGAAAACAAAACCAAAAATGAAACCACAACCAACAAATGCTAGTTCCATCACTACTTCCACCTTGTTAGCAAAAGGCATTTGTCAGAACGTAGGCCGGCGGAGTTAATAGAAGGCATGCTATCTGATCTGCGTGCATTAATGGAAAGGATGCAGCACATGTTAAGAGTTGCACAACCTTCATTCCAGTTGTTCACTTTCCCACTTACCCCAGACTCCGCCACCTCTTCTTCCTGTAAGCAAGAGCCACAAACATTGAAGCATGTGTTTGAATAGGAAAGCACAGAAAAAAGACAACAGTTGAGAGTCAGAGAATTTATGCAGACAGAATAGAACAGAAAAATTTACCAGGAAAAAATTTATAGCTTAACAGTAAAAGTGGCTTTAATGAAATGAAGGAACGGGAAGGACACAATGACCTGAAGGCCAAACCCCTCTACAGCATGTACTTTAAAACATGCTTCCCATCAGCGTATTTCTAATACTTCATCTACCCATTAGTTGATGGTTTTTGTTTGTCCATCCCCCCCCTTTTTTTTGTTTTTTGGAGACAGGGTTTCTCTGTGTAGCCTTGGCTGTCCTGGACTCACTTTGTAGACCAGGCTGGCTTCAAAACTCAGATTTTCGCCTGCCTCTGCCTCTCCAGTGCTGGGATCAAAAGTTTGAGCTCTGCCTGGCATTGTAAGTTGTTATTACACAGCTTAGGGAACGCCATCTGTTTATTGCAAACTTTAGTTTTTGGAAGTGCACAGACTGGCCTACCTCCTGGTAAAATGCTCAAAGAACAGAGTTTCTATACACTTTTGGAGCCACTCATTTAAATGGCAGAGAAATTACAAGAAGCATACAGATATATAAATCCATTTCTAAGTGGAAAAATTTCTCTGATTAAGTATTTTACAAGAAAATGTGGCTAGCAAATACAACTTAAATAAAAACACACCAAAGAAGGAGTGGTGGTGTGCACCTATTCTATGACTTGGGGGAAATTCCAGGCCAGTCTGGAAATACAATGAGACCTTAATTACTTACGTATTGGTTGACAAAGCTGAGCTAGACTATCGGTCCACTATAAATGTATTTATTTCCCCATACTCTTCCTATTCAATTCAGGTTATTCCCAAGTAAGCAGCCAGGCTCATTAATATTCATCAGTCATTTCTCTTTTTAATTGTGTGTTTGTGTGCATGTGGGTACATGAGCACATATATGTGTGTGTAAGGTAGAGGTAGGCCTCTTGTGCTATTCTTAAGGTGTCATATGCCTTTTTTTTTAAAGACAGGATTCTCTAAAGTAGCCTGTAGTTAGCCAATTAGGCTAGATGGGCTGGCCAGTGAGTTGCAGAGATCCATCTGTGTCTTTCTCTCTTTCCCCAGTGCTAGGATTACAAACACAGCAACCACAGCCTTCTATTTTACACGGTGCTGGGGACTGAAGTCAAGTCCTCAAGCGATCATTGCAAGCACTTTACTGAGAGTGCTATCTTTTGGCCTCCCGTGTTAATTCTGAAGTACAGCCGGTACCTTAGTACACTGTCAAGTGATTTGGCAGCGTAACTAATTATTATGTCTTCTGGCACTAGACTGAAAACATGCATGAATAAATGGAGGTTCATATAAGACAGGAGACAGTGGAAGGTCCATTCAACAAGACATTCCAGGACATTCAACAAGAACAAAAACAGACAACAGCCTCCTCCAGGTGTGCGTTGGTCCGTGGTTCTTACTGGGTTTTGCTTCCACATTCTGGAGAAGTGACATCTCATTACATTACCAAGAGAAAGAAAAGAGATGGGAAGAGGAGATCTGGCACTCCTTCCCCTACTCTGAGAAACTCTAAGCTCTAGCAAACAGGAGATCAGCTACTTAGAAAAGCAATGACTGCTCCACAATGATGTAAGCGAAACAAATGCAATCTAATACACAAAGTGTCAAGTATTTTTACTTTCTTAGAATAAATGTATTTTTAAAAATCACAATTATGTGTACTTAAAAATTATTTTATTTGTTTTGTTTTTTTCAAGACAGGGTTTCTCTGTGTAGCCTTAGCTGCCCTGGACTCACTTTGTAGCTCAAGCTGGCCTCGAACTCACAAAGATCCACCTGCCTTTGCCTCCCTGAGTGCTGGGATTAAAGGTGTGCACCACCACAGTAAGCAAATTATTTTATTTGTAATGCCTTATTTGGAGAGGTCCAAAAGGAAAATATGATTAAAAAATTTTAAACTGTAATGTCTACTTACATGCTGAAGATAAAAGTTACTGGTAACTTACAGGTAAATACATAAATCTGTACTTGCCTTTATAGTACAAAGTGAGTCCAAAAGTATACTCAGATGAAATAAAAAGATAAATCAAACTCTAATCAAGATGAAGCGTGGCTGAATGGGTATTTCTGGGAAAGAGTTTACATGCAAACAAACGGCTGCATTGTAACTCTTGCTTTAGAAGACTGGAGTACCAGTTAGATGTGCTAGGGCATTAAAAGAGAACCAGAATAATTCTTTGCTACTTAGGTTAGAAAACAGATGAAACAATTTGCACACAGATCACTTCAAGGAGAGCAACATTCTTATATTTGCTTGTTGGTATTTTATATAATAGCCATACAGAACTATTTCTTTAGTTGGAAAAGTAATTGGGAAAGTAGGGCTTAAGTCTTAACAAGTTATATAAAAACTGCTTGAGGGCCTGGAGAGAGGGCTAGCAGTTAAGAGTGCTGACTGCTCTTGCAGAGGACCTGGATTCAATCCTCAGCAGTCATATGATGACTCACAACAATCTGTTACTCTAGTTCCAGAGGAACCAACACCCTCTTCTGGACTCTGTAAACACTGCACGCATGTGACACACAGACATACAGGCAGGCAAACATACATAAAATAAAAATAAAGCAAAACTGCTTGAGCTTTAATTTCTTTAGATGTAAAGGAAAGCTGAATATTGCTTACCTGTTAGGATTACTGTAATAAAAGAGTACCAGAGACTGATGTGTGTACAACACTTAGCACGGTGCATAACAAAGGAGAGACATCATTACCTCACCACCCTTAATGCCACCATAACATAATTTCCATGTCATACCTCTGTCGGAACATCATGGCAGGGTCCATGTTAGCAGAAGTCATTCGAACAATATGACGGATTTCCTTGGCAATCATTCTTAGCTTCTCAAAGTTTACTAAGCCATCTACTTTGGAGTCATTTCCTATAAAATACAAGTTTTAAACTTTCATAATGACAATTTTATCTCCAAGTAGCAGAAGTCCAGTTCTTATTCTTGAGTACAAATTGACTTTTATCAATGTTTAATCATTCCACCCTCCCCCTCTGCTGCCCTTTTTAAAGACTTGATAAATTCATAGACAGCTCAGCCTTGATCCCAGGGAATGAACTTCTGAGAAGAGGTGTCTTTCCCCTGGGAATAATGACTCTGAATACAGAATGTGGCTGACTGTCCATAGCTGCTAAAACCAGTTTGCTATCTCATGGCATGCACACAGATTACACAGCACACAATCCCACTCTGCACGTGGTTTGCTCTTCTGGAAGGAAGGTACAGCATCTGGAAACCTCGGCTAGCCAGGTGACAAGGGCACTGCTGGGCCTGCTTACTTACTAATAAGAAATCCAGCTTACATTTCTTTTTTGATTTATAATTCTTAAATAACAACTATTTAAGAAGTAGCAGATATCCTCGCAGGGGTAAATACTGGGAAATTAAATAATACTGGATTTCTTTGCACTAACGTAGGATACTCTCTGGCCTGTTACTTTTCCTTTCCCAGAATATCACTGTGACTTTAATCATTACTACGAAAATATCTGTTTGTAAGTTTTTAACATAACTTTGAAAACTGTCAACTTCTCTTGAAAAGATTAGTTATGAGGTCAGATGAAACCCATTTATTTGTTTACCTTGCCCAAATCAGCAGGCATAGCCTTCAATGTTCAAAGGTCAGTTTGCCTGATCAGAGTAGCACTTAACTACACCTGTCTGTAACTGTTTGTGCAATCCAATTTTTCTAACATGAAAGGCCCTGAAGCAAAATTTGACAGCTATATGGGTCTAGATCACATCCCTTTTCATAGTACACTGGTCCCTTGTGTGTACTCTGGTCACAGGAATGGCGCACAGATCAATGATGTGGGAGAGTGCCTAAAGCCTGAGGATCTTTTCTTATGTAATGTGATGATGATAATGATGAAGAAGAAATTCTGAGGCAGGGAAGACTAGGCAACTAGGATGCTCTCTCTCCCTGTGGATGACAATTAGCAAAGGCAGACTGGACAGGAAGATGAAACAAGCTGAGTAAAGACACTCTGTATTTTGAGGTAAGAAGAATAAGAGCAAGTTAAATCCCATTAAACCTCAATGTTTTGTTTTGGGACTCTGACTTTATTCTGGAGCTAAGGATGAACCAAATGCAGAATGGAATAAAGACTAACAACCTGAAAATGAATTAAAACCACTTGGGATTAGTAACACCCTTAACTGAGCAAGATTTAATCCTTTTTGGAATAAGAGAATATCTGTCATGCATTCCAGATTTTTAAAAATAATTTTCCTGTAAAAACAAAAAGCAAAACAAAACAAAACAAAAAACCCACAGCCAGGTATGGTGGTGCATGCCTGTAATCCTAGCAGGCTGGGAGGCAGAGGCAGGTGGATTTGGCTTTCTGTGAGTTTGAGGCCAGCCTGATCTACAAAGTCAATCCAGGATAGCCAAGGCTACACAGAGAAACCCTGTCTCCAAACAAAAAAACCCAAAACAACAACAAAATGTATATCAAGAGAAAAATGAACTTGAATGTGACAAGATGTGAAAGAAGATCCAGAAGAAGAACCAGAGAAGATGCAGACCAGAGAGTCATCACAGAGACGCTTTAAAGTAACTATGCTAAACACGTTCAAACCAACACTGCTAATTTTAAGAGAGAATATGAAACAAAAGAAATAGTGAAACTGAAAAACAATAAACTAGGAATTGAGCAACAAGATTGCAGCAAGAATGACAATATCACAGTACAACAAGATAAACACTGTAGGAAGTCGTAAGGCTACAGGAGCATGGGGGTCAAGTCAGACAAAGGTAAAACCAGAGTTCCAAAACTGATGTCAGAAAAGGGTAACAGAATGTTTCAAAACTGAAGGAAATTATCAATCTATTTCAATATGACCTGTAAATATAAACCAGAATTACAACTAAATAAAATTACAGGCATCAACACTTTGTAAAACCTAGCAAATCAGAAAAACGTGAGCTACAGAGAAGTAAAAGGTTACAACGGCAGTTACCAGCAGAGGCTGACAATATGGAAAGAACAGAAGACTACAGCTGATGTCTCAGTGCTGACCACGGGGGCCAGCAGACAATGGCTGCTACCTAAAAATGCTAAGGAAAGCAGCTGCTAACCCAAACTACATTTCTGAAATGAAGTCTTGGCATTTTAGATGAACAAAAATTGAGATCTCCATCACTTGATGCACCAAATAAAATCAAGCTCCTGAACAACTAAACAACAAAGCCCTCAAAAGCACCAAGTATACCAGGCACATGGAGACACAGAAGTGGAGGATGAAATAAACAGCAGTAAGCACAAATAGACACACATGAGATCAAACACTAATTTTAGTAACCAACAGGAAACCCTACAGGATTGACAGCTCAATGGGCAAATTAAAAACTGGGGGATGAGTAAATGAAACTTGAGTAGATCAAGTTCTTTAGACAGCCTGAAATCAAGTAACATTAATGAATACTGGCAAACACACATACATGTTATATCCTCTGTTCTAACACTAAAAGAATAGCAAAAGTATGTGGTTACTATGGCAACAAAATAGGAAAAATGCTATCACCACAGAAAAGTTAATGCAGGGAAGACTGTAAGTGAACTGTAATGGTAAAAAAAAAAAAAAAAAAAAAAAAATCAGGCTTTTGTAGCTGAGAACTCCCACTTATAAAGAAAACAAAACAAAACAAAAAAATCCTTGTAAGCATCAAAGGGCAAGTTATCCTACACCCAGGATGTATAAGAGAACTTTTGTAGGAATAGTAACAAAAAAGGAAACCTAACACAAAATGAGGAAAGAATTCAAACTGGTACCTGGCAATAGTTACTGCACATAGAGGGTGTTCAGTCTCATTCTTAATCATAGAAACACAAATTAAGAGCTGGGCGTGGTGGTGCACGCCTTTAATCCTAGCACTTGGGAGGCAGAGGCAGGCGATCACTGTGAGTTTGAGGCCAGCCTGAGTCTAGGACAGCCAGGGATACTCTCAAAAAACAAAACAACAACAAAAAACCAAAAAATAAAAACAAACAAAAAAAATAAAAAAAGAAAGAAACACAAATTAAAACCAGGTCAAGATACAAGTACATATTTATTGTAATGTGTGACAACAGAGAGACTGAATTTGACACATAATGGTAAGGATGAGGGCGTGAGAACATCTCCAGTGCTAGAAACCAACTTCACTTGATACCACCACACTATTCTTTTTTTAGATTCTACTCAGAATATATTGCATACTCATTAAGAATACACTTGTCTAAAGTCTATGAGCAGAGAACGACAGCATTTTTCACAGCAGGCCAATCAAAGAAACTACTCAAACTCCCAAAATAAGCCAGAAATCAAATTAAACTGAAGAAAACAACCTTTTGAGAATCTGCTTGTCTAAAGTTCAAGAACAGTTGGATATAAGCTTTGGCATTAGAAACCAGGACAGTAGTAACCTTTGGGGAGAGGAACAGGGGAACATTTGGGAGTGGGCAGGGACAAGCTGTTAGGATACTGGAAATGCTTAATTTTAGGCCATAAAATTAATTATGTTGTCAAATTTTATTAGTTGTTCTTTGTTTTGACCTGTTTTATACTTATGTGAAATTTAAATTGAAAAAAAAAAAATCAGAAGGAAAAACAATACTATGCTTAAAGCAAATGCAAGGCTGGGTGAGTCTGGTTCATGCCTGAGAGCAAGGGAGGAGGAGAAAGGACTTTCGAAGAGATCCCACTTCAAACAAACACACCTCAGGATATCAAGTGTCAGCAAATATTTAGTGTCAAATTTATATCTGAACTCTTACTGTGAACAATTCAATTTGTTATTATCAACAATATAGCTTTCTTCAGATGTCATAAATTAGCTGCATTTAACTGTATGAAGATTTAGTGACATGAAATAATTATATTGAAATGGATAAGAGATTATAAAGCTGTAGCTAAAGCAAAGCATGCTAGTTTTCAAACGACTTTCACATACCTTCATGGAGAA
>OU015755.1:84645642-84658212 GCA_907169655.1 Acomys percivali | reverse complement strand
AGAATAGAAACATCAAGAATGGATTTGGAGGAAAGGGTAGGTTCACGTCAATAAAGTACACAACTAAGATCTATAAGGGGAAAACAGTACCCATTTTAATGTTTTGAGACAGAAAAGAACTATAAAAAATAAAAGGGTTTTCTTTAACTTTAAAACAAGAAAAATCTCTTCCAGAAAAGTTCTAGCAGTATAACAATTGCTTTATACTTTGCATTTCAGAGATACATGTAACAATCACATAAAAATGAAAAGGAATGTTGAGTATCACAGTGTTGCTCTTCATCAACTAACTTCCCCTTGTGCTGGGATTACAGGTGTGTGCCATGTAATCCACTTTGAGGAAAATTCTTGATTCAAAAGTTTCCACATCTCAAGGTTCCAATCTTGTCCCCTCTGGCTCTCCACTACCTTTTACTTACCAGGAAAGTGGGTCAGAGGGGAGGACATCCTATTGGGACTTTAGGTGAGAGAAGCATGGGAGAATGGGGAAATAGAAGGATCCAGACAGAGGGTCCTAAAAACCTGTAAGAAGAACATTATAATGGGTGGATCTGGGTCCTGGGGTCCTGCTCAAACTATGGCACCAGCCAAGGAAAATATAGGCAGTAAACTTCGAACCCTTACCCAGACCTAGCCAATGGGCAGGACATTCTCCACCGTTGAGTGGAGAGGGAGGTCTGACTTTCACACAAACTCTGGTGCCCCATTTTTGACCACGTCCCCTTGATGGAGAGGCCTGGTGGCAATCAGAGGAAAGATAACAGGTCACCAAGAAGAGACTTGATACCCTATGAGCATATACAGGGGGAGGAGGTCCCCCTCAGTCACAGACATAGGGGAGGGGAGTAGGGGGGGAAGCGGGAGGGAGGAAGGAATGGGAGGATACAAGGGATGGGCTAACAACTGAGATGTAATATGAATAAATTAATAAATATTAAAATAAAATAAAAATTAAAATTAAAAAAATAAAAATAAAAAGAGGACTTTAAACATGTTGAGATATCACCTAAGTTGAAAATATAATTCGTGCCCATTAGGTGGCAGTCTTCCCCCATTTCTTTACTTCCATGCTGCACACCAAAGGTCTGCTATCAATAAACAGTGTGCATTTAACACCTCCATATTCCTACAGTTCAGTCCCTGTTTCTCAGGCTTTTGAGTTTTACCTACACCACTACATATAAAATGTTCTCCAACTTCCAATTTTAAGCTAAGGATTAAATGTTTCCCTTTGTTTCTAAGAAATCACCTCCCCACTACTGTACGAAGGATAAAACAGAAATGTAATTTCATCTTTATTGACACTCAGAGAGACCCAAGTCCTAAACTAGAATGGTTGCCAAAAATTAGGCAAGGTTAAAAAGGAATAAGCAAAGGTACCAAAAAGAATGAAGTTAAAGAATGAGGGAAGGCTGAACAGCAGTGCTCCTAAGTTACAAGGTAAAGAACAATTCTGATTTGGAACAAGAGCACAAAAGTCTGTGCGGTGACATCAGGCAGGGCTGATCTCTTCAACAAGAGTGTCAGAAAGTAATATAAACCAGTGTCTGTAAAAAAAAAAAAAACAAACAAACAAAAAAAACCAAACAAACATCTAAAAGAAAGCTTTCAGGACAGTAGGGAGAAATTGTATGCTGCACATCTCCCTAAAGCTGTCGCTCTCCACTCACTAAAACAGCCAAGGGTAAAGTAATTTACAAGGCCAATCCTTTTAGCTGGAAACTGCCCAGCTTTTCTCTCATATGAGCCTCTGCAAATAGCTAGTACAGGATATTCCTCATGCAAAGGAAGGAAGGAATGAAGGAATGTAACAACTACATGTAGCAAAGTAATAGTTAAAGAACACTTGCCTGAGGAGGATAAAGCTGAATGCCTCCAAATTTTATGAACTCAGCATAGCACTGACATTAAAATTCACAAATAAACCATAAGACTATCAAAGAACAATATGATAAAACTGATCACGACTCACTCACTACTCTCTCTCTCTCTCTCTAATATATGCATATATATATAACTATTACTGTGAAACTATTAAAATAATTTACTAGGCTACTTTTGATTCTAAAATATCATATGAGATGGTGTACAGCTGAGCAGCCAAATGCTTGTCTATCATGTGCAAGATCCTGAGTTTGAGCCTCAGCTATGTGAAAAAAAATTAAAAACCCATAATTCCATATTCATTCCTAATTTTTAGGAAGTTGGCAAAATATAATTGATAGCTCATTTTTCAACCCAAGGACTACATTACATTATGTTTAATGGAGTAATACTGGAAAGTATTTATTATGAACCAAAATTATACAGAGGCTTATTATAGCTGTAATTACTTAATATGCAAATGCCAGGAAAAAAGCAGCAGATAAGATAAAGAAACATGTAAATCGTAAGAAACTATGTCTTTATTATTACTTTAAAGAAACAAGAAAATGAGATTATACAATTCAACCTCCCCCAATTATTAACTCAAAATCATAAGGAAAAGAATGCTATTCTGTGCAATACATGGACCTGATACATATAAACAGTAGAATACTCAGCAGAAGCAGCAAATGGTCAGGATAATATAAGGATGTCACTCAGTAATAAGATATGCTGAACATTCAAAGAAGCATTCAAGGCTTATAGGAACAATGTTATGAATGCCCAGTGAGAAAAATAAGTGCAGCAGTGCTTTGAGGTAAAGGAGCCATTGCTAAACAAATCTATGTATTCTGTGTAATCTCAATGAAAAATAATCCCAAGACTTTTTAGAAGATCTACATGAACTGACTCGGAAGCTGACATCAAACATGCCAGCAATAGCCAGAGAAAGGATGACAAGAGGAGCAAAGAGCGTGACTAGCACCGTGAGAACTCGGGACCTTCAGCTTTAAGGCTCTAGCAACTACAGCTAAATCACTAGGACAGAGTACAGAAACACAACCAAGACAGGTGTGGGGTTTTAACAGCATATTTTATTTTTTAAAGATTTTATCTGTAGAAGTGTTTGCCTATATATACATTATGTATGTGCACCATATGTATGCCTAGTGCCAGAAGAGGGCATCAGATCTCCTAGGACTGAACTTACAAATAGTTGTGAGCTGCCACATAGACATAATGCTTACTGAAAAGTTACAATTGTCTTCCTAGCCAGGTGTGGTAGTGCATGCCCATAACCTGAGCACCCAGGGGGCAGAGACAGGTGGACCTCTGTGAGCTTGACGCCTGGTCTACAATGCGAATTCCAGGCCAGCCAGAGCTATGTAAGAGGCCCTGTCTCAAAACCAAACCAAACACACAAAAACAAAAAACAAAAAAAAACAAACAAAACAAAACAAAACAAAATTTCCTCTTAGCCTTCTTTTCTAGGCCACTTCTATTTCTTTTGACAGTCACTGACGCCCAGAAACACTAGCAGGAACCTCCAGTGGCCACACCAGCTGGGACTCAGATCAGTGTCTTGCTCAGCCATCATTAGAGAGGCTTCTTATAGCTGAAGGGAACTAACATAAGAACCCACAACTGGACAATGTGCAGAGAGACTTTGGAACACTCAGTCCTACGTGGGACGTCTTCATCAAACTCCTCCTCTCAGGGCTCAGGGATCTATGTGGGGGAGGAGGTGGAAAGACTGCAAAAGCCAGAAGGGATGATGACTCCGAGGAAACACCACTTTCCAGATACAAGGCTGATGCACATAGGCACACACAGAGCCTGCACAGTTCAAATCAGACAGGGTCCCAGCACTGAGAGGGGGATATGGAAACAAGCTCCCACCCCTAACCAAGAAGGTATCTGCAATTAATATCCATTGACAAAGGGAAAATTCGTTTTCTCCAATGGAGTTTCACTGGGTATATTAGCCGCACATCAGGGTGGGCCCCATGCCCAGTAGCAGTTGACCAAGACAAAAGAACTCAATGGTGTTTTTTACAGAAATGGTTTCTTCTTCTTCTTCTTCTTTTTTAAAATCAAAGACAGAACACAGAATAAATAAAAACAGAGTGCAAGCATCAGCAAGATGGAAAACACATTAAATCTAATCATTCTACATTAAAAACTTACTAGAGGTTGGGGAGATGGCTGAATGTTTGCCCTAACACTATGAAAAGCTGAGTTTGGATCTGTAGTACTAAGTGGGTGCAGTAACCCACCTGTGACCCCAGCACAAAGTCAGCCAAGACAGAGGATGCCTGGGGCAAGCTGGCTATGCAAACTAGCTGAACTGGTAAACTGAGTTCAAGTGAGATCATGACTATGTTATCTAGGGAAGACACTCAACATCAGCTTCTTACACTATACTAAAATATCTAACGCTGAAAGAATGCAGTTAAATACACATATTTACCCTCCCTTTACAAAAGGCTCTACTAAACATTTCTGTTTCTAGACATGAGATACCTAAACAGATAATGCCTTGTATATGATAAAGATCACTACATACAAAGTCATACAAGCTTACCTTATTATTGCAAACATGGAATTGAAGTTCTTGCACTCTCGGCAATGAAGGGCAATTTTAATAAAATGTTTAATAATCTTCATTCTTTTGAGCTGATTTGATTCACTTAAAATCTCTGAGGCAACCCAGAATGTCTCTTGGTTTACAATGTCTTCAAACTGTTTCAAGTGAGTATTTCCTGTTTTGGAATCCAATTTAAAAAGATCATCAATGTATTCAGTAGGCTCAATATTACGAAACAAATCAAAGTCCCTCATTGACAGCTGGGTGGCAAGCTCAATGGTGCTGAGCTGCAGCATGGATAGCTGGCTTTCCTTAAGTAGTTCCTGGGCATCTTCATCAGAACACAATGTTTCTGTTTCCATGTTATTTTTTAGGTAATACCTAAGTGGGAAGAAAAATGTAAGTGTGATCATGAACAGATTTCACTTAATAAGAACACTTTTTTGATAAACAGTTTCCCAAAATGTCATTTTATAATTAGCTTTTGCCAAAAAGATTAGAATATTCACTTATAGACAAAATAGAAAAATACTCTAAATTCTTGAGAAGTCCTATTTTCTGCCGTCTGACATCTTATTTAAAAAAATAAGAGTAATGATGAAAATTACCTTGTCAGTCATTTTAAGAAACTACTCATATGTGTGAACCATGTGTGTTGTCCTGAGAATAAGGATCTATAAGGATCTTCTCTGAAGTTGTTCCTGTCCAGTTCTTCGGAGTAGTGATGGGAAAGTAACAGAAATGTGTGCAAGACAAGTGGGGCCGCTGCTGTAGCTAAACCTTATCAAACAGTTACTGCTAAGGTTGTGAGAGAAGTCCTAGAGTGTCCTGCGCACAGCTCGACGCCCTACTTTAGTTGGAACTCTGAGGAGCAGAACGCCAACAGAAACGTGGGTTGTTAAGACTATGCCGGGGAACTTTTAGATGGGCAACTGGATTAAACGTTGCCTGTGTTACCTTCCGGCAGAGAATTTGTTTATATTTTGTTTATGTCCTAAGACTGCTAGAGGCCAAGTTTAAAAGCAGGTTAGGCAGGAACAATTTCAAGCCTGATTAAGGTATCCAGGCTATGGGGCAATGCTATTATTTACTGATTCACAGTGATAACTGGGAGCAAAAGCAATAATAAAACTACTTTAACTTAGTTTTATCTGTGAAGCCTAGGTGAAGCTAGGGAAGGCATGCTTTTAAAAACATCAGCACCATTTAAAGCAGTGGCTCTTAACCTTCCTAGTGCTGCGACCCTTTAATATAGTTTCTCATGTTGTGGTGACCCCCAACCATAAAATTATTTTCTTAAGATTTATTTATTTATTTATTATACAGTGTTCTGCCTGCATGAACATTTACACATCACAAGAGGGCATCAGATCACAATTTAGTGGGCTGTGAGCCACCATGCGGTTGCTGGGAATTGAACTCAGAGCAGTCAGTGCTCTTAACCTTTGAGCCATCTCTCCAGCCCCATAAAATTACTTTCATTGCTACTTCATAACCTTAACTTTGCTACTGTTATGAATTATAACATAAATATCTGGTAAGTGGCCCCCATGAAAGGGTTATTCAACAGCCAAGAGGGTTGCTTACCCCCAGGCTGAGAACCACTGATTAAAGGAAACAAAGTGTTCTGCATCAGACCTTTCCTGTAGCAGCTAGAAGAGCACGAGCTTGTACATGTATTTAGAAGAAATTCCTGGCTGGACTCAGTGACATAGGTCTCTATGTAGACCAGGCTAGCCTCACACTTACAAAGATCTACTAGCTTCAGTCTCCTGAATGCTGGGATAAAGTTGTGCACTATCATGTCTAGTGGCACAGGCCTGTAATTCTAGTTACTTGGGAATCTGAGGCAGTAAGAGGCTGTCGAGCTGTGTTTGGACAACTTAGTGAGATCCTATCTCAAAAACAGGAAATTAAAGCATTGGGGTGGGGGGCATACTTTGGACATAGCTCCACAGTGGATGTCTTAACTCTAGGTTCAGCTGCCAGTACTTCAAAAACAAATACAAAATATTTAAGTGAAAATTTTCCTTTTGAAAAGAGCCACCTGGACCTCTATTAGGAAAGTGGCACTAAGTACACTGTTTCCCAGGATTGACTTTATCAGGTTCAACCATCTACACACTCATAAACCACTGCAGCTAGTTTCCAGGGGCTTGCTACTGCTCAGTCTAGCAGCAGACTGGGGCACTGTCTATATGATAATGCTTTCACAGGCAAGTAGATTGTCTGAAAGAGGTTTTGGTCATGGAGGCTTCTACCAAGATTTTTCACAGAAAGGCCAGAGCAACTAGGCAATGTGCGGCAGGGCCAAGACTGCAGCAGCCAGCCTCTGGGCAGGTGGTAAATAAAGTTTAAAGTTAAGATAAAGACAAAATGGAGACTCCAAGACGCTGGAGACACCATCAATGTGGAATGTCTAACAAGCCAAACAAAGCCAAAACCAAGTGGAGATAGTTCATGAGGCTGCAAAGGTGGGTTTTCCCAGGCTCAGAGGACACTATGTGCCCTGGATGCAGGTATGGATCGACAGGATTTAATGTTTACCTTAATGGGTTTCTGTCTTGGTTTGGTTTGACTGGGCCTTGCTATTCTCCTGTTTCTCCCACTTGGAATGGAATATTTACCTGGTGTCACTTTTTCCTTTTTTTGTTTTTTGAGACAGTGTTTCTTTTTGTAACAGCCCTGGCTGTCTGGGAACTGGCTCTATAGATAAGGCTGGCCTCAAACTCACAGAGATCCACTTGCCTCTGCCTCCTGAGTGCTGGAATTAAAGGAGTGCACCACCATGCCCCGCTACTTTCATCTTTTTTTATTCTTCAAGGTTCACAAGTAGAGTTATAAGAGATTTTAGACTTGGGCAGAACAAATTGTGTGAAACAAGTTGGAGCAATTAACCTTTTGAAGATTCTTAGCAGATGCGATTACGTGAGTCTTTAGGAGCCAGGGCAGAATGCTATTGCTGAATAGGAAGTGTCTCACATGGGTTCAGGCATATCTTGTAAGTAGGCTGAGCTGGGGTCATGCTTCTGAAGGCTATACCTGGTCTCTGGTCTCATTCTCTCTCTCCTTCTTGGCTGCCATAATGGGATCTACTTCTGTTCTGCTGCACACTCCCTGCCATGATGGACTTTGGACAAAATAAATCCTTCCTCCATGCAGTATATGACATATGGGTACTATTACATAAATATTTGTTCACGGAGAATACAATTTCTGACCGGCAAGAAAAAGCACATAATCAAGACTTGCTTTCATCCCTATTCAGTAGTTGCTACTGGACCCATTTCCTCCTCCTTCAAGTGAGGCAAGAAGTAGATCTGTAGACAGAAGTTGTTCTTAGTGGCATCTCCTATATTAAATACATCTTGCAACTCAGTAAGTGGTATGGATCAACCCTTGTATAAAATACTTCATCTTCCAGTTCTCTTTAGAACAGAACCTCTATGGTACTTAACAGCTGAGAGGCAGGCCTCAATCATTTACAGGTAGGCATAGATTATACAGGGCTGTTCTCACTCTCCTCTTTATGGTAGCCTTTAAGGACTCTTCCAAGATTCTGTTTACACAATCATAGAGACAAAAACTCAAGAAGAGGATAAATTCCACTTTAATCTTAGAACTAAGTGGCAAAGTAGCATGATGTTTCTACCTAAGACACTCATTTTGTAAATTTAAAAATAGCACTTTATATATTCAGGAATAAGCTCATTCACCTTCCATTGAGTTGAATTCTATCAGCTAATTTGGAGAACTGGTCCGGAAGTCTTCTCTGCTTTATGACACCCTCAGGAGTAACAGAAACTTCACAGAGAGAGTATGTGTCAGATGCACCAGTCAAACCAAATTCCTGAACAGCTTGGCAGACCACTTCTTTAGCTGTGGTATCTTTACTGATGATAATGTAGCAACTTTGTTGATCTGCTTTGAAAACTCTTATAACTTGATCAGGAATATCTATATAAACACAAAGATGAGCCTTAGTATTTAAAAAAGTAACATTTAAACACCTCAAAAAACAACTTGCAGTACAAGGAATATATATATCCACTGTTTAGAGGGATATATATATATATATATATTTTTTTTCTCCTACACAGGATATGACAAAATGTATCCTTTTTCTTCAGATGAAAAATACTAAAAGCAATTTATAAAGATAAAAAATTGTGATAATACAATTTATAAGACATTTTCATGTAACATATAAAGCTATTTATATTATTTAAAATGAAATTAAAAGATATGTATGGGCGTTTTACATGCATGTATGTTTTCTACATGCATGACTGGTGCCTGCAGAAGCCAGAGGAGGATACTGGATACCCTACTAGATAGGTGATTGTGAGCCATCATGTTGGTTCTGAGACTGAAGCTGGAAGAGCAGCCAGTGCTCCCAATCACCGAGCCATCTCTCTAGCCTTCAAGCTATTTATTTTTAATAAGGAGGAAGGGATAGAGGTCCATATATAATGAGTGTGGCTATATGCATACAGTACAGGTGCTTTTGGAGCCTACATACACTGGACCTGCTTGGAGCCAAGCAACACAGGATTACCATTTTCTATCATGACAAAGGATATGATACAGACTTCCCCACAGGAGATAAAACTTTATCTTTTCAAGGAATCTGACCAGCTCCTCAGTGACAACTCTCTAAAAGCTTTCAACCTTTCCCCACAGGTTGTGTTTTATAAATCCTAGACTGTGAGAGAGCAAATTGGGTCATGTCTCTATGAAAACTGTTTATTACTTTATATTTTTGTCTTGCTGTCTATTATGAAAGGCTATCCTTTTCTTGTCTTCAATACTTTATTATTATTATTTTTAATATAGGCTCTCTCTGTGTAGTACTGGTGGTTCCAGAGCTTGCTATGTTGCCTAGGCTGGCCTTAGATTCACAGAGATTCTCCTGCCTCTGCTTTCTGAGTGCCAAGGTTAAAGGCATGCATCACCATATCTGGCTTCCAATACTTTTTGGCAATACCTGTGTTTCTTCCCATGGAGTCACATGAAGCCATCAACACTTACTCCACTAGAAAATGGTAATGAGTTTCCTAGCTTTTTTTTGGGGGGGGGGAGTACATTATTTGTGTTTTTGTGTATGTGTGAGTTTGTATGAGTGTGCATGTAGAGGCCAGAAGTTGACATTAGGTATCTTCTTCACTGGCTCTCCACCTGAGCCCCCTGATTCCACTGGATTGATTAGTCATTGAGAACCCCGACTCTCCACTCCCGGTGATGGGTGTGTACTGCAGCAGCAACCAGTTTGTTGTTGTTGTTTTGTTTTTGGGAAACATGAACGCTAGGTATTCAACTCGGTCCTCTTGTTTGTACAACAAACACTTCACCTATGGAGTCATCACCTCTGTAGCCCATTTTCTCAGGTTGTTGTTGTTTTGTTTGTTTGTTTTTGAGACAGGATTTCTCTTTGTAGCCCTGGCTGTCCTGGACTCACTTTGTAGACCAGGCTGGCCTCGAACTCACAGCAATCTGCTTGCCTCTGTCTCCGGAGTGCTGAATTAAAGGCGTGTGCCACCATGCCTGGCCTCATTTTCTCAATTTTATATTAAGTATATTTTAAAGAGGAAAGTGTTTGAATGTCCATATGGCTAAACACCTCAATCTCTCTTCTGTGATGTTGCTACTAGTAGGAAGACAGAGGCAGGCAGATCTCTCTGAGTTCAAGGCCAGCCTGGTCTACAAAGTGAGTCCAAGACAGCCAATCCTACAGAGAGAAATCCTGTATTGAAAACCAAAAACCAAAAACCAAACCAAACCAACCAACCAGAACCAAAAACCACCCAACAACAAAAAGCAAGCAAACAAACAAACAAACCCCCAAACCAAACGCCAGAAAGATGTCTTTACAAACAGGAATAATTTGCTGTGACTTGTGACGATGGCAGGAAGTAGCTTTATATTGTTTGTTCAGCACTGTCTCTCTTAGCACTATGTATACTGTTAAAAAAAAAAAAAAAGAATCTGTCTCAAAAGGAAAGGCAAGAAAGTGGACAGGCATGGCTGCACACAATTCCACAGAGTGAAACACCCCTATGCCCCTCTACCTTGACATTCAGAACACAAAAAGAAACCTGCTCCCAGGACTAAAGGGTGCAAATGAATCCAAATCTGCTCACTAGTTGCTGGGTACCCTGGGTAAAGTTCGTGTACTGAGTAGTCTCTGTTCTAGAAAGAGGTACCAAGATGTCTTTACTGGTGTCTTTACAGATCTGAGCCATTACTACTTGTTGCTCCTGTATTTCTTGCCGATGAAGAGCCTCTAGCTTGCAGCTAATAGCAACATGATTGCTGAACTTACAAAGCTTAATAATAAGGTGAGATAGTTTTATAATCCACTCAAATCATGCATGCTTCTCTGCTGGTACTAGAAATTACTGTAAGCGGGTGGATGTCTAGTTGTCAGGAGAAGGAAAGTAAGCGAAGAGGTTTCACCATACACTTTTACTCTTTAAAAAAGAAACACACAGCACTCTCTATAAACTGGGTCCTAGGCTCCAGAAGTGGATTCCTCTTTTAGAGCTTTGGAGCTAAGTGCTTCCAGCTGACCTTGAGGGAATGGCAAAACATCTATCCATTTACTACCATCTTTAGAAGAATATATCGACAGGGTGGTTTCTCTGATGTTCTTACACCTGGGAAGGAACACAGAACTGTCTATCTTGAACAAGGCTAAAAAGCTGTACTTTCTAAAGCCACAAATTGTTCCGTAGTCCAGCTATATTATAAAAGGTGTTTCCAGAAGAACTCTATACCTTTCTCTATTTTAGAATCACTATATTTATATTATTTATAAACATACTGCCAGATAAAGAATAATATACATGGCCAAACATAAATATTTGGCTCACGACAGATGTACACATGATAGTAAATTAGATAAACAGTAAACATGAGATTAAAAGAAACAGAAAGGAAAAATATATAACTACTTCAAATTCTAGTCATGAAGCAAAAATGCACACAAAAACTCCATTAAAAGAAAAAAATTTGGGTGGTGGTGGTGGACATTGAACCCAGGGCTTTTATACATGTTGGCAAGAGTTTTGCCACTAAACTTATCATTGCAGTTCCAGAAAAACACGCTTCCAAAAGAATTTGAAAGTATACAGTATTTATTAGCCCAGAGATTCGTATTTCATTCATATACACCTTCATTTGTTTGTTTATTCTGTGTGGGTGGTATGTAGGTGGAGAGCATACACACTCCACAGCACTTACGTGGAAGTCAGAGGACAAAATGTGAAAGGTTGGTCTCTTTCCTTCTACCATGTGGGTCCCAGGGACAGAATTCAGGCGGGCAGGCTTAGTGACAAGTACGCACTTATCTGCTAAGCCCTCAGATTTTATTTATTCATTTGATTGATTGATTGATTGTAACAGGGTTTCTGTGTAGCCTTGGCTGTCCTGGAACTCACTCTGCACTCCAGACTGGCCTCGAACTCACAGAGATCCTCCTGCTTCTGCCTCCAGAGTGCTGGGATTAAAGGCCTGTGCTACCATGCACAGTTGTTTTTCTGTATTCTTTTTGGTTTTCAAAAAAGGGTTTTCTGTGTGACATTCCTGGCTGTCCTGGAGCTCACTTTGTAGACCAGGTTGGCCATAAACTCAGAGATCGGCCTGTCTCCTGAGTGATGGGATTAAAGGTGTGCACTAACACATCAGGCACATGTGCTGGATTGCCTGTATGTCTGAGCAGTGCTGTTGGATCTCATGGGACTGACTCTAGATCTCTTGATAAAGTACAGTGCTCATACCTGCCTGAGCATTGCTCTAACCTCTAGAGTGATAACTTTTACTCAGTATGTGTAAAATAAAAAATAAATACTTTAAGGGAGCTGGGTCTGGCAGCACATGCCTTTAATACCAGTACGTGGAAGGCAGAGGCAGATGGATCTGTGTGAGGGCAGCCTGGTTTACATAACAAGTTCCAGGACAGCTAGGGAGATCCTGTTTCAAAAACAACTTTTAAAGAATGTACTGACCCTGAGTTTACACTAAAGATAGGATAACTTTTCAGATATGGGGCACGCCTTTAATCCCAGCACTCGGGAGGCAGAGGAAGGTGGATCGCTGTGAGTTCGAGGCCAGCCTGG
>OU015755.1:84615452-84636827 GCA_907169655.1 Acomys percivali | reverse complement strand
GTTTTAGTGACTGAAATGATTGGCACTGCATTCTACTGCACGCATAAGGGAAGAGGGGTATAGCAGATAGCAAAAGACTCAACTGTGTTTACTGATTAATAAATGAAAAATTAAATAAAAATACATACCTAATTTAAACAAACCCATTTCTAGTAGATTTCTCTTCCTTTGGTACCAATACAAAGTTATCATGTGGGAAATGCTCAACTAACTGCTCCTGGTGACAGCAACTTGTGTATCTCCTGCTATGAACCTGGAGGCCATGCCTAGTAACTTCCTTCCACTCTCTAAAGAATACGCATAATGCCACTGGCTTAGCTGCTCAGAAAGGGTCTCTAGTTTTAGATGACGTATGACATAACTGTACTACAATGACGTATACACTCCAGACCAAGCCATCAGGGCTTCTGGAAATACAACTCAAGGCATTACTTGCTAAGGAACTTTCTTTACATGGGAACTATTTTCTGCTTTCTGGGTCCTAGGTTCTTTTCTCCCTTATCCACAGTGACTTCTAGTCATCTCAAACACTCCTCAACCTCGTCAGTGTGGATTATCTCTCTTGACCCAACCTCCATTGGTCTTAGTGTTTGCTGATATGTACAATATTAGATATTTTTGATATTTTAAAGGTATGGTTTTCATAACCTACTAACCTCAATGGAAGCACTGACACAGAAACGAGTGAACCATGCATGAGCTCTAGAGTGGATTTAGAGCAAAGCCGTCACATTCAAGTTTTGACTGCGTGACAAATTAAGAGAAAATGTTTCCCTGGCTAGAAGTAAGAACTTGTAAAGAATACTTCCTGATCTTTGAGGTGTGTGTGTGTGTGTGTGTGTGTGTGTGTGTGTGTTTTATAGGGGCATCTATGTGTTTGTGTGCATCCATGTGTGTAAACGGCCAGTGGCTTGCATCGGCTACCTTCCTTAACCTCTACATTTCTTTTTTTTCAGACAAGCAGCAGAGAATCTCTGGAATCAGCTTACCAATTCTGTAAGATGGAATGGCTAGGAAACCTCAGGGATCTGTGAGTCCCTACCTGGACAGTAAAATTCCAGGCACTAGCTAATATACCTAGCTTGTTATAATGTGGATGTTAGGGTCTGAACTTAGGTCATTATGCTTGAGTGGCTAGCACTCTACAAATGGAGCCATTTTCTTAGCGTGAGATTTTTAGTACTGACAAAAACAGAAGACTGCATACGTATTTTACTTGCATACACCTTTTGTCCTTTTGTCATTGACTACTTCATTGTTTTAATTTATTCACCAAGTACTGAGCAAGTTTTTTGTTTTATATATCACACTTGCTTAGTATTTTGTAATTACTTTTGAAAATTTATAATACATATCCTGGAGCTGTTTCTAACCATGACACTTCAGTGGACTGATTCAACCATTATTTTACAAACCTTAACTTGCATGTAAAATCTTTAGATATTACTCAGTTTTGGGGAATACCTCATTTTTGAAACAAAAAATACATTTAAACTGGGTGTGATGAATATAAGCCCAAAAGTCTGGGGCAGAATAGAAGGCTCTTGAGTCCCTGCTAGCATGTGATATACACACGGACAAGCCTATCTCAAAAACCCCAAATATCAAAAACTTCACCATTAGAATTCAGGAGAAGTAATACTAGCAGCGAAAAATGATATTTAAAAACCAAAAAATTACTAGCAATGAATGTGACCCAAGATTTAACATGTCCAAATTTGCAGATCCAGTGATTGAGACTGGACCCAAAACATAAAAATACGTAACATGAAACAAAATTTTTCCTAAAATTTACAACACTACAAAGCTACTAGACAGTGATAAATCCAGAGATAATGGGGAAGTTTTAGCTTTTACTTGTGTATTATTTGAAAATTTTGTGATGTATAAAGACAAACATGACTCAAAGCTCTCTTCCCTATAATAAAAACTCAGTCAACATGAAATTCCTCACACAGTAGATGAGCATTACCTACCTAAATAATTTTGGAGGCAAGATACTAAATCGTGTTTTATCCAAAATTTTCCTGATTTTGTTTCTTCCACCCGAAACAGTATTTGCTTTAATTTTCTTATTTCCTTTCTCGTGTGGTGCCTGTTCAATATCTCCTGGGACATCTTGTATTGAATGGCGATTACTTTTTTTTTCAGCAATTTTGGGAATATGAGGAATACCGGATTTCTCTTGTTCAGTCCTACTGAGCAGTTCTTTGAACACTGTGGAAAGAAACAAACTCATTATTTTCCTTTTCCTCACTAAAAAGTTTTATACCAATATATAGCATCACCTTATCAGGCTCATACTCATTTCAAAATCATCTGCTAGATCCCCAATGTGATAAAATTAAATCACTGAGGAAGCTGAACGGAAACGGGTAGGCTGCCTGCATGTGTGGAAGCACGGGCTAAGTAAGGAGACGGCCTGCCTCTCTCTGTCTAGCATCACTGAGTGGCAGCCCCGCCCAAGGGGATGCTTCGCTCTGTCCTTGTCCTTCTTTCACTTCCCCTCTTTCTTGCTTTCCTCCCTTGCTTCCTTCCCTTTTGCTGCTCTGACACAGGATTTTCTTGACAGGCTGGGATTGAACTCTCAGTTATCTTTCTGCTTCAGCCTCCAAGTGCTGAGATTACAAGTATATGCCACTCCCCTGGGCTTGTTGTTAAAAAAAAAAAAAAATAACCGTACTTAACTTACAGAGATCAGGATGTTATTTTATACACTTATGCAACATGAATTATCATATGCCCGCCCACCCACCCTTCTTCCATTTCTGCATCCCCCTCCCCCGCCACCTCTTTCTTAGTCTTTATCAATCTGTAGCCTGATTTCAGGTCAACATTGCTTTTGCTGCCACCGAAGAGACAACAAGTCATACTGGTCTTTGTATGCCGGACTGGATTAGCTTAGCGTAATATCTTCCAGTTGCATTCACTTTGGCCAAGTGTCAGGATTTGACCTCTGTTACGGCTTAATACTCCTGAATATTACACACCATCCTTTTACCTATTAATGGGCCTCAGGCTGATTCCTAATCTTTGCTATTTATGAAAGCAGCAATAAACAGCATGCAGTTATCTCTTGGTTTCTGTCTTCACTTCTTGTGGCTATCCATTAGGAGAGAGACAGCAGCCTCACACACTAGTTCTGTTTAGCTGTATGAGGAACTTGTCTTCTCCACAGCAGTTATGCTAAGTTCCTTTCCCACACACAATCACCATCAACATCTGTTATACCGTATCTCCTTTGTTTAAAGTTACTTAACACAGAAGATAACCATGGTCTAGATTTGTAGTTCCTCTGATGATTTGGTGATACTTAACACTTTCTCAAATATTTGTTGACCATGTTTGTTTTTCTTTTGAGAAGTGTTTGTTTAGATAATTTACCCATTAAAAAATGGATTACTTGTTCGTTTCTTTTTTCCTTATTTTTTGAGACAGCATTTTATTATGTAGCTCAGCCAGGCCCTGAATTTTCAATCCTGCCTCAGCCCTCACACACTTTCCTTCTTTCTTACTTTTTTGGAGATAGGGTCTTAAGTAGTTCAGGCTAGCCTTGGAGTCTTACTCTTCTTGCCTGTACCATACCAGCTTTTTGAACTCCTTACATAGTGTGGATTTTAAGTTTCTGTTAGAACTGCTAAGCATTTTTTCCCATCTGTAGGTTCTTCAGTAAAGGGGAGACCACACTGCCAAAGCATGATGCAAGCATATGATAATGACAGTAAAAATGAAATGTTCATTTATGTGTACATAAGAGTGTCTGATATGGGTAGCCATGTGCCTACTGAGCCCAGAAGAGGGCATCAAGTTTCTTGAATCTGGAGCTGCAGGTGGGTGCCGGGAACAGAACTCACTCAGGTCCTCTGGAAAAACAAGTGCTTTTAACCACTGAACCATGTCTCTAGACCCAAGAAAGACATTTTTACTTTGCCTTCAAAGTATTAGATATCTTTAGGATTCACTTTTTTTTAAAGATATTTTGCTTTATTAAAGTTTCTTTCAGCATCTATTAAAATTTTTTCGCTTTTGTTTAAACCGTTTGGCAAAGATAAAAATAGCTTTTCAAGCTAAAATTGAAGATATTTATCTATTTAATAATGTTTGCTATATTAGGAAGTGAGAATTATGGAATTTTGGTTTCTTTAAAAAACACAGAAACATAAGACTATGTTTTCATTTAATCTCAGATGTGGGTATAGGAGGCTGCTTTGCAGCAGCTGACTATAATTTGTCTCATGCTCTAGCAGATGTAGTTTTGCCAGCTGCAGACAGTTTCTGCAATTGTGTGATGTTTGGAATTCTAGGACATTTTCAAAAAATATATAAATGCTAGGGCCCCAAGGGGGTAAGGTTAGTGGTTGTGAGTCATTTTGGGCTGTTGGTTGCAATTTGTTAGTAGTTGTGCACTCCTTCTGCCTAATCCGCCCCCCATTCTTCTTACTCTCTTATCTAGTGATGGTGGTGAAAGCAGGGGGATAAAGGGTGGGAATAAAAGGACCCACAAAGTAGCTAAGACAAACTACACATATTATACCAGATGTTTGTACATGTTGCTAAATTGTGGAACTTGTAGTCAGGTAAGAAAACTGGTGTAGGGAGACTATAGTCTAAGAAACTACTTAAGATAGCAGGAGAGGAGCAATATCTTCCTGAAGTTGTTTTATAAGAAAAAAGATTTTGAAAATGAGATTTAAAGTAGACAAAGAAGTCAAGTGTGGTGGTTCACATCTTTAATCTTGGCATTCAGGTAGGCAGAGGCAGGTTGATTGCTGTGAGTTCGAGGCCAGTCTGATCTACAAAGTTGAGTCCAGGACAGCTAAGGCTACACAGAGAAACTCTGTGTTGAAAACAAACAAAACCCCAAACGAAAAAAACAAAACAACAACAAAAAAATCCAAAACCAAACCCAAAAAATTTGTAGACAAAGAAAGGAAAGGTGGACTGATTCTAAGTAAATGTGACATTCAAAAATCCCTGTGGTGGGAGAAGAAGAAAAAGAATAAAGACTAAGGCCAGATAACAACACAGTATCCTAATGTTCAGTTATGAGAACAGAAGGGTAGCAGATTCCTCTGAATGCAACACGCATGTAAGATGACCCAATGCTTTAAAAGGCACTTATTTATATCTTAGGTGGAAATGGTGGTGCATGTATGTAATCTAGCACTCCGGAGGAAGGGTGGTTAGCCCAAGCTACATAGCAAGTTGTTGTGTGGCAGCACAGCACAAGAAGATCTTGTATATTAACAAACAAACAAACAACATCAAAACCAAAGCTAATGGAGGAAAAGCTAAATCCCAGAAAAGATTAAAATGTACAGTCTTTTAATTCCAGCACTTGGGAGGCAGAGGTATGAGGATCTCTGTGAGTTCGAGGTCAGCTTGATCTACAGTGAGAGTTCCAGGACAGCTAGAGCTGTTACACGGAGAAACCTTGTCTCGAAAAACAAAACAAAACAAAAACAAAAACAGGTACAATCTAGGGCTAGAGAGATAGCTCCTCTGTTTAAAGGCTAGGCTCACAACCAAAAATTTACTCCAGAAACTAAAAGTTAAATTTTAAATACCAAAATCACTGAACATTTTAAACACCAGAATGAATACAGTAGAAATAAGATCAGCAGCTGATGAGATGGCTCAATGGGTGAAACTGCTTGTCCTATAAGCCTGATGACCTGAGTGCAATCCCGGATGTGGTAGTGTTCACCTGTAACAACAGCACTATAGCGACTGGAAGGTAGGACAAGACCATCACCAGGAAGCATGTGGGCAGCCATCTTGGACTATTCAGGGTGGCAAAAACAAGAGAGACCCTGCCTCAAAGTGGAAAGAGAAAGTTGTCCTCTCATGTCCATGTGTGTCCTGTGGCAGATACATGTCTACGTACCTGCATCATCACTTTGGATCTATTGTTCTCCCACCTACCTACACACACACACACACACACACACACACACACACACACACCAAAAAACAACAGACAAAACTAAACTAAACTAAGAAAAGGAAACTATCCAGAGTTGGGTAGGCGGCTCAGCGGAATAAGCAGCACATATAAGGTTGTGGCTTTTGATCCTGAGCACAACAAAAACCCCAGCACTAGTACTTCTGGGGCACAGAGCTGCATTCCCAACCCCAGCATTAAAAAGGCTAATGCAGGAAGATCACAAGTTGGAGGCTACTCTAGCTTACATCCTGCCTCAAACAATAAGTAAATATTAAAAACAAAACAACAACAAACCCCTCAAAAACCTTATATAGGATACAACAGAAAATACTGATCTTAGATTTAGAAAGGAGATGAAGAGGGGGTTTAAAGGCAGTATCTATCTGAAGTGATAATGGCTACAGAAAACTTAAACCAATCAAGACAATAATAGAGACATGTAAAATACCATCAAAACAGAGCCCTCCACCTTCACATTTTTAACTAGGAATTCTAATGCTTAGATCTTGTGAAGAACAATGGTGCTTGTGGCTGTCCCAGTGGCTACAGCTGCGACACTTGGTTTTCATGTCTGCAATGCTATTCAGATCTGATGGAGGTTTATCTGCAACACTGGTTCTTAAAATCCACATTTCCCCCAATATTATCAAGCTGATAATGCACAGGCTCGGGGCTAATAGCATTCTTACTATGCAGAGGCTCTTAGGTTATGGATTTCCTGCCTTTTATATCCACAAACCTTCCCTTTTACCCCAGGGCCCATGTTGCTAAATATCTGGTATCAATTAGTATTTTTGTTTGTTTGTTTTATTTTTCTTTGTGTGTGTGTGTGTGACAGGCGCAAAGAACTCTCAGGAATTAGATCCATTAGAATTTGATAATAACACCTGAGAAAAGAAGCTTAGGAGAAATTTAATAATTGGCTCAAGGTGATAAAGTAAACATGTCTTTCATATTTTTCACACCTGAAGTTCTTTAATTTAACCTAAAAGTTGGCATTAGTAGATAGTCTAAACCCTAGAAAGTAAAAACCCTGAAGGCATCCTTTTCTTTATTCAATGGTAACATACAAACATGCTGGAAAATGGCCATCAACAAGTTACCATGAGGTAATTATATCCCAGGCGCTCACATGAAACGAGGAAAGACACAAAGGTTCCATTATTCTCTATGACTGAACATAGTATAAAGTCAAGAAAAAGTGAAAACAAACAAACAAAACAAAACAAAACAACCAAACAAGCAAAAACCTCCAAACCTCAGGCTCCCATCTTCGTGCGGAAGGCACACTACTAGGATTCTTCTGGTATTCTGATGGCAATCTAATCAACAGAAAGGGAATTTCTTCCTCTGTTTTTATAAAAACTCCCAAATGGTCTTTGGTTTTTAATTGCTATTCTTGATTTATCATTATCTTTCTCACGATTTTAACCAAAATTCAATGGAGCATAAAGCTAATGATAATAAACCCTTCATAAAAATTACAAAAACAAATGAATGGTACATTTGGTGAAAGGCCCAAGCTTAATACATGTTTTATTCAGATATAAATATGACAAACAAAACAGCGCAGGGCTGCACCTCATACCACAGAATTCAAGAATATAGTGCAGCTATATAAACATTTCTACACAGAAAGAAAGGGCATGATGTTTGAAAGTCTTATTCATAGGTTTCAATGCTTCATTGACTTTACTGGATGAAACAACTAGTCTGGCATTTGCCTCATTACAGGAAGCTAGCTTGGTACATCAGGAGTAGAAAACAAGCCTGCTATGACTTCTAAGTTTTCTTACTGCACTCTGCACTGTACAGTACACAATAAAAACTCAATAGATACTTTATATAGGACTGAAGCTGTATCTCTGTTTACATGAAATTTAGGTCATAGAAAAATTATAGATTATAAAATACTAACAATCTTAGCATCTTACACAAATAAATTTATATTTTACTATCATCTACATCACTGAAAAGACTTTTAGCTTTTCTATTTATACAAAATAAAACAAAACTTTACGTCAGTGGCTTTTACAACAAAACTTACCAAAAATGTTGGTCTTCACAGTAAGTGCAAGATGAGTATTATTCCTCAAAATTTCAAGGGCTTTAACAAATGTAATATTCTCAAAGTTTTGTCCATTGACTTCCATTATCTTGAAAATATTTTAAGAATACAAATTAAGGCAGAAATAGTATTAGTAACATTTATAACCTTAAAAGTTTAATAGTAGAAAAACCATAAGAGAACTTGAATAAATCATACCATATGTGAGCAATGATTATTTTTTTTAGAAGATGGACTATGATTTCCCCACCCTGTATTGTATAATTTCCAAATCTTCCATTATATGTATTTTAAATTCATTTTCTTTGGGATCCCAAATGAGATGGCTCAGTAGTTAAGAGCAATAAATCAACTAGGTATAATGTCAGATGCCATTAACCCCAGCACTTGGGAGGCAGAAGATTTCTGTGAGCTAAAGGGCAGGTTGGTCTACTACATGAGTTCAAGAATAGCCAGTGTCACACAGTAAGATCCTGTCTGAAAACAAGACCCCAAAGGAATAAGAACAACAAACCAAAAGCAACCTCCCCCACAAAACCCAAAAAACAAAAACCCAATTGCTCCCTTGTTTCAACTTTTCCTGGTTTTTCACCTAGTTCACTCTGCTTATTAAGAGTAGCTGCAGTACTATATGAGCGTCAGTTAATCTGATGTCTTAACTTAATCTTCAGTCACCTATATTTGAAAATACTATAAGCATCTATCTATTCATATCAAACTTGCAAGGGTGCTAATTCATGAATATCTTTCTGGAATATTCTGAGGTTGCCAAGGTTAAATTTCCTAATCCTTTGGAAATAGGAAGGGCCATTCAAAGGTGGTTATACTGATTGAGCTCTGTAGAATATGGTTTTCAACCATACTATTATAAAAATTTCCATAAAAAGTAGTAAGTAAATGATAAATATTTTGAAAATAAACCCTATTTAAATATTTATATTTGGACTGGGGAGATAGGTTGGTTGGGAAAAAGAGGACTTGATTCTCTGGTGCTGGGAAAGCAGAGACAGATGGATCCCTGGAGCTTGCTGAGCAGCTACCCTAGCCAACTTGGTAAGTTCCAGGTCACTGAAGCTGTGAAATAAAATAAAATAAAAAGGTAGCCCCTGAGAAACAGCACTCAAAGTTGTCCTCTGGTACACACAGGCATATTCTCTCTCTCTCTCTCTCTCTCTCTCTCTCTCTCTCTCTCTCTCTCTCTCTCTCACTCTCTCTCTCTCAAAATACCCCCTCCCCCCAAAGAAGAGAGACAAAAGGAACAGACATACCATTTATAAAAGTTCTTATTTAAGTGTAGGATTAAAAAGAAAAAAGTGTAGGATGATTTACTTACCTGATCACCCCGTTTCAGTCCTGCATCAGCAGCTTTGCTACCAGGTTCCACTCCTTCTACAAAGACACCAAATCCCTTCTCACTGCCTCCATTAAGACTGAAGTGTAGTGGGGACTCACGGGACGCCTTCTGCAGCACAACTTGCCTCCACTTAGCCTTTGCAGCACAGGCAATATTCAATAGCCTGAGGTGACCATTCATTTTCTGTGAAGCAGAAAAGACTAAAATGTATATGTATGTACCTATTCTAACAGGCTGTAAAATATTCTACAATGGAGTAGAACCAAAACCATATAAACTACAGAACATGTGAACTAGGTCAACAAAACTGGAGAGGATATTGCTAGCCAAGAGCAATCAACAAAATTTCTTAGCAGGGTTTTAATAGACTTTTAGATAATGAAAGGTTATTCCTAAATCTTCTGAATCTCCCCACCCCCACACAGGGTCTCTCTCTCTATAGCCTTGGCTGTTCTGTAACTCACTTTGTAGACCAGGCTGGCCTGGGGAACTCGGAGAGATCCGCCTCCCTGAGTGTTGGGATTAAAGGCCTGTGCCACCACCACCTGGTAAATTGGAATTCTTACTGTACTATCTTGCATACCTCCTGGCTGTTACCACAAAGTAGACTCTTCCAAAATTTTATTTAAAAAACAGAATGGCTTCCTATTGTGTAATATTGAGACACATTCAAATTTCTACTTCATCAAAAAAATGTTTAATTCTTGATAATATTCTAATTTGAAGTTCTATCCCTAGCTTGATATTTAATTGTTCTTAAACAGGTAATGTAATTAACATGCTTGTGAATATGATATAATATGGCTCTAATAAGAAGCTGAAGATTTCTTGCAGGGCAGTGATCACTTTTGCACTTGTACATAATACCTTTGAGTGGGAGATTTCAATAAATATTTGATTATTTATTGGGAGTGGGTAGCGGAGAACCCCATGAATCAATCTCACGTTCCAATGTCTCTTAAACAGCTATACACTGGCATTGCAAGAGATAAACGATGTTGGTGTGTCTCAATGGTCCATCAGTCAAGTTCCCCAATTTATTTCATGCTTCCTCATTCTGCACAGAGCAAATATGCTGCAGGAACTGAGGGGCAAAAAATGACCAGGGATGGCACTTTCTTCTTTTTGTGCTCAACTCAACCTGCTTACACTCTGGGAGCTACGCTCCTGTGTGCCAGAACTGGCTCTCTGTGCCAAAGAAGTTTTCAGGCTTACTCATCACAGTCCTCACATCATCTCCTCAAATTGGAGATTACCATTTTTTCTATTAAGACGTAAGAAGGCATAAAGCTTAGGTAACCTGACCAAGTGCACATTCAAACAAGAGACTATAGTTCCAAAACAAAAATGAGCTTAGAAGAGACACAGCATTTTATTTTGGTGAGGAATTCTCATCCTATAACAGATACAGGAGAAGTTGGAAATTGTTCTGAATTTGCTGCTCTTGCTGATGGAGTATGGAGAACTCTGAATTATAAAAGCAGTAAATTATTTTGAGCCTTACTGTATCTTCTAGATTTTTTTCAAATTCTTCTAGAAATCGAGTCATAGCAGGATCACCTTCAAAATCATTAAAATGATTATTTACCCACAAAAGTACAATCCGGGTCACCTGTGGAAACAGGATAAAGCACGGAGTTATGACGCATCCTTCTGGCAGGGTGCCTACTCTTGGGCTTCCTTCACACAAAAGAGTTGTTTAATAGGGGCACCACTTACTTTCACAGCATACACTATTTTTGGTTCAGCCAGAAGACATAACCTAGGATGTGTTTTTCACATAGTGTCTTAAACACAAGCTTCTGTCTGTCATAAGTGCAGGCAGCCATCTCAATCAAAACAGATCATTAAAAGCGTTTCTACAGTAAAAAAATGTACTTGACCAAAATTATGAAGAAAACTAAATCTAAAAACTATAAAGTGTCAAATTTTCAACACAGTAAGTTAATTTTTTACTTAGCCTGTGGACAAAACAGACTAAGAAATGAGGGGCTAGAGAGAGGGCTCAGTGTATAAAGTGATTGCTAGGCAAGGCTGATGGTGTCTGAATTCAGACCCTTAGCATGCGTGCAAATCAGGGTGTAGTGGCACACACCTGTAAGTCCAGAGAGGAAGGTGGAGACAGGATAATTCAGGAAGCTTGATGGGCAGCCAACAGTGGCTCCTAGTCCATTTTGACACCCTGTCTCAATGATGTAGGGAGAAAGAGGATGACAACCTCTACATCCTCGTGGGTACATGGACCTGCATACACACAGGTACCCACTTCCAAACTAACAAATGTATGTGGATTTGAATACTGTGCCTAATAAAGTCAGTAATGACTTATATTCCAAAATTTGTGACAGAATACCCCTAATGTCACCATTTTAAGTTGTCTAAAGCACACATTCCAGTGGCATCTAATATATCCAACAATGTCATATACTCATTATGTGAAGTTTATCATAGCTCTGCTCAACCTGTGGGTTGTGACCTATCTGTTAAGTTTCTATCTCCAAAAACACTTATATCATGATTAATACCAGTAGCAAAATTACAGTTATGAAGTAGCAAGGAAAATAATTTTATGGTTGGTGGTCACCACAACATGTACTGAAGGGTTACAGATTAGGAAGGCTGAGAACCACTGCTTTATTATCTCGGGAGAAGAATCCATTCTCATTAAGTAATGTGTTCTTATTCTGCACCCTTGGCCTCTGAAAGTTACCACTGATCTACTTTTCTTTGTGGATTTTTCCTATTTCATCAGACATTTCATAGACACAGACTCATGTAACATTTAGCTGTTTGTGACTGTTTTCTTTCACTTAGCACTTCATTTTTATGCATATTTATTTTACTGCCATACATGTTTGATTTATCCCTGATAGATTTTAGGTTGTTCCTACTTTTTGTCAATTATCAATAGTGCTATGAGTATTTGTGTCTAAGTTTTTGCTTGCAAACCTGGCTTCTTACTTTCATTTGTTCATTTTTCAGTCATGTTGCTTATATTTCTGTCCTTTAGTTGTAAGAGCTCATTATTGTGGTTAGTACATCCTTATCACATCTCTGATTTGCAAATCTGTATGTTGTTTTATGCAAATTTTCTCTTTTTCCATGCTCATATCTGTGTATCCATGTGCAGGTCTGAGGCTGATGCTGGGAATTATCTTCCATCACTTTTCTACCCTCTTCACTGAGTCACAGTCTCTCAATCAAACCCAGAGCTTGCTAATATGTCTAGTTTTGTGGGCTGGCTTGTACTGGGGAGCCCCAAATCCACCTTCTGGGGCTGGAATCACAGGCTGGTTACTATGCCCACCTGGCCTTTACATGGGTTCTGGGGACCACAGTATTTAATCTCTGAGCCATCTCCTAAGTCCCTATCTTGTACTTCATCTTCTTCTTTTTTAATTATTTATTTTTATTTTATGTGCATTGGTGTTTAGCCTGAATGTATGTTGGTGTGAGGGTGTCAGATCTTGGAGTTACAGACAGTTGTAAGCTGCCATGTGGGTGCTGGGAACTGAACCTGGGTACTCTGGAAGACAGTCAGTGTGCTCTTAACTACTGAGCTACCTCTCCAGCCCTCTATCTTGTGCTTTTTGCTTTTTTTTTTTTTTTTTTTTTTTTTTGGTTTTTCGAGACAAGGTTTCTCTGTGTAGCCTTCGCTTCCTAGACTTGCTTTGTAGACCAGGCTGGCCTCGAACTCTCAGTGATCCACCTGCCTCTGCCTCCCGAGTGCTGGGATTAAAGGTGTGAGCCACCATGTCCAGCTTATCTTGTACTTTTCGAAATAGAAAAAAATATTGCAAGTTCTGTTTATCTGTCTTTTTTTCTTGTTTGTGTTTTGGGTGTCACATCTGCAGATCTAAAGTCAATTAGTCTAAGAGCACTATAGTTTTAGTTCTTAAAAAAGGCTTTCATTTATTACTACTGTCTATGTTTACGATGTGTGTTAGGTACATGTGCTACAGTGCGTATTAAGGTCAGATGACAACTTTGTAGAGCTGGTTCTGTCTTTTCACCTGTATGTGCGTTCTAGAGTTCGAACTCAGGTCTCCAAGTTGCAAGTATCTTTATCTCCTGAGCCATACTGCTGGCCTCAAACCTCCAGCAATGGTCTTACATCAGCTGGGGGTGGAATTGCAGGTATGTGTCTCTTCATACAGCTACTAATGTTGGTTCCTATATTTAGGTCTCTGGTCTCTTTTGAATGAATTTTTGTAAATGATGTATGAAGGGGGTTCAATTTATGTTTTTACATAACTATATCTAGCTTTTTTAAAATCATATTTTGGTTCATTGCCTAAGCATCCTTTCATTTTCTCTAGGGCTGAAGCACTTGAGTCCAATTCTAAAACACGGGTGGTAGTGGTGGAAGGGAAAGGCTGTACTTTTAGACACGCTAGCCTCTTAAATAATAGAATTCACAACTTCCCCACATATATTTTTATTATCCTTAAAATGTAATTCAGAAAGGCACACTAGGAAATTATGACTCTACTTTTTTTTTTTTTTTTTAAGATTTATTTATTTACCATATATAGTGTTTTGCTTGCATGTACACCAGAAGAGGGCACCAGATCTCATTAGAGATGGCCATGAGCCACCATGTAGTTGCTGGGAATTGAACTCAGGACCTTTGGAAGAGCAGTCAGTGCTCTTAACCTCTGAGCCATCTATGACCTTACTTTTATTACTTTCTGGAAACAATTTATTTCTAACTAATATGATGAAGTGTCTTTCTATCAAATATACAGACATCCCATAAATAAATAGCAAACAATACTTGTGCAAAATCTAACCCAAAGATAGATTTAAATACCTTACAGGAAAGAAACTAGGTGCTGACAAACTTTTTGAATGATTATAAAATCTGTAACTCAGAAAAGCTTGGATAGTCTTATTCAAAGACTTACCACCTATCTTCTTGAAAAGTCAATTTATGGAGTATTACTTAAAATTCATGCTTTATATATCTGCACAAACTACCACCATGGTTGCTAAGTTTACAGGTAGCTATATCACACAGTCTTACTTCAGTTTTGGCTTTCTGTAGTTTGTATTCACTTTTCTTTTCCTTTTTAAAAAAGATTTATTTATTTGTTGTTATACAGTGCTCTGCCTGTGTGTACATCTGCAGGTTAGAAGGGGGCATCAGATCACATTATAGATGGTTGTGGTTGCTGGGAATTGAACTCAGGACCTCCAGAAGAGCAGTCAGCGCTCTTAAGCTCTGCGCCATCTCTCCAGCCCGTATTCACTTTTCTTAAGGCTAGGAAAATGACCGGACACATGTCTACACTGGCTCACTAAGTTATTTAGGTGAACATATTTTTTTTTATGTTAAAAACAACAATAAAAATCCCACTTGGCCTATTAAGTGCAAAAGTGTCTGTTAATAAGATCTCAAGGTTAAAGTTAAATTCATGCTTTTTATATTTATAAACTAACCTTATCCCTTAGGCTGTCAATCTGAAACCATTCCAAAAGCTTGATCCCAACATCCAAAGGACTTTCAAGAAATGTTCTATAAGTTAATAGGAAATCTTCTATATATGTTGGGTCCACAATAGAATGTTCTTCTATCAAATGCATGATGAGACGCTCAGGTGTTGCCTAAAAATCCAAGGAAACAAAAGATTAAGACAAAACAAAACTCAAGGAGCCAGGTATCTCCCATTATTCTCCTTTGTGGCCACCTTTAAAGCCTATTGCTAGGAGAATGCAGTTTTTAGATGGCAACTCAGTAGCAGCCAGAGGCTTAATGTTGAGAAATGGTAGAGGGGTAAGCCAGCAGCAGCATCTGCTCAGCTACGCTTGCTTCCACCATTTCATCATCACAGGACCAGGGCAATGTACTGACTTATCCCTCAAATGTCACTTCTGCTACAATAGGGCACGCAATAACTACCTGTCCAAGGCAAAGGAAACAAACAGACATAAAGAAGAGAGCGAGCAAATAAGTTTTCTTCATATTTAATCTATCTCAAATTCTTCCTTCCCAGGCTACAGGAATAACACACACTAACTAACACACACACACACACACACACACACACACACACACACACACACACAATTAATTAATTTAGAAAGTCTTTCACTGACCCTGGAGCTCACCAACTGGATAAACTGACTGGCTAGAAAGGCCCAGGGACTCTTGCTTCTGCCTCTCCAATACAAGAACTGTAGGTGCTCATCATTATACCAGTCTTTTTAAAGAGAGCTGAAGTAAGATGCTGGTGCTTGCACAGCAAACATGTTACCAACTGACCCACATCTCCAACCTCCTACGCTTGGTTTTATAAATGTGGGTTCTGAGGATCAAACTTGGGTCCTCATGTTTGCAAGGTAAGTACTTTACCAACTGTATTACCTTTGTAATCCTCCATTGATACCTTTTCTGAAAGTGGGTAAACAGAATATACATAAAAAGAAAACAAATATTCAGTTGGATGTAAAAAGCAACTGTGGGGGCTGAAGAGATGATTGAGTGGTTAAGAGCATTTGTTGCAGAAAACTTGGGTGTGCTTCTTAGCACCCACACGGTAGCTCACAATCATCTCTAACTCTAGGAGATCCAATGCCCTTTTCTGACCTCTGTAGTAATAGCACATATGTGGTACACATACACACATGCAGGCAAAACACTAATATACATAAAATAAAATTTAAAAGTCTAACTGTGGCCCTTAAGTTCAAACTTAAATTTGCTGCAACCATACAAATAATTAATTGATTACAACATCTAAATAGTAAACATACATGAATATTGACAATGCTGTTACCTCACAATTTCCCCCCACCCTAAGGGCACCCAATGCTAACAAAAGGTATGTAAGTCACTTTTCTTGAAGGTACTCAGGAGTAAGAATGACTTCATATAACTAACTTACAGCATGGAGACTATAGGTTACATTTCTTCTTACCCCCCAAAATACTATGTCTGAAATTATCAAAATGGGTTGTTATTTAGGCCAGTCATGGTTTAGAAAATTTATATGTGGTCTTTGGGTGTACATAGCTAGGTCAGTGTGATAACTGTCCAACTTTAGAGGAAGAACATTGTCCTGTTTGTCTCAATCAGTAGACAAGCGTTCCTACAGAATCTGGACTATACATTTAAAATTTTGAAAAGGAGCCCATTATCCTGCAGAAGTATGTCACCAATATCCACACCAGCAACCAAGAAAATGGGACATCTGGAGAACGAACACACTCTGGATACTCTTCACTTGGATGGAAGGCAGAAGACATGGTTGGCACTATTATATTGGCATGGTAGAGACTGGGTAAATCCAGAAAATAAGCAGAAGGATTAACAGATATGGAAGTAAAACATTAGAGAAGAGCCTGTAGGACAGTATTAGAACTGTATCATATGCAGACAGAGAAAGTTGTAAATGAGCACTGATAATGAACACAAATAGCTGTTTTTCTAGCTCTGACTCATATAATACAGTGACTTTCCAGATCCTGGCTTTTAAATGCTATCCTCCACTGGAAAGATCAAAAACTTTCTGGAGAAATGGCTGATTCCAGAGCAGGAGCAAAAAAACCTTCATGATAATCCTTACTGATTGTAGAAAATTAGAAAGTGCTCCAAGAATAATGAGGGTATTTTAAAAAATACAAGAGTCAGCCTGTGGAGCATCTCACTGGTGACATCTCAGAAAAAATCTGAGCATCAGAATAATACTTAAGACAAGGGAGAGTATGACACAAAACCCATACCAAGCATAAATTAAAGAATGACAATTAGTTTTTATGAGAGAAATTACAGTATCAGAAAAACACCACTTTTGGCAGGAGTCATCAACAATAATAAAAACAGATGGGAAAAAGTTTGCATCTAGCTGTTGCTATCTACAAACTAGGGGCAGTATACTGATAATTATCTTAGAACATCTCTTCATCAGGTACCCATCAATTATGAAGTGTCACAGCCGGGCCCAGTGGCACACACCTGTAATCCCAACACTCAGGAGGCAGAGGCAAGCGGATTTGTGAGTTCGTTGCCAGCCTAGTCTACAAAGAGAGTCCAGGATAGCCAGGGCTTCAAAGAGAAGCCCTGTCTTGAAAAACAAACAAACAAACAAACAAACAAAGTGTCACAAATGGTGACCTTATAGTAAAAACATCCTGGCATATGGACATGAGGTCATCAAGGTTAGCTTCCCTAGAGAAAGGTGTGTCAACACTGCACCAAATGCACAGAGAAGAGTGTCAATTATAGTGAAATTCCTTTATGAAAAACATGACTGTAGTTTGGTTATGAGTAAACATGACAGGATATAAGATGTGGATTCTTGAAGTCTGCTGGAGATATGAATAACAAAAGAAAGGCCAAGCAACTGACGTAGACCAAAATGGCATGGCAACGGAATGCAACTATGTTTTTACATGAGAATCCTGACAAGAAATAAAAATGCAGCATGACTGGACCCATCAGTGAGAATTTACTAGGGACTTCAGATTGACTGTATTATCTTAGCAATGTGTATTTCCATACTTGGAGAATTCTATGTTTATGTAGGAGTGTTCTTGCTTTTAGTAATGTTAAGACACTGCATTTGTAAAATGTCTCAAACAGTTCAAGAAAAGACTGAAGAAAATGGGGCAAATGAAATAAATATTAAAAGTGGGAGAATCTGACTGAGAGAGTTGTCTGCATTCTTCTTGAAATGTACACATGGGTACATGCAGACTAACGGTCAACTTCAGATGTCTTCTTCAACCGTTGTCCACCATATTTTGAGATAAGGTCTCTCACTAAACCTGGAGCTCATCAATTCAGCTAGGCTGGCTGGCCACTGAGATAATGGGACCCTCCTGTCTCTGCTTTCACACCATTTCAACTACAGTTGAAACAGTTGAACAGTTCAACTACACACCAGAGAGCCCAATATGCACATTTTTCAGGGGAACAGATTCAGGTCCTTATATTTGGATTTGTGTGACAAGCCCTTTACTGAACTGAGCCATCTCCCTAGTTACTACAACTTTTCTGTAAGTTTGAAACTATTAAAAAATAGGATCTTTGCCAAAGACGTAATGATAGTCTACTTACACGTTTTCCTTCCTTCCTTTAAAAAAAAAAAAAAGAAATGCAGTTTTATATAGCTGAATAAGGCTTTGAACTCTAGATCCTTTTTCTTTTACCTTCTCAGTGTTGGAATAGTCACCTTTTCTATACACAAAGCTTTTACTAAAAGACAGTTCTAAGAATTCAATTCCTAATAAAGAACTGATATGACATCAGATTCATATATCCTCTTATGCTACTAAGCTGTCTATTTGCCAATTAATAACATTTTGCAAACAAGACTAGCTTAAAAAAGGAAACGCATTTAATTTTCAACTATACTTGCTCTACTTTTTACCTAGAAGCTTTCAAAGAGACAAGAATAACAAAAAACACAGGAAAGTAAAATGGAGAGAAGGGAATACAGAAATTGCTGCTTTGACTATAATTATACTAAAGCTTCAGATTTACTGCACTCAGTCATAACTTTATTTCCTATATCTCTTCTGTTTTCAATTTAAGAGCCCCACAGCTGATTTCAAGCTAACAAGAGCTCTGCATCTTCGTTGCAGCCTCTGTCTTTGTGGCTAGTCTTTACATTTCCTGTTCGTGTCTCCCACTAAAATTGCTTGCTTTATTTTTGTGAGACCAACACCCACTATCAAGGGCTTATATACATAAGAAAAGATTTGGCCAGTATAATCTAAAATAATATTTTATCAATTTGGATATTAAACGACAATAACTTTTCTTTACCATTTGAATGTGTAAATTCCAATGTGGAAAAGGGAGAGAAGAGCCAACACACTCACTGAACTAAACACGCTAGTGAAGAATTGTACATTACTCAAAAGTGGTTTAAAGCCTGCTTATTTTTAAAGCAAGATAAAAGATCTGAACAATATTTCTAGAATAAGAATTAAAAACACCCACCTTGATTACAATGTGCCCTTTTCTGGTTCCGCTCCGGTCTAGTTCACGATGCTCATGTACCATGACAATTTCTCCTTCTTCCTCAACTTTATGGGTATTTTTTTCCACATGATTTAAAATTCTCCAATAATCCTGTTGGGCTATGCAGACAAACTGTCCAAGAACAACATGGGGACAGTTAATGAACCTATAGTACATAAACACATCACTATGCACCAAGGCAGAACAGAAAGGCAAGAAATCAAGCGGCATCAGTTCTTTCTCATCCAATTTGTTAAACCTTAAACAAAAAACCAAGGTAAATAATTCATACACACAAAAACCAAAGTGGAATCGTCTGCATTCTGCTCTAAAAGGAGAAGTGCACATCTACTTCTCTCAAACAGACACTATGCAAAGAAATCATGAAGCCAGAGTAAGCCAAAAACAAACAACTCACAAGTTCCTATTTCCTTCCTTTTTTGAAAACAGAAAGAGCTGAACTGGATAATAAGACTTTGAATGTTCAAAGAAACCAGCATTTATTTGAAACGTTCTCTTAAAAATTTATGCTTTGCTCAATTCAACAAAATTGAAGAGAGATGTAAAACCTATGTTCTCTTGTCAACTGCAGGCTATGGAAAATCCTACTTCTCAACTAGAGCAGTTTTATTTGGAGGAAGAAAGAAAAGCAGCTCAGCCACTTCAACTATAAAGGAGGAGAGAACACTGTGCAGAGGTGACTTACCTGACAATCATCGACTTTGGTCCTGACAACTCCATGCATGTACTGCTTATCCAGAGTGGGGACAATTCCAAAACTATTTCCCATGAAGAGATTTTCAATTTTCCCATCTGGATGACTAATTTCTACAGTGCCATTTAAAATGACATACCATGAGTCAAGCTATAGAGGAAAATAAGGGTGTCAGAATTTTTTTTAAAAAAGACAGTTATAAGTTAACTTTGAACAACAATTTAGCAAAATATGTAAAATGCATCACTTAAAAGAGCGGGGTGTGGTGGCGCATGCCTTTAATCCCAGCACTCAGGAGGCAGAGGCAGGTGGATCTCTGTGAGGTGGAGGCCAGCCTGGTCTACAAAGTAAGTCCAGGACAGCCAAGGCTACAAAGAGAAACTCTGTTTAAAAAAAAAAAAAAAAAAAGACACTTACCACTATTATTCCATAATTGATCATCAACACCCTACACTTTGTCTACACAGAACAACGGGCGTCTTTCACTCTCTTCCTTTAGTCACCAAAGGAATTTCATAACTGGCCAATTTTTTTGAGGCAAGGTACTATACTGTTTAAGAGAACAATTCTTGTTTTAAAGACAATTTACTTTATGTGCATGAGTGTTACGTCTGTCTGTCTGTATGTATGTTGTGCACAACATGTGTGTCCTAGGAGGCCAAGTAAGGGCTTCATACCCCCTGAAACTGAATTTACAGACAATTGTGAGCTGTCCTCTGTCCCCTTTAAAAACACTCAGGGCTTACAACTGCTAAGCTGTCTATTAGGAGCACAAATTCTTAGAATCTTAATCCAGACCCTGTCACTCAGCAGCACAGTGGCTTTCATTAAGTTATATAATGTCCCCAGGCCTTAGTTTAATAGCTGTTTAAAAAAAAAAGTAATATTGAACTCCTGAAGTAGATGGCCAATTTAATAAAGATCAAATGCTTAAAACAGTGCTCAACATACAATCATTCTAATGATAAAAAACAGCAAAAGCCTGGATTTTAAGGCACATCAAACAAAATATTATGAATGTGTGCTAATATTAAAAATTTTTATTTATATTAAATCATTAACATGAGATACATTTTTATTATATTTTAATTTATTTTGGTGTGTGTGTGTGTGTGTGTACACATGTGCTCACATATATGTACCAATGTTTGTGTGGAGGCTAGAGGACAAATAGTGGGAATTGGTTCTCTCCTACCATGTGGGCACCAGGGATGGAAGACAGGTTAGGCTTGGTGGCAAGTACCTTTACCCATGGAACCATATTGCTGGGAAATCACACACACACACACACACACACACACACACACACACACACACACAC
>OU015755.1:84587849-84615442 GCA_907169655.1 Acomys percivali | reverse complement strand
TGACATTTTTTGAAAGTATTTTTTTGGGGGATGGAGAGATGGCTCAGTGGTTAAGAGCACTGTCTGCTCTTCCAAAGGACCCGGGTTCAATTCCCAGCACTCACATGGTATCTTACAACTGTCTGTTAACTCCAGTTCCAAGGGATCTGACACCTTCACACTAATGCACATAAAATAAAATTAAATAAAAAAACACAAATTAATTTTTTTGGTTACTGAACTACAAAAACACTCACAGTAGGATTTATAGATTATATAAACTATTGATAATGGACTGTGTCTTTTCCCAACCACCATATTCCTATGTCTTCAGAAGTACCTACGGGAAGCTGACGGACAACACATTTTCATTTGCTTGTTTGAAACATCTCTACACAGTCATGGCTGTCCTGGAACTTGCTATGTAGACTAAACTGGCTTCCAACACATACTAATTAATCTACTGCCTGCTTCCTTGTCCTGGACTAAAGGTGTGCATCTTGCCCAACCAGACAATACATTTTTACTAATTAAAGAACATAAAAACTTGTGAAAAAGAAAAGCCGCTTAAAGTTCTACTGTCTAAACAGCTTTTACTTGTCGTTTACACACACACAATTTTAAACTGTTGACTATATTTAGATTATTCTGCTTTTGAGTGTTTGTGTGGTTGAACATGTAGTAGACATATGTGTGCATGTGGAGATCAGAGGTCAACCTAACCTGAGGTTTATTTTTGCTTGTGAATGTATGGGTGCAGGTACACATGTATGCTGCCCGAGGATAACCTCAGCTATTTTTCTGCAGATATTATCTACCTAATTCTTTTAGAAAAGGTCTCTTTGGGCTATGGCTTCCCAAGCAGGCTGAGCTGGATGGCCAATAAGCCCCAGGGATCTTCAGGTCTCCATCTCCTAGGCGTGAGATTTACAGGTGCATATAGCATCACATTTAGCTTTTGTTGTAGCTTCTGGGAACTGAACTCAGGTCCTCACACTTGGTGGCAACACTTCACTAACTGAGCTATCTTTCCAGTACCTATCTTGTCTTTAAGAACAAAAACAAATGAATAAAAAACAAATTATACTTGTTTGTCCCCTCCAACTTCCTGGGGATGTTTATCTTTCTTATTAGATGTACGAACAAAACATGCAACTCAAGCTGGAGCACCTCTGCCCCTGGAGGACCTCTGCCCTGGAGGACCTCTCCCCCTGGAGGATCTCGGCAAGAATTTCTAGCAATTTAAAAAGAATGTGAAGGTGTGGAACACACAGCTCAGCGGGACATCACCTGTCCGGTATGCTAGGTTTGATACCCAGCACCACAAAGAATGACTAAGAATACTCTAATCGTTTATCCCATAGTTATGTATTTATTTGGTTAGCTATTGCTTGTTTTTAACCCACAGTTTGGCATACTCAGTTCATGTGTTGCAAATATATAGTGAGCATATTTTGATGTAACTTTAGTTTTTTAAATTATGTTCTAAAAAGAGACACCAGAAAGTAGGACAGGTTAGAGACTGTGAACACCAGGATTTCTAAATGAGTTTTCAGAAATGTTAAAACAATGTACTAGTAGTAAACAACCATATTGTTGTAATTTACTTTTCAGCATCAATTTTACAGTGGTGTTTTCCAGTCCCATTATAGTAGTGGTTCTCAACCTGTGGGTTGTGATCCCTTTGGTTGCCTAAGACCATCGGAAAACACAGATATTTTACATTACAGTTCATAACAGTAGCAAACCTTATGGTTGGGGGAGTCATCACAACATGAGGAACTGTATGTATTAAAGGGTCGCATTATTAGGAAGCTTGAGGATCACCATACTACAGCCTTGTCAAATCTAATAGGAGGTGGGTATCAGTACCAATACACTGCCTCTCCTCATTTCAATTCAGAAACAATGAACAAGGGATTGAATCTTGACCAACATTTTCTTTTTCCTTTAAAAATTTGATTAAATTTATTCGTTCCTGATCACAGTACCCTCCCTCCTTTCCTCTTGGTCCCACCCTCCCATCTTCTTCTCCCTCTAGCTTCTCCCCTTCTCACAAAAAGAAAGTGCCCCCACCCCCCTTTACAAACCAACCCCAACACATCAAGTCACAACAGGATTAAGCACATCCTCTTCCACTGGGGCCAGACAAGGAAGCCCAGCTAGCGGAAAGTGATCCAAAAGCAGACAGCAGAGTCCATGTCAGATATGACACCTGCTTCACTTGCTAGAGGACCCACATGAAGACCAAGCTGCCTATGTCTAGGGCCTAGGTTAGGTCCTTGCATATTCTTTGGTTGGTGCTTCAGTCTCTGTAAGCCCCTATGGGTCCTGGTTTGTTGACTCTATTGGTCTTCTTGTGGAGTTGTTGTCCCCTCTGGGCACTTCTATCCTTTCCCCCAAGATTCCCTGAGCTCTGACTAATGTTTGGTTGTGGGTCTCAACATCTGTTTTGATCCATTGCTGGGTGATGGAGCCTCTCAGAGGACAGTCATGCTAGGCTCCTGACTGCAAGCATAGCAGAGCATCATTAATAGTGTCAGGGGTTGGCTTTCTCATATAGGGTGGGTCTCAAGTTGGGCCAGTCATTGGTTGGCCATTCTCTCATTCTCTGCTCCATCTTCATCCCTGTGGGCAAATTTTGGGCCAAAGGTTTTGTGTACTCCTCCCTCAACTGGTAGTCCTGCCTCGCTAGGAGGTGGCCCCCTTCAGTCTCAATGTCCCCTTCAGCTAGGAGTCTCAGCTAGAGTCACCCCCATATCCTCCCAGGAGCCTACTCTGCTGCAGGTCTCCAGCTTGTCTCAGAGATGCCCCCCCACCTAGGTTTTCCTTCCCTTTCCCAGCCCTCTCACTTCCCACCTCTACTCTCCCACAGCTGATCCCCACCCTTGTTACCTTCCCTACTCCCTCTCCTACTCAATTCTCTTTCTTCATCCACTTTTGACACCCATTCTATTTCCCCATCCTCCTTGCTTCTTAGTTTCTTCGGGTCTGTGGATTGTAGCATAGTTATCCTGTACTATATGGTTACTACCCACTTATAAGTGAGTACATACCATGTGTGTCTTTTTGGGTACACAGTACCTCACTCATAATATTTTCTAGTTGCATCCATTTGCTTGCAAATTACATGATTTCCTTGTTTCTAATAGTTGAGTAGTAGTCCATTGTGTAAATGTACTACATTTTCTCTATCCATTCTTCAGTTGAGGCAAATCTGGGTTGTTTCCAGTTTTTGGATATTATGAATAAAGCTGCTATGAACACAGTTGAGCAAGTGTCCTTGTGGTATGGTGGAGTTATCTTTTGGGTATATGCCCAGGAGTAGTATAGCTGGGTCTTGAGATAGAACTATTCCCAATTTTCTGAGAAAGCACCAGACTGATTTCCAAAGTGGTTATACAAGTTTGCACACTCATCAGCAATGAAGGAGTGTTCTCCTTTCTCCACATCCTCACCAGCATGTGCTGTCACTTGAGTTTTTGATCTTAGCCATTTTGACAGATGTAAGATGGTATCTCAGAGTCATTTTGATTGCATTTCCCTGATGACTAAAGGATGTTAACATTTCTTTAAGTGCTTCTAAGCCATTATAGTTTCCTCTGTTGAGAATTCGCTGTTTATCTGTACCATTTTTAACTTGGTTATTTGGTGTGTTGGTGCTTAGTTTCTTGAGTTCTTTATATATTTTGCGTATTAGCCCTCTGTTGGATGTAGAGTTGAAGATTTTTTCCCATTTGGTACTCTACCATTTTGTCCTATTGATGGTGTCCTTTGCCTTACAGAAGATTTTCAGTTTCATGAGGTCCCATTTATTAATTGTTGATCTTAGTGCCTGAGCTGTTGGTGTTCTGTTCAGGAAATTGTCTCCTATGCCAATGAGTTCAAGGCTTTCACCTACTTTATCTTCTAACAGATTTAGTGTATCTGGTTTTATGTTGAGGTCTTTGATCCACTTGGACTTGAGTTTTGTACAGGGTAATAAATATGAGTCTATTTGCATTCATCTGCATGCAGACATCCAGTTAGACCAGCACCATTTGTTGAATGTATGGCTCCGGCTTCTTTGTGAAGAATCAGGTGTCCATAGGTGCGTAGATTTACTTCTGGGTCTTCAATTCGATTCCATTGATCAACTTGTCTGTTTTTATGCCAATACCATGTGCTTTTTATTAATATTGCTCTGTAGTACAGCATGAAATCAGGGATGGTGATACCTCTAAAGTTCTTTTATTGTGTAGAACTGTTTTAGCTATCCTGGATCTTTTATTTTTCCTTATAAAGTTGAGAATTGTTCTTTCAAATTGAACCAACATTTTCAACAACAACAACAAAACAATATATATAAAAAATTGATAACAATGAAGAACTCTTTAGAGAGTTTTATTAATTTTAATATTAAAATATGATCCAATTATTGATTGCATACCTATTTTCCATGAAGTCCATTGCTAGGAAACCCACAATTAAAAAAAAAGGCAAAGCAAAATAATTACAAAAAACAAAACGAACCCTTATCTCTTTAAAAATTAATTACTCTGACTCAGTATTCACTCAAAATATCTTAAACTCAAAAGCTCGACTTATACAAGCTTACAGAAATTAACTTAATTTTGCTGACCTACCTCTTGTCCATCTTCAAGAATAACAGCCCCAGCCTGTTCCACTACTTCAAAAATCATGACAGAGCAGAGCTCTCTCCTTACAGACATGGTCATGTTTGCAAAGGCTGGTAGCTGGTGCATGAACTCAAGTAACTGTTCTATAAGAAAACAAAAATTCTAGTATAAAGATCAAAGATACTACTTTAACATACAACAAATTATATAATTCAATATTCTATTTGTTAATTACCTTAAGAACTTATGCTGCTAAAGTAAGAAAATCAAGATATCACAACTGTTCATATACACAAAACAAAACAACCAAACCAAACATGGGCTGAAAGAGATGGTTCAGTGGTTAGGATCACTGGTTGCATTTCCAGGCAACCTGTGTTTGATTCCTAGAACCCCCACATAGTGGTTCACAATTGTCTGTAACTCCAATTCTGGAGGATCTGACACCTCCTTCTGGCTTCCAAGGCACTGCACATACATGATGCACAGACATACATGCTGGCAAAATAGCCATCATATAAAATAATGTTTAATTAACCCAGTTAATTTAGTAGGTTATATGTGTGCACATACACCTTTATAGACTGTATGTATATTTACCCTCACATATGAACACAGGCATATTGAAAGATATCATTCAAAACACCCAAGAGAACCAGGAATCCACAAAGGTTAAAATGAACCCTAGCTGGAGATGCTACTTGATTAGTGGTGCAATTTAGTACAGCCCTTGATTTAATAGACTTGCAAAAAACCCTTTTGTCTATTATTTTTAGACTACTTCTTTTTCTTAATTCTACTGGTAAATGTTAGTAAACTAAGGATAACTTAAGTAAACTATAGCTATATAGGTCTATATACCATATATATCAAATAACTATAGTGACCAAGATTTGTTAATCAACTAATTAACATTTTACTAAATGTTTATGGGTTTCTGAGGCTATTTTATGGTTAAAAAAAATCACTTGAGTAATAAAGATAAATACAAGGGAAACATACATTTCTGCAAAAAGTTAAACAAGCTTCAATAGAAATGACTACACACAAAGAAACTATCCACTTACAGGTAAATGAAATTTATGAACTGGTACAGTGTCTGTGCAGATGTTAACACCGTGAGTCTAGCACTGGTCATTTAACAATGCTCTACCTTTATAAAGGCAGGGAATATTCCAACATTTTGACCACTGCTGATCAAAGTAATAATTTTCACTAGCATTGACTTCTAATGTGAACAGCAATATGATAATAAAAAGAAAATCCAAGGTAAAAACCTTAACTGAACAATAGCAATATGTAATTGACACTACGTAAATTTAGGTCCTTAAAGACATATTGGCATCTTAAAACTGAATTTTTCAATGAAAATATATTAAGTAGTTCTGTAAAAATATTAAGGAATATGCAAAAGGCGTTATAGTTTTAACACACACAAATGAGGGTAACACAAATATATTTGAAATTGATTTTAAAATTACTTCACAGTCTCGAGGTACTGCTCCTAGTGAGCTTTAAATTCCTATGAACACGAAGAGAAAAAACAGTAACATGAAATCAATGTTTTCATTTTATAAACCTTCACAGCAAGTCTCGACAATGGCTCTTAATGATCTAACATCTTGATACCAATGTCCAGATATAGTCTTTCACAAATACTGTCTCAGGGTTTGTACGATATAACGGTGGTGACAGTCATAATAGTGATAATAGTCATGAAAGACATTGGGCCATCTATCTACCTTACTCACCACTGGACTGCCCATGGTAAAGGAGATTGACTGCCATGTTGGCAGGATGCATAAGCAGGCTACATGGCACAGAACTCAGGGCTTGTGCCAGAGCTCTCATCTTCACACACTCAGTGAAGACGTGGATGACTGAAGCCTGCATGTACATTCTGACTATCACTTGAAGATTCTAAGCTAGAATTATCTAGCTAAACTGCTCCTGAATTCCAAATTAACAAAAACTATGAAATAAAAAAATGTATATTGTTTTAAGAAGTTATGTGACAACAGACATATAAGGTTAAAAATGCTTATGTAAACAGAATTATTTCATTTTTTTTCTTTTCTTTTTCTTTTTGGTTTTTTTGAGACAGTTTTTCTATGGAGCCCTGGCTAGCCTCAAACACATGTATTTCTTACCAACATCATCATCAGTTTTGTCTGCAGGTTCCTTTTCAAGACACTCTCGAACAAGATCTCGACCCTGCAGTGGATCTGTTCGGTCAATCTCTTCTTCCTCTTCTTCTTCATCCTCAGAATCAACAGGTCCTTCTGGAAGACGGGTTAAATCTACATCTCCTACTTCACTCTCTGTAGCCTATAGAAAGAAATTTCAATAAATAAGTCTATCTAAAAATATTATACAGCACACTGTAAACAGACCAAAATGGACTTAATTGACAAGTATAAGGAGCAATACAATAATGGAAAGATACTTATGTATAAAAGATCTCTTTACCTAAAAGATAGGTTTATCTTTCTTATGTGGTATCTACATGGTAAGTCAGAACCAGTTAAGTATAAGACACAAACTATACTGAGTATTAATTACTTTTCCAATAAACACTTTTCTTAAAACAAAACTTTCAAAAACAGGAGGTACAAGAATGATGAACCAGTGACTACCTACTAATTCATGTGGCTGACTGTGAAAGATGTAATTATCTCATCATAACGATATAAAATCAGACAGTCGTGAGACTAAGAGCAGTAGCTTGAGAAAAAGCACAACAGCACTAAGGACTAACATCAGCTCAGCATGAAAACCAAGGAAATGCCACCACTTTCTAATATATTATAGGGCCTAAAAAATTGCAAAGAGTAAAGATTATTCAAAGTAATTTCTAAAATCAACCTTACAGCCACAACTTTAGAAAATTCTCAATGTTAGAAATCTTAGGATAGCAGGTTTCAAAAACTGCCATTCGTAGAAAATGAAGATGCCTTTTCAAAAATAAAAAACTGATTAGGTAATATTTTTTAATATTATGCTTGATCCATACTGTAAATGAAAAATCATGAATATTAAGTTATAGAAACAACTGAGCACAGGAATTCCATAATAATAAATATAAGCACTCAAAGATGAATACCAGTGGAGGTTGTGACAGCTTCATCTAAGATCTCACATTCTTTCTGTTCTCTTTCATAGTCATTTATTCTCTATACTCATCCCCTTCCCTGAGCACAAAGACTGAGGGGCATCACAGAAGAGGAGGCCAAAGGATGTACGAGCCTGAGGATGGGGAGAAGTGCTCTGAAATACTTTCTTTGTACATAACATGCTGTACCCATGAACTCATAGTGACTGTGGTTCCCTGCATAAGACCTAGACAAGATCAAAGCAGTTAATATAGCCAGCATAACACGACATTCTTATTTAGAATAATATTTAGAAACAAAATTAAATGTCAGGAGGTGGGCGTTAGATAGCACACGGCTTTGATCCCAGCACTCAGGAGGGAGAAGCAGGCAGATTTCTGTGAGTTTGAGGTCAGCCTGGTCTACAAAGTGAGTCCAGGACAGCCAGGGTTATAAGAGAAATCCTGCTTTGAAAACAAACAAACAAACAAACAAACAAACAAACAAACACCTGTCAATATAAAAGAAAAGAAAATCCAGCATAAAGTGGGGAGTTGCTCCTGAGGCCCCACTCACAGCTGAGGAGCTCTAAGAAGGGGAAGGAAAGCCACTTTTCTGAGGGGTAGAGTCTGTAAATAATCTCACAACCGCGTACGCACGGGCAGCCCTAACTACGTACACTGGATGTGGGGCTTTTAGGCAGACAAAACCTCATAAAAGTATTAGAATCCTTATGAATTGGTAGTACCCTAATAATAAGAGGCAAGAGGGAGATCATTCAACCTTTCCTCCACAAGAAGAAATCACTAGATGGTGCCATCTACAGATCAGAAAGAGGTCTTTCACAGGATAACAAACTTGTCAGCACCTTCATTTGGCTGTCCTCAAACTCACAGAGATCTGCCTGCCTCTGCCTCCTAGAGTGCTGGGATCACAGGCATGTGCCACTGTGCCCAGTTTTCTAGATTATTTCTAAGTGCTCAAACTGTGCTTGACTCAGCAAGAAAAACAAGATTAGTAAAACATAAACTTCTATTTACATACATTTATTCTGATGATGCAAAACACCAAGCTTACAAGGTGCCATTAAAGTGCACAGTGAAAAAAACATAGCTAAGAAAAAAAGCAAGCAGGGGCTGGAGAGATGGCTCAGGGGTTAAGAGCACTGTCTGCTCTCCTAGAGGTCCTGAGTTCAATTCCCAGTCAACCACATGGTGGCTGACAGCCATCTATAATGAGATCTGATGTTCTCTTCTGGTGTGCAGGCAGAACAGTGTATACATAATAAATCTTTTAAAAAAAAAAAGGACTAAGTGATCATGCTGAGGGACTAGCTTATATTCTGTCATGAAGCTGACTCTAGAATGTAGTGGAGGAACCAGATGACAGATAGGAGTGGAGAGTGAAATGCTTGGAATTTGTAGCAAACAGAAAATCTGAAGAGAGCGAGGCTCGTAAGTTTCATTAACAGAGGACTTTTTAAAAGCCATCACATTCTTTTAATTTGTTTCAAGTAGGAGTTTAAAGTAAATGCCATATGTAGGTGGGTGGGTATAAGAATACAGATGGTATTTTTTTTTTTTTTTTAGTTTGTATTTTTCTTAATATTAAGGATTAAATCCCAGGACCTTATACATACTGGGCAAGCAGTCTACAGTTACATCACAAATCCTCTAGCTGCCTTTCTCTTCGAGAAATCAGGCCACAGCTCACAGCAACTCAGTCCCTGATGAGACTTGGTAAGAAAGCATGCTATGCTGCGGTTGTGTGGATCCTCTGCCTCTTCTAGCTACAAGTCACGTTTATGTCTTACCTAGTGCCTGAAAGAAAGAAGCAACATTCTGGTAAGATGGACACTAGAGTTGAAAATTCAGGGATGGCTCTGTGCCTTGGGCTACCTATGAGTGAGTTAGGAAAAATACAAATGCTCAAAGAGATGGCTCTTCCAGAGGACCTGACTTTAGTTCACAGCACCGAAGTGGCTTAGAACAAACTGCAACTCAATTTTTTAAAAAATGAGAGATTGTCTTGTTCAAGAGTGGATACTTTACAAGTGTCTAGCTGTTAGAGAAGACAAACTTGACAGAAAAACCATATGTAAAGAAGCACTTCATATTCTCTTCAACATTTGTCGAAGGAAAGAAAAAAAACTCTAAGGGACATTCTAGCATCTTACTACCTACACTATTTGAGCTAAATTTTAAGATAATCTGATTAAAACATTCACATTGGAACTTACTTGCAATCTTCATTTTAAGACTGTGGCAAATGCTTTAGCTTATTTGAGCCCAGGAGCTTTTATTTTTAAACCATAGAAATTAAAAATTTCAAAGGTAGTGCGCTTTGACTACATGGAAACGCATAAACAATTTTCATCATAACCACTGTTCTAGCATAGATTTTTTTTTATCTCTTCCAACTTTCCAAAAGTAAAAATACTTGCATCATTTCATAAGACTTTGCTTGTACAGCTAAATGCTACATGTTCACATTTAAAATACTTCAAAAGCTGAAATACTTACAACCATACAATTTTCCAGTTTCTGGCTCAGTTATCAAAAATATCCATGTCTGACAAAAGGTATATTCATTGCTTTAGCAAGTAGTCCTCTAAAGGTAGCCTTGGGTTCAGCACTAACATTTAACCTTTCTCACCTTTGCTGTAGTCCCTAGGCTCTCTCAGAAACACACACACACACACTCTTTTATAAATATTTCTTAATGCTATACACGGCTTCTTATTAAAATTGCAGGTCCAGAAGTCTTACATTTTCTTTGAGGTCTACTTTATCATTCTATTTCAATTCTGTTGTAGTTTCTTTTATCTTTTAGTGGATATTCTTTAATCATTTCCTACATATTTTAACATTATTGTTTACATTTCTTCCATTTTAGGCATAAAATATAAGGCCCTCTTCTGCTTTTACCTCTGTTGGGCTGCTTTGCTTTTTTTCATGACTTGTGATGTGTTTTAACTGTCCACTTGACATAATCTGCAATTGTCTGGGAAAGGAGTTTCACTGAGAGATGGTCTAGATCAGGCTGGCCTGTGGAAATGTCCATGGAGGAGTCTTCATTCTGCTGAGGTGACAAGACCTGACCAGGGGATTCTAGACTGTGTAGGAGTAGAGAAAGGGAGCTGAGCAGAAGCATGTGTCTGTTAATTCATTGCTCATTGCTCTTGACTACAGATGAAACTTAACTAGTTGCTTCAAGTTACTGCTGCCTTGACGTGCCCACAATGATGGGCTGCAAACCTGGAATTGTGAGCAAACATATCCTTCCCCTGCTGCTTTTGTCAAGATAAAATGTTTCTATTTCTCCAACTGCCTTAAAAGTTAGTTGTAAGTAAGGGTCTGAGAATGTCTACCTTAACTGTACTCTTACAAAATTCTTACACTTCTGCATTTTGGGTTTAGTACTAACACAATTTTTTTCCTTTATATTTTTGAGTTACTATTTTGTTTCCAGTCTATTTTGTCTACCTATATCTTTTTTCTTGTTAATGCTCTAAATTCATGAAAACTTACCTTACCACTATCTTACTGGGTAATTTGTAAATTTCAATGCACACCTCCTTCTTTTCTAGTTGTAGAGATTCTATTTAACATCATTCTGAAAATGCAAAATAGTAAAAGTAGAACACAGACTGGTTTTTGGTAAGGATAGGGATCAGGAGAGGAGATGAATACAAACAAGCCTAAAATGCTTTCAGACCCTATACAAATTTCTCATATTAAAGAGGGTAAAATTTTGTTATGTGTAAACAATGCCTTAATGACCACAAATATATGCATATATAATTAATGATATAGGAAGTAGAACCAATGGAATGATATCAAATTTAGTAACTGAGGAATGATAAAAATGTCTTAATTTCTAAATTATGAAGTATGTTCTTCAATACTCGGTAGCATGCAGGTTTACCAGCAAGACATCTAACTATATTCTGTAAAACTGTAAAGAAAATAGTTAAAAGGCAATACAAATTGTAGACTGTGACTGATGAAGAAAGATGCAAGCTGGGTAACCATAGAGAGGGACATCACCCTGCAATATAGACTTCCAACTAACTGAGTTGCCCAGTAATAAGTGGACAACCTGAAGAAGCTAACATCAGTGCAGGACCGCAGACACTCTTCCAGCATCTTTGGAGAGATACCTGTTGCACAAAACCTGTCCACCAGTACACAGCAAAGCAATGACTTTGAATAAAAATATTTTTACTATCCTTTCATTCGTTATGCTACTACTCAGGGCTTTGGTATCTATCTTAGAATCATATCTATCTTAGAAACAGAATACGACAGTGAAATTAGGTGCCTACAGTTTGTCAATGCCACATCTTTGCTTACTGTCTCCCTTATCAAGGCATATATTCTTAATTGTTCTGAGAGAAACATATAGCGACAACACTCTATTAGACTGTTTTAGACTTAGTCTTCCTTAGTCAAACAACACAGAAGCAGAAAAGCACAGCTCTGACTGACTGTCAGATGCAACAGCACCTACAGTTCTTCCACAGTGTACTTTCTTTCAAAAGAAAAAATGTACTAACCCCAAATTACTAAAGAAATCAAGTAAGGAGCTAAGAGTTACTGTATTATTTTGATTTTCTCTGTTAAATTATTTATAGTATTTCTACAGAATAGAAAGGATAAATTCTTTGGTTATAAATTTTAAAAAAAGGCAGACAGGAAGTCAGAGATGGTCATAGCATCTTTTTGTCAAGAAAGTTCTACAGAGTTCTAAAACTGCAAGCTTTTTTTTCAATTTTGCATCTGCCTAGAAATTCTCCTTCACCGACAAGAGGCTAGTAGTTCCTTAAAATACTTGAATCTGGGCAACTCAGTAAAAACTCAATGTAATTATTTCCTTCAGGAAAAAATGACTATAATGGTGTGTACACACACACACACACACACACACACACACACACACACACCTACCTACCTTTTGGGGCATTGAAATAGGACCTGTCAGAACTGATATGGGCTGTAAATCTAAGCTAAGCATGAAAAAAAAGTGTAAAAAAACCACATTTACAATATTAAAATATTACTTAAATGTTAAAATAACATTTAGATATACTATGTTAAATAAAATATATCACCAAAGTTACTTTTATATTTTCTTTTAGGTTACTACTGGAAATTTTAAATTAATTATGTGGCTCACATTAAATATCTACTAGCCAGCCCAGAAACAGAAAGTATATCTAAATTCTTTTTTTTCCCTCCTTGGTTTTTTGAGACAGGGTCTCTCTGTTAGCCTTGGTTGTTCTGGACTCACAGCTCTGTAGACCAAGCTGGCCTTGAACTCACCCCTGCCTCTGCCTCCCGAGTGCTGGGATTAAAGGTGTGGCACCACCACGCCCGGCCTGAATTCTTGACTAAACCAACCACCAACACCACATCTCCAGTTTTTACTACCACTGGGCTTCAGGCAATAATGTCCTACACCTAGGAAACTGACCTAGACAATCTACACTAAAGACAACATCACACTCTACCAGGAGGACCTAATAAACCAGCAGTGGCCCAAAGCCAAATTTAGATTTAACCCATAGGATGTTCAAAGATTCTCTCAGTCTGTAATCATTCCAGAACCCTCTTTTTATTTATAAGGATCATTTAAAACAACCAACCAACCAACCAAAAAAAAAACCAAACCTCACTTAGTTTGGAATTGATCCTGTTCAGTGATTATAATGGAGAAGTCCGTAAGTACATCCTCTATTTAACTTTCTATTTCATTCAGGTTTACACATGACACAGGTTTAACAATGCAGAAGCAACCCTACTTTTCACAAAATTTTTTACTTATAGACAACTTCTTTAATTGTAGTAAAAACCAGTCCTTTCACAAGTGTAAGCTGTTGTTTCAAAAACCTTCTTTAAACCTAGGCATAAAGCCTGGAATCCCAATCCTCAGGAGGCTGATTGAAATATTCAGGTCAGCGTGGGTTATAGGGCAAAAGTCTGTTTCACACAAACAAACAAAACCCCAAAATCCTTTTCCTTAACTAAGACAAGCACGAATTCAACTGGATAAAAAATAAAAAAATAAAAGAAAATACCATAGTCATATACTGTTGGATTATACTGAATCCTCTCAAAAGACAGATTACCTTTTTAATCAGTCTGACTAATGAAATGGTATATAAAGCGTGCTTTGCAGAAAATGTTACACTTGATTTTCACAGCTGAATTAAAAGATACATAATCATCTAGAGCAGTGGTTTTCAACTGTCCTAACACTGTGATCCATTAATGTAGTTCCTCATGTTGTGCTGATACTTTGCAACTGTACTTTTGCTACTGTTATGAACCATAATGTAAACATTTGTGTTTTCTGATGGTCTTAAGTAACATCCATTAAAGAGTTGATTGATCTGTAACTCACAGGTTGAGAACCAATGATCTAGAAGATATGCAGACTATTTTGCAGAATAAAAAGGTCCACATGCACAGCACCCAGCCTAAGGGATTACCTGATAGATATCGGATAAACTGCTGCTCCCAGAGTCACTGGCAATGCTACAGCCAGACTGACTAGAAGACACATGAGTCACCTGTGGATGAGGGTTGTCTGTGAGGTGCATCTTGGTAAGATCAGCTGGAAGCTGAAGGAGAAAGGAACTTGAGTTATTCTGAAGGCCAAACTTTACCTATTAGAGAGTTCTTGACATAATGTAATTTTAAAAGCTAAAATAGACTGCTTTAAGTGGCACGAGTAGAACACACGAACACACAAACACATGTGTGCGCCTGAATAGAATTAATAGTAATGTTTGAGATTGTAGAAGAATACCTTAGGGCTAACAAAACGACTGTATACAAGATTTATACATTCTTATAACCTTTGTTCTTAACATTGTATCATGCTGTAGTTGGCTCCTGAAAAATTTATTAGTGATCAAAGTATTTAATGGATGTCTCTGTTAAGTGCAGAGACACAAGAAGAATAGAAAAGACATGGCAAGATGGCTCGGTGGGTAGAGGTGCTCATCTACACGCATGATAACTTGAAATGTCCTGACTTACAGAGTTGAGAGAACCAATCTCCACAAGTTGTCCTCTTATCTTGAAATGTTTGTCGTGGAATGTTCAAGTGTATACACAAATAAATAAAGTGTAATTAAAAAATAAAAAGGAAATGACTCTACCATTTGATCTTTAATATGACCACTCTTATCAAGGATGCAGACTGTACAGTGTATCTCATACCATGAAATAAAACAGGTACCTCATAGCAATGTTATGGAAGATAAGAGAAGAAATTATTCGCAATGCTCCAAAGCAGTTAATGTTTTCAGTAAGACATAAGATCATTCACCACTCCTCCATATTTCTCTTTACTTTGCTATTCAGGACCATTAAGTGAGCCTAAAATTTTACTTAAGTTTCCTTGTTGCACACAATGTATCTTTCATCTACTTAAGGGAGAAAAATGACTGACTTTGAGTTCCACTATCTTAAGAATACAGACTGTAGAAATTACACAGACTAATTATACCATGAACTACGTTGGTGGGTTAAGTAATTCAGACAAATGATATTACTGATATAAAGAAAAAACATACACAATCAAAATGTGCAAAGAAAAATGAGCTGGAAACTGAAGGACTAATGTATGACCTAACTTCTATGTGGAACCAAAATGTTAAAACTCACAGAAACAAAGAATAAAATGGTGGGTACTAGAGCCTGGAAATTGGGGAACTATACAAAGTTTCAGTTAGACAAGATGAATAAATTTTAGTCACAGATTACATACTACATGTAATGATCATTTTAAATATGTATTATAGATTTCTAAAAACTAAAAACAGATTTTAAATGTTCTAACCATGAAGAAAAACATTTTATATGATGAGCAGGCTAGCTAGCCCTGATTTGATCATTTCACAGTGTATACTTATTAAAACATCATCACATACACAATTGTTTTTCCATTAAAAAAACTTAAAACAAATGTAAGGTGAAACTAACAACAGTGGAAGCTGAAGTTATACTCGTGCTATGAAAGGTTAACATATGTCTCTCTACAACAAAAACATAGAAATGTGAACATAGTTAAAAATGTTACCTACAGTGTGTAAAGATAGAGAACATAATTCAGAACTACAGACTATGCATTCTTTAAGGCAGACATAAAATATATGTAAGAGTAAGACAACGCTGAATAAAACCTAACTAAAATCATACAGAGAACATCCAGTAATCATGTACAAAGGCAGAAATAAACAACAAAAAGAGAAAGGATCAAATGTTGAGTGATTATAAAACGACCTGTCCACAATCCATAAACCAATACTATCACATTAGAAACAAAAAATATCTAAACCAAATAACTGCTGCATATTAGGATGAGATTAAAGTCATTTTTAGATGGGTGCAGAAGCGCACAGCTACCATCCTAGCATTCAGTTAGGCCGAGACAAGCACATTCTAAGAGCTAACTGGGTAGTAAGCCAGCCTATCCAAAAACAGCCAGCTAGGGTTCAGTGAGAGGTCCCATCTTACGAGAATAAGGCAGAAAGCAACAGAGGAATACACTGGTACTTTGCACAGGTACCCATGACCCATACACTACATACCACACATACAAGATTCCTACAAAGGAAGACAAACCAAGGAGGTGTCACCTATGACGGTAATGTAGTCAACCAAAACCGGACAAGAAGGCTGCAGGTTGGGCATAGTAATACTTACAGTGCACCGAGTGTACTTAGCCCCTGACAGCCCCTGAAATGCAGTTATCATGATTCTTCCTATTTAGTGTGCTTAGTCTCATATTCAAACAAGCAGCAGAACAGGGATCGACACTCTGAGCTACTTGATTCTAGCATCACAGTCTGTTTGTATTTTATGCTAGGAACACAGGTGGTGTCACAAAGATGAAGACAGACAGGGTAATGATAGGATATTCACAGGTATTTCCTGAAGCTCTTTAAAAGAAGAGTTTTGATGGTGGCTGTACTCAACATTTGCATGGTCTTTAGGTGGCTCATCTGTGAACCCTAACATATGCATTCTACATGCCTTTACATAGAGCTCCTGATCTGAACATGAGACCAAATGAGGTAGATGTCTTGTGACAGTAAGCTGGAAATTTAAGTTTACATTGTAAGAATAAAAATGGAAAACTTTTATCCCTTTTCTTCATGCCAAGTCTAATTTAATAGCTGACCTCTCACCAGCAAACTCAAACTATTCACCCTTCACCCTTCTTCCCTAGCAAGGTCTGCAGAATGCCCCGCCCGTCAGACCCCACTGTGCATGTGCGATCTCTGGACTTAGGTGGTTTGCTGAAGATCATGACTTTATAAAGACTACCATAAAAGCCACATTCAGGAAAGGAATGCCATGAATACAAACATTACAGAAGTATAAAGCCTGTTGCTGACTAAGTTTTGAAGACTTAAGGTCTCCACAGGTCCAGACAACCTTTTGAGGGAAACTGCTCAAAGGCTAATATATCCAGACTCCTTTGTCAGTTGGTTCTACCAACTATCTAAACATGGGGTTACTTAGGTTAAGACATCAGAAGAAGCAGAACTGATTATTAATCAGCAACCAGAAAATCAAATACTTGTTTTCCTCTCCCAGGCCAGGAAGAAAACAAAAGTCTAAGAAACAAGTTGTGTATTTGTGTGATATTCTAACAAATACCCATTTTGCTTTTACACATGTTTCCTTCCTCCCTCCCAGAGGCAGCTCACAGAAACCAGGCTTTTTTCTTTCCCATGGCAGTTAATCTTCCCTGACCTTAAGAATCGGGAAGACCGGGCTGGAGAGATGGCTCAGAGGTTAAGAGCACTTAGTGCTCTTCCAGAGGTCCTGAGTTCAATTCCCAGCAACCACATGGTGGCTCACAACCATCTATAATGTGATCTTGAAGGAACCAGGCCCCTCTCCTTAAGGACCCCCATTAAGGCCAAAGTCAGGGAGAATGTAAAAGCTGGCCTACCCAGTCCTCCCTTAAGGATCCCCATTAAGGCTTAGAGAGTCCAGTTTGTCCCAAGGACAGCCCGCCTATGCTGAGAGTCCAGCTTGACCCAAGGACAGCGAGTTTGTGTTACAGCTTCTATTTAAAACTTCTACTTTCCCAGGAATGTACTTACCCCTCCCAACTAAGAAAGTCTCTAATGCCCTTGTGACTGCTTCAACCAATCACATACTGTAAAACTCATTTTTTGTCTAAAACCTGTAAAAGGCCCATGCCTCTGCTTCTCAGGGTCTCCAACTCAAAAGAGCTTGGTAGACCCCATCGCATCGGCTCAATAAATTCCTATGGATTTGCATTGACAACGGACTCTGTCTATCAATAGGGACTCTGGGAATAGACTAGAGATCACTCTAAAGGTGTCAGTCTTACAATCTAATGCCTTCTTCTGGCCTGCACGTGTACACGCAGGCAGAGTACTGTATACATAATAAATAAATTTAAAAAAAAATTAAAAGAGAATCTGGAAGACCTTGATAGGTTTCCCTTTCTAGTCTCTGAGAAGTAGACTGACATTTTCTGACTAATCTTATTTCTATGTGGTTGTCTCAACTTTAATCACACCTATTAAATGAAGTCTCTATTAAAAAAAAAAAAAAACCCAAAGCAGTGCCAGTTGTGCTGGTACATGACTTTAATCTCAGCACTTGGGAGGCAGAGGTAGGTGGAACTCTGAGTTTGAGGCCAGCTTGGTTACAGAGGTTCCAAGACTGCCAGGGCTACGCAGAGAAGCTGTCTAGAAAAAAAAAAACAAACAAAAACACAAACAAAAAAAAACACAAAAACAACCCCAAAGGCATGTGTTTTAGAAAGTTTCTCTATAGGTGAACATATGGAAGATCCAGGAGAAAGGCATGCTCAGGGGAAGTCATGGAAGACCCATGTTCCTAGGCCTAGGCAGCTCTTAAGCTATAGCTTTTGTAATATCCTTACCTAGATAATAAATCTGTTTCTCTGAGTTCTGTAAGCTACACCGGCAAAGCCAGTAAACCATGATAGTGGGATGTGAGACCCCTGATTTATACCTGGTTGGGCAGAGAAAATTGTCAAATAATCTAGGGTTTACAAGGCATGGTACAGCTCTAAACCTGAAGCTGCAGCCTGGGATCTGTGCTATCTGCAGTGAATAAGTCAATTAGTAGACATCCAAATCATCCACAGTACTGTTTGACTACTTCCTTTGTCAGTGGGAAAAACCCTATTTCTGACACCTGGTGTCAGAAGCGATCTGTGTTGAGAGTATAAAATCGGAGAAACTGAGTCTTATTTAGTCTTCCTTTCAATATCTTGAGAATAGGCAAGACCAAGGAAGAAAGCAACACAAGTTATACTTATAATCTGTTCAGAGTATGAATTAGTATAGCCACTCTGGAGAACAACTTAGGGATAGCTATAAGAAAACATTAAAAATACATACTGGGATGTTGAGACAGCTCAGGAAGTAAGGATAACTGCTGCCAAGCCTCACATCTGAATCCCATCTCCAGGACCCACATAATACAAATCATTCTCTAACTTCCACCTATACACTACGTTACATGTGTGCCACCTCCAACACACACAGTAATTAAAATATAATCAAATTAAAATGCATAACCTTATGGCTCTTGGATTATCTAACCTCAGGCAAACAGGTACACAGAGAGGAATGCATTACAAACAGTATCTGACATTGTGTGGAGAAAAATAAACAACCAGTAGGAGAGTAATCATTATCAATTATCAGCCAATTCTGGAATAGTTGCTTCTTAGTATGCATGGTGGACTGATTCTTGGACCACGTCAGGAACAGTAAAATCCATGAATACTCTAGATTCCTGCAAAAGGGATGGGGGGAAGTAGTGCATTTGTATATAACCCATTCACATTTGCCTGTGTATTTTTAAGTTTTGTGTGTGTGTCTGAGCTTTTTATTTTTCCTGCATGTATGTTATATGTGCTATATGCAAGCTTAGTACCTACAGAGGTTATTACAAAGTGTTGGATGGAAGTCGCCACTCTGTAGATGCTGGAAACTGAACTTGCGTCCTCTGCAAGAGCAGTAAGTGCACTTAATCATTAAGTGATTCTTCTAGCCTCTTTTTAGTACTGTACTTTACGTTACCTTTAGATGACTTACAAGACCTAACACAACATAAATACTATGCAAAAGTTGTTAATGGCATGTAAAGTTGTTTAGGATTTAGTTGTTAACTGGGGGAAAAGAACCAATACATTTTTCAGTGCCATTTGTTTAATGTAGTTTTGCTCTATGGTTGGTTGAATACATGGATACAAAACTCACATATGGTAAGGTCCAACTGTATTATCCAGAATTTAAAGGTCTGAGGTAGACTTGTACATTTAAGCCTCAATATATCTCCCAAATTTGTTAAGTGAAAAAAATCAAGCTTCAGAATAAATATAAAAGGCACCACAAATGTTTAAAGTATAAGAATTACTGGTATGAATTTGAATTTATGTGGGTTCTTGGGACCAAAGGTGCAGGGCACGCTCTTTACTGACTAGTAATTTGAGTAAGAATGGCCCTCACAGGCTCATATACTTGACTGCCATGTCACCAGGGAAGTGACACTGTTTGAAAAGATCAGAAGGATTAGGAGGTATGATTTTGCTGGAGGTAATGCATCACTAGGGATGGACTTTGAAGTTTCAAAAGAGTCTAGGCCAAGAAAGAGACACTCTCTGCCTATGGTTCAGGATGTAGCTCTCAGCTACTGCCCCAGTGCCTGCCTGCCTGCCTGCTGCTACGCTCCCTGCCATCATGATAACGGGCCAAATTTCTGAAACTCTAAACAAGGTCCCAATTAATTGCTCTCTTTTATAATAGTTGCCTTGGTCATGGTGCCTCTTCATAGCAATAGAACAGTGACTAACACACTGACTGAGCTATCTAATACTAAACCTGCCACATTCTGCTTTTTACAGTGATGAAAAGATTAGTGGATTCCAAAATGGGTTTTTATTATAATGCCTTATGGAAATATAAAAACTAATATATATAATATTGGTAATAGTGCAGTGAATAAATATTAACTTTTTTGTAATTTTGTAAAAAAATTATAAAAAGTGTTAAAAGTGCTGAGAGAATATAACAACAAAATACCTAAATTAAAGCTTATGTAAGAAGCTTATAGGGAATAAAATATTCCTGTAGTTTTACTTTATTCTTTAGAATATAGAACTTTTGGTTATTGGTATTTTACAATATTCCCTGCTTTCCCCACCAAACAAAAGCTTGGGGTAGTGATATCTACCCTGTATACAATATCTATTTGTTAAATATCTGTAGAGTAAATGAATGGCTGCATCTGGCTTCTCAACATGTGACACTGCTGCTCAGGTTTTGTGGATTTCTGAACAAATGGAACTTCAGCATAGGTAGTCTGTATTCCACACAGCACAGACTCTCCAAAGCTGCATACTATTCTAAGAGACACAATTCATGAATATTTAAAATTAAATAAAAGTGTTCTATGGGTTGAACAAACTGGAAAATTATATTCTTTATGTCCTTCAACTCTTGATAGCATAAGAAGTCCCTCAATACAGAAATTTGTTTTTATATACTGTTCTCCAAATTTATTTTCCCCAATATGTTATTGACATCTTACTAGCGTAAGAAATGCTGCTTTGGAATAATCTCACAGAGTCAACAATTCCTAGTTTGAAATACTGTTGTAGGGCAATCAGTGCTAATCAAGACCCAGCCATGGAGATCACCTGCAGCTTAGCTGGTGGGGACAGGCATCAATCTGAGTTGGTGCAAACACAGGCAGCACAGCTAGAGTAATACTACATGATAGTTCTATGTCTTACTTCACGAATAACCTGCCACAATTAGGAATTTTTAACAGGTGGAATATCTAAAAAGTTTGCTATCTGAAATATCTGGTACCTTACAACTTACATTCAAGAACTTTTTCATTTGAGAAAGACATTGAAAGGAGCCAATGTATGAAACAATGTTAACTGAAAAGATGTTTAAAATTCGCGTACCCTTCCAAAGGATACAAAAATAAAATTTAAATCCTAACTGCATTCCTTTTCTAGACATCAGCTACTTATTTGATCACAGAAACAGTTTGTCAGAAGCCACTTGCTTGTTAAACTTAAAATGACTAAGGGGGTAAATAGAGAACACTCTTGTTTAAGTATGAAAGTTGTTAAGCTCCCACACACTGCTTTTAGGAAGGCATTTTAGAGCTCAATGCTAATTAATGTACACATAAATACATTGCTAGGATAGCTTACAGTCTAATCTCCTATTTGCAGATAAAGGATTTCTACTGTACCCCCAATGCCATACCCCAAAACTCTAATCTTTGGTGTATAGGAAAGTAAGAAATTATTAAAACATTTAGAATAACAAAATACAACTTTGAGTAATGTCTGAAATAAATCCAGACTAAACATATCAAATAACAATAACTAAGACCTAGAAATGTATTATACAAAATAGTAAATCTAGTCACACATATGCAGTGTTCTGAGGCCAGACTGAGATGTGCTCTAAAGAGTAAAATAATATTAAATATACAATACATGGCACAAAATGTAAAATATCTCATTACTAATTATTACATGGTGAAATGCTATTTTGGATACTCTACCACTTAATAATGATTAAATTAAATTTAATTTAATTTTTATACTATATTTCTGTTAAATGGCATTGAGCCAAGGGGCTTGTGATGTATTCAGAAACTGTAGAAGACCAGCACAGCCCAGGCAAGGGTACAGAGAAAGGCAGTAGGGTCAGCTTCCTCTTCTTCTTTTGGCAGTGCTGTACTGTAGACGGAGCAGAGGTTTTGTGCATGCTAGTTCAGCCCTCTCCCACTGAGTCTGTACCCTAAGCTGAGATTCCTAAGTGCTTACAAGTCCTGGCTTAAAAGTGAACCCATGAAGAATTTTAAGGGAGAAACTGATTTTAAGAGATTTCTGGTCCTTAAAAATTACTTAGCTGGGTGAACATGACTATAATCCCAACACTTGCGGAGGCAGAGACAGGCAGGTCTCTGTGAGTTCGAGGTCAGCCTGGTCTACAAAGGGAGCCCAGGACAGCCAAGGCTACACAGAGAAACCCTGAGTTCAGTTCCCAGCAACCACATGGTGGCTCACAACCATTTATAATGCAGTCAGGTACCCTCTCTGGCATGCAGGTGCTACATGCAGGCAGAACTCTGTATACATAATAAATAAATCTTAAAAGAAAAGAAAAGAAAAGACAAAGGAAAACCGGGAAAAAATCTAGAAACATTCAAGATCAAAAGAAAGTCATAAAGATAAGCCCAATTTGGGGTTTAAGAAGGTAGAGGCACTCTCAAAATTATTAAAATTAAACAAACAAAACTACAAGGTCCTTTCAGCAGAATTACAGAGAAAACAGTCAGCTGACAGTGCCACAAAGAGAGTGCTAAAAATAGACTCAGATCTAAAAAGCAGCCTCCAGACAAAAGCCTGACCTAAGGGACATGCTGTATTCTACGTATTTTGGTGGCCTTTGGTGGAGATGGTGAGGTCATAGCACTGTTTTAGAGGCACAAACTCAATTTCTACTCATTTCCAAAAAAGTGAAATTCGAGAGAAACACACACACAGTGTGGAGAAGGTATGCTAAGGAGTGGTCAGCTGGGTCAAATACTGTAGAAAAGCGTCGTAAGGTAAAGGCCAGGTATGACCGACAAAGCTAGGTGTTTACTAATTTCTTCATTGGCTTACAGCTCTAGAACAGCTGGAAGGGAAACAGAAGCCAAAGCACAATGGCTTCTTTAACACAGCAAGAGGCTACCTCAATCAAGCAACCCTCTCCAATCATGAAAGGAGCACCTAGTGAAAAACCTCTTGAGTAAAGCCAATGCCTGAAACCCATGAACCAAAGATAAGAATCTATTCAGGGAGAGTAAGAATCACTTCTATAAAATAAAAACCATTACTAAAACAGGTAATTAAGAGCATCATTTATGAGGCTTCAGAAACAAGGCATGAATGGTCACATTTAAAATTTTAAAACACAGCCGGGCGTGGTGGTGCACGCTTATAATCCCAGCACTCGGGAGGCAGAGGCAGGTGGATTGCTGTGAGTTCGAGGCCAGCCTGGTCTACAAAGCGGGTCCAGGACAGCCAGGGCTACACAGAGAAACCCTGTCTCGAAAAACCAAAACAACAACAACAACAACAACAACAACAACAACAACAAAAAGTTTAAAACATGTCTACCATTGGTTACAAAACATTGAACTAGTGAGTTGGAAAAAAAAATCAAGCTGAAATAGATGTTTATGACATTACTGGCAGAAAAAAGTTAGAGAAAATGCAGGAGCTGCAGTTTCAACAAAACGATGCCTAGTAGGTGTGGTGATGTACACCTTTAATCTCAGCTCTTGGGAGGCAGAGGCAGGCAGATCTCTTTGGTCTACGAAGCTAGCTCAAGACTAGGCAGGACTATACAGTGAGAACCTATGTCAAAAAATGTCACTTTTTCTTCTACAAATAAAGACAAGCAAGGTTCTCTGGCTTGAAAGAGTCCTTAAAGCACCAAGGAAAGGAAACTAGACATTTTGATACTTGGTAAATTTTATGGATAAAACTTAAACAAATATATACCCAGCACTCAGAAAGCAGAGGCAGGTGGATCTCTGTGAGTTCAAGGCCAGCCTGGTCTATGAAGGGAGATCCAGGACAGCCAAGGCTACACAGAGAAACTCTTGTCTTGAAAAATCAAAACCCAAACCAAACTCCAAATACACACACATCTAACTACAAACACCAAAGTTCAAACTTACAGCAATAGAATATGTCAGAAGATCGTGTATTAACTTCAAGGACCAAAGAGGAAGTACACTGAGCTTATTATTTTATATACAACTAAATGATAACAAGGACCATTAAATAGAAGTAAAGAAGAGTAAAACAAATTAGAAAACCCAATGAAGTATTAAAATTAGTAACTAGCCTAATTTGTTTAAGCAAAGAGTTAAATCTTAACAGTAATGATGAGGCAGACAGGAAAAAGGCATGTATACTTATAATTTATACATAAAAGCACTCATCATAGAATTGTTCTCATATATTTGCTGTCACTTAATGAAAATGTAGAAACTGATAATTAAAATCCCGTTTACCCACACAACAAGGAGATTTGCTCAACCATGTTCATAGTGGCCTTATTCATAATAGCCAGAATCTGGAAACAACCTAGATGTCCCTCAGTCGAAGAATGGGTAAAGAAACTGTGGTACATTTACACTATGGAATATTACTCAGCTACTAAAAACAACAAAATCTTGAAATTTGCAGGCAAATGAATGAAACTAGAAATGACCATCCTGAGTTAACCCACTTATATACTCACTTATAATTAGATACTAGCCCAACATGGATGTCCTCTGAGTCTTCACTCAGCAGGGGATTGGGAAAGATGCTGGGACTTGCTTTTGGGACTCCAGGTGAGAGAGGTATGAGAGAATGGGGAAATGGAAGGACCCAGAGGGTCCAAAAAACCCTACAAGAAGACATCAAGGCTGGCGGGTGTGGACGGGGGGGGGGGGGGGGGGGGGCCTGCACAAACTGCTGTACCAACCAAGGACAATGCATGCAGTAAACCTAGACCCCTCTATTCAGATCTAGCCAATGGACAGCACAGTCCCCACAGTTGTGTGGAGAGCAGGGACTGCCTCTGATATGAACTCTGGTGCCCCCTATCTGACCACTACCCATAGGTAGGGAGACCTGGTGGCACTTAGAGGAATGGGAAGCAGGCTACCAGGATGAGACCTGATAGGTTGTGACCATATGGTGGGGGAGGAGTTCCCCTTCTGTCACAGGCCTAGGGGAGGGGAATAGTGTGAAAGAGGAAGGGAGAGGGAATGGGAAAATACAAGTGAGGGGTAACAATCGGGATGTAATCTGAATAAATTACTTAAATTAAAAAAATCCTCTGTACTCTTATACACTTATGAAATTGTAGTTCGAGTGGCTACTAGTACTCTTCTAAAGGTTTATTTGTGTGTGTGTGTGTGTGTGTGTGTGTGTGTTTCAAAAACAACTCCTATATCCTATTCTTAATTTTGTTCAGTTTCACCTGGTCTCGCCCAATTCCTTTCCACAGGCAGTTTTAAATCTTAGTAGTGTCACTACTGCAGTCAGCAATGCTTGGGCCCTACAGGTGGCGTCTGCACTGAAGCAGCCATCCTATTTGTATGTGCAGATAAAAGCACCAATTGTGCACCTAGGCTCCTTTCCATCTTTTTATGCCACGGCCAGCTGTTTGCCAAATGGACAGTGCATTTAAATGCCCCTCCCACAAGAGCCTTTAGGAAAGACATGCAATGGGCTAGGCCAAATAAACAGTACAACACAGTGCCATCCAAGTGTTTCCCCCTTAGTCACCATCAATAGTGAACCTTTGAAACAAAGGCATGATTTCAGACCTTCTTATTAAAAGCCTCCAGTGTGCCTAAGTCTAAGAGAAACATGAAAAATCTTGGCAAACTTAAAAGTTACCACTTAAACATTTTCTGAAACATTTAGTTTTTTGTTTTGAAATAAATATACAAGGTAATATAGATACCCCAAAACAGTGTAAAAAGCCACTATCAAGAATAAAACTGAATTGCAAAAGATTATTTTCAACAACTCAGCACTTTGTTATATGTATGCCTTAAAATGACAAGTAGTTTTATCTATTACATTTTGAAAATACTTTGGAACACTGAATATTTTTACATAATTTTCATTCACTGTTTTCTTTTTATTATGCTATTCTTTAGGAATGAACACTCAGCTTCATAAAATAGAACAATTCATTTCTAAGTTACCAGGTAGTACTATATTACCGAGATATGTTATATAAGCCCATGATTAGAACACTAAATCAAAACATACCAGCTATTTAAGGTAAAGAACCAACAGAATGCCTCAAGTTAAGTACAGTCACAAGCAATATCAGAAACATCACAGCCAAGTAATGATTCTGTCTGAGGTCTGTATCTTGGATGTATATTTTAGGTCTGCAGACTATTAAAATGGGTCTTTTCAACCCATCTCAGAGGCTGCATCAAACGTTCTCTGAATTAAATGACAATGAGACAAGGCTTTATAGGCTGATTTATAGTTCTTATTTTTAAAGCTTAGAAATAACACAACAAAACTAATTTAGAATTCAAATGCAATTTAAATTTAATAATTAAACTATATAAAAACTGTAATTACTTACTTTGGAGGCCCATGGCTGAAGACAATTGGCATAACAGCGAACAAGAAAAGCCATTTCCTTGGATGGAGGGGTAGTTTCTCTTTTAAACCAGAGAGAGCCACACTGATGAGTATGTTGACAAAATTCTGCTAAGTTTCTTTTTACAATCCACACACCATTATTGGTATATAAAGACTGTTCCTCCAGCCCTCTTTACATACAAAATCAGAAGCTTTGAGAAGCAGAGTATTGTTCTAAGTATAGAATTCTCCTTAAATGTCACTTTAAAGGCAAGTAACATCAAATAAGGATGTTTGGATTTCAGGCTCAGCACACAGTTACATGCATCCTCAGGCACCTGACACAGACATACACATTGGCAACACAGAAGCTAGTACCGTGTCTATCAGTCAAAGCAAATAAGCAGCATGCATGAAATCTGTGTTCCTGGATTCCGTGAAACCTTTCTTCTCTGTAATATAGCTGTTTTTTCTTCAACTTATTTCACTCTGAAGAGCAAACACTGCAGAGTCTTCTGCATCAGAGGCAAAGCAAATGCTGTATCCTTAAGATTATTGTCGTCTCTTTTTAAAATATCCTTGTTAAGAGGTTAAAACAAACAAAACCAAATCCCCAAAACAAAACCCCAACACACACACACACACACACACACACACACACACACACACACACACA
>OU015755.1:84570163-84582487 GCA_907169655.1 Acomys percivali | reverse complement strand
AGAGAGAGAGAGAGAGAGAGAGAGAGAGAGAGAGAGAGAGAGAGAGACAGAGACAGAGAGACAGAGAGAGACAGAGACAGAGAGAAAGAGAGACAGACAGACAGACAGAGACAGAGACAGAGACAGAGAGAGCACGAGCAGGGTGGAGGAGAGAGAAATTCAAAGCTAGCCCTGGCAAGATAGCAACATCCTGTCTAAAACAAAAGAAAAGGAAACATGCTAAAAAAGCAGATATGTATGAGTAAGCGACTCCATTCCATGGGATACATGGAATCCATGTTTAGTGCAGCATTATGAGTGTACCCGCCAATGAATGGATAAAGACAAAATTTAGTACGCGTACCAAAATGCAGTACTGTCCACTGGTAAAGACTAATCCTGTCCATCGAAGCAAGATGGATGGAACTGAATTACCTTAAGTGGTCAAAACAGCCAGAAAAATAAACAATGTATTCTTTTACTTATGGAGAAACTAAGAAAGTCAACCTGGGGCAGTGAGGAGGGTTCAGTGGAGAGTACACATAGGCTCTGAGTTGGATTCACCACACCACCAAAAAGGTAATAATGGTACAGGCACATACATGCAGAAACTTGGATCTCAGGGTTTCAATGGCTAGCCAATCTAACCAAAATGGTGGGTTCTAGGATCTTTGAGAGACTCTGACTAAAAAATTAAGGCATAGAACAACAGAAAGAAATACTTAAATTTGGCTTCTAGCTTCCATAGGGCATCCACAGTAAATGCACCCTCACATACCCATGCAGAAACATGAGCACATAGTCGATCTGAACATAAAATAGTGATTAAAAAGAAGTTAGGAAGAGTTTTGATGAAGATATATAAAAGGTTGGATTTGATCAGTGTACACTGTATGCAAGTATGGGTGGACATTGAATACCATTAATATAGTCTATAAAAAGTACAGATGACCAAATACTGAGATCCAAATTAAACAATTATGGCATATTGTTATAATGGAGCACTACACATTCATTCAATATGCAAAAGAAAATCCAACAGCATTCAAAGATGTTGAAGCTATATGCAAGTTTTTAAAAATTGCAAAACATGTTTAAAAAATTTAAACATTATATATAACAAGGCAAAAAAGACAACTTAATTAGCAAGAGGAAGATCAACTGCATATTTAAAAAGAAACTTTCCTTGTATAGCTCTAGTACTGGGTGCGAACTCTGAGGCCAGCATTTTATTTTCAGAAACAGAACATATCCAATTAATGAAATTAGGCAAATGTGAAGAATCATTAAAGCTGCCTTGAATCTCATTCTTACTCTACTAAACCACTTCCCTGACTATCCTCCTGACCCTGCCATATAATGAGCATTTCTGTCCTGACAACCAAAAGAAGACTCTTGTCAATTTTTCTGCAACCAGCTTTCCCAGCACTCTATACTGTCATTTAAACACCGACCAAAGAAGAGAGCTGTAGGGCAACTTAACAGTTCTGAAACTGCACTGTTGACTCCTTGGAAGACACAATTATGGAATCTCCCCTTAAAAACACACGTGAAACTCTTCTTCCTCAAACTTTTTTTATTTCTTAATTTAATCACTTCTCAAGTCTAAAAAGATGTACAACAATAGAGTTAAAAGATTTCTAAAGCAACAGCTTTCTTTCTCTGGCTTTTACAAAGCCGAATGTTTCATTTGCTTCTTTTAAAGTTACTGTAACACACATTTCTGCACCAGTGCCCATTTTATGTGTGACTAACAATCCTACTGGCCAAGGGAAGAACTGCCATGATTTCCTTTCTTTTGAATGTTTTCCTCCATCACATTCAGAAAGAACTGTCTGAGTTCTCAGATTCCATCTACATCCTATTCAGTCACTATAAAGGCAAGAAAATTCACAAATGTATATATGAAGCTGTAACAAGTACTTTGGTTAATCATTTAAAGTAAAACTAAAGCTAAAGCAAAATTCCCACAGATAAGAGGATTTCTAATCAATTCAATAGTCAAACAAAATTTTTTTTAAAAATTACATGTTTATTTTACCTTAATTTCTACTTGTAGAGACTAAATACCATGTAAATTAAAGATATTTTATATGACAATCAAGGATCCATGAACTAGTCTGAACTATACTCACCGAAAGGTAGTTATCAACATCCACCCCATCAGTTATGGTTTGACGCTCTCCTTTACAGTTAATTTTCCGGAACCTTCGTCGAGATTGTCTAGCAGGAATTTCTCTTTGTAAAATATCGTCATTATCTTTGGAATTCTCTACCTGAAATACATGTTCACATTCCTGATTAAATATCCAATTTTTCCATCTTACTGAAAGTCTATGAAGTCTTAACAGGCTCATAAGGAAGCTTCATTTACTTCTGCCAAAAAGAAAATGCCTGAAGAAACAGTCTGTACAAGGCAATGTTCTAAGTTGAAAAAAAGATTAAAGACAATGTTTTTATAAAGAAGTAGAGACCACAGTTTCCTTCCAGGAAACTGTCTGTCTTGAGCACATAAACATGTATCCGCTAAGCCAAGTCTACTACCAGAAATGAATACTCTTAACTACACCTACACATTCAATAATTATAACCTAGTTGTTAGTCTAATTACAAACTGCCTGATTGTGCACTTACTTTACTTACAATCATAGCTATCATTTTAGTGAACTACTGAAAAGCAAAACAAAACTACTCTTTTATTCTCTGATAGAAATACTTTGATGTTCATCTTAATATATGACGACAGCTGTAAGGAGAGCAACTTTTGTTTGTTGTTGTTGTTTTGTTTTCTTGTTTTTCGAGACAGGGTCTCTCTGTGTAGCCTTGGCTGTCCTGGGCTCATTTTGTAGACCAGGCTGGCCTTGAACTCACAGCAATCCCCTGCCTCTGCCTCCTGAGTGCTGGGATTAAAGGTGTGTGCCACCATTCCTGGCCTAGGACAGCAACTTTTAAAAACAACAACAGAGCAGATGTCATGGAGACTACTTAAAATGAACATGCACACACACACACACACACACACACACACACACACACACACACAGACACACACATATATATCTTACTCTACAACACTATCTCCATGTATTACCATCTCTAGAAAAACACAAAATGAAATCTCCAAATACTGGTATCTTTCCAGCTCACACAGTGACCCTTATTAAAGGTGAGCTGGCAGGTCTATCTATTTGCAAAACCTGTAATGTTGACAGAAGACTGCTATCCAGTCACAGAGTATATCATTACTGTAAAAACTAACAATATAATTTAAAATTTTTATATGTAAGTGTTCTGTGTGCATATATGGTACACGCCTGAAGAAGGTATCAGATCTCATTGTAGATCACTATGAGCCATCATGTGGTTGCTGAGAATTGAAATCAGTACCTCTGCAAGAGCAGCCAGTGCTCTTAACCACTGAGCCATCTCTTCAGTTCTAACAATATTTTTAAAGAGATTTATTTTTCATTTATGTGTACGTACGTGTGTGTGTGTGTATGTGTGTGTGTGTGTTTGTCTGTGCTAGACAATACCACATATGTGCTAGTGCCTAAGGAGGCCAGAAAAGGGTACTGGGTTCCCTAGAGCTGGAGTTAGGAGTGGCTGTGAGCTGCTCTATGTGGGTGCTAGGAACTGAATCTCAGTCCTCTGCAAGAGCATTCTCTTCAGCTCTGCAAACTTAAATCTTTGTACAAATGTACACTAATAATTTCTAAATTATACTTTATAACTAACCTAATAGTCAAGAAATGATGTCAGTTTTTCTCTACAACTACTTCTGCTGCTAATGTCACATCTCCCTGCTCTAGGTACTGAATTAAACAATTCAGTCAACAGTAAGTGTCCAGCCCCATGCTCATCTTCCAAAGATCAGATCCATTTCTCAGGAGGTCAGTTCTGTTTGTTCCTTTCTTTCAAGGGCATCATCACTATCCCTTATCTAAGTTTTAATCACATCAGCCTTAGAACAGATCAATAGTGATCCATTTCTTTAGACAAGCTCTCCAATCTCATCCTGTAGTGTGATAAACTAGCACAATAAATCATTGTCAGTTCTCCTAGTGCAATAATGGACTACCAATGTTTAACATATCAACTTAAATTTTAAAAATTCATTTTGTGAGTATTGGTGTTTTACCTGCATGTGTATCTGTGTACTACACATAGGCCTGGTGTCTGCAGAGGCCAGAAGACGACACTGGATCCCTTGGAACTGGAGTTAAACTGTTGTGAACCGCCTTGTGGGTGCTGGGAACTGAACTTGGCTTCTCCAAAGAGCAGCCAGTGCTCTTAAGGAGAGTCAATTCCCTAGCTTGGAACAATTTAAACTCTTACAGCTGATATTCAAAGCCATGTATACTCCCATCTCCCCTAAATGGTTTTTTCCCCCCAAAACAGGTTCTTGCTCTGTATCTTTGGCTGACCTTGAACTTGTGATATTCCTAGCTTGAGTATGTGCCACCACACATAACCACAAGACACGTTTGTAATTTCACCTTAAACAAAAATGATCTTGGAAAAACTACTGACTCCACGCTCCCCAAGGGAATCATCTTGCATCAAAGCCCTAGAGATATGTAAAAGTTTCTAAAGCCTTTTCAGAGATGTTATCTAACAGTGCTGTTCTGTTTCAGGGGTGAGAAGTTCAAACTGAGATGCAGCCTTGTTAGTGTGAGCACTTATGCTTTTGTAAATAACTTATACTCTTCTACTAAGTAATTCTATAGAGATGACTCCTTACTGTGTATGGTCCTTCCCATTCTATTGTCACATGCTAGAAACCATGAAAGATAGCTCTCAAGTCATTCTAGGTATTTGCATGTAGAATCCTGCCTAAAAGCCTATTCCTTCCCTGCTAACATGTTTGTCTCTTATACATAAGACTGATGGTTAATTCTGATTGTAATCCTAAATAGATTAAAAATCACATGGGGGATTAAAAAAGACCGCCTTGAGGTCTGTAGGTGTGTACTTCCAGAGACATTTATTAATATAGCACAAGGGCTCTGACCCAACAGATAGATTAATCCACTGATGCATAACAATATTGAAACATTATTGGGAGGAGGTAAAAGGCAGGAAGGAGCTGGGACCTAGTTGGAGGAGGTAGGTCATGAGGGTGCGCCCTTTCAGCTGTATCTCTTTGGCTTCTTCCCTATTCCTCTTTCTTTGCTTAGATTCTAATATTAAAGTCTTATAAGTGTGACTACTTAGCCTCAGACTTTTTCTTTCTGTTTATGGAGGCAAGATCTCACTGAACAGCATGAACTGGCTTTGAACTTTTCATATTCTTTTTCAGGTTTCCTGAGTGCTGGGATTAGTGCATGTATCACCATGACAGGCTCAGCTTCTGGTATTTTAAAACAGGAATTAAAATGAGATGCATCAAAAGAAAATCCAAAACACTATTTCTTAGGGAACAGGATGAGAGGAAAGATATAAAAAAATAATTTACTATGAAGAACAAAAGCAATGAGAGAAAAAGAAAAATAAATGGGAAGACATGATTATCAGTAAGCCAAATCCAAGCCTTATCAATGATAACAATGACTATAAATGGTAGTTCTTCCAAGTAAAAACTAAATCTCAAACCAAATACAGAGACAGGAAACAAATTACATAAAGCTCACAAAATCCTGAATCTAGAAGAAATTAAAATTACAGGCTGACATCTTACAAAACAAACAAAAAAAACAACAACAATAATAACAAAACAGAACCCTAAAATTTGATTTCGAACTGGGTTCTTTATTAGTTCCCTGCCTTGTTGGTTCTACAACAAACCCAAGGAAGGTCAACCTAAGGAAGGAAAGCCTTGCACCGTCTATCAAGGCAAGGACGTGATGAGGGTAGGTCCATGAGGCAGCTGCTACACTGCATCCACAGCCAGGCAAGAAAGGTGGACACTGCTGCCTGCTCAGCTCCCTTTCTCCTTTTATTCATTCCTGGATTAGAGGCTAAGGGGTGATACTACACATATTTAAGGTTGGTCTTCCAACCTCAAGAAACTTAATCTAGAAAATTCCTCAGAGGAATAACCAGAAGTTTCCTTCCCCTCATCAAGGTGATGATCTGTATTAGTCATAATAGGCTCAGACTACAAAGGACACATTTAGCCAATAGCTTATGTTGAACTTTCTTCGAGAACGTGGTTCTCAACCTTCCTAATGTTGTGACCCTTTAATACAGTTCCTCATGTTATAGTGACAACCTCCCTCCATACAATTATTTGCACTGCTACTTCATAACCGTAATTTTGGTAGTTATGAATTGTAAGTATCTGATACTATGACCCCTGTGAAAGGGGCCATGACCCACCAGTTGAGAAACACTATTTTAGAACATAAGGAAAGTTTAATGCAGGAAAAATCTGGTTGAGTGAATTGTTTTATACTAAAAGACCAAAAAAGGACAAAACATATTTCACTATAAGAAATGTTTTAAAACTTTCTGATAAATCTCAGTATTCCTACAAAATTCTTAACTGTATTAGAAATTACAGTCTTACACATATCCTGTTCTATATAAGCTATTAGTTCCCAGAGGCATATACCTAAGTAGTGGGGTAATATTATTTATTTATCATAACCTCAGTTCAATATCAATTATACTTATTTATGGGGCTTATAATTTTGATCTTATATAAATGCTTAGACAAAAACAAAAAACAAAAAAAACGTAAGGCTTCTGAGCCCTGCCCCTTGGCTTTTCACCACTCATTCTGATCAACTGGAGTCACGTGTCACTCCACCTTTATCATCAGCTAGCGTGACCCCTCCTCTCAGCAGAGTAAGCTGGAACCTCAACGCTATCTTGAGGACAGGCTATTCTTTCTTTAAAGAGCTGACACTCTGCTCCTTTTCTGCCTCTTCATCTTTACCTCCCCTTGCTTGTTCTTTTCAAAATTTCTAGGCTTTCTAGTAAAGACTCCACTTTTTGTTTTATCTGGGTCATCTGACCACTTTCCAACTTGAAGAAAATGCTGGCCACTGTCAGGGCTGAGAGCATTTTGCTCTTATTGGGCTGTTTCCCGAACACCTTGGCAATACAAGGCATTACAACTTGAGCAATAGGAGAAGGAAAAGGAAATGTGCTGCCATGTGCAACTCCACACCTTGTCACAATAATCCCAGGCAGCCAGGTCGCCATTTCTGCAGCAGTCTTCCATATTGCTTTTTACATGTCACTTCTGGCTCTGTAGTCTAATTACTATCTATAACCTGGCCAGTAATCATTCGGTCATTCTTTCCTGCTAAGGCAGGAAAGGCAGCCTGGCGTTTCTCTCCTTAACACCCCCAATGAAGGCAAATCTCTTATAAACAGAGCAATCCACAATTTTTGCCATATTTCTACAGAACCCTCCTTCCCTATCACACTTTATCGTATGGGTGTTTTGCATGCATGCATGTATGTGTAGCCATGTATGTATATATGTATGTATGCATGCATGCATAACCAGGTGTGTGTGTGTATGTGTGTGTGTATGTGTGTGTGTGTGTGTATGTATGTATGTATGTATGTATGTATGTATGTGTGTGTGTATGTATGTATAACCACGTACACCAGGCCTGTACCCGTAGAGATGAGAAGAGGGGCTCATCAGAACTGCAATTACAGGTGGTTGTGAGCTACCATGTGGGTTGCTAGGACTCGAACCTAGGTCCTCTGCAAGAGTACAAATGTTTGTAACTGTTGAGTCATGTCTCCAGCCCTGAAATGTGTATTCTTTGTTCACTGCTTTAAAAAAGATTTCCTCTTGGTACTCAGAAGTACTATAGTTTTGTTCTATAAAGTCTACCCATAGCTCAGTGGTTTTCCATAGAGTCATGAAATTGTTTCATGGTCACCAATATCTAGTTCTAGGTCATTATCATCACCCTAATGAAATTCAGCATCTATCTGCATTCAATTCCTATGTCCTTCCTCACAAAAGGTGATAGCCAGGAATCTCAACTTTTCCCTATCAATTCAATTTCCTTATTGTAACATATTTTAGACACACACACACACACACACACACATACACAAACACACACACGAGGGGAGGAGGGAGAGGCAGAGAGACAAAGAGAGAGGGGGGGGAGAATATGAATGAATATGAAACAGACAAACAGACACAGGTTCACTTTATCATCCTGGCTGGCCTCAAACATTCTATGTACATAGACCAGCCCAACTTTATACTCACAGAGTGCTGCCTGCCTCTGTCTCCAGAGTGCTGGGATTAAAAACATGTGCCACCACCTAGAGTCCTATTGTATTGTATGTAAATGAATTTATTTAATTGGTGGCTTTGTGTGTCTGGCTTCTTGCACTTAACTTAGTGTTTTAATGGTTTCTCCATTTTGTGGATACAGACAATTCACTCTAGACAAAGCAGAGTACTATCCCATCTTAAGGACACCGGGTGAAGTTTATTCAGGCTATAGTTATTTGTGCTATTTCTATTTTAGGGAAGTTATGGATGATGAACACATCCATATACAAGATATTATATGAACACATTTTGTAGTCTCCTGGGTGTGTGTGTTAGAGTGAAATTAATATTAATATGGTAAACAACTGCCAATTTTTTCTATACTGGCGGCAGCATTTTACACTCCCAACAAAGACAAAGGTTCCAATTTCACTAGATGCTTTCTAATGCTAATGACTGCCTGCCAGTAAAACCCTTGATCAAGAGCTGGGCGTGGTGGCACATGCCTTTAATCCCAACACTTGGGAGGCAGAGGCAGGTGGATCGCTTTGAGTTCAAGGCCAGCCTGGTCTACAAAGTGAGTCCGGGATGACTAAGGCTACACAGAGAAACCCTGTCTCGAAAAACCAAAACCAAACAAACAAACAAACCCTAAACAACAACAACAAAAAACACTTGATCATTATTTTCTCAAGTTTGGATGAAGTCTTCAAGTTAGCCATGGTTGCAACTACCTTTCATATAGTTCTTTACTCTTAGGAAGAACTGGTTTGAGCCAAGAATGTATTGGGGCACAGGCTGCTCAGTAGTTGTTCTTGTCTTCCTACCTGCAAGAAGCTACACTTAAAAGCTAAAATTAAAAAAAAAAAAAAATCAATAAAATCATGTACAGATTCTTTTAAAGTATAAGCTCCACCCAAAAATTTCTGAGGGGGAAACATCTTTCTAAGTGTAATGAGTGCATTCCAGATAACAGATTCATAGCCTCTTAAAAACAGCCAGGCATGGTGGTGTACGCCTTTAATCCCGGCAGAGGCGGGCAGATCACTGAGTCTACAGAGTGAATTTGAGGTCAGCCAAGGCTACACAGAGAAACTCTGTCTTGAAAAACCAACCAACCAAAAAAAAAAAAAAAAAAAAAGCCAAAAGCCAAAAATTAAACAAACAAACAAACAAAACAAAACAAAACAAGGGGGAAAAACCCAAGGTTCCTTCTCTCTTTCTGTGGCCTGCACTGCCCTTGAATGCTCAGTGGCTCTCCTGCCTCAGTCTCTTGAGTGCTGGTACTACAGGCATTTGCCTAGCAACAAGATGATCACTTTGAAAGACACCAACTAAGCTAACATATCTAATGAGTAAAAAAATGTCTAGCCACAGGTAATTCCAATCATTCCTAGAGTTACTAGAGATCAAATACTTCAAATAATTCTCAACATTTTAAAGGATTCTGAAACTTCAGATTATTTTCTACTATAATTAATAAAACAATCTAAACACAGATGAGTCAGCAAACAAAATCTTAAAGTTTAAAAACTATGCTTATAGTTGATGAGGCTTTTGTTGATTTTACACACCAGTTTTCCCATAATATAAGAAAAGTAACTGGAGATATTATCTATTTATCATGAAACTTACCAGTACCCATTTCCTAATGCCTAGAATTTTATCTCATATTATTATAGCACAATACCAAAATCAGTATCTTACCTTAATGTCACATTGCTTACATGATTTGCAATTCTCCACTGTACAAAGTTAACAGAAAAATCAAGCATTATGTTTATTTAGATGCTACGTTTTTGTCTTTTAGAACAGTCCCATGCCTGCTGTACTGAGATCTAAAGAGTATGGTCTGGTCAGTTTGTAAAAGGCCCTCTGTGTTGTCTAGTAATTTGTGATAGTTTGGTTTAAGTATGAATGCTGGGCAAGAATATATCACAGAATTCCCCTTTTGTTCTTTTTAGTGTTGTCACAGCAGGGGTAAAAATACACCATTAATGCATTCATGATGGCAATAGCAATAATTACTAATCTGGTGAAAATTTGGGATATTTTAAAATTAGAAATTTAGTAACGTTCCCATCATAAATATTTTCTAGGTACATTGTCCAAGATGACCTAAGTATTCTGTTCCCTAATTAAGCATTAGCCTCCCTACTTTTACCAATTTTAAGACAAGTGTTTCCTTACTATTTATTAGTTGGCACTCTAACAAGGAGAGCTATCTCATCTTCTTTTATATATTCTTATCAGACCTTAACTTCCTGTATGATAGATGAAAGTACCATTACTACTACAAATTATTATTTGGATTCTCAAAATATCCTAAGTTTGGCCAATGGGAGTGTTTTTGATGTGGCTCCTGGGTTATCCTAAATTCTTTTAAATGCTTTCTTTGTTGTCAGGTAGTGAAAATATCTTGTTTCTTAAGAGGGAAGAAGATGACTATATAGTTTGAACTCATGCTCACCTTGCCACCACTTGGTCAAACGCCGGAATTTCAGCTAGGCATACTGGTGCACACCTTTAATACCAGCACTTGGGAGGCAGAGGCAGGTGAATCTCAGTGAGTTCTGGGCCAGCCTGGTCTACAAAGAGAATTCCATGACAGCCAGGAAGATTACACAGAGAAACCCTGCCGAAAAAAACCCAACAACAACTAACAAAAACAAAACCAGAGGTGGCTTGTAATTAGTTGTAAATTAAATTTAATACTTTAAGAACAATTATTTTCTTTCTTCCTTCTTCCTCCTCCTCCTCCTCCTCTTCTTCTTCTTTAAAGATAAGTTTTCTCTGTATAACAATCCTGGCTGTCTTGGACAGCTTTGTAGACCAGGTCTTGAAGCCACAGAGATCCCCCTGCGTCTGCCTCCTGAGTGCTGGGACTAAAGATGTGTGCCCAGCTAGAACTAACAATCCTTAATTTTTATTAACTTTTTTTTTTTACATTATTTAGTATGCACACACGCACACAGGCAGGCAAGCACGCACATGCAGTTAGCAAGCCAGCCAGCCATACCAAGTATGGAGGGTCAGGGAACAATTTTTGGAAAGCAGGTTGTTAGACTTGGTGTCAAGCACCTTACCTGCTGAACCATTCTACCAGCCCAAGGCTTAAACAATTTGATAAGTAAATTAATATATACATGATAATGTAAGCTAACTCTTAGTAAAAGGACATGATAAAATAAACTCTGGGCTTTAGACAGAATCTATATGGAGAAATGAACAAAGATGTGTGCATACATGACAGGCTGACGTGTATGTCATTGAGGAGTCCTTGAGGAACTAAGCACAACCAGTAGCTAGAGGTTGGCTTAGTTTGCAAACATTTTCTGAATCAACTGCAGCAACAATAACACAGCCAAGCTCTCTTTACAGAAATGGTGAACTGTTTCAGATTTAGAGCAGTGAATTTAAGATGAGACTATAGCATAAAATTATTTCCTAACTTTTTCTTATACACAGACATGCTTAACAGCTTCTCTGTGCAGTAAATATTAAAGTACACTGACTAAGACTACTGCAACGCTAGCACCATTTCTTCACAAACTCTATGAAAAGTGAGAAATGTACCCTCATTTCCTGGGTGGTATTTATGTCATATCTTTTACTTTTAGTACACACATTTAAAGAAGGCGTTTTCATGCCCTATGGAGTATTCCAAACATCCAATGTTTAAACCAAAGCCCACACCTCAAACAAAACTGAACATAAGGAATACTGACTGAATACTTACTAAATATACAGACAGCCTTTTGCAATATGCTAGACCACTCTTCATCTGTCAGTGCTCTCCTTAGAATGTACTTAGCTACAGTCACCAAAAAAGTGAGGACAGAGTAAGAGTTGGAAAGTGACCACACTCACTTCTACAACAGTAAATTGTTAGATACTCTATTTTATTAGAGGCTATTTTTAATACTCTTTTGCTGTACCTACTTTATAAATTCAATGTATACATAGAAAAAGGGATTTAAAAAAAAGACAGTACATAGAGGGTTTGGTGCTATGTACTATTTTAGGCATCTACTGAGGAACTTAGAATGAACTCTCCTGAAAGCAAAGGGTGGAATACTAGATGTAGAAATTTAAAAAAAGAGAAGAAGAAGAAGAAGAAGAAGAAGAAGAAGAAGAAGAAGAAGAAG
>OU015755.1:84537882-84566251 GCA_907169655.1 Acomys percivali | reverse complement strand
GTGTGTGTGTGTGTGTGTGTGTGTGTGTGTGTGTGTGTGTGTGTGTGATTGAATGGTGCTAAATAACTAGCCAATTAATACAGAGCAGCCAGCAACATTGCTGAATAGGTAAAGAGGTTTGCTGGCATGTCTGGCAACCTGAGTGTGAGTTCCAGGATCCAGCTAGTAGAAGGAGAAAAACACTCCTCCAAGTTGTCATCGAATCTCCACATGTGTGCTGTGCACAGGAACACATACAATACAAATACAAATACAAATAAACAAACAAGTAAAAAAGGGGGGAGATTTAGTAAAACACCACCAGGGGATACGCCAAAAAGAAAGAAAAAAAGAAGTCCACAAGATAATTTTTTTTGTACATGCTTTTAATTAGAGTTAGGAAGTTGTTACCTGCATGCGATAATAGAGATAACATGTCCCAAATTTGGTAACTTCTTTACCTGTTCCACTAGAGTTCTGTGCTTAAATTACCAGGCAGGTTTTTAAAAAGATGTATTTATTATGTATACAATGTATCTGCATGTACAACTAGAGGAGGGCACCAGATCTCACTATAGATGGCTGTGAGCCACCATGTGGTTGCTGGGAATTGAACGCGGGTCCTCTGGAAGAGTGGTCAGTGCTCTTAACCTCTGAGCCATTGCTCTCCAGCCCCTTCTAGGCAGTTATTATAGTATATTTCATTAACTGATTTTGGATGCACAACCAACCCTGTATTTGGAAAAGTCTTATGCTGGTAATGCAATGTTTTAAATAATTCCTAGGTTCAGTTTACTATTATTTTGTTTCTGCATGTCTTCCCTCCACCTTCACCCCGCCATGTATTGTTACTGTGTAGAGCTAACTGGCCCAGAACCTGCTATACATATAAATCAGGCTGCAATCAAACTCAAAGAAGATTGAAGGTGTGTGCCACAATGTGGAATTTTTCTTACTTGTAATGCTTTTCTTTGGCACTGGTCATGGCTATACTGCCTCACAGAAATAAGTTGAAAACATTCTCTCTTCTATTTTCCAAGAGCGCACATAGGATATAATGTCTTTGTGTTTAAAATTTTCACCAGTAAAGTCTGTGAGCCTCAGCTTGCCTTTTTCTTTTCTTTTAAAAAACTTTTTATTGATGCTTTGTGAATTTCTTATCACGCATCCTGATCCCACTTCCCTTCCTATCTGCCCTTTGTCCTTGCAACCTTCCTCCCAAAAGAAAATGGGGGCAAAACCCAAACAAGCTATAAGAACAAACAAAACACCGCCACACACGTTGTGGAAGCTGTAGTGTGTCACAGCGTATCTTACAGTATACTCTTGTTCACACATCTTTACTTAGAAATGTTCAGTGCAACCAGTCACTGGTCTGGTTTGAGGTCTCTGGCTTCTACTACACTATCAATACTGGGTCCTCACTGGGACTCTTCTCAGATATCCTGTGGTTCCCGGGTCATGGAGATCCTGTAGTATTGGATCGGCAGAACTGGCCCCTTCATGCAGTTCATAGACAGGATAGATCAACTCAGAGTCCTAGATCTGGGCCTGGGTGGCAGCTGAGTTGGTCAGTCCACCAGCTCTCCTGGCCCTCAACACCAAGGCAAGCTCTCCAGCAGGGCCCTGGCTAGCACCCAATGCCACAGTCAGCAAGGGGCTAAGCCAACTCTTCTGCTCTTGTGCCCTTGGGACTGACTTATTTGTGCCCGTGCCACCAGGGTCAGCTTTACTGTGCTACCCAAGCAAGGTACTGGGCTGCTCTGTGCAGTCCCTGAGTTCCTTGATTATCACCACAGTCATAGGTGGCAGCCCAGACTAGGGCCGTCCACCTGGCCCTTAGTGGTAATATGGACCATGGACATCGACAAAGATCCCTGCTGCTTCATGGTCACGGACACAGACATGGCTCTCAGAGGCAACATGGGCCAGGACTTTACCATAGCCTCAGGTATTACATAGCCTCAGCATTACAGGCTACTCCATCAGGGCATTGTTCTCTTCATAGTGCTCAAACCTGTCTTCTCTTCTCTCCCATCTCTCCACCCAATGCTTACACATCATAGCAGGTTGTGCCATGGGTGGGCCATGTGATTGGTGGGGCATCTGGGTGTCTTCAAATGTTTGTCCAACACCAAAGATTCCTAAACAAATAATTATCTGGCCAAAGTTAAACACAGCACAGTAAAACTAATTCAACGAGAGAGTTGTGCAGTCTCATGGTTGCACTGCCACCACAACCAACTAGAGAGATTAGCAGATAGGCCTAAGATGAGAAGTAAACATAGCAGGACACGTCCAGTCAGTCCTGGGTCTCTACTCTGCAGACACTGCTCTTCTTCCTGGGCTAGGATGCAGCTCTGGAGTCACAGCCACTCACACAGTGGTCAGTTTTCTCGAAGGAAGAAGGCACAGGCGCACTGCCACATGTGCCTGTTAGTGTCGCTATTGATAGTGTAATTCACCATTTCCCAAGGTGCAAGAACAACAGCTGCTTCTGTGTCTCCAGTTCCGCCTCATTCCATAGTGCATAGTCCTCGTTTTCCATTTTTTCACCAACTGTGGTGTTGTCTAGGCACTTTTGAGACCATTTTGAGAATTTTAAGTCTGCAGGATTTGCCCAATTTGTTGGTATGAAGTTGCTAAAATTCCCTTTGAATTACTATTACCTTGTTCATGCTCAATTTTGGTAATATTATTTCCCTTTACATGGTCAAACTTCAGGTTTATAAATTTTGTTGCCCTTTCAACAAATTAGCTTTAATTTAATTGATTTTCTATTATTATATCCTATCTTTTTAACTCCTAACTTTTTCACTTGGACCTTCCTTTGATTTTGAATTTTTCTTTGTTTTTGGAAAGGTGGCACAATACCAAGTAAGTGCATACTGGGTCATGTGTAGATTGGTGTCCTGTAGTGAGAACTTTGGCTTCTTGAAAAACACTGGAATGTTATGTTTTTGTTTTAATCCCAGGGGTGGGATGTGGATCTGCCTCAGACTGTCCAGAGCAGCTGACTATGATTTGCCTCCTGCTCTAGCAGGGTAATGATTTGCCAGCTGAAGATAGTTTACATTTCAATTCTGGAGACTCTTGAGAAGGTATTTAAATGCCAGAGCCCGAAGGGAAGGCCAGCTACTGTTCCTCCTGCTGTTGCTGCTTGCAGAACTGCTGGCTGGAGATATCCTGATGATCAAAATTTTCCCAAGGAACACCATAACCAGCAGGAAGTAGTCTAATGATATTGACGGCCCCTTTCCCCACTAACCTTCATTCTCTCAAACCTAGTGTGGGGGTGGTGTAGGGAGGTAGGAAAACGAACCTAATAAAGCAGACAAAAGCCCGATTACAGTGTCCTATCCACCTAATTGTTCCAAGCTCCAATTAATATTGTCCTCACCTACTTGACCCATTACTTATTAAACTGGTGATTATAATTTGCCTGATCTTGACCAAAAAATTGAGAAGAAATTTTCTTAAGGATTTAAGTTGACTGAAGATTGGAACTTAAAGATGAACTAAGACTGACCTACTCATTAAGAATCAGGGATGGCAGTACATATCTATAATCCTGGCCCTTGTGAGGCAGAGGCAGGGGAACTGAAAGTTCAGATCACTGACTATACAGGTAAGTTCCATGCCAGCTCTGGTTACCTTACCTTGCTAGACTCTGTCCCAAAACAAATAAATGAAACAATGCTTTCTAAGGGAACCAAGGCCACAGGGCTTCGGACATGCTATCTGCCAACAATGCCTCTCTACTGCACTTGATAACCACACTCCTTAGAGAGTCCAATTCCACATCAAAGTTTCTTTCAGCCCAGCACACCGGGTCCTTGGGAGAGAGAAAAACTACTCACAATTTAAAGTTAGCCTCAGTCTTTTTTCCTAAAGGCCAGTGTGTCAAGGCCAAACATGAAATTAAAAGCAATTTCAGGACAGGTTTTTGTCCTGGCAGTCGTCCCCTCCTGCCCAAATCAACTTGACACAAACTAGGGCTATCTGGGAAAATGTCTCCATCAAATTGCTTTAGAAAAGCCTATGAGGGCATTTTCTTGATTAATAACCAATATGAGTGCCCACCCAGCCCACTGTAGCAGTGTCACCCCTGGGTAGATGGTCCTGGTGTATAAAAGACCTGAGCCAAGTAAGGCACGGGGAAGCAAACCAGTAAGTAGTATTCCTCCACGGTCTCTGCGTCAATTCCTGCCCTGACTTTTTTCCATGATGGACTATGATGTGGAATGTAAATTGGAAAGATCCCTCTCCACCATAGGTTGCTTTGTATTTTATCACAGCAATAGAGACCTAAGACTGGTTTATTCCAGCTTATAGCTCAGGGGCTGTATTTCATCCTTGCTGGAAAGGCATGGCAGCAGGAAGGTGAAACACCTGGTCACACTGGGCTTGGAGTCAAGGAGCAGAGCAATCAACACTTATGTGCAGCTGCTTTTCTCCTTTTTATTTACTACTGACACCCATTACCCATATTGGGAGGAGGGTCCTTCTCATGTTGATTAACTTAATATGAGTAGTCTCTCACAGACATGACCAGAGGGTTGTTTCCATGATGGTTCTAAATCCCACACCAAGTTGACATCCTTCACATCTCATGTCTTACATAGGTAGGACACTCAACTCATCTTTATTTTCTGAATAAACAAAGGAATGTTTGATTCAAAAATTCAAGTATTTGATTTTTCATTAAAAAATAAATGAATTTATTAGTTGGTGTTATTTTAAAAGCAAATCTAACGAAGTCTTTTGCTTTCTTGATCACATGTTAGATTTTACTATGAAAAGTAAAGTCAACTACAAAAGAAAGTTAAATTTATTTAAAAATTAATAATTTTCAGACAGAGCAGGGAGAGGGCTGGAGTAATGTGTGTGCCACACACAGACATGAGAACCTCATTTTGGATTCCCAAATTTAATTCAGAATATGGTTGCTCTGGCAAGAAATCACAACCAAAGACCTTCTAGGTCTGTGTGATCTGACTGAATACAAACACACCTTTAATCCCAGGAGACAGAGGCAAGCAGATCTCTGAGTTCAAGTCCAGTCTGGTAGAAAGCAAGTTTCAGGTAAAGAAAGCTTAGCTCCAGGCTTGATGATTCCTGCCTTTAATCCCAGCACTCAGGAGATCTAGTCAGTTCTGTTCAGGCAAGAGTGAGTTGAGAAACAGTACAGTGGAATTGAGTTCATAAGGGCAGTTTTACTGGGAAAGGTCTGTTTTTCCCTGAGGCAGGCTTTCTCTGTGTAGTGCTGGCTGTCCTGGAGTCAATTTGTAGACCAGGCTAGTCTTGAACTCACAGAGATTCATCTGCTTCTGCCTGCAATACCACACCTGGCACTACTGGGAGAGTTTTACAAAGGCAGGATAAAGAAAGAACAAGCTAGACACAGGCTGATCTAGTTTATCTTTGTATAGGCCATTATAAATAATGAGCTTTTCCATCACACTTGGACTTTGATTTTTGATTAACCTATCTCTATTACTACTTACATGAACTAACTCTTTTATTTAATTTTTATTCTGTGTGTGTGAGTGCACACATGCATGTGCATTGTGGGGTGTGTGTGTGTGTGTGTGTGTGTGTGTGTGTGTGTGTGTGTGTGTATTTTGCTTGCATGTGTGTCTGTATGCCATGTACATGCCTGGTGCCTGCAGAAGTCTGAAAAGATTGTCAGGTCCCCTGGACTAGAGTTACAGATGGTTGTAAGCTGCCATGTGAATACTAAGAACCAAACTTCGGTCCTCTGGAAAGGTCGTCAGGGCTCTTCACTATTGACCCATCTCTCCAGTACCCAGTTCACTCTTTTAAAATTACACTATCTATTCAGATAGACATTAAGAAAGCCACTGGTTATACTTGCCATTTATTTCTTGTGGCTCTTACCCATCATTCCAAGGAATGCTGACCCTACAGAAGTTGAAAATGGATGTTTCTAGGAAACGGAACTTGAGGTAACACATCTAATGCATCCTGGTTTTTTATAAATAACTTTATTGATTTTTTTCTTTGATTGCTCATCTCATAAACAGATGGGCACAATTACTGATGTAAAGAGACAGTTACTAATTTTGAATGGTCAAGGACTTCAATGAACAGAGTTGGAAGCCTGGTAACAAGGAAATCTGGGAAGAGGTATGTAGATATGCACCTTTCAGAACAGGCACAGAACTTCACGATATCTGAGTCCATGTAGATTCTGAAAGGGCATCTGCTGTGGAGAAGGCTATTATCTTACTTTATAGCATGTGTGCACACGGTTATGCGCATGCAGGCTAGAGGTGGGCATCAGATGTTTTGCTCTATCGTTGTACACCTTATCTTCTGAAAGAGCATCTCTCAGGGTGTCCAGAGTTCAGTGTTTTGGCTAGACTGGCTGCTGGCCAGCAGGTCCTAGGATCCTGTCTAACTCCACTCTCTCTATTCCATGCCACTACTATCCCACCATGCTGGGATTATAAACACACATCTGGATTCGTATGTGTCTGCTGGGCAAACTCAGGTCCTCACACTTGGGAGGAAAGCACTTTACTTGCTGAACCATATGTCCAGTTCCAGCGAAGGCTCTAAATAATTAAGAAGGCAAGAGGACATCTATCAGTCTCTTTCCCTAGCTTCTACAGGGCTTACGGAGTGGAACTATAAACATACTATGGTGGGGGTGGGGTGGGGGATGCAGTGAGGCTCAAATTACGTCTGAGTGTCTAGCTTTTCAGAAGAGTAACAATACTGAGTTCCAAATACGGTAGCATTTCTCAAAGGGACAAGACAACTACTGCAGCCAGGTGATTTACAATCATCTCTGTAAGGAGAATTTTGGTTTCTTTGGAGAAACACAGAAATATTATAAGAATATGCTTTTGTTTTAATCCTAGGTCACGCGCAAAAAAAGGAACAAGAGGAAATTAGATATCCTGATCAACTTGCCCTAAGAAACTTGATGTCCCCAAACAGCAGAAAGTAGTTTAATAATAACATCAGCCCCTTTCCAGGCCCTAACTTTATTCAGGGATCTCTTTCCTTTCCTCTCTATCCTCTTTCTTTCTTTCTTTGTTCTTTCTTATTTAGTATTAGGAGGTTGAAGAGGTAGAAGAAAAGGGGTGGAGAAGGGTGAAAGAAAGCAGAATCCACAACGTCGCTAATGCCAACTACAGATCTCTTCTAGCATGGAGGACTCAGGTTATTTGTCCTCACTGAACAGACATTCTGGATCTGCTAGTGCTATCACTCATTAGCTTACAAAGTACATATCCCAGCTGGCACTGCAGACCGCATTACCTTCCACCAAGATTTGACAACAGAGGCCTAACAATGCTTTCCCAGTATCCTTAGAGCTTTATCTATCCTCTATCCTGACCCTTTCACCACTGTGGGCCAATCTGCATTTGGAGGAAGAGTGAGACTTGGGTATTTCTCCTGAATGTCATCACTGCTCATCAGTTCATGCTGTCAATTCTCAGCCAGTGTAAAACAACTTTTGCCAAGAGGCACTCTAAAGTTCTCTTCTACTGGATTGCAAATACCATTTTCTAGTATAGTCTAGATTCCAGTCATAGGGAATTCCAGTCATAGACCAATTCCCCTTTCAGGTTTGGTTTTAACTTGGGATCTTACCCACAGCTGGGGTGGGGTGAATTTTTTTTATCTTTAGCAGGCCCTTCCATAGTTAATATCTTTAAGTTAAACTGTCTCAGTGGAGAACCTGGTTGTATTTCTGTAGACTGGGATATTACTATTATGCCTAGTTTTACATTAGGGAGGGTTCACATTCTTTTGCTATTATAATGATTAGACCCAACATTTCAAACAAGCCAAATATTATGTGATGTTTATTTTATGCCAATTATCATTTTATGTACTTCTCTTTCTATTAACTCATTAATCCTAACAAGTGTTCAATAACTTAAAAAATTTCTTCCCACAAAAAATAAAAACCTGCTACCCATAATATAGCTAATATAAGGATTAACCAAATGAGTTCAATCATGTTTGCTGTGGTTTTGGTAGCTAGGTTGATGTCCAACGTAACTTTACCTTTGTAAATCTCAAATATTCCTATGAGTTACTGTAAAAACTCAAATGACACTGCCAAGATTACAAACTAATGGTCAGTTATTGGATACAAATAGTTTTACAACAAATTTGGACTCTTTAAAAGATAATAGGTGAGAAAATATTCAAAAGAAAATACTAATCTTAAAAACAACCACAGGCAGTGGTTTCAGAGCTAACTCAATGCAAACTCATTATTTTGAGTTTCACAAACATAGGGAAAGGAATAGCAGAAAGGCTTAAATGACCAAGAACCAATCAATTTTCTCCATAAAAAAGTTAACATGCTATGCTTTATTTCACTCATGAAGAAACACAAACTCCTCTTAACCCATGGCTAACAATGTAAATTTTTAGAATTCAAACTATGACTTCTAAAATGGCATATAAGCTGAGATGCCCTGTGCCCTGGTATTTAAGTTTAATACATTAACATTAAGTTAGCTGCAATCTCATGTCCCACTTAAACAGTCTTTTTGGAACAATGAAATGGTTCAGTGGGTAAAGGTGTTTGCTCACTAGCCGAGGAACAGAGTACCATCCTTGGAACCCATGTGACAAAAGGAGAGAGAGAACTAACTCATACGTACCCACACACGCACCATGAAACTGCATGAGTGTAACACACACACACTCACTCACACATAGAGAAAAGACTTGTTGAGAAAAAAGGGTTTAGTGGGAAAGGAACAAAATCAAAATACACATAACAGTGAAAGAATACATTTTAAAGGTATATTTAAAAAGCAAAACATAATTATGAAGATTGCTAACTACTTTAAATTACCAGGGACTGTCTTAAGAGAGATTTATTTACGCTAACTTATTTCATAGACTCAGTCTATCAAACAGCTTCTATTTACTCTTACCTATTTCTGAGTAAACTTAGAGAATGTAAGTAATCTGCTGAAGAACCGCTAGGCAGAAATACGAACGTCAGCCATCTGGCTTTAGTGTATGAGTTCTTACAGACTTCTGAAAGCTCTGAGCAGCAGAACTTGCTAATGCCTCATAACAGCACTTCCCAAGGATTATTATTACCTTTGTCTTACAGAAAAGTAAAATTTGCTCTAAGTCATATAACCAAGTATGGTTCAAATAGGAAGAAGGGAAAGATTACACTGTCTGAAGTATAAGTATTGGACTCTTGCTAAAAATGCCCAATGGTACCAACAGATAAATATCCTTAAAAATATATTAACCACTGAGAAACAGTATACACATAAGATCTGAAATAAGAAACAACAGGTACAATACTAATTTTACCTAGCTAGATGGAGCAGACTAAGCAAAAATCCCAGCACTAAGGCTGAAGCAAAGGTTGAAGGATACATAGTTAAGACCCAGTCACAAAACAAAATTACACAGTATGAATGGAAACTTACCTACAGGGAGGAAGGACCATAGAGTCTTTTACAAGTACAGATCCAGAAAGCAGGATATACCAACATCTGGCAATAGTTTCTGAACTGTTTAAATATATATATAAAAAAAGAGTAAACAAATACAAATGTCTACACATGTACAGATTTATTATGAATACAAAACATAGAATACATTCTGGTAATACTGCAAATAATTAAAAATTAAGTAAAGATATTGAGGAATCTGTTCCCTAACATTTTACAAAGGGCATGTTCCCATCTCAACACACACAGAAGAGGGGAAAAAAACCCTTTACATCACTAATAAACAGAAAACATGAGAACACTAACTATATTTTAAGATAATTCTCATAAATTAGCCCAATTTAGAGGTTGATGAAATTTGTGCCTATTCATTGTTTAATGACACCGAAAATAAAAATCAGCCCTTCACTCAAATACACTATACCACAGAGGGCAAAAGGCATTCTACCCTGCAGCTCCACACTTTCATCCTTCTTGCCTCTACATAACACAACTTCAGAAAGTTCATTTTCCTTATTGTTCACCTATTTTCTAATTGTTCTCTTATCTGTGTATGATGGTCAACCACACAATCATTACAAAGCACAGTCATATAGAAAGTATCTGATATATATAACATACATTTATATAATGGACAGCCATATCATAAAGAAAATGCAAATGCTTATGAAAGCTGGTATAGAAAACACCCAGCATCAGAAGATGGGGTTAAGAGCGAAGAATTAAAACTAACACTGTTAGAAGTAAGTTAAGGCCCAGGTGGAAAGAGCTGGTCAACAGTATGCAAGTTAGCAGCTGTCAAGAATGTGGGAAGGTAGAAGGAGGGGCACTGTCCCGAGCAATATTTATCAAGCCATGTTTGGTTGGTTGGTTGGCTGGTTTGGTTTGTTTTTCGAGACAGGGTTTCTCTGTGTAATCCTGGCTATCCTAGACTCACTCTGTAGACCAGGCTGGCCTCGAACTCACAGCGATCCACCTGTCTCTGCCTCCCTAGGCAATGTGTGTTTTAAAACAACCTATTTTAGAAACATTCCATTGAAAATTAGAAAACGTATTGTTATGTACAAATATGGCTTTCCAGGAAGATTTAAGGAAGAAGGCAAGTATTAGGTGTTTAAAGAGTCTACTGGTGGAAGAAAAAAATACTACAATTGTAGGCAAAGCCTATTTACTTACAAGTACTTACATCTGCAGGCAATTAAAAATTTCATACAATGTCATAGTCTAAACTTCAGGTCTAGCAGGGCATAGTGGCACACACCTTTAATCCCAGCACTCGGGAGGCAGAAGCAGGTGGATCGCAGTGAGTTCGAGGCCAGCCTGGTCTACAAAGCGAGTCAAGGACAGTCAAGGCTACACAGAGAAACCCTGTCTTGAAAACAAACAAACAAACAAACAAACAAACAAAACTTCAGGTCTAGTAGAGCTTGATTTAAAAATCCAATTTCAAGCCACTAAAAGGGCTAGGGGTGTAGCTCAGTGACAGAGCCACTATCTAGCATGTCTGAGGCCCAAAGTTCCATTTCTAGTATACCTGAGGGTAGGAGGGTGGGAAAGAAGAGGACACACACACACACACACATACACACACACACACACACACACACACACAGACACACACACACACACACAGAGAGAGAGAGAGAGAGAGAGAGAGAGAGAGAGAGAGAGAGAGAGAGAGAGAGAGAGAGACAGGGCGAGCAGAGAGAGAAAGTAAGGATTTTCTTTTTTTACACAATTCAACAACTTTCACCAAATGCCCTAGTATTTTTAGATCTCCCCTACTTACCATTCATTTTCTGGAGATGTCAAAATGTTATACTTGTCAGTAAAAACTTATATACTGCAGACACTCATTAACTTTCCCATACTTTAACAAGCAAGCACAAGGATAAAACACTTGGGTCTGCACTTCCAGTAAGACATCTGAAAGATATCTTTTATTCTCAGTGTGTTCTGTCAGGAGTTCCTAAGACGCTGCCATCTACAGATATTTTAAGATGGCAGATGGCTTCTCTCACATATTTCTCCAGCCTCTTGGCCTAGAGATGGCTCAGTGTCCTCTCCTTATACCTCCTACTGATATCAAACAATTCTTTTCCTTTCTTTATTAAAAATTCTGAGCTTTAAATGTTAGATCATCAGATTATACCAGTGCCCTCTGATGTAACCAGTTATAGATACTAAAGGCCAACCTTCCCATTTCTTGTGGAATTCTTAGCTGATACAAATCCTTTGTAACATTGATATCATTGAGTTTTATACTGACATTGATATTCAGCCTTCTCAATTTCTTGATCTCTTTAAACTTTATGTAGAGTTTCTATGTAGATCATAGATTGGTCTCAAATTCATGGCAATCTACCCTCAGCCTCTCATTGCTGAGATTCCTAATGTGAGCCACCATGCCCAGACTATGAGAAATCGTATCTTCCAGTTTACTAAAGTAATTAAAAGTGAATTTCCACAGTCATTTACCAGAATATTTGCTTCAATACAAGATATCAGATCTTCAGTAACCTACAGTTCAAGATTACAATCAATGCCACCATCTCTCTTCTTTGCAACTATTTGTTACCTGTAATATTATCATCTGTCTATACCATAATGATCTTGCCATCTTCTCTCCCTCTCTTCTCTATCCACCACAAAACTCAGTATTACATTACCATTATCTCTCCTTTTCAAGAATTCCCTCAGTTCTCTTTACTCATTTTATTTTTAGTGGTCTGCATCTTCCTCAGCCCCTTAAAAAAAATAGAGGCAAACAAAAGAAAACGTCCACTGATTAACACACAAGCCACTCAGCATTCTTTGCATGAAGGCATCTGCACTCTGCCTACCAAAATGCAAAGAGAACAAACCACACATCTAAGCACCCAGAGAAAGACAGGCAGGGCTTCCACGTTTCATGCAGCATCTGGCATTCAGTCGAAAATTACCAAGACTGATAAGAACAAAATAAATAGATTTAGTCATCTCAAAAAAGACAAGGTTGGATATTTACCTAAGCACTAAAATCTATGAAAATTATATCAAAACCTAGAATTGAAAAATCAAACACCACTCCCTGCCGGGAATTCAAACACTGGAGTTTTATTTTGGACTAGAAAGAGCAGAAATCAAGATTTCATAAACTAGAAAGTCAGTCAGTAGGAAATAAAGTAACAGAGAAAGTAAGGATGGAAAATGGTATAAACATGAGAGATAAAAATGAAAGAATGGGGCTGGAGTGATGGCTCAGAGGTTAAGGGCACTGACTGCTCTTCCAGAGGTCCTGAGTTCAATTCCCAGCAACCACATGGTGGCTTACAACCATCTACAATGTGATCTTCCGGCATGTAGATGTATATGCATGCAGAATAATAAATAAATCTTTAAAAAAAAAAAAAAAGAAAGAATGTGGGAAAGAAGATCAGTTAAGAAGCCAATCATGCAGCAGGTATGTCTGTCTGTACCCTGTGTCCTGTGCATCATTTCCCAGTCCCCAGCTCTACCTGAATTCCCAGAGACCGGCTGCCATCAGGGACTACCAGGGGAGACTCCCTCCCTGAACTGTTTGTGTGCTATATTCCTCTGGACAAACGCAGCCTTCCTGAGGGACATTTCCCAGGCCCCAAGCTCTACCTGAAATCCCAGAGACAGAGGCTATCAGGGACTTCTGGAGGCAGTCAGCCATTAGGGATCATGAGAGGCCTGCAGCAATCAGGGCCTATCAGGCCTGCCAACACCAGGGACAAACAGATGGCTAAAGGGCAGTGTAAAAACACACTGAAAACAAACAAACAAACAAACAGCTGGGCGTGGTGGCACACACCTTTAATCACAGCACTCGGAGGGAGAGGCAAATCGCTGTGAATTCGAGGTCAGCCTGGTCTACAAAGTGAGTCTAGGACAGCCAAGGCTACACAGAGAAACTGTCTTGAAAAACCAAACCAACCAATCAAACAACAAAAACCCAGGGCAGTTGTAGAGGAATTTTAACTTAGAACACGGCTGCTCTGGCCAGAGATCACATCCAAAGATCTTCTAGGTCTGTGTGATTACGTTGGAATACAAACATACCTTTAATCCAGGAGAGAGAGGCAACAGATCTCAGTTTAAGGCTGGCCTGGTATAGAGCATGTTTCAGGTAAAGAAAAACTTAGGTCCAGGTATGGCGATACGTACTCTAATCCCAAACAATGAAGGTAAAGTTAGTTTGTAGAAGGAAGCACCCATGTTTGAAAGTGATGTTTACTTGAGTAGCAGAGAAAGTGATGAGTCAGAGAAAGATTTGACAGAATAAGATATACCCACCTCTCATGAGAGCGGTAAGGGAAGCTACTTAGGGGCCATGCAGAAAAAGGGAGGAGGCAGTTTTGCCCAGACAAAAAAGAGACAGATTGCGGAGAAGGGGGTGGGTTGGGAGAACACTACTCAGGTGAATACCAAATGAGCCAGAGACTGAGAAGGAACCAGGGGATTAGAAAAGATTTCTGGAGTTAGCTTTCTGCCAAGCAGAACAATTCAGGGGTTGAGAGAGAAGCCAGATTAAATCAGTCAGTTGGGAGAGGAGTTTGAGCCAGAACAGCTGAGTTGAACCAGCCAGCCAAGAGTTTAGTAAGAATAAGAAAGGGTGAATTTTTAAGCAGTTAGTCTCAGAGGCTGAAAACATTCTAGCCCTAGGCTAGATTGTATGGAGGCTAGAAGCTTCCAGGACTATGCCTCATTTAGCAGAAGGATGCAGGGAAATACAAGTTCCTTTTATACAGGGCAATATGACACTACCAGAACCCAGCTACACTACCTACAACTCTGGATATATTAACATACCTGACGAGCAAGAAAAGGACCTTAAATCTAACCTTATGAAAATGACAGAGGCCTTTAAAAAGGAAATGAAAAAAAAAATCTCTTAAGGAAACACAGGGGAATACAATCAAACATGTAAAGGAAACAACAACAAATTCCTTAAAGAAATACAGAAAAATACAAGCAAACAGAAAACAGAAATAAACAAAACTGCTCAAGACCTGAAAATGGAAACAGAAGCAATAAAGAAAACACAAACCGAGGCAATCCTGGAGATGGGAAACCTAGGAAAGAGAACAGGAACAACAGACAAAAGCATCGCCAACACAAACAAGAAATAAAAGAGGAAATCTCATGTGTAGAAGATACAATAGAAGATGCTGATACATCGATCAAAGAAAATGCTAAATCGAAAAAGTTTCTAACACAAAACAACCAGGAAATTTGGGATACTATGAAAAGAACAAACCAAAGAATAACAGGAATAGAAGAAAGAGAGGCTTCCCAGCTCATAGGCCCAGAAAATATCTTCAATAACTCAAAGAAAGAGATGCCTATAAATGTACAAGAAGCTTACAGAACACCAAATAGATTGGACCAAAAAAGAAAATCTCCCCGGCAACACAATAATCAAAACACTAAATGTACAGAACAAAGAAAGAATATTGAAAGCTGCAAAGGATAAGGGCCAAATAACAAATAAAGGCAAACTTATTAGAATTACACCAGACTTCTCAACAGAGACTTTAAAAGTCAGCAGGGACTGGGCAGATGTCGTGCAGACCCTAACAGACCACAGATGCTAGGCCAGACTACTATATCCAGCAGCAAAACTTTTAATCACCATAGATGGAGGGAAAAAAAGATATTCCATGACAAAACCAAATTAAAAAAATATCTTTCCACTAACCCAGCCCTACAGAGGATACTAGAAGAAAAACTGCAACACAAGGAGGGTAACTAACCCAAGAAAACAAAGGAAATAAGTATTTTACACAAGTAAAACAAAAAGTAGGGAAACACACACACAATGTACACACCACCAATACCATCAAAATTACATGAATTAACAATCATTGGTCATTAATATATCTCAACATCAATGGACTCAATTCCCCAATAAAAAGACACAGGCTAACAGTGGATGCAAAAACAGGATCTGTCATCCTGCTGCATACAAAAAACTCATCGCCGTCCATTCTTCTACTGAGGGACACTTAGGCTATTTCCATGTTCTGGCTATTATGTATAAAGCAGCTATGAACATGGTTGAGCATATGTCCCTGTTGTGTGGTAGGGCATTTTCTGGGTATATTCCAAGGAGTGGGATAGCTGGGTCTTGAGGAAGCTCTATTCCCATTTTCCTGAGAAAGGGCCAGATAGCTTTCCAAAGTGGTTGTACTAGTTTGCATTCCCACCAGCCATGAAGGAGTGTTCCTCTCTTTCCACATCCTCGTCAACATGTGGTGTCATTTGAGTTTTTGATCTTAGCCATTATGATGGGTGTAAGATTTACACTATGGAATACTACTCAGCTATTAAAAACAAGGAATTCCCGAAATTTGTGGACAAATGGATTGATCTAGATATTATCATAATGAGTGAGTTCACCCAGAAGCAAAAAGAGACAAACGATATATACTCACTTATATCAAAACACTAGTCCAAGGGATATGTACCCTGAAAAACTTTACTTACCAGGAAAGTGGGTCAGAGGAGAGGACATCCTATTGAGACTTTAGGCGAGAGTAGCATGGAAGAATGGGGAAATAGTAGGACCCACAGGGTCCTGGAAACCTACAAGAAGAACTTTATGACAGGCAGATCTGGGTCCTGGGGTCCTCCTCAAACTAAGGCACCAGCCAAGGAGAATATAGGCAGTAACTTAGAACCCCTACCAAGACCTAGCCGACGAACATGATATTCTCCACCATTGAGTGGAGAGTGAGATCTGACTCTCACATGAACTCTGGTGCCCCTTTTCTGACCACGTCCCCTGGATGGGGAGGCCTGACGGCACTCAGAGGAGGGATAGCAAGTTACGAAGAAGAGACTCGATATTCTAAGAGCATATATAGGGGGAGGAGGTCTCCCTCAATCACAGACATAGGGGAGGGGGGAAGGGGGGAAGTGGGAGGGAGGGAAGAATGGGAGGAAACGAGAAGGGCTAACAATCGAGATGTAATACGAATAAATTAATTAAAAAAAAAAAGAAAGAAACTCATCTCAGCAACAACAACAGACATTAACTCAGAGTAAAGGGCTGAAAAAGGTTTTCCAAGCAAATGGTCTCAAGAAACAAGCAGGGGTAGCCTAATAAAATAGACCTTCAACCAAAAGTAATCAAAAGAGATGGGGAAGGACACCTTACACTCATCAAAAGAAAAATCCACCAAGATTATGTCTAAATTCTTAACATCTACACCTCAAATGCAAGGGTACCCACATTTGTAAAACAAACATCATTAAAGCTTAAACCACACATTAATAGTGGGAGACTTCAACACCCAACTCTCACCAATAGACAGGCCAATGAGACAGAAATTAAACAGAGAAATAATGAAACTAACTGACATTATGAATGATATAGACTGAACATATCTATAGAACATTTTATCCCAACACAAAAGAATGTATCTTCTCAGCACCATACAGAACCTTCTCCAACACTGACCATATACTTGGTCAAAAAACAAGCTTCAACAGACACAAAAAGATTGAAGTAATTCCTTGTATCTTACCAGACCACCATCAACAAAATTAAACTGGACCTCAATACAGAAAGAACAGAACAGAACCTACAAGCTCATGGAAACAGAATAACTTTCTACTCAATGGTCAGGGAAGAAATAAAGAAATTAAAGACTTTCTAGAATTCAATGAAAATGAAGGCACAACATACCCAAACTTATGGGACACAATGAAAGTGGTGCTAACAGGAAAGTTCATAGCACTAGAGCCTCCATTGGTGGTGGTGGCACACATTTTTAATCCTACACTAGGAGACAAAGGCAGGTGGACCTCTATGAGTTTGAGGCTATCCTGGTCTACAAAGTGAGTTCCACACAGCTGGGGCTACAGAGAAACATCTGTCTTTAAAGAAACCAAAAAGAAAGAAACTGGAGAGGTCTCATACTAGCAACTTAGTAGCACATCTGAAAGATCTAGAACAAAAAAGGAGCAAACATACCCAAGAGGAGTAGAGGGCAGGAAATAATCAAACTAAAAGAGAGCAATAAAATGAATCAACAAAACTAAAAGCTGGTTCTTTGAGAAAATCAACAAGATAGACAAACCCTTAGCCAAACTGAATAAAAGGCAGAGAGATAATATGCAAATTATCAAAATCAGAAATGAAAAGGGGGACATAACAACAGACACTGAGGAAATCCAAAGAATCATTAGGTCTTACTTCAAAAACCTGTAATCCACAAAATAAAGAAATCTAAAAGAAATGAATGATTTTCTTGCTAGATTCCACTTATCAAAGGTAAATCAAAATCAGGTCAACAATCTAAATGGTCCTATAATCCCTAAGGAAATAGAAGCAGTCATTAAAAATCTCTCAACCAAAAAAAAAGCCCAGGGCCAGATGGTTTTGGTGCAGAACTCTACCAGACTGTCAAAGAAGAGATAATACCAATACTCTGCAAACTATTCCACAAAATAGAAACAAAAGGAGCATTGCCAAACTCATTCTGTGAAACTATAGTCACCCTAATAATACCTAAGCATCACGAAGATTCAACCAAGAAAGAGAATTTCAGACCAATATCCCTCATGATCATGCAAAAATACTCCCAAACTGAATCTAAGAACATATCAAAAACATTACCCACCATGATCAAGTAGGTTTCATCCCTGGGATCAATGTAATCCACCATATCTTAACAAGCAGAAGGGAAAAAATAACACCTCACATCATCTCATTAGATGCTGAAAAAGCCTAGGACAAAATACAACACTTGTTCATAATAAAAGTCTTGGAGAGACTGGGGGTATAACGCCCATACCTAAACATAATAAAGGCGTATACAGCAAGCCAATAGCCAACATCAAACGAAAAGGAGAGAAACATAAAGTAATTCCATTAAAACTAGGGACAAGACGAGGCTGTCCACTCTCTCCATATTTATTCACCATAGTCCTTGAAGTTCTAGCTAATGTAATAAGACAACTAAAGGAGATCAAGGGGACACAGATTGGAAAGGAAGACGTCGACGTCGACGTATCTGTATCTGTATTGGCAGATGATATGACAAATTATATAAATGATCCCCCAAAACTCGACTGAAGAACTCCTACAGCTGATAAACACCTTCAACAAAGTGGCTGGTTACAAAATTAACAAAAGAAAAAAAAAGCAGCCCTTCTTTATGCAAATGAGAAAGAAATTAGGAAACAACACCATTCACAAGAGCTACAAATAATTTATCTTCGTATAACTCTAACCAGGCAAGGGAAAGACCTGTATGTCAAGACCTTCAGCTCTCTGAACAAAGAAACTGGAGAAGGTATCAGAAGGTACAAAGATCTCCCACGCTCATGGACTGGTAGGATGAACATAGTAAAAATGACCATCTTACCAAAGCAATCAACAGATTGAACGCAATTCCCATCAAAATTCTAACAAGATTCTTTTTTTTTTTAATTATTTATTTAATTTTTATTTCGTGTGCCATGGTGTTTTGCCTGCATGTATGTCTTTGTGAGGGTTTCAGATCCTCTGCAACTGGAGTTACAGAGAGTTGTGAGCTGCCATGTGGATGCTGGGAATTGAACCTTGGTCCACTGGTACAGCAGCCAGTATTCTTAACCACTCTGTCATCTCTCCAGCCCCCTAGCACAATTCTTTAATGACCTTGAAAGAGCAATCCTCAACTTCATATGGAAAAAACAAAAAACAAAAAAGCAGGATAGTTGAAACAATTCTGTACAATAAAAGAACATCTGGAGGTTTTACCATCCCAGAGTTCAAGCTGTACTACAAAGCAGTAATAATTTAAAAAGCATGATATTGGTATAAAAGCAGACATGTTTTATCAGTGGAATTGAATCAAAGACCCAAAGATAAACTCACACACCTACGGACACTTGATTTTTGACAAAGAAGTAAAAACCATACAATGGAAAAAAGAAAGCATCTTCAACAAATGGTGCTGGTCTACCTAGATGTCTGCATGTAGAAGAATGCAAATAGATCCACATTTATCACCCTGCACAAAACTCAAGTCCAAATGGATACAGAAAAGTGAAAACAGTAATAAAGTAAAATCTAGACATTACAAAAATATAATTATAAATTTGTCAAATATAAAACTGAAGCTTTCAAAAATTTCAATTTTAAAAGATGTACCAAGCTTGCAACATTCCTAAAACTTCTTGGAAGAAATTAGTAGTTACATAAGCTAATGACATTTAAAAAATAATGTATAAAAATATGTCAAAATGGAAAAACTACAAAATTCATTATTATTATTTTCTAGGTAACTGATATAAAATGCCACAAAAATTACATAAAGGAAAATAACTCATTAAAAGTACTTTATCTCAGCATGGTGGCACACACCTTTAATCCCAGCACTATGGAGGAAGAGGTAGGTAGATCTCTGTGAGGCAAGCTTGGTACTCCATAGAGTATTCCAGGACATCCAGGGCTATACAGAGAAACCCTGTTTCAAAAACAAAACAACAAAAACCCATAACCCCAGCACTCAGCAGGCAGAGGCTGACAATGCTGCAAATCTGAGGGCAGGATATTTACAAAATGAGTTCCAAGCTAGCCAATTATACGAAGTTAAGACCCAGTTTCACCCCTTTACCCCACAAAAACAAAAACAAAACCCACAAACAAAATAGAAACCAAACCAAAGTCAGTTTTCAATTAAAGTATCCAAAATTCACTGACAAAAGTCTCAGATCCCCATGTTGTAAATAATCCATAAGAAACTTAAAACACCAAAGAAAAATATATGAATTATTTAAGTATGCTACTAAAATACTTATTTTAACCTTTCCTCTATATCAAGGCAGACGTCTTTCATTAAAATGCATACACACAATAGACCAAGTAAAAATCTACATAATTTCAAGCATTTTATATATAATGTAAAAAAAAAACACTTTTGTTTTATAACTGTTTGGTATAATGAATATAGCTGTGTTATATAGAATGAATTTACTTTTAAACTGTGATTAAATCAAGAAAAATAAGAATTCAATTATATTTTGCAGTAATGAGTAAAATCTTTTTCATTATGTGTTTAACATGCTTAATTTGGGAAGCAAAATATGGAAGGTTTTAAATAAAAACAGAAAATGATCTTTACAGTCTTAAAGCAGAGACAGGTATCTGCAAATGTTTTTAAAGCAGATATAAAGAGCACTAATTGTGGCTAGAAAGAAGGCTCAGGGGTTCAGAATGCACGTTGCTCTTGCAGAGGACCTGTGCTGGGCACCTCACAACCACCTCCAAATCCAGCTCCAGGGGAATGGCATGCATCCTTTGGCCTCCAAGAATATATTCTTTAAAAGATGTGGAAAAAACAAAAACCATAGTGGGAAAAGTATTTACACCAAGCTCATCCACAAGGATTTTGATAATCCACACAGAACTTCACCAAGTCAATATAAATAAGGTATTACAATTTAAAAAAAAATGGTTAAGAACTTAAGATCTCATTAGAAGCTAGCCGAACAACCTGAAGACATGAGAACCACTCATCACCACTAGTAAACAGGACACTGTAGAATGAAATCACGGTGAGATAATGAAGCGATGAGCAGAATGTCTAAAACTGAAGCAAGCACACAAACAGGCTGCAGGGGTTGTTAAAGATGGGTACCTGGACTGGGCATGGTGGTGTACACCTTTACTCCCAGTGCTCAAGAGGCAGATAGATCTTCATGAGTTCAAGACCAGCCTGGTCTACAAAACAAGTTCTAAGACAGCCAAGGCCACACAGAGAAACCATGTCTCAACAAAACAAAACTAAAACTAAACAAAAAAGATGGGTACCAGGACTTACTGCACAGCTCATGGCCACAGACACCAACACAACTATACTAGGAAGCTGGCTGACACTCCTAAAATTGAATATGCAAAATTCTTGTTTTTTGTTTTTGGTGTTTTTTTTTTGTTTTGTTTTTTTCGAGACAGGGTCTCTCTGTGTTGCCTTGGCTGTCCTGGACTCACTTTGTAGACCAGGCTGGCCTTGAACTCACAGAGATCCACCTTTTTAAATTTTTTTTTTGTTTTGAATATGCAAAATTCTAGTAGTTCTTTTTCTAAGAAGACAATCAAGTGGAATTAGTAGGTAAGAGTATAAAAAGTGTGAACAAAATTCCCACAGGGAACTTATTTTATACTTTCACAACAATAAAAATCTGGAGGCGACACCAATATGTAGTAGAAACCAACATACACTCATCTATTATCAGTGAAAGGGAACAAAAGTAGAACATTAAAGAATCCTGACCTATCATCTGCTACGTAACAATCTGATCAAAAGATCAATAAGAGGTTGAAAAAGAGGTAAAAATTAATGGGAAAAATAAAGTCACAATTGAAATCACCATTCCAAAACAGTGCTGAGAAGTCCTTTCTAGAAAGCCAGTCTCTTTAGTGGTCACAGTTGTATATATTTCTAACATTTGATGTACTAGACCGTCTCCAATGTTTTGCATGTATTATACTTTGGTTTATGATTAACAAGTGGACTTTAATGTGAAAAGTCAAGGTTTAAACATGTCACTAATGTGAGCTAATCATAAAAATACTTACCAGAAAAGCACATGATTGCCATTGTATCTTTCATAGCGTGCTCTTGTAGACAGTAACCTAATAAAAAAGGTAAAGAGCAAAGGCTTTATAGTACGCTGTTTCAAAAATTGTCATAGCAATAGAAAAGTTATTAGACATATAACTAAAATCTTACTAAGCTAAGAAATATATGTAATACAATAACATTTTTAATAAAAGCAACAAATAACATTTTGGTTTATCTTAAAGTATTTTGCCTTTCTTTCATTTTTTAAAAAGTAACATAATCTAGTCATAGTGGCATATACCTGTGACCCTAGCCCTCCAGGCAGAGGCTGGAGGACTGAGGTAGAGACATGAAGACTGGCACAAGTTTCAGGCCAATTAGAGCAATATAGTGAGATTTTGTATCTAAAAATCAAGCAAAGTAAAACAAAACAACAAAACCAATCAAAAAAGCAACTGATATTTAAATGGCATGGATTTAAAAATCTTATGTACATTATTAAGATCTGTCAATTCACACGAGGTAATTTTTATTATGATACATTTGAATGATTCATTCCCACATCTTGTGAAGGTCACTGGCAACAGCACATATACAGGAAAAATCTCCTCAGTATATAGATTTGTTGCATTTTTTTTTGATTTGGTGCATTTTTAAAGCATCTTTAAAAATAAAATAAATTCACTTTACTATGACTGCTCTAATTTTCAGTTTTCATTTCATTTTTCCTGATTTACTCGCAAATACTAACACCTGAGTTATATTATTCAAACAGCAGAATGTAATAGAAAATAAATTATATTCTAACAACTTGGTTCATCATCAAAACCTTGAACACTGAGGAAAAGCAGTGAGCTAATAGGTCATGGAAAGAAAGCAGACTGAAAAAAAAAAGTATACAAAATTACAACAACTAATCACACAATGGGACTGCATGTAAGGCTATGAAGCATCTTCTTGATTTAATGACTGATGTGGAAATTTCCAGATCACTGTGGTCAGTAATATCTGTGTGCAGGTGGCTCTGAGTTGTATAAAAAAAGCAACCTGAGCAAGCCATGGGGGGACAAGCAAGTAAGCAGTGTTCTTCCACAGCCTCTGCTTCACCTCCTGCCTCAGATTCCTGTCAAGGCTTCTCTCAATTATGGGTTCAAGCCAAATAAATGAACCTTTTCCTTTCCAAGTTGTTTCTGGCTATGGTCTTTATCTTAGCAACAGAAATAAAACTGGGGCAACTCCAATATCTGGCACACACTGAGAGACTAGTTCTTTGCTACAGTTATTCTCATTGAGCTTTAAAGCACTATGACAAAGAAAAAATTATCACCCCATTTTATTAAAGAAAAAAATGCAGCTTATATAACGAAGATGGTACCATGGCTAAGAAAAACTGGGATGAGTAACAGAAACTTCATGCACATTGTTAGAGATTGGAGCTGAGGTCACAAACTGGTCAATGAACTCACAAGTGTAGGTAGCGTGCTAAATGAGTGGCAAGGTTCTCACTAACATCCCACTCTGATCCAGTGAGTAGTGTTTGATAGTAACCTTTATCACAAAAGAAAAGAAAACTCTATGACTAGCCTTATAAAAATTCCTAAGTTATTTGGCTCCAGAAACTAGAATATTCTACCTCTCTTTTCACTCAGCACCAGACTTTCTTATCTTGTCCCTATTACAGAGACCTCTACTCAAAACCCACTTTCTATGAGAGATCTTCAGCAATCATTTAAAATCAAGCAGCTACCAGGTGACTTCACATCTCCATGCTATATGATATGTACTGGACTTAACATTTCTGCATAGTATACAATTTGTTGTTACTTTCTTCTTCTTTTCTTTTCGTTCTTTCTTTTTTATTTTATTTTATTTTTCTTTTTCTTTTTTTTTTTTTTTTTTTTGGTTTTGTTTTGTTTTGTTTTTTGAGAGGGCTTTATTCTGTAACTCTAACTGTCTTGTAACTCCCCTGTAGACCAGGCTGGCCCCAAACTCAGAGATCCACCTGTCCCTGCCTCCTTAGTGCTGGGATTTAGAGGCATGCACCACCTCCACCTAGGCTGTATATAGTTCTTACTGTGCTTACAAACCCTAGGTCATTAGTCATCTAAGTATTTCAAATGCCTAAAATAGGATGACTATAAAAGGTGCTTAAGGAACATATGATGAGCTAATGAATAACTATATAAACTAGGAAACCAGTTACACTTACTTACCTAAGCTGATGCTCCCTGAGGTTTGATAGTATTTCCATTCCATGGAGGTAAGAATAAATAGTATTTAAGTCCTGTGGAAGAGAAAAGTTTTTAGATTACTTTTCAAATATACATTCTAAAATATAACCTGCCACACTGAGACATAAATCTTTTAAAATACCCAACCATTTCCACAACAGAGCTCTGTTACCTATAAAAGAGCCACAAAGCCTCTGAATTACAAGTTTCAAAAGGCAAGAAGATGCTCCCTCCAGGAACTTATCTTTATGAGCATGGCATCACGGCAAACAATAAACACCCAAAACTCATTACTTTTTATCTAAGTATACGACCTCATTATTTTATTTCTAAACAGACATGACTTTTTCTTTAGTATCTACAGATTTGTGAATACTAAATATAAAAATATTTGAAATGTTATCACACAGGCAACTAAGTTTCACTTTGTTTTCAGCTTCCTCCATATTAGTCTCAGTGTTTGTAGGATCTTTGTAAGATCTGGGTTTTCCTTTCTTTCTTTTTCTTTTTCTCTTTTGTCTTTTGTTTTTTCCAAGACAGAGTTTCTCTGTATACACTTGGCTGTCCTGGACTCTCCTTTGTAAGCATCGAATGGCTTTCCTTTCTTTTAAGATTTACTTTATTTTTAACTATGTGCATAAGGTAGTGGTAAGGAGAATGTTCATTTGACTGCAGGTGGCCAAAGAAATGATTCCTCTGGAGCTGGTAATGAGCTGCTCACAGTGGGTTCTGGGAACTCAACTTGAGTCCTCTGAAAGAGCACTAAACTTAAAGAGTTTTAAGCCACTAAGCCATCTCTCTCCAGTCCTATGGTTTTTCAAAGTCCCCTTAAAACACGATTTTCTAAAGATTAAAGAGAGTCAGTGTTATAATTTCCTAAGGAAAAAACAGGGCTGGAGAGATGGCTCAGCCGTTAAAAGGCTAGGCTCACAACCAAAAATATAAGAAAAAAGGATATCCAATGGATAACACTACTGTTTTACTCTGAAAGCAGCAGGTAATCTTTCTTTAGCCCTCTTATAACTACTTATAAAACAAAAAAACACCAGGATGATAAAATGTAATCTTAACTGTGAGCTTTGGCATACTAAAATGAGAACTTCCCAGCAATCCACATCCCCAACTGAAAGGCATGGTTTGCTACTTACGATATTTAAGGTTACTGATATATGATGATAATAAAAAGTAGACAAGCTTAAATTCTCTATATAATAGTCTTATTCTCTTGTTTTAAAAAGTCTTTATATTAGCACAGACCACTGCTAACTACTGTCACACTCTGATATGTAACTTGCCAAATATCAATTAAAAACAGAGAAAAAGAAACTAAGAGAACTTGCTATCCAGTAAGTTAGTAAGGCAGCCTGGAGACACTAAGAAAAAGCAACAATAATCCTGAATCCAAAGACCACAATTTCCAACTAATGATGGAGAATTGAACATATAGTATCTCCTGATTAATCATTATTAAAATGACAAGTCAAAAAGATTTTTTATTTTTTTATTTTATTTGTCAAAAAGATTAAGTGTACAAAAAGGATAACTATATTAAAAGAGGAAACCATGTGAAGTAACAAAGCAAATTAAACTTCCAATACAGCTACAAAGATATTTCTTATTTCGTATGTTCTCCTGTAATAGGCTTATACCAACTTTCATCAAGAACTGGAATCTGGGGCCGGAGAGATGGTTCAGTGGTTAAGAGCACTGGCAGTTCTTCCAGAGGACTCAGGTTCAATTCCCAGCACCCACATGGCAGCTCACAACTGCCTGTAACTCCAGTTGCAGAGGATCTGACACCCTCACATACACATACATGCAGGCAAAACACAGATGCACATAAAATAAATAGATAAATCTTTTTTAAAAAAAGAGAACTGGAATCTATGTGTTCTTCCACTGACTTGGGTTAGTTCTATGGTTTGTTTAAATCAGTAGAATGGGACAGTAGCAAGGTTACTTAACTCCAGACATGCAAGTATAGTAAGATAAGGAAGCCCATTAATGTTATTAAAAAGCCCATGCTTGCTTCAGATTTGGGGAGACCACATGGATAGCACCAAGTTCCCAAGGTGATGTCATCTTAGTCCTGCCCACCCACCAACTGAATGGAATGAAGATAGCAGTCCTAGTTCAAAGCTCTGTAAAGCAAAGAAAAGACAAGATTTCTTTACAAGGTGTATGTGTATGGGGGAGGTGAAGTAAGGGACTAATGACACCAGGACACACTTACATAAGCAAGTAGTGATGGTCCCTGTTACACTATATTCAATTTGTGTGAACCATTTCTAGCCCCCATTACAGTTGCAATTTCAGATATAATATAGTTGCAGGAGCTAGGTATCTTCAACTAGTACTGAACTAGTTAGTGGAGTCTTTGCCATTCTAAGAAACTGTTCTCATGTGGGGTAATGTTAACCTATGATTTTGCCATAGGGCTAATTTAATGTTCTTATTGTATCATACCACAGTCCTAAAACATCTAGACCTCTTAATTATATATAATATCATACTGCTGAACACAATGAACAAAGGAATGAATTAGAGGTAATTTGTATGTTGCAGTACTTGGTAATGTAAATGCCAAAAGGTGGGAAATAAACACTTTGAGACTGAATCTGCTATTTAAGTGAACCTTGGGTACATAAGGACATTCCTTCCAAAGGGAAAAATTGTTGGGATTTCAAGTTTAGGTCAAGAGAGACTTAATCAACCCTCCCCGACCCCCGCAACCCCTAACAATAAAACCAATACATGAAAGACTTACATTTTTTAAAATTATAGTCCCATTTATTTTGTATGTGTTCAGTGCACAGGTGGAGGCCAGGGAACAACTTTTGGGAGTACGGTCTCCCCCCACCCACTGCCTTGCGTATTCTGGGGACCAAACTCAGGTCTTCAAGGTTGGCTGCAAGCACCTTTTATGCTAAGCATTACTGGCCCCATGAAAGGTTTTTCTGAAAAGAATGATATCATGAAACAATGACGCTTGAAACAGAAACGTACACATTTGGTGACACATTTCATTATTCAAACCATATTGCTTTGTAGAGAATAGAAAGTTGCAAAGCAGAAAGGAGATAAGGAATAAGCTATACTGAAAGTGGGTTCTAGAAACCTGCAAAAGGTCTCTCTTAAGTCTTGAAGACACAGTGGTCATTACATGCAAGTAAAGTTAGATTAAAAAAAAAAAAAAAAGGAAAGAAAGAAAAAAAAAAGGAATACCACTACCACCTTAGAAAGCAGCATATGGTAGCACATCACTATAGTCACATCACTCAAGAGGCAGAGGCCAAAGAATCATAAGTTTGAGGAATCAGAAACTCAAGGTCATCCTCAGCTATATTAGGAACTTGAAGTCAGCCTGGGCTATAAGAAATCTGAAAGAAAGAAAGAAAGAAAGAAAGAAAGAAAGAAAGAAAGAAAGAAAGAAAGAAAAGAAAAGAAATCTGCCTCAAAATGGGAAAAACAAAAGGCAAACAAAAAAGGCAATTTTTTCCAGGTAAATAATAACTAGACTAAAAGAGAAAACTACTTCAAGTAAGAAAGGTCATTCCATAAGAAATACATCCGTAATACTGAGTGTGGCTCTGCAGGTTTGGAGACACTGATTCCAGAGCGTGTGTACACTTTTTGGGGAAAGGAGCAGTACAAGACTCTCACTGAACAACAAGCTACAGCTACCAGCAGAGTAACTTTAAATTCTAGAGCCAAAGGAACACTAAGCAAGGGCAGATGCTGATTTGGAAGAAGGAACTGGTCTTTCTCAGCAGGGAGAAGTAGAGCTGTTTTTATGTAGTACTTTGATATAGAATAGCAACTACTTAAATAGTGTTTACATTTTTTGTTTATCAGTCACCTAGGAAATGTACAAAGTATGAGAAGATATCTATCAGATACACGCAATACAGCATTGTTTATACAAGGGAATTTAGAATCTACAGATGTATCATCCATAACGGTCCTGGAATCAACCCTTGAATTCAAAACCAGCCTATCCTACATTATGTAATATCAAGTCAGCCCGGGTTCCACAGTAAGGCTATCCCAAGAGCCCAAGCCCAGGTAGGAGTAGAAAGAAAGAAAGAAAGAAAGAAAGAAAGAAAGAAAGAAAGAAAGA